>CM067167.1:57179436-57233829 GCA_034093135.1 Erigeron breviscapus | reverse complement strand
GTTTTAAGAATAACTTCGTAGGAAGTTCAAAAGCCAAAGAACGAATTTAAGATTAAATTCGTTTGGCTAAGTTCGTTGAGGAAAACGAACTTAACAGCAGTTTTGGGTTTTCGAAGAACACAGAAAATAAATAATCAAACGGACGATCTAAACCTTCGATTGGATATCGAATAGGCTCTGATACCACTTGTGAGTCCCTCGATAGCTCTGGATCGCTCTCGAGATCGTCTAAGGTTATGTCGTGAGTGCGGAATCCTCACGAGATAACTGTTTGATTAGTTATCGAGATTATTGCTAATTAACAAGATTGTTAACAGCCTTAATTAAGCTATATTCGTTTGCTAATGATCACAAACGAACTTAGAAGCAGTAATGGTGTGTAATTAGACGACTGAATTAACTCAATTTAGGTTTTCAGTCGTTTATATATGTTCCAATTGATATTGGGCTTGCTGGGCTTTGTTCTAACGAACTTAGCAGCCCAGCCCTTAGAACGAAGATAATCTTCGTTCGAGCATAACGAAGTTTATCTTCGTTAGCTGTAATCCGTGTGTTATTTTCCTATTACTTAACATATAAGGAACCTAACATATATTACGTTTGTTCTTGTATATCATACATAACAAACATCATATATAAACATATATAAAACACCAAATCATGTAATCAATCATTACTAAAACACAAAGTTCATAATCTATTAATTACATATAAACGAATAAGACATAATCAAATCTAAGTTGCTGTTGTCACATCAACATGCATCAACATCATTTTGCATGACTAATCTTTCAAATGTTTTAATGAAGTAGAATAACTTTAACACTTAAGCTGTCCGCTCATCATTGTTTTATTTTCTTGGACTATTTTCTTGAGGACAAGCAAAGACTTAAGTGTGGGGGTATATGATGAGCGTCCATTTTGTGATAAGAACCCCTATCAAAAGGCTTCATTTCTATGTCTTAAATGAGTTAATATTGCGGAACTATCGGTACTTAATGAATCGTATGTTTACGCAGGTTCACGGAAGATGCGAGTGAGGGTAAATGGCATCAAGTGACTCAAGATGGAAGCCTATGAAGTACAAGACACAAGGAGGTGATTCAGAAGCCGAACGAAGAAGTACGAGAAGCAGCAGCAGCTGCTAGAGCCGCTAGCAGCCAAGCCAGCACCGCTGGAGCCCATCCAGCGTCGCTGGGCGGCCCAGATCAGCAACCGAATTTGAACACTATTTAAGTCGAAGTAACCCTCAAAACCCTAAGAGAGAGCCGATTCAGCAGCCCTAGCCGCCCATATTCAACCCTAGGTCGACTTTGCAGATTCCAAGGAGGTTTTGGAGCTTCTAACACCTTTCGATCTTCATCCTCAGCCTAGATCTACTCTTTTACTTTACTTTCAGTTGGTAAACAATGTCTTTCATCTTTTCAGACTTTGTTATTCCTTTAATAATGTCAGGCTAGTAGGCTGAATACTTGTTTGGATCAATGTGATCATGTAGACGTTTATCTATTTTACTTTATTTGTTAGAATCTATTGGAGTGTGTTTTACTGTTTATCGTAGATCCATGTTTTACTAGTTCTTCATATTATTATTGGTTCTATATATGCATGTATTAGTTTAATTCTGATGATCGGTCTATAATCATACACTAGGATTAATACATAAGGATGGAAAACACTAGTCGGTCTTTAACTAGATGTAAAAAGTGATTCACTTGTAACCGAGGGATCCAGAACCATAGTAATTAGGATGAATAGAACATGATGCTTAACAATGTCAGACGCGATCCAGTGACTTGGAAATGAGCACTGTGGTCACCGGAGAGAATTACTATCTGGCCATGGCTTAAGAGCCGGGTAACTAAAAGATGAACTAGTAACACGAACTTTAGGTCATTAATGCTTAAACAATGAATCTAACGAGAATTTGTTTATAGGGTAGTGTGAGTCTAGCGACAGCACTAGTACTTAGGCAAAGTGAATCTAACGAGAATCTGAGCCGTGATTAAGTTTCCAACAGTCTAGCAAGTAGGTAGAATGATATTTGGTCGTGTCATGAGATCTGAGATGCCAAACAAGTATTTTAATTTAATTACTGTTATTTGCTTTTTCAAACTATTTTCAGACTAAGCCTCTCGCTGAATAAGCGGTTGCGGCTTCTATTTACTTTTCAGTATTTTATTTAGTTTAATAGGAAATCGTGACAACCCCACAACCGCTAGAATTACATATTACTAGATTAGGTAAAGCAACGCGTCCCTGCGAACGATCCTGTTCTTATCACTAAACTATACTACATCTGATCGGGTCCCCTATCCGTTAAGGTGTGTGTGTTTTGAGATAATAACTTGTACAACATTTTTATAAATTTAAACACTAAAACGAAAAAACCATTAGCAGCTACCACTATTGCCTTCTCACTTGATCTTGGTGCAAGGACTGCACTTCTTTCCCCCTTGGAAGCGTCTAGACCTGCCCTAATTGCTTCCCAGTCTGCATTGCTATGGGGCAAACGGTCAAGACTCTGCCATGATTGCATGTCCTTGCATTCCTTGAAGACAGTGCAAATCATGCGAATGGTTCTCCAAAGATGGTTGGTCTATCTCGACTGGACCAGAACATTATCAGTGACTTGTGTCTGGCCAGTCTTCAGTTCTTGTAACACTTTGGCATCATCTGGAGAGAGACCAACGTTTACAACCTATTTTTCCTTCACCAATTCCTTTTCATTCTGTTTTGCAACTTCAGCGACCAGTTTATCAATGGATCTGGTATGTTCAGATACTTGGGTGTTCAGAGCATTAAGACTACCCCTCAACTGGTTGATCTCATTAGTGAGTGGGGCCAGATAACCTGAGGAAGAGCAATCTTGGTGATCTCATACATCACCTTTTTAACCAATTCTTCTTCTCTGGCAGCCAAGGTATCTTCTATCTTTTGACCAACTGAAGTTGCCAACTGCTGCCCAAGCTCTGTCACATTAAGAGCAGGTCTTTCAATCAATTCCTTGACCTGTCTTTCTATCTCCTTCAATTCAATTTATGAAGATCTAACAGTGTTGCCAAGTAAGTTGGAGATAGATGTTATGACTTTAGATTGAGTTAGGTCAAAAGCTTCCTTAAGAGAACTGGACAGAGTGTTACAGCTAGTGACCAACTCATTGAGCTTCTTAAATACCAAGTCCTCATTTGTTGCAAACTTGTTGATCCCCATGTCCACAACTTTTTGATTTGTCAGATTGTCTTTGTTGTACCTGGAGATTGACTTGGCATTTTTCTCAATTGTCTTGTGAACATCCTCCACCCTTTTAATAAGGTTTTGGATGTCGGTTGTAAAGGAGACAAATTGAGTGTCCAGTGACTGAGAGGAAGGCGTCACTGGACCAGCAGCAGGTACTACTGGAGCAACTAGATGAGGTAAATTAATGGTAACCTCATCAGTTGACTGACCAGCAGTTGAAGAAATAGAAAAAGAAGTGGGAAATGAAGAAGGACGTATAGAGAGATCAATGTGTTGAACATACTGAGAATGCTCAAGTGTGTCCAACGGCGGCGGTGGTGGTGGCATGTGTCTATTTCTAGACACAAAAAGTGAAGATATAAGTGATAGTGGTGGTGGTGGCATTTCAAGGAGCACATTTGTACTGGAGGGTGAAATTGAAATTGATGGATATGGGAGTAAATCAAGAGGTGAAGGGAGTTGAACTTGTACAGAAGCATCAACAACCTCTTGATCAGAAAGTGTTTCTTCAGAGTCTGAAGACTCTATCTGGAACTCATCTTCATCAACATCCATGCCCAGATTCATGAATGTTTCAGATGGCTGAACTCGAGGTTCAGTCTATCCTGATGAACTTCTCCAGTTTTCTGGATATTACATCAGTTGTTTGCTAAGTCGTGGTGACATCATCGCCAGGAATAGAGGTCACTGGGGTTGCCTCAGTTACAATTGCTCTATCCTCAATCATAACATCATTGGCCGAAGAGTTTGGAACCTCAGTCTCCAGTTGTGACTGGCCAGAGACTTCATCAGTTCGTGCATTAGTAGTGTTAGAAGTTTGGCCATCGACACTTAGTTGTGCAGACTCTAACTCTACTCTGGGTTGGGCTAACCCAGTAGTCTCTTCACCACTTCCTCCTACAGAAATTTCGGAAGTGGTTGCTTGCAGTATATCCCTTTGACTTTCTCCAGCATCCTGTTGGGAGGATACTGAAGGGTTGGCTTAGGTACTAATGTAAGTGGCTCGTACTAACCTTGTCCTAGAACATTTGGTTATTGGAGCCGTTGGGGAAACTGGAAGACCTGTTGGGAGGTCAAGTTGTATCTGTAGGAACTGACCTGTTGGAACTGGGGGATAGAATGTTGTTCAGGCCCAACAACTGTCTCAGTGCCAGTAGACGAACTGGTGGGTCCCTCATTATTTTGAGGCTCGCCCAGTTGCCTTTCCGAGCCACCTGGTAATGGTGAGTCGGTTTTAGCGAATGCCAGCCGCATTCTTTCTGGAATCTCAACCTCTCCAGTTTCAGAGACAAGAGAGTCAAGATTCCTTAAGAGATCTGGGACAGTGTATAGTGATTGGGTATCTTTGTACGCATCACTGCCCAAGATCTGTTTAAAGCAAAGAGACAGATACCTGGAGAAAGGGATGCACAATCTGTTAGGTCCAGATTTAGTCCAGACTTACTGGACTGGCTCCAGACTGGACTACTGGAACTTTATTTAGGTTTGTTAAGAAAACTTGTTTTGTTGGTCTCGCTCCAGACCCGACTACTGGAGCCTCACTGAAGATCTGACCAGAAAACGTTTCTCTACTGGACCTACTCCAGACTTGGAATCTGGAGTCCCTCTGAAGATTTGTCCAGAAATAATTGAAGACTAGTGAGCATTTACTTGTATAGGTAATCTGGAGCATTATCCAGATTAGCTCACTGAAGACTTCACCCCAGTCCAGATCTACTCTACTGAAGACATTCTGACTGAAGTCTGAAGGAAGAAGACTTAACAAATGGCGGAGTCCACTGGAAAGTCTTACCAGATCTGCACACTGGAGGATTGTCAGTGTTCTAGATACTACAAGTCTGAACATTGATATCGAGGTTTGACTTATGCCTTTAACACAAGTTCCAAAGAACAATCCACTTGTTCTTTAACAAAGTATACGTGTGTTAAGGTGGTTGGATAAAAGGATACACTTGCACTTGATGTGACTTTATCCTTATTCCTTATCCAATACATTTAATGTTCTTGTCGGATCATTAAATGTATACAACCATATTTGTACGGCACAAAATTCACTGGTGAATTTTGTTGCCTATAAATACAAAGTCATATCCTTGAGAAAAATACTTTTTAGCATAATACTTTGCATGAAAGTGAATTTGTCCAAATACTCTCGATCTTAAACAGGGATACTTCACAACTTTAAGTATCTCGATCCTAAGAGTTATTTGACAAATATAGATCATATTGTAACTCATAGGTTGTTAGGATACACACTTAATTGTGTTATCTTGATTCCGCAACAACCTTGTATTTTATTTAAACATCAATAAATGAAATACCCATGAAACATACATAATGGTCCACTTTATTTGTTTATTGCTTTAAGTCTTGTATTACTTTGTTTATATATCTTGCATCTTTATTTACAAGTAATACTAGTCCAAATCTAGTGATTATTAGACTTGTTGTATTTTACACTTTCATTGGTTAACCATCTCGTAATTTAAAAGGGACTCACATTTGGTATCAGAGCAGAAGGCTAATCATTGCCTAGATCTGTTCTTGATGGCTAACCAAGAAAATACACAAGGTTTTAGTCTTGGTCCCGATCCTAATGTAAATATTCATGATCAAAATGAACCACAAATGTTAATAACACTAATCCTCCACCTCCTCCTCCTACTCCTGTCTTCTCCACACGTGCATGTGCACTACTCAAATAATCCTGTTCCTAAATTCAGTGGGAACAGTGATGAATTTGGTACGTGGAAGGCTAGGATGGTTTTGCATGTCACTGGTATTGAGAGGAACATGATGAAGATTTTAAACGAAGGTCCTTATGTACCTACATCACCTCTCAATCCACTTCTTGATCCTTCTGGATCTAGAAGAGGAAGGGAAAAGAGGGAGGAACATTGGTCAGAAGAGGAGAGGAGATTGGTGAATTTAGACACCATTCTCAAAAACATGATCCTCGGGGCCGTTCCAGAAACCCTAATTCCCACACTAGTTCTTTTTCCTAGTGCCAAATCCATGTGGATGAACTTCTTAACCAACATGAAGGAGGAGATGACACCATTGTCACCAGAAAGGTCTCCTTAAATAAGAGGTATGAGTCATTTTTTGCTCAACCTAACGAGTCTCTCACTGGTACTTACACCAGATTTATGAGTATCATAAACCAATTGAGAGGTCTTGGGGTTGAGAAGGACAAGGATATCCTTCTGGAGAAATTTTGTGACATTCTACCCACCAAATGGTCTCACATGATACTTGTCTTACGACAAGGTAAAACTCTGCACACACACACTCTCTCAACTCTATATGGAGCCTTCAGGTACACTGAAGAAAATCAAGCTCAGAGAGTGGTTGCAGAACAATATGCTTTTAACCATGCCTCCAGTACTCCTAAAGTGGTTAGTTATTCTGAACCACAAAGTACAGCACTGATATCTTCTGAGAATGTATTTTCTATGAAGAAGATGGTGTCTGAACTTATGGATTCTGGAGAGTCCAGTCAAGTCTCTCCAGACTGTTGTGATGAAACTGAAGATGATGACCTTATTGCAATGATTGCTAAAACGTTTAACCGTTTCAAAGCAAGAGCAAATAAGCCATCTGGACAATTTGCATCCAGTTCTTCCACTGACAAGACCAATTTGACATGCTTTAAGTGTGGCAAAAAGGGTCATTTCATGAAAGAGTGCAGGTCCAACCAGTTTGTATCCAATCCTGGTCCATTCTCTCTCTAATAATAAGCCTGATGATAGCTATAAATTGAAATATAAAAAGCTTAAGGCCCAAATTGCTCTCATGGCACAAAAAATGGAAACCAATAATAAGTGCATGATTGCAACAACTGAAGAGAAGTGGGTTCCTTCTGATGAATCATCTGCTGATGAAGAAGAGGAAAGAGATTGCTGTTACATGGCTCTGGAAGTTTATGAGCACCTGGTGAAGGAAGATGTCACATCTGGACGATGGGTGGACATTGTTATTAAAAAGGTTAGTGATTATGATAATGCAACTGACCAAGAACTAAAATTGGACATTGCTGAAGCTTTAAATTCTGATTTGATTTTTGTAGAAACTGTTAGATCTGATTGTGTAAATGGTCTAGAAACAATTCTTCTGAAATAAATGCTTTAAAATCAAAATTAAAAGAGCTTCAAGACATTGAACTGGCATTTCAAGCCCAGGTTCTGGTAACTGAACAATTGATTCAAGAAAAGCAAGATCCTGAGATCATTTTAGAGAAAGAAAAACTGGTAATAAAGTCATGGCTAGAAACCAAAAAGCCATATGATGCTTCAGTTAAACAATTTCCTGCTCAAAAACGTGCATATTTAGATGGAAATACTAATATAGCATCATTAATACCAGTAATCGATCGGTTACCAGAGGTGTTCAGGCCTATCACTGTTTATGATGAGCCTGCAACTCCTAAGACCAATTTAGACCCAGTTCAATCCCCTGAGGTTAAGACTGGAGAGCTCCAGATGGCTGCTCCAGTCAAAAAGGTGAAGCAGAATAGACCTTTGCCTCAGACCAATCCCCTACCAAAGCCTTGGACTGGAAAGGCTAAGGTAACATCTGAAGAAAATATTTTGTCCAGGTTAGAGAGCCAAATTCAAATTCTGACTCGTCAATCACAAAGTGTTAATGCAAGATTAAACTTTCTTGAGGGTACTTCATCTGACCCTAGACAAAATATAAAACCTTTTGCTAAGAAAGACAAACTTATTTCTCCAGTTGAGAAAATGAAAAAGGTTTTAAAACCATCAACCTCAGTGGTCTTTTCTTCTAAGACCACTATTGAACAAAGTGAACTAGACCAGATTGCCCCAGGGACCTATAAGGGAGGGTCCAGTGAACCCATCAGTCGATGGGTTCCCAAATCTAACTGATCAATATCTGGTGTATGTGTAGGGCGATCGAAAGAAATATATCTGGTATCTTGACAGTGCAGCTGGCAGGACAATGACCGGATGTAAGACCCTACTGGAGGAGTTCACCATTTCTGATGGACCCTCCATCAGTTTGGAAATGATGGTTGTGGGAAGACTGAGGGATATGGTGTTCTGAACAATGGACAAGTCAAGTTCAGACGAGTTGCATTTGTGAATGGTTTGAAATATAACTTGATCAGTGTAAGCCAACTGTGTGACGATGGCTATCAAGTCTTATTCAATGTTGCTCAGGGCATCGTATTCAACAAGGACTGGAATGTAGTGTTGATTGCTCCCAGAAAAGGGAATGTGTACGTGATGGATATGGAAAGCTCTCCTTCAGAGCAGTGTTTCTATACTCAAGCTGATGAAGACACAAACTCTCTCTCTTTGCCTATACTCGAATGTGTTTCCATGATTCATGCTCCTCGAGCAGTGTTTCTATACTCAAGCTGATGGAGACACAAACTGGTTATGGCACAAAAGGTTATCCCATTTAAACTTCAAAAACATTAACAAGTTGTCCAGAAAACAACTTGCAGATGGGATACCTTCAGTTTCCTTCAAAAAGGAAAGACCATGTCCAGGATGTGAGATGGGTAAGCAAAAGCGTACCAGTTTCAAGACCAGACAGAATTTCAGCATTACTGAACCACTTCACATGCTTCATATGGACCTTTTTGGTCCAGTGAACATTCAGACTCGTGCTGGTAAAAGATACACCCTGGTGATCATAGATGAGTTCTCCAGATATTGTTGGGTGATCTTTCTGAGGTCCAAAAGTGAAGCTGCTGCTGAAATCATCAGTCTTATCAAGCAATTGAGCTCAAGTACAGTCGAAAAGTGTGTCAGTTAAGAAGTGACAATGGAACAGAATTCCAGAATGCAACTCTGGAGTCATTCTGTACTGACACTGGCATCTCCAAGAACTTCTCTTCAGCCCGCTCTCCAGAACAAAATGGAGTTGTGGAAAGGAAAAATCGAACGCTGATAGAAGCTGCCAGGAGTATGCTTGCTGAATCTGGACTGTCTACGAAAGTTTCAACTCGTCGACCCTCCCTGTCTCGTTTACCTATTGATCGCTGCTAGGAGTATGCTTGCTGAATCTGGTCTGTCTACTAGTTTCTGGGCGGAAGCAATTGCAACTGCTTGCCACACCCAGAATCGATCAGTGTACATCAAAAGACACAAAAAGACAGCCTATGAAGTCTTAAGAAATAGAAAACCAAATATTGGTTATTTTCACGTTTTTGGATGTCCAGTTTACATCCTGAACGACTCCAGTCAGCTAGGCAAATTTGATGCCAAAGCTGATGAAGGGTATTTCTTAGGCTATTCAGCCATTCGCAAGGCCTTCAGAGTCTATAACAAAAGACTGGAGAAGGTCCATGAGTCAATTCATGTCACATTTGATGAATCAAATGTTGCAATCAACAAGAAGCCAGTCCCTGACACCCCCCCAGTAACACAAATTGTCTTTTGTGAATCTGATCCAATAAACGACAAAAATGAAGATTCACCAGACTCAGCTTCCAGTCATCCTGATCTGGAACCTGTTCAGAAAAAGAAACTCTCCAGTAGTACTCCATTCTATCCCTCTATTATTTTCAAACTACCCTCTGAAATTAATATTGGTTCAGATGTGCGTACTACTCCCCCAGTATCAGTATCAGTTGAGAATTTACCAGAAATGTCTTCTGGTGACCAAACTGAACAAGTACTACAAGAAATGCCTTCATATGAAGAATTTCATGATGCAAATCGTGATTTAAATGAATCAGATGAAGATGTTGATGTAGTCTATGAAGAACCTCCTCCTGAAGCAACTCCAGAGGAGACTCAACTGAATTCTTGCACTGATATTGTTGTCAGTAACAATCCTGGTCAGTACTCCAGATGGACAAAAGCTCACCCTATTGATCAGATCATAGGTGACTCCAGTCGTGGTGTTCAGACCAGAAGAGCCTCCAGTAATCAATGCTTATACGTCAGTTTTCTATCTTTGATAGAACCAAAGAAGATTGATGAGGCTCTGGAAGATCCAAACTGGGTGACTGCTATGCAAGAAGAGCTTCACCAGTTTGAAAGGAACAAGGTATGGTATTTGGTTCCTTTCCCAGTTGGAAAGAAAGAACCATTGGAACAAGATGGGTCTTCAGAAACAAAGTAGATGAAGATGGCCACGTAATAAGAAACAAGGCCAGACTGTTAGCACAAGGCTACTGCCAGTCAGATGTCGACTTTGATGAATCTTTTGCTCCAGTGGCTAGACTTGAAGCGATCAGAATTTTCTTAGCATTCGCTGCTAATCATCAGTTCAAGGTCTACCAGATGGACGTAAAGAGTGCTTTCTTAAATGGGAAGCTTGAAGAAGAAGTTTACGTCAGACAACCTCCAGGTTTCGTTGATGACAAGCATCCACATTGGGTATATCGTCTGGACAAAGCGCTAAATGGCCTCAGACAAGCCCCACGTGCCTGGTATGATACTCTGACTAAACATTTGTTAAACGAGGTGCAATTGACAATACCTTATTCATTCTTCATGAGAAAGGTAATCTGTTAATGGTACAAATTTATGTTGATGATATAATTTTTGGGTCTACTGATGAAAACATGTGCAAGAAATTTTCTAAAATCATGTCCACTGAATATGAAATGAGTTTGATGGGTGAATTAACATATTTTCTTGGACTCCAGATTAAACAAAACAAAGATGGAATTTTTATTAATCAGGAAAAATATGTTAGAGATCTTTTAAAGAAATTCGATATGAATTCTTCACCATCTAAACCAACTCCAATTTCTGCACCACTGACACTGGACTCGGATCCAGATGGCAAACCAGTGAACACCACTGTCTATAGAGGCATGGTTGGTTCACTGATGTATTTAACGGCCAGTAGACCAGATATTATGTTTTCAACATGTTTATGTGCCAGATATCAGTCTAATCCAAAGGAATCTCATATGCTTGCTGTAAAGCGCATACTGAAGTACCATAAAGGTGTCCCCAGTCTAGGTCTTTGGTACCCCAAAGGCTCAGGCATGGATCTAATGGGTTATTCAGATTCAGATCATGCAGGTTGTAAGATAGATAGGAAATCCACAACTGGTGGATGTCATTTCCTAGGTGGCAAACTGGTCAGCTGGACCAGTAAGAAGCAAACTTCAGTTTCATTATCCACTGCTGAAGCTGAATACGTGTCTGCAGCCAGTTGTTGTGCTCAGATACTCTGGATGAAGAACCAGTTGCTTGATTATGGTATTAAATATTCAAAGACTCCAATCTTTTGTGATAATACCAGTGCCATCGCTATCTCCAACAATCCAGTCATGCACTCCAGAACCAAACACATCGATCTAAGGTACCATTTCATTCGCGATCATATTATGAAAAACAACATTGAACTCCATTTTATTCCCACTGACAAACAACTCGCTGACATTTTTACCAAACCACTGGATGTCAAAACTTTTGAATATCTTGTTGGTGAGTTGGGAATGTTAAATCCTTAAATCTGGTGATTGCTCAGATATTGAACGCCATTGTGTACTATCTTTGCATTATTGGATTTCTGGAGCAACATTCCAGGGAAGACTTGAAAAATATTTTCCTATTAAAAGTGTTTTAAATTCAGGGGGAATTTATTTTCTCACTGGACAAATTCTTCAGAAAATATTACTGGTACTTTGTAAATATGTCCCTCTCACTGGTAACTGGACAAGTTGAAGTGCGTGTTTGAGTTGACTTTTGTCTCCTTGTAATGTGTCCCTCTCATTTGTCTGTATTAGTTGACGTGCAAGTTTAAGGTTTCCAGTCTTTCAAAAATGGTTTTCACTGGTACTTTACTGGAGTGTCCCTCCAGTGTACCATCAGTACATGTTCACTGGACTAATCCACCAGTGATACTGGAGTGTCTAGTCAACCTCCAGATGCACTGAAATATGTCATAATATTTTCAAAATACTTGATCATTGTGTATGTGCCACGTAAGCAAACTTTTTCAAAGATATTTATCTTATAAATCCTACGTGGCATGTAAATTTTTCAAACGCAATGATGGTCTTTTTACTTTGGGAAAACAAAAAGTACAAGTTGTTACTGTTTTGTGGGCTGTAAACCGTCATGCATTTATGTGTGATGTGATGTAATTAATGCGGATCTCAAAACCCGATCAAAAACTTTGTTTGATAATTCAAATAAGATGTTTGAGTTCCACATTGTCTCTCCTATAAATACCCACTTTCACTTTCAATTTCATTTACTTCGAACATTTACTCCCAAATCTAAAATTCCTTCATTCAATTCTTAAAATTCTTCATTCATTTTCCAATCATATAACTCTTATATTAACTGCAATTCATTAAATTCTTCATAACCTTAAATTTTCAATTTCATCTTCATCTAATCAATCAAAAATGGCACCCAAAAATCTCTTATCTGCTGAATATGCTCCGGTTGATGATGTAGTTAAACCGAAACATATTTCTCTTGAGGCGAAATCCATACGCATCAATATGAATAACTGGATGGCCAAACTTTCCAGTGTTCATCCTGCTCATTCTATCATTGGGAGATTGAATACGTTCTTTCTCTCATGCCCTCTGTATGGTGCATTAACCCTAAATCCAGGGAAAATGTACCATGACTACTTATGTGAATTCTGGTACTCCGCTTTCTATAATGAAGAAACTTCATCAATTTCTTACACTCTCAATGGAGGTACCAGATCTTTGAGCTTTTCGGTGAATTTGCTCAGGTCTGTTTTACAGTTGAACTACCATGACCAGAATGAGCTGCCCATCGAACTCCCTACTGGCATAAATTTCAGGGAAGTGTGCAGGTTGATGGGGCACACAGAAATTGTAGATGATCAAGGCCAGTTGTTGAGAAAAGGAACAATTTATATGAGTAGGCTGACGGATTCGTGGAGATTTTTCTTCACTCATTTGGTAGAGTGTCTAGGAGGTAGTTCTGGAGGTCTTGATCAGATAAATCAAACGCAACTCCAGATTGCCTATTGTTTGTGGTTTGGGATAAGGGTGGACTTTGCTCAGATCCTGTTTAATGATTTGGTGGATAGATTGAAGGCAAAAGGGAGAAAACCACACGTTCCATTTATTCGTTTTCTTTCCCTTATGTTCAGAAGTGGTCTAGGAGACCAATACGATATTAATACTACTCATTTTTCCTTGAGTGAGTTTTTAAGGGATCTGAACAACCTACAGTCAAGAGATGGTGAGGTAGATATTCCTCAGTCCATGCTCTCATTTCAAAGGGCAGAAGAGATTGTGGCACCAGGAAGTGTTCAAGTTGTTGAAGAGCATTCTGGTGACCAAGATGTCCAGGTTGTAGAACTTATACAACCAATAAGTCAAGTGGCTCCTGAAGAAGGTGCAACCCACTGTTGAGCTTTCCAGACGACCAAGATCACATAGGCGTCTGATGAGGGGAGGAGTCCAGAGAGTGGATACTGAAGTCCAGGCTGTTGTACAAGATGATATTGCTCAAGTTGTTGAGGAGATGGTTCAGACTGAAGAACAAGCATCTGGTGAGGAGATGGTTCAGACTGAAGAACAAGCATCTGGTGAGCAAGAGGCTCAGATTGACTTGAATGTCCAGGCTGGTGAACAGGTTGGTACATCTACTGGTGATTTGTTTTGGGAAGAGGCTGATTCTCCCATTTCTGAAGGGCAGAACTTTGATGTTGATATGAATTTTCTGGGTGAAGAAAATGTACAAGTTGAAAGTTCACCAGAAATGCCACCACCCCCACCAGAAACAAACTTACCATCACCAGAACCAGAAATGCCTCCACCACCACCAGAATCGAACATGCCACCACCTCCACCACCTTCAATTCCACAAACAACTTCATACTTCAATCCACCAACAATCCAACCACCAGTCAATCTAACCGAACAAAGTGTGCCAGACTCAAATGTTGAATCTGAAGAGGTCTGGGCACAAGTACCAGTAATGGAGAGAATGACCTCTCATCTGGAACAACCCACTGGTCTCTCCACTTCTTCTTCAACCGAGGTCCAAGGCCTTCTTAGTAAGGTGGCGGACCTGGAGAGATCACTTCAGTCATCTTCCCAGGTTATTTCTGATTTCAAGTCTCTATTGTCAAACAACTTAGCATCAGAAATGAACCTCTTCGCTGGGAATGAGAAGTTAGTGTTCGAGAAGTTAGATGAGCTGGTACTGGCCACCAATCAAAATTCTGAAAACTTTAAAGTGGCAGTCCAGGGTTTGGAGTCCAGACTGGTGAATTCTGTTCAGACTGCAGTGGATAGTCAAATTGTTCAACCACTGGCAGGTCTGAAAGACGAGGTTGAAAAGCTGGTTACAAGAGTTGGTTCTCTGGAGAGCAGGCCAACATTAGATCAGAATGATATTGTCAGCGCCCTTAGTGATGAAATTGTTAGAAAATTTAGGGGTGATATGCTGAAGACAATCACTGATGATATCTCTGCTTCTGTTCTAACAAAAATTCAAGATAATTTGTTGCCTGGAGTTGTTCAGATGTTAGAGGTTGAGCTGCCAAAGGACTTGCCAAAAGAAGTTGATAATTTGAAAAATGAAGTCTTGGCACTCAAGAAGTTTGTGACTGATGTAAGTCCAGCTACTGGAAGAACCTTTGGTTCACTGGACAGGCACATGATGGAAGAATTGTGGAATGATCTGAAGTCCAGGACTAGAGATCATTCCAAGGGGGAAAAATTGTCTAGTCCATCATCTGGTGTCCATGAAAGTTTGAGAAAGAGGAAAGAAGAAGTTGTAAGGGCTGTTGCTACTGAGAGCATTGTTCAAAGAAAACAAGTGACTGGTACTGATGCCAGTGCACGATTAGCCCAGAGAGCACTTGGCACTGAAGCCATTGTGTAGACTGAAGAAGAGGCTACTGGTACTGAAGCCAGTGAGCCCCAGTTTGAAACCTTCCCAGATATTCCTACCACACTGAAGGCAGTCAAAGGAAAAGAAAAGGTTGTATCTGGTGAAGAGGAAGAGCAGACTGAAGATGTTGACAATGAAACTTCTAGGAAGTTACAACAACAATGCATCATGATTGAAATTTTCAAGACAAATCAAAAGAATGAACTGCTGGCCCATCAAAGGGAGATGGCTATAATGGGCACTCTGGATTCCTATAATGCTGGAAGATTGGGCATAAATATTGAAGTTTTCAAAAGGATGAAAGATGACCCCAGAGTTCATCAGTGTCTTGATGCACTGAATGATGTCCATATACGCTCGTTCTATGCTAAAGAAGAACAGGTATATGACTCATTGATTTATGGTGTTACAATTCCAGAGTTGATCAGACAAAGAAAGGAGGAGCTTGTAAGCCTCCAGAAAAAGATAAGAAGAAATGCTGGTGCTCTGGAGTTGGAATACAGAAAAAGGATGACTGGTCTACCAAAGCTTACTGCCAGACAAGTGAAGGCAATAAAAGATGGTGATCTTAGCACCTTCATTCCACTGGATACTACTCTTAGAATTAATCAACATCACCAGTCCACTGAAGGACAACAGAGTGGTGTATCCAGGGAAACTGAAGAAATGGTTCACTTGGCTAAGCAGAAGGCAAAATATAATGAAATGATGAGTTTCAGGGCCAATGCAAGAAAGATTGTTAATGCTGAAATCAAATTGGCTGAAATTCATCAAGGAATGACCAGATTCAATGTGAAGTTGACCAGAGAGGGTAACTTTACAGATGAAAGGAAGGATACTTCAGTCCAAGCTTTTGGATGGACTGAACTAAAGGAGATTGGATTGACTTTTAAAGGTAAGACTGATCTCTCTCCAGATGTGAAGGCCTTTATGAAGAGGATTGAGAAGGTCTGGAAGAGAATTCAACAAATGGAAGTTGTGTTGGGTCTGAGACCACCAGTGTCTGTTCCATCATCTCCATCTCCAAAAAGGAAGGCTACTGAAGATGCTCCAGAAAGGACATCGAAAAGAAGGGCCTAAACCTTTTATCATTGTACTTATTGTAATTAATTGTCTTATGAAAGTTGTAATTATTTTCCTTTATGATGAAAGTAATAATAGTTGCAATTTTTTATTTTTATAAGTAAATGACCAGATTTAGTCTAAGTTAGAACTTAAAAGATGAAACTGAAAACACTCATGATCTATAAAGTGTTCTCCAGTAACTTAGATTTTTTAGACTTAAATCGACTAAGTGTTTTCCAGAACCCCCCCCCCCCCCCCCCCCCCTCCCCCCCCCCCCCCCCACCCCCCCCCCCCCCCTCCCCCCCCCCCCCCCCCCCCCCCCCCCCCCCCCCCCCCCCCCCCCCCCCCCCCCCCCCCCCCCCCCCCCCCCCCCCCCCCCCCCCCCCCCCCCCCCCCCCCCCCCCCCCCCCCCCCCCCCCCCCCCCCCCTCCCCCCCCCCCCCCCCCCCCCTCCCCCCCCCCCCCCCCCCCCCCTTACAAATTTGCATATCTATAAGTCTGAAAACACTTGCATTATTTCTAAACAAATAGGGGGAATTTGTTAGGTCCAGATTTAGTCCAGACTTACTGGACTGGCTCCAGACTGGACTACTGGAACTTTATTTAGGTTTGTTAAGAAAACTTGTTTTGCTGGTCTCGCTCCAGACCCGACTACTGGAGCCTCACTGAAGATCTGACCAGAAAACGTTTCTCTACTGGACCTACTCCAGACTTGGAATATGGAGTCCCTCTGAAGATTTGTCCAGAAATAATTGAAGACTAGTGAGCATTTACTCGTATAGGTACTCTGGAGCATTCTCCAGATTAGCTCACTGAAGACTTCACCCCAGTCCAGATCTACTCTACTGAAGACATTCTGACTGAAGTCAAAGACTGAAGTCTGAAGGAAGAAGACTTAACAAATGGCGGAGTCCACTGGAAAGTCTTACCAGATCTGTACACTGGAGGATTGTCAGTGTTCTAGATACTACAAGTCTGAACACTGATATCGAGGTTTGACTTATGCCTTTAACACAAGTTCCAAAGAACAATCCACTTGTTCTTTAACAAAGTATACGTGTGTTAAGGTGGTTGGATAAAAGGATACACTTGCACTTGATGTGACTTTATCCTTATTCCTTATCCAATACATTTAATGTTCTTGTCGGAACATTAAATGTATACAACCATATTTGTACGGCACAAAATTCACTGGTGAATTTTGTTGCCTATAAATACAAAGTCATATCCTTGAGAAAAATACTTTTTAGCATACTTTGCATGAAAGTGAATTTGTCCAAATACTCTCGATCTTAAACAGGGATACTTCACAACTTTAAGTATCTCGATCCTAAAGAGTTATTTGACAAATATAGATCATATTGTAACTCATAGGTTGTTAGGATACACACTTAATTGTGTTATCTTGATTCCGCAACAACCTTGTATTTTATTTAAACATCAATAATGAAATACCCATGAAACATACATAATGGTCCACTTTATTTGTTTATTGCTTTAAGTCTTGTATTACTTTGTTTATATATCTTGCATCTTTATTTATAAGTAATACTAGTCCAAATCTAGTGATTATTAGACTTGTTGTATTTTACACTTTCATTGGTTAACCATCTCGTAATTTAAGGGACTCACACAGTCCCCTAGAGCCCTTCAGTTTTTGAACCAGGCTTCTGTACAAGATATCAGCGAAATCTACTCTCAAGCCATTCCATAAGCAGTAAGCCATTTCTGCTTGTGTGGAGTTAATCTGGTCCAATCCACCAGAACTCCCACCCATACTCTCCACCAGATGAATGAAGAAGTACCTCCAGGATGGTGAGAGACCTTTCATCTGCATGGGTCCCTTTGTTTTAAGTACCTCATTTTCAAGGCAATCCTTGTGTCCCATATCAAGGAGAACTTGCCTGAAGTTAATATTGGGAGAGATGACAACTGGAGATTCTCCTTGTCTCAAGTAGTTGAGGTGTTAGGCATCCCTCAACGTTTCATTTGTTATAGTACACTCGACTGTTCCACTTTTAAGAGTGAAGGAGATAGAAGAACAGTCGTTGGAAAGTTGTGTTGTGTACCAAAACTCACACAAGTAATCATGGTACAACTTGCGTGGGTTAAGGGAAAAAGTCTCGCCGATTGGAGAATCACGGAGAAATCTTTGGATTCTACCAATAAGGGAATCGGCGGCTTGAGTCCCTTGTAAACTTGCCATGGGATTATTCGGATTTAATTTAGTTAGTGTTGGATTCGAAGGGGCACCAGTGGCATGTTTTACATCTGGCGATGGATTATATGGGACAGAAAGCAGATTTATATCTCTGCTACGAGATGATTTTGGTGCCATTTTTCTACAAGTTGAACTTGAAATTGAAGAAAATTTAGAAATTAGGGTTTTTGATTGATTGAGCAGAGAGAGAAAGAAGCAATATTTGATGATTGGGAGTAAATGAGGAATGTGAAAAGGAAGTAAATGGGATCGGAGTAAATATGGGGTATTTATAATGGAATGAAATTCCAAAATTAAATACCATGAATATTTTAATCACAAAATACAAATCGATTTGATGTTTTGTTTTAAATTTGAATTTTGAAAATAAAATTTAATTCACCGTGTCAGCATTAAATGCTACGACGGCTTAACTTCCAACTCGCCCACTATCTTTTTACAATCCCCATAAAAAGTGCATCTTTCTACAAAAAGTCTTTGACACGTCATGCGACGGTTGTGAGTGGGTTTAAACACTTGAGTACCATCACGTGTCACAAAAATTGACCAAGTATTTTCTAACGTTATGAAATCTGGTTGACCACCAGTTTTAAGACAAGACCAAACATGTACACTAGGGGGTTAGTCCAGTGCCAGTTTTCACTGGAGATTTCTCCAGTGACAATTTTTCAAACAAAAAGAATTTTAGTCAGAAAAATATTTTGAGTCTTCCCCCTAAAATGATGATCCATAAATCAATTAGTGCCAAGATAGTATCACAAAGGCGTTCGATAGCCTGGCGAGCAAAGATTATATGGATCTCCTCAACTGGAGAACTTCATCAGTGTCACTGATGCGTTCATAATGAAGTCTCCAGTTTCAAGGATTTAACATTCCCAGTTCACTGATGAGATGTTTAAAAGTTTTCTCATCAAGAGGTTTTGTAAAAACATCAGCGAGCTGTTTGTCAGTGGGGATGAAATGGATTTCAATATCTCCTTTCATAACATGATCACGAATGAAATGATACCTGATGTCAATATGCTTTGTCTTGGAGTGCATCACCGGGTTGTGAGATATAGCAATTGCACTGGTGTTGTCACAAAAGATTGGTGTTCTTTTGTACTTTAGATCGTAATCTAATAACTGGTTCTTGATCCAGAGAATCTGGGCACAACAACTGGCCACAGAAATGTACTCTGCCTCAGCAGTGGACATAGAGACTGACGTCTAGGGATGGCAAAAATACCCGTACCCGATGGGGAATACGATACCCGAACCCGATTTGACCGGGGAATCCCCGAATTGACCGGGGATGGGGACGGGGATGGGAAACCGTAAATCCCCGATCCCCATACCCGAACCCGAAATTACTATATATATTTATTAGAATTACTTTAAGTTTTTTCTATATGTTAGAATTATTTTAGGTTTAGAGTTTTTTATTTAATACTTTTTATGTGTTATATTTTATTTATCATTTAGTTAACATAGATATTAGTTTATATATAAAAAGAAAAGGTCGAACTACATGTTCTACTACTTATCTTATGCTACAATAAAATTATGTTTACTCAAAAAAGGTATTCCCGACGGAGATCCCCGATACCCGATGGGGACGGGTATGGGGATGTAATTTATATCCCCGAGGGGATGGGGATTACAAGTGGAAACCGGGGATGGGGATGGGGATCAAGATCCCCGACAATACCTGCCCTGTTGCCATCCCTGCTAACGTCTGCTTCTTGCTGGTCCAACTCACCAGTTTTCCTCCAAGGAAATGACAACCTCCAGTTGTTGACTTTCTATCTATCTTACAACCTGCATGATCTGAATGAATAACCCATTAGATCTAACCCTGAGCCTTTGGGATACCAAAGACCAAGGCTAGGACACCCTTTCAGGTATCTGAAGATGCGCTTAACAACGTGCAAATGTGATTCTTTTGGGTTAGCCTGAAATCTGGCACATAGACATGTTGCAAATGTAACATCCTAAACTTTTTATTTAACAGCTGACTAATGTCGTTAAGTCAACATTATGTGTGTGTCGTTAAGTCTATTGTAGATTTAATACTTATACGTAGTTATTGTGTGTTTTGTGTGAGGCTTGAAAGCCTAAATATATAATGTAGTATATATGTGTGTGAAATGTAGATAAATGCCTATGTAGTGGTATTTAATGAAGTAATTATGTTATATATGGTCCATAGAGTAGTTTGGGACTAGAAATGAAGGATTAGGAAGCTTAGGGACTAGTTTTGACATAGGAGGAAAGTCAAAAACGGGTTAAGGGGTTTAGGGAGTGTCATTAGGTCATTAGTTGCAGATTTTCTTCCTCCTAAACAAGCCCTAACCGCCCCACATAGTTCCTCCATCAAATTGCAAGCCAAAAAGCTTCCTTACGTGGGATTCGAGTGTGTATTGTCAAGAGTTTTGCATTCTATTTGATATCTACAGGTAGAGCAGGTATGATTTCATTGTTTTCAGGTCCTTTTGATATTATGAGTCATTAGGATTAATTATTGGATTATGGGGGAATCGTTTAACGGAGATTAATGGTGGTTTTGATGGATTAAAGTCACATATGGTGTAATTGATGGTTGAAATGCTTTGTAATGATTTGAATATGAAGGATTTTGAGGTATGAAAGTCTTGCATTTGATTTAGAATGATTTGGACCTGGTTTAGGATGAAGTCGATCAAACTTGTGCAGAATCGGGGCCAGTTGCGGCGCAACTGGTTTCCAGAAAGATAAGTTGCGGCGCAATGAGAAGCATTGCGGCGCAACTCTATGTTGCGGCGCAACTCATCTATTTTCAGAAAATGTATACTTTTGAACCGTAACGTCGTTTGACATGTAGATTAGACCTGAATCATAAGTGAGTCTTTAAAGTGTGGGTCTAGTTATTGGCCTTAATGACGTGAGTATGTAGCTTGTCTAATAATCGTTTACTAATTATAGGTAGACGAGCATAGTTGCTTTACACAGTGACTAGTTGTTGATTGTTGTGGACTACGCCGAGGTAAGATACACTACTTTGACACGCTGGGGGATTCAATGAAAAGATGGTTTCAAATCATAAATACTTCCATTTGGTATCTTTATATTGCATGTGGGCATATGGGGTTACACGGGAGGTATTATGGGTTATGTAGTTGACCATGAGACCTGAAATGCAGTCCCTAATGTAGTGAAATGAAGTATTGCTTAATGTAGTGTATTGTTATGCAGTTTATGTAGTGTTACGAAGTATCTCATTATGCATGAAACGTAGAAATGAAGTTGATGTGTGATATATGCATGTTTACATGGCTTGTACACCTAGCTCACTAGACTTATTAGGTTGCCATGTCACTTGCACGTTTAAGGATCCAAACGTAATGAAGATTAAGTGTGTGAACGTCTAGGAATGTGTGTTACCTAGACTATATGTGTGAGACGGTTTAGGAATGTGTGTTACCTAAACCATATGTGTGAAACCGAGCTCGTAAATATAATGCAGGGAAAGTGTTAAGCTTAACCCGTACTGGTCTTAGCCGGACGAGTGCGATAACGTAGTTGTTGCTTGGGTGGCTCCTTGCAACATGGTCATTATAATGCAGGGCGAGTAATACGAGGGGTTTGACCAACCTCCACATACGGATTACTCTTGGATTGACTTGCCATTCCTTAACGACGAAGTATGACTCGCCTTTTGGTGAAGCATCTAGTCGGGTGTGACTTATGTTACACTTATATGCAGTTAACGAAGATACGTGTGATAATGTGTGAATAAAATGAAGGATAGGCACAATTAGGGGGATTCATCCTAATTGATATGAAGATGATATGCAGTTATGTGTGAACGTGTGAAGTGTGTTGTCTTACTTAGCTAATTCGTTAGCTAACACTTGTTTCTTAA
Organism: Erigeron breviscapus; assembly: GCA_034093135.1. NCBI lineage: Eukaryota > Viridiplantae > Streptophyta > Magnoliopsida > Asterales > Asteraceae > Erigeron > Erigeron breviscapus. The sequence continues at coordinate 57,211,587 of CM067167.1, read as the reverse complement.
ATGTGGTTGTTCCCTCAGGTTTAGCTTGAAGGACTAGTTGATGTAGGAAGAGTGAGAGTTGGGTAGATGCATGCAGGAGAACTTAGCTACCCATAGACGATTGACTCTTTAGACATTTATTTACATTTCGTACTTGATGTCGAATTTATGCAGTATTGTTGAACGGTTGTTTTGTGTTGGGCAACCGTTGGGTTTTCATTTTAAACTATTTGATGGTATTGCATGTAACACCAACTAAACATAGAAACCGAACAGTTTTTATCGGTTTTGACTTTTAAAGTCTTTTCTTCCGCAATTTGACACCGTTAGGTGAAAGTTTTTGAAAACCCATATTTTTAAAATGACGGGTGTTACAGCAAACATTATATCTGGTCGACTGGCAGTTAAGTACATCAGTGAACCAACCATACCACGATATTCAGTGGTGTTCACTGGTTTGCCAGTTGGGTCAGAGTCCAAATTTAAAGGTGCTACAATTGGTGTGGTTTTAGAAGGGATTGAATCATATTTGTATTTTCTTAACAAATCTCTGACATATTTTTCTTGGTTTATAAAATTTCCATTTTCAGTTTGCTTAATCTGAAGACCCAAGAAAAATGTTAATTCACCCATTAAACTCATTTCATACTTAGATGACATGATTTTAGAAAACCTTTTACACATTGGATCATCAGTTGACCCAAATATAATATCATCAACATAAATTTGTACCAGTAAGATACTACCTTTTTCTTTTAAAATAAACAAGGTATTATCTATTGCACCTCTTTTAAAGCCATTTTTGAGAAGATGTTTAGTTAAAGTGTCATACCAGGCTCTTGGAGCTTGTCTTAGACCATACAAAGCTTTGTTCAGTCTCTATACCCAGTGAGGATGCTTCTCATCAATGAAGCCTGGAGTCTGCTTAACATACACTTCTTCTTCCAGTGTTCCATTCAGGAACGCACTTTTGACATCCATCTGGTAGATCTTGAACTGCAGATAGGCTGCATAAGCCAAGAAAATTCTGATGGCTTCAAGTCTAGCAACTGGAGCAAAAGTCTCATCAAAGTCAACGCCCTCTGCTTGACAATAACCATGGGCAACCAATCTGGCTTTGTTTCTTACAACATTGCCATCTTCATCCATCTTGTTTCGGTAGACCCATCTTGTACAAATGGGTTCTTTCTTCAACCCTGGTGGACAAGGAACAAGTTCCCAAACATTGTTTCTTTCGAACTGGATAAGCTCTTCTTGCATTGCTTCTACCCAGCTTGGATCTGCCATAGCCTCGTCAATCTTCTTCGGTTCAATCAGTGATAAGAAGGTGACATTTAAGCATTGTTCGCTGGTGGCTCTTCTGGTTTGAACCCCTCTACTGGACTCTCCAATGATTTGATCAATTGGATGTGCTTTGGTCCATTTAGAGTATTGACCAGGATCTCTGACAACAATATCAGTGCAAGTCACCTGAGGAACCTCTTCAGTTGTTGTAGCTTCTGGAGGAGGATCAGCCCAAACTACTTCAACATCCTCATCAGAATCAATGAGGTCACGATTTGCATCATGAAATTCTTCAGTTAAAGGCATTTCTTGAAGAACTGGAGAAGTTGGAGGAGTTTGAACTGGTGCTGATATTGGAGTGACACGTATATCAGATCCAATTGTAAGTTTTTGTGGTAATTTAAAACTTATTGAAGGATAAAATGGAGTATCACTGGAGGATTTCTTCAGTTGAACTGGTTCCACGTCAGTGTGACTGGAAACATTTTCTGGTGAAATATCTGACTGATGAACTTGGTCAGTTTCACCAAAACTTAATGGAATGACTGGAGAGATATCAAGACTTGGTCTTTTATTGATTGCATCATTTGATTCGTAAAATGTGACATGAATTGTCTCATGAACCTTTTGGAGTCTATAATTATAAACTCTAAAGGCTTTTCGAATATCTGAATAGCCTAGAAACACACCTTCATCAACTTTTGCATCGAATTTTCCAAGCTGACTGGAATCATTTAGAATATAAACTGGACAACCAAATACATGGAAATATCCAATATTTAGTTTTCGATTCCTTAGCACTTCATAGGCAGTTTTCCTATGTCTTTTGACATAAACTGACCTGTTTTGGGTGTGGCATGCAGTTGCCACTACTTCATCCCAAAAACTGGTGGGAAGACCAGATTCAGATAGCATACTTCTGGGCTTCTATCAGTGTACGATTCTTTCTTTCCACAACTTCATTTTGCTCTGGAGAGTGTGTTGATGAGAAGTTTTGAGAGATGCCAGTGTCAGTACAGAAGGTTTCAAGAGTCTTGTTTTGAAATTCTGTTCCATTATCACTTCTTAACTGACAAACTTTTCGAGTGTATTTGAGCTCAATTCTCTTGATGAGAGAGATGATTTCAGCAGCTGCATCACTTTTTGATCTGAGGAATACCACCCAACAATATCTGGTGAATTCATCAACCACAACTAGATATACTTCTTTCCAGCTCTAGTTTGAATATTCACTGGACCAAAAAGATCCATATGAAGCATGTGAAGAGGTTCAGTGATACTAAAGTTTTGCCTTGTCTTGAAACTGGCCCTTTTTCTGCTTGCCCATCTCACACCCTGGACATGGCTTTTCCTTTTTAAAGGAAACTGGAGGTATCCCATCAGCCAGTTGTTTTCTAGACACTTGTTGATATTTTTGAAATTAATATGGGATAACCTTTTATGCCATAACCAGTTGGTATCCTCATCTGCCTTGGTATAGAAGCACTGCTCTTTTGGAGCTGGTTCCATATCCATGATGTACACATTTCCTTTCTTGGTGCAATCATTACCACTTTCCAATCCTTGTTAAATATGGTGCCTTGACAATATCGAACAATACCTTGTATCCATCATCACAAAGTTGACTGACACTGATCAGGTTATATTTTAAACCATTCACAAATGCAACTCTAGTGAACTGGACTTGTCCATTATTGATTACACCATATCCTTCAGTCTTTCCATTCTCATCATTACCAAACGTCACTGTTGGTCCATCTTGGACAGTGAACTCTTCCAGCAGGGGCTTACATCTGGTCATAGTCCGGCCACAGCTGTCCAGATACCAGGTGTTCTTCTTTCGATCGCCCTGCACAACCACATAAATCATTAGTTCTTTTTGTGAACCCATCTTTTCTTGATGGGTTCACTGGACTCTCCCTGAGAAGTCACAGTTGATTCAGGTGGTGTTGAACTGGAGACTGGAACTGGAGCCTTTTTGTCGGTTCCAGTTTCAGGAGTAAAAACGATTGGTTTGAGAGGTTTCTTCCCCTTTTTCTTTTCATATTTGGTTCCAGATGGAACATTTTGTGTTTGTTTCGAAGGGGTTTTGATATTTTGTTTAACAACTAAAGAAGATGAAGCTCCTTCCAGATTTTTGATTCTAGCAGTACAACTTTGAACCTGCATTGACAACTGTTGGAGTTGGAACTCCAGTTTTGACAAAATATCACTTTCAATAGGCAACTGAACCTTGGACTTAGATTCAGCATGAATTTTGGTCTTTTGAGTCTTGGGCTTTTTAGACTTTTTAGGCAAAGGTTTATCACCAGCTACCTTTTTAACTGGAGCTTTAGCCTGATTGGCTCCAGTTTTAACCTCAGATGGGGTGGTCTCAATGGGTTCAGTTTTAATTGTCTTAGGCTGGTCATATTCAGTTTCTGGCCTAAGATCTGGAGGCAAACTGTGGATGTCAGGAATGATGCCTGCCATGTGCACATCTCCAAATTTGTAAGCAGTTTGTTGTGCATCAATGGTTTTTGAAAAAGCATCATAATTTAACCCAGATGACCTAATCCAGGATTTGATCACCTTTTGTTCCTTTTCCAAATCAGTTTTTAGCTTTTGATTTTCAAGTTCAAGAGCCTCATTTTTTAAAACTGACTCCTTGAGAGCCAACTGGACACTTTGTAGATTATTCAAATGTGGCTTCAAATTATTAATTTCAGTTAGAACTGTTTCCAAATATCTTTCACTGTCAGTTCTAACAGTTTCCACATACAACAAATCACTGTTGAGTGATTCAGCCAGGTCCAGTTTCAGTCCAGGGTCAGATTGACTATCATAATCACAAACCTTTTTTTAAATGATGTCCACCCATCTTCCAGAGATGACATCATCCTTCACCACATGTTGCTGGTCTTCCAAAGCCATGAAACACATGTCCCTTATCTCTTCATCATCATCAGATGAGTCATCAGAGTATTCCCATTTTCCTTTAGTTTGTGCCATCATGCACTTGTTTTTCTCTTTTTCAAGTGACATGAGGGCAATCTGGGCCTTAAGTTTTTTGTATTTATCTTTATAGCTATCATCAGGCCTATATTATGGACAGGGGGACCAGTTTGATTGTTTGACTGACTAGATCTGCATTCCTTCATAAAATGACCTTTCTTGCCACACTTATAGCATGTAAGATTGGCCTTGTCCAGAGAGTTGGAGCTAGAAGCATTGTTGGAACCATTAAATCTATTAGATTTATGCTTAAACCTGTTAAAGGTTTTAGCAATCATGGCGACCAGATCATCATTGTCAGTTTCATCACAATCATCACTGATTTCAGTGGTCAGGCCAGAGTTCAAGAAACTATTTAACATCTCCTTCATTGAGTGTGACTGGACACTCTCTGCAGACATTAAAGCAGCACAAGGTTCTCAGTTAGACTAGCAACCTTGGAACTCTGAGCATGGTTTAAAGCATCCTGCTCAGCCACAAGTCTTTGTGCATTGTTATCTTCAGTGAATCTGAAGGCTCCATAAAGAGATGCAAGAGTGTGACTGTGCAGGGTCTTTCCTTGTCTTAGGACAAGAACCATGTTTGCCCATTTGGAAGGAAGTATATCACAAAATTTCTTAAGAAGAATATCCTTATCCTTCTCTACACCCAGCCCTTTCAGTTGATTAATCACACTGGTAAATCTGGTATAAGTACCAGTTAGGCTCTCATTGGGTAAAGCAAAGAAGGATTCATACTTCTTGTTTAAGGCAACTTTTCTGGTGACAATGGTGTCATCACCTCCTTCAAACTGAAGGACCAATTCATCCCACATTGCATTGGCACTGGGGAACAACACAAGTGTTGGAATAAGGTCTTCAGGAACAGCCCCAAGGATCATATTCTTGAGCCTGGTGTCCAGATCAACAAGCCTACGATCCTCATCAGACCAATGGTCTTCTGGCTTTTCTCTAGTACCCCTTCTAGATCCAGTAGGGTCAAGAAGAGGACTAACCCCATGAGACATGGGTATATGTGGTCCATCCTTGAGGATTTTCAACATATACCTCTCTATCCCACCAAAATGCAAAATCATTCTAGCCTTCCATGTCCCATAGTGTTAGAAATATAAATTGTAGTAGTTGATTTGTTTCCTTTATGTACTTTGTACTTATATTGTTAAGTTGTAAATATGGAAGGGGGCATAGTGTAAATTGTATAGGAGTATATAAACCCCCTCCATTATCAAAATTGTAACCTTTTGACCCATAATACAAACTAAGCTTTCCCTTACACACACACTTTCTCTCTCTACTCTCTCACACCATAACCGCCATTAACACACTAAAACACACACAAAAGCTCAAATTCACATCATTACACATAGGCCTCACTGTTTCCATTGAATTTGGGAACAGGAGTGTTAGAATAATGGACATGGACATGGTTAGGGGCATTAGGAGGAAGATGAGGGTTTGTATTAACATTTTGAACAGGTGGTGCATTATTAACATTGGTTTCATCATGACCAGAACCATTCTCACCTTCAGTAGTAGACATCGAAGCAGATCTAGGCAAGTATATTAGCCTTCTGCTCTGATACCACTTATAAGTCCCAACTCAAGAGATGGTACTACTGAAGACACCTCTATGTCGATGGTGAGATTACTTTGCAATATATACACTGATCTGGAGACGACCAGTTGCAGTGTATATATACCAGGTTAATTGGTTAGATTACTTATTAAGGTGACAAACAAAAATAAGTAAAAGACAATGCAATAAGTAAATACTTGTAAAGTAAATTGGTGAGATGATATGTATTTTTCAAGTGTAATTTATTTATTATCTTTAAATAAATTACAAGGTTGTTGCGGAACCAAGATAATACAAGTATGTAAATATCCTAACAACCTATGAAATACAATCGATCTAAACTTGGAAATTCTCCTAACAATCGAAACACTTAGAGTTATGAAATGTTCCTTTTAGCGATTGAGAGAATATTGCACAAGTCACCAAGAATATGCAAATGTCGAATATGCAAAGTTGTTTCTTGGTTGTGCAAAGACCTCTATTTATAGGCAAAGGTTGACATTGGGATGTCAACTTGCCGTACAAATATGGTTGAGAGCATTTAAGGAATTGCATTTAATTCCTTTAACATGCTTGATAAAGTAAGACATAAAGTCACTTTATCCAACCTGCTTTATGTACTTTTGTACTTTAAACATAGACAATTGTTATTGTCCGGTTAATAGTACATAAAGCAAAAAGGTCTTCCTCGTAATCAGTGTAAAGCTTTGTAAATGCTTTAAACTGATGCTCTCCAGTTTCGATCTGGTTAGAATGTCCACTGGGCTTCGCTGCCATGGTCATTCTCTATCTTCCACTTGTTGTCTTCGACTTCAACTGGAATGTTTGTAATCTGGTCAGATCTTCAACTGGAGTGAAGCTCCAGTGGCATCAACTGTACACTGGCCACTGGACTTCTATTATTTCATGTACAAATCTTCTGGTCTCCAGATTCAACTGGAGATGCTCCAGTTTTCACTAAAACTGGACCTAAACTATTAACCATTTTTTCGGGGCAAGAATACCAAAGGTATCAAACCGAAACGGGACAAACACATGTTGATTCTCAAGTAGTGTCGTCTTCGAGGATGTAAAAAAATTACAGGGTCTGGCTCGGAAAAAAAATGGGTCTCTAATATATCGAGTCAATAATAAAATATAATGGCATAGTATTACGACGATAAACGTTTTCGACAATAATATTAAACTCTTCAAATATTAATTAGCAAAATCTAACTAAGCTATATGTTCCCTATATTAGTAAACAATTAAATAATAAGCTATAAATATTTAGGAATGAAGAATACTGTTAAACCAAAAGGTAGGACACGGCTTCAAAGGAGGATGTCAGGTGTTATATTTTTAGGGAAATAATTAATCCTCCTAACTAAACTTTTTAAAAATCCTCCTAACTATAAGATTATGACATGTGGCAAAATCAAAAGTTGAGATTAGGAAAGAGAGTTAATAGGATACACATGTCATGATTTGAAGATTTTAGAAGGATATTTAGGAGGATTAATCATTTTCCATATTTTTATTATATATCAATGACATGAATTGTCAATTGGTAATATTTGGAAACAGAGACAGAATGTTGTCAGGTTAGACGCCAAAACATACGCTTTTATTTCTTTCAATGGTTTACAATAGTCACGTATCTATTTTAGTCATTGATTCATAGATTCCGTAACAAATTATATTAAAAACTGTGGCCCCAAAAGAAGTGGGTTTGGCTCTTGAACACCATGTGAGTAACCCTATAGCCGACCCTGTTCTTAAGGCAAGTTTTCTAATGTTTTAAAACTTTCTTAACTCTCCCTTGAGCGCCGCTTATTCAGCAACAGATTTCTCATGAAATTCTCATGAAATCTATTGACCATAAAAGATAAGCTTTTTTAATAAAGTTAGGTATGATTTTTATGAAAACTTACTAAAAAGCTTGACAAAGATGAATATGTATCAACATGACACCCGTGCATAGCAACAGAAGAACATGTCATGGTTAAATATTAATTGCGATGTTTGGTAATATATATTGGTTGTGATATATAAAGGAATATATACTTAAGTGTTACATGTCGTCTTTAACAACTAAATTGGAAAGCCACAAAAGTTTTACGTTCAATCAAAAATAAACTACTAAGGAAATCATAAATAAAGAAAAAGAAAAATAAAAAGTTAGTGGTACTCACCTCTAATAGATATTGCAACTTTTGTGTCCAAATTTCACATGTTAACATTTTGACTTCTTTAGTTGTACCCGCATCTTTTTTTCTCCCACACCCAACACACTCATATGCAAACAAACCATATGTCATATAGGTTTGTATCAAATGACCAAGTTGTCCTTTGTATAAGAGGAAAATGTATGGTCTTGATTTAGTATAGATTAGGAATGAATGGCTAAGAGTCTTTACTTTAACGTCTTCAAATTTTAAATAGGAGTAGTGGAAATGTTTTATATACGAGTGTACATATCTTTAATCATTTATAAAGCAAAAACTTACTTACCCTCCCTTCTTAAATAATTAACTCTTCAACCAAAAATACCTTTCCCTTATTACTAGTAATATTCTAATAATATCCATAAAAAAATAATTTACAGAATAAATCCGTCAACTTCTAATATAACTACACTATTCCCTTTTAAATTAATTATTTTGACATCAATAACATACGCTACTCACCACCATAACACTGTCGCTGCTTTGCGCGAGTCGTTCCCCTCTAGTTCTCTATTAACGCATTTAAACACCTCCCCTCCCCCCCCTCTCCCCCCCCCCCCCCCCCCCCCCCACCCCCCATGGCTCCATCTCTCTCTCCTTATCGATATATATTATTTATCTCACAATTTTTAAATTATTTTCAATACCCATTTATATCTTTATATTTTACATAAATTATCTACACTACTCGCCTTAACATTCGTCATCGATCGTCACTACCTCCACCGGTTGTCGCTTACGTGGACATCCTTCAAATTATTTTATATAGTTTTCTATGAAATGAAAAAAAGAAAATATCTCGATTATTAATCATAGATCTTAATGAAACATAATAAATACTTGGTCTTATCTGAATCAATGTTCTAAAAACTAGCTCTTTTGTCGAAGTGAATTATTCATTGGAGCCGGTCAAATTGGTTGAACCGGTGGTGTAACATCCGTAATTTTTTTATTTTTTTTAATAAAAATCTAAAACTTGTTACAATCTTACAAAAATAGTAAAAATATAATTAAAATCATCTTAAAAATAATATCAAATAATTATAATCCAAGAAAAATATAAGCTTTTAACATTTACAAGAAATAAAAATAAAAATTTATAGTATAATTATTATCATATAAATCACAAAAACAAAACTTTTAAAAACCAAAATCGGTTGAACCCGAAATACTCGGTTAAATGAAACATTGGCCAGTTCAAAATAGAAAAAAAAAACCAACAAAGAACCAGACTTTAAATACCGGAACTCGCTTCAGACCCCGGTCTAACCGGCCCAACCTGCCGGTTCGAGCTGGTATTTAAAACTGTTAGGTCCAAGAGGTTCAAACTACCCAAGTATAATGAACACAAATTAGTTGTAGATAGGGATGAATACAAAGTAATTCAATCTATACAACTTTTTGAAAATAGTTTTAAAGAAAAAAAAAGATGTCACAAATATTATGATTGTAAGTGATAGCGATAGACATAAAAACAGAAATTAAGTTTGGTTTAACTCAAATTTACAAATTATCACCATTAAACTTACGAAAATGTCATCCTCATTTATCAACAGAATAAACATGTGATATACTAGTCTTCAGGCCTATCCGATGGACGGATAGTTTCAAAATATATATATCAAAGGTAAATATCAAAATAATAAATAACAAAACAGGTGAAAAATAACAAACAATAACAAAACAAATTTAAAAGAATAAACCCTTTTGTAGTGGAAGAAGAATCCATAATCAAACTACAATTGACAACAAACTAAATTAAAAGAGATGAAAAATAACAATAACATAACAATTCAATATCAAATAATAAACAAAGACGAACAAAATTAAAAAAATAAATTGAAGTGATATAAAAAAAACAGTATGTTTTATTTGTTGAGAAATTTACTGAACTTGATTTGTTTATTAAAGATAGGAATGAAATGAATAATATGAATGAGAATGATTAATAAAAATTTAGGTTGCATATATAATAATTAAAACAGGTGAAAAATAACAAAACAATAACAAAACAAATTTAAAAGTGATACGTCCCACGGTGTATCAATATACCAAAGTATATTGTACACAGAACAGTTGTAGAGGGGGGTGAATACAACTTTCTTCGATCTTTACAAACTTTTAAATAAAACGTTTTAAGGATTCAGTTTATATATTAAGTAAGTAAAGAACAAGAATCATTAAAACAGTAAAGCAGTAAAGTAAATGAAACATTCTTGAACACAAATTATAGTTTTCAATGTAATCCTTTATTAAGAAATAATCTATACAAAGAATTACAGGGTTGTTGCGGAAACAAGATAGCCTATAGATATCTAAACAACCCTTTGAAATGACAAACTACAATCAATAAGTTTCTACTCAAGAGAATCAGCCCAAGCTGATCTCAAACAGACTAAGTTGTGTGTAAGAGCAAAGAAAACTTGTGTGAAGAATGATTCTCAGGAATGCCACACATATGCAATCAAGGATTGAGGCTTTTATAGGCGAAAGCCCTTCTTCACTTGGTATCCAATAAAGCCACGTATTCTTCTTCTACTGGATGACAAAGGAATATTTGATCGTGCCTTCTCATAGTACTTGTGGTCCCCAAAGTACTGCCATTCATTCTTTATCATCCAATAAGAGTATGGACACGCATATGTAAATCCAACCACCAACCTGGATCCTAGGATTCTTCCTAGTCACGTCATTTGTCCTTATCTTCAATCCAGGTTGTTATCTTCACTTGATTGTCAGACACAGATTGGGTCATTTGTCAAAGCACCAATCTGCCTAAGTATTTCCAAGCTGACTGCTAATCCAAGCTGACTTCCACTACCAGCTTGGTCTTCTATCTTCAATCCTCCTCTTCGACTTGGATTGAATGCTAATACAATGTTGATGCAGCTTGAACAATACTTGCTTCCATAAGATTATAATTACAAAACATGAAGCATGATCTGGGCCAGAAACAAATCGTAAGCTGTGTCAGCTTAGTCTGACCCAGATCAGATTACAAGAACCAAAAGATTACTAAGTGTTTATAAGTCAGATTTGTCATCACCAATTTTACAATGAACATTGGGACTCAACAATCTCCCCCTATTTGATGATGACAAAACCCAACACAAAACCCAACACACTTCTAACTATCAGCTTACAAAGAATCAAAGTAAAATATGACTAACAGCTTGTGACCCTTTGAATCTTTTGGGTTCTTTTGATCTGATATGAAGTTCTAACAAGGAAACTGAATTTGTACATCTACTTTTGCATATATAGAGAAATAAAAATATTTACAAGATAGGAAACTATTCCCCAATCATTTCTACAGCTTCTTGTTTTACTTCATATGATGGGACAACTGTCACATTTAATTTCTATCTAAGCCCTCATCGATAAGGAACTGCTCATACCCATTACCTTGTTCACTAAAACTAACACAGAATCTGTACAAGGTAAATAGGTGCATATGTGGTACCTTTTTCAGCTCAGCAGTCCTTTGGAACACCAATTTGCCTCTTGCATTAATGAAGTACATTCCATGCTCAGGTTCAATGATGAACAACCCACTTCTTGCATTTTCAACACCAGCAGGTAGAGACAGATCAAGATGACTTAGAATCTTGTCAAGAGCTTCAGGAGATAATTGATCAAGCAACTCTGAAGGGTTCAAGTTCTTGAGGAAATCTGAATGATCACCTTCAGGAGCATTAATTCTTCCAAGTCTTCTCCTTTTCTTTTTAAAGTAGCTCAGCTGACTCATCTTCATCATCCATATCATAAGCTTTTGGTCTTGGAAGTCCATTGATGTCAATCTTGAATTTAACAATTATTGCAAACTTCTTTTCAATGGCTTCCAGGACCGTCTCTTGATGAATGCCAGGCATACCAGTAATGATATTGTGCAATTCAACCCACTCAGTGTATCCCAAATCAAACAGCTTGTCAAGATCACAAGTTTCATAGCTAGTTTCATAACCTTCTCTTGTGATCCTGATGCAGGGGATGGACTGTCCTCTTCTCCTTTTTAATTGGCACTTAGTGATCAGCTCTGGATGTCTTCTATAATTGATTCTTTCAGTTACCTTCCTCTTCTCCAGAGCTTCCCACTGATCATGGAACTCAGTACTTGCCTTCACATCTTTCAATTTATGTGATGGTTTTGAGTGAACCACCACTTTCTTTTTACCTTTGCCCTTTCCTACATTTTTCTTTGATCCCACAACTGCAAGTTCTTCTTCATCTTCCTTATTCGATGTTTCTTGAAGAATCTTGGCAATCTCTGGATCAGATTGGGTCTTTTTGCATTCTCTCTTCTTCTATCTTCCTTTATCATTTTGTATGCCACCTTAACTGTCACACCTAACAGTTCAGCCTGTTCCTTTGCAGTCTCCCAATCTTTTTCTTCATCAGTAAGGATCTTCACACCACTTGAACCAGCTTCAGTAGGTCTTTTCTTTATCATAAACTGGTCCAAAGTAGTATTGTCTTCACTTGAAGAGGATTCTGCAAGTTTTTCTTTGGGAGCTGGGTCAGCTTGAGATGACACAGCTTGTACAGGGTCAGCTTGGGAAGACTTCTTCTTTTCACCAACTTTCACAACCTTTTCCATATCAAATTCCTTCCTTATCTCTCCAACAACATTCAAAACAACATCAGTAGTCTCCCCCTCAATTGTTTCACCCTTCTCACCAGCCTCTTCATTCACACTTCCAACAATCTTTTCACCACCAGACTCAGACTCTGGCATTTTTATCTCCTTTTCATTTTCCTTCTCACCTTCCACATTTGAACCAAATACAACAAGTCTCCTATCATTGGCCTCCCCCTCAGCTCTAGCCTTCCTTTGTCTTTCTTTTAGTTTTTCAAAATACTTAGCAACTTCCTTGTCAACCTTAACTCTTTCTCTTTCTTTCTCTAGTTCTTCTTGCTCAACTTCAGCAGCACTCTTCTCCCCCTTTTTGTCATCATCAGCAGGGAAAGAGCTAACTGGAGTGGAAAAGACTCCTTTGAGGTTGTGGTTGAGCAAGTCAATTTTGACATTGTTGACACAGCAGGCTCTGAATAGATCAACATAATCAGCATGGATGGATCCAATGCTAGATTTGACACCCTTTGAGATTTCAATCAACTCTTTCTTGAAATCTGCTTGTGATTTGTTGGCAGATTGAAGCTCTAAGGTGACATCTCTGGTGAACTTGGTTGCACTTTTCTCAAACTGACTCAGAGTGTTCTTGTTTCTCTCCTTTTCTTCATTAATGGCTTTTGTGAGACCATCAAGAGACTCTGTCAGCTTGGTTTGGTTCTGCTGCATCAAGTCAACTGCCTTCTTCACATTTTCTTGTAGTGCAGTCTGTCCTTGACACAACTTCTCTACATTCTTATCCATCAATTCCTGATCCTTTTGGATCTTTTCCAAGCATTTGGTCAGCTTTGAGCTCTCAACCTTATAGGTTGAAGTGAACTCAGTGAGCTGACCCACCACATCTGAAAATGAGATAGTGGCAGCTTGGGAAGAAATTGCAGTTGGCCTAAAGGCCACTGACTCTGGAAAGAGCAGTCTGCAATCCTTAAAATCAGGGTCATTGGGCTCATATAGAAGGGGGTGGAGTGTAAGAGAGTTTTGGTGAATTTTCTCATGAGAGTGAGTCTCATGAGCAGATCTGTCAGAAATGACAATGTGCTGGTCAGCCTGAGAAAGATTGACTTGTAATTCAGGCTGAGGGTCAGTGGGAATATGTTGATCATGAGATTGATCAACTCCTCCACTGGCATCTTCCATCAGATCATCCCTTGAGGATGGATGGGCAAGCACATCATCGAATGAAGAATCACTTCCGGAGATAGTGATTTTATTCTCATCAGCATCGTGAGGACCACCGATGGTTCCCATTGCTGCACATGGGGCTGTCATGACCTCCTTAAAGAAGGCCATGTAACCTACAGGATCCCTCTGTCCAAGGACAGATGCAGACACAGATCCTGCAGGTGTAATGTTTTGTGTAGAGGATTGCCCTTCCACAATGGTGTGTTGTTGCACCAAAGCATCCTTAGGGAGAATAATTGACGCCTGTACCCCTCCTTGTGATCTAGAAGGGGCATTGACAGCCTGTGCAGACTCAGAGTGTAAGAATGAAGGAGTCTGATCAGCTTGGGGAGGAGAAGCAGTGTCACAAGTGCGTTCAATACTTCTCTCCTTTGGCTGGTCATCCTCAGAATTGATGTGCAAAGACTCTGACTCATTTTGGATCTGGGCTGGATCCACTGTTGTCCTTTAATGATATCATCAACCTGTTTGGAGGCTGATGATGGCGATTTTGGTTCAGACACAGTATGACCTTGGTAGGAGGTCTTTGTTTCAATACCTTCACCCTGTTTGGAGGGTTGGGTAGCAGTAGGTGATCCCTTTAACTCGTCTACACTCTTTTAGGAGAGTGCAGATGGGCGTGGTGAAATGGGCTTGTCAGCTTGGGTGGCAGAGTCAGCTTTGGAACGTTCCTTAGCTTCCAATGCACCTTGGGGGACTTTAATTTTTGATGATGTTGCTTTGTCAACCCCAGAAGCTGACACAGACTTCTTTTTAGTTCTTTGCTTTTTAACATTGTGAGGTACTAAGTCCTCAACAATGGGTCTTTTAGAAGCGAGTTTGGAAGAAATGGATGAGGGTGTGGCTAGGGTGGCTGATGATGTGGCCAACCCTTCACCCTCTTTTGAAGGAGAAGAAGAATGAATAGATTTGGAGGAGTTTGAGGGTTCAGAAGCATGTGTACCTTGGTCCCCCTGATTGGCAGATTGAGTGTCAGACTCAGATCGCGTCGAAGAAGGGACAACTTCCTCACTTGCAACTCTCTCTCTCTCCTTGCCCTGCAAAAATTAAGGTAGGTCTGCATTGCTGGGGTCAGACCTTGCGCAGTTACCTTCGGACTATTGAAAATGTTATTATTGATGGCCTTACATTCAACAGTCTGACCAGTTGCCAGACTGAAATCATTATCAAGAATAGCTTCAATAATGAGTGCAAGAATCCTACCATAAGGTATGGTAAGACTCTTATTGTTGACTCGGCCAACTAAGTCCCTAAAAATTACAGCAGCAAAATCTATTCTGGTCATAGTGACCATTGCATGAAAAATTTGCAATTCTAAAGCATTGGGTTGGTCAAAGCTGCCTGCCTTTACTTGTAAAGATTTTGAAATTGTACTCAAAAGATAATTCCATATTCCAGTTAAGTATTTCATTTTAACTACTGAAGCCAATGGACCATCATAACCAACATCTTGTAAAACACTTTTGGCTTCAGCATGAGACACCAAACTTTCATAAATATCATCAGGCATATAAGACAGCTCAAACGCAGACCTAATCCTCTTTAAAGAAATGTATACCTTTTTCTGACCATTGAGGATGGTGCCATAGATTGCAGGATCTCCTTGTTTGTTCTGACCAACATAGCAACTTGCCCAAAATTCACAAAGAAGGTCTTTGAACACCACATTTGGCCGCTCAATCAACATTTTGCCAAAAGGATGGTGCCATAAGAATGACACCACTTCTCCATACCCCTTAGCCCAGGCAGGAGGATGAACATTGGCAGAAACGAGACTGACAATCTTGATTTTACCAGTATCAAGATCAGCAGGAACAACCACTACCTTATCTCCCACCACATAGGGTGAAAGCTTATTAACGCTTACCGGAGCTGGGTATAGGACATCAGATTCAGATGAAGAATCTGATTGAGAATTATTAGCAGAAGGAGATGATGATGCCATTTAAAAAAAAATTTAGAAGAAGAAATTAGAGAAATAGATAAAACAGTATACAGATTTTAGAAAATGAGAGAAATTGATTTAGAGAAATGAAAAAGTGATTTGGGGGTTTAGGTTAAAGAGAGTATATATACTTTATTATAATAAATATCTTTTTAACCGTTTGAAAATTGGAAAGAGAAAGCATATGATTGGTGGATGAACAAGTAGTGGAGGTACTTTTTCAGTAACCAGCTGTTGCCACTACACGTGTCAGTCACCAATAGGATAGAAAATAATAAATAAGTAAACCAAATAAAATAATGTAAGTAATAAAGCGCACTGAGATATTTAATAACAAAAATCACCACTAAGTTGGGTCAGACTCAGCTTACCCTCTTTTACTTGAAAATACACCAAGTATGAAAGGGTAGTCTGGGTCAGACACAGCTTACCCTCAAAATTGAGGATAATTCTAAGGGGTCAGATTTGTTATTACTTAGCTCACTGCCTTTTACAAATTTAACATACCTAGCTTACTTATAAGATAGTTGAACCTTGATTCATCCAATGGCTTTGTAAACAAGTCAGCTAACTGATTCTCTGTTGGAATGAAATGGAGTTCAACATCTTCTTTCATCACATGATCTCTAATGAAATGATATCTTATATCAATATGCTTGGTCCTTGAATGAAGCACATGATTGTTTGAAATTGCTATGGCACTGGTATTGTCACAAAAGATTGGAGTTTTAGAAGCAGTGACACCATAGTCTTGAAGCTGATACTGCATCCAAAGAACTTGAGAACAACAGCTTCCTGCAGCAACATACTCAGCTTCTGCAGTAGAAATAGAAACTGAATGCTGCTTTTTACTGGACCAGCTTACAAGTCTATTGCCAAGCAATTGACAAGCTCCTGGAGTACTTTTTCTATCAATCTTACAGCCTGCAAAGTCAGAATCTGAATAGCCAATTAGATCAAATCCTGAGTCTTTGGGATACCAAAGACCCAGATTGGGACTACCTTTAAGGTATCTAAAGATTCTTTTTACAGCCTTAAGATGAGATTCCTTAGGACTAGCTTGATATCTTGTACAAAGACATGTAGCAAACATAATATCTGGTCTACTAGCAGTTAAGTAAAGTAATGATCCTATCACACCCCTATAAGCTGTGGTGTCAACAGATTTGCCATTTTTATCTTCACCCAGCTTATCACCAGTTCCTATAGGAGTTTTCATAGGTGAGCAATCACTAAAACCAAATTTGTTCAAGAGATCTTTAACATATTTTCCTTGGTTTATGAAAATTCCATTTTTGGTCTGTTTAACTTGTAAACCCATAAAATAATTAAGTTCTCCCATCATGCTCATTTCATACTTTTTAGACATTAATTCAGAAAACTTTTTACAAAGTCTTTCACTACTAGACCCAAATATGATATCATCTACATAAATTTGCACAAGCAGTATATCACCATTATACTTTCTCACAAATAAAGTCTTGTCTACATTACCTCTTTTGAATTTGTTAGCCAAGAGAAATTTAGACAAAGTATCATACCATGCCCTTGGAG
Source organism: Erigeron breviscapus (assembly GCA_034093135.1). Classification (NCBI taxonomy): domain Eukaryota; kingdom Viridiplantae; phylum Streptophyta; class Magnoliopsida; order Asterales; family Asteraceae; genus Erigeron; species Erigeron breviscapus. Next base: position 57,194,237 of record CM067167.1, on the reverse strand, counting down.
CTTGCTTCAAGCCATAGAGAGCTTTGTCAAGCTTGAAAACATGGTCAGGAAACTTTGAATTTTCAAAACCTGGAGGTTGTTCAACATAGACTTCTTCTTCCAATTTCCCATTTAAAAATGCACTCTTCACATCCATTTGATAGACTTTGAAACCTTTATGAGCAGAGAAGGCTAAGAACATTCTGATAGCCTCCAGTCTTGCCATAGGAGCAAAAGTCTCATCATAATCAATTCCATCTTCTTGTCTGTAACCAAGAGCTACCAATCTTGCTTTGTTTCTGGTCACAACACCCCTTTCATCCATTTTGTTTCTGTAGACCCACTTGGTTCCAATCACAGTTTTGTGATGAGGTCTTGGAACAAGTTCTCAAACCTTATTTCTTTCAAACTGTGTTAGTTCATCTTGCATAGCATTTACCCAAGATGGATCTGCCAGAGCTTCATTAACCTCAGTTGGTTCCATCTTACTCACAAAATTCACAAACATGCAAAAATTGCCTGTTGCTTTTCTTCTAGTTTTAACACCAGAAAGTGGATCACCAATGATTTGATTAATTGGATGACACTTTGTCCATTTAGTTACATGAGATGGAGTATTTGTAACTTGGACAATAGACTGATTCAGATTTGAAGGTTCAACATGATCAGCTTGAGGAGTAGACTGATCAGCTTGGATTGGAGTTGGAGGATCTGAGCCAGTTGGAGTGTCATTTGAAGGATTCTGAATATTATCTTCAGTAGGAGTTGGATCAGCTTGCACATTTTCAAAGATTGGAACATCTTCTTCTTCTTCAATGAGTTGCTCCCCCTGAGTTTGAGCATTATTAGATCCAACTGGAGGATTAGTTGGAGGCTCATTCTCAGGTGTAGCCAGTTCTTCAAAATTGAAATCTTCAACTTCAGGAGGAGAACAGACTGGCTTTGAACAACCTTCATCAATGCTTACATTCACAGAGTTCTCAATTGTTTTGGTTCTTTTGTTGTAAACTCTGTAGGCCTTCATCATTGTTGCATATCCAAGTAGGATACCTTCATCTGCTTTCTCATCAAACTTTCCAAGATGGTCTTTCTGATTCAGAATGTAGCAAGGACTTCCAAACATTCATAGGAAACCAATTTCAGGTTTTCTCCCCCTAAGAAGTTCATATGCAGTCTTCTGGTGTCTTTTCACAATAAGGGATCTGTTCTGGGTAAAGCAAGTTGTGTGAACTGCTTCAGCCCAGAAATGAGACTTGACATTGTTTTGAGCCATCATGGATCTTGCAGCTTCAATAAGAGTTCTGTTTCTTCTTTCTGCAACACCATTTTGTTGAGGAGTTCTGGAAGCTGAGTAGACTTGTGAAATTCCCTTTTCACTGCAGAATGAATTAAGAGTGATATTCTTAAATTCAGTACCATTATCACTTCTTAATTGCCTTACAGGCCTCTTGTAGAGAATTTCAGCTTGCTTGATGAAATGAATAATGTTGTCAGCAGCTTCACTCTTGTGCTTGAGAAAGAAAACCCAGGTGTATCTTGAATATTCATCAACAATAACCAAAGAGTATCTCATTCCAGTGAATGAAGGAGTACTAATTGGCCCAAAAAGATCCATATGAAGCAGATCCAAACAATTATCAATGGTTGAGCATGTTTTAGACTTAAAAGTAGCTTTGTGTTGTTTGCCTTTCTCACAAGCACCATACAGCTTGTCCTTCTCATAATTTATAACAGGAAGACCATATACCAGTTCTTTCTTACACAGTTTGTTGATATCTTTGAAATTCATATGAGATAACCTTTTATGCCACAACCAGTTCAGCTCATCTTGAGTCTTTGACATGAAACAAACTTCTCTTGTTACAGTTGGTTTTCTCATGTCAAAAGAATACAAAGACTCATCCCTTTTTGCTACAAGAACAATATTACCTTCTAAATCAAGAACAATACCCTTATCAGACCTGAATCTCACTTCATAGCCAGCATCACACAATTGACTCACACTTATCAAATTATGCTTCAAACCATTCACATATGAGACCCTTCTGAAAGTAAGGGGACCATTTGAAAGTATACCAAATCCTTCAGTCTTTCCTTGAGAGTCATCTCCAAAAGTAACATTAGGACCAGCGCGAATCCTAAAGCTACATAGCAAGGACTTACATCCGGTCATATGCTTGGAACACCCACTTTCCAAGTGCCAGGTGAAAGTGCCGGGGACCGATCGATTCGCGATTCCTACGACTATGTAAGTGCGGAATCCAAACATAATCGTTATTGAGGTAATTGAATGAAACAAACACGAAATCAATAAGAACAGGAGATATAAAACTGATTCCTTTATCATTAGTCGAATGATTACAATGAATAAATCCGTTTACAATACATCTACGATGATTACGGATTACAATCAACGAGACGACTCTTGATAATCGAATAATATGGTGGACTTACGGACTGAGGTTTGCGCATACCTCAGCCTGCCGTGAATGAAATCTGTTGCAACTCAAATCATTAACTAAAACCGAAACCTAAGAACACAATATATAGGCTAGAAATGGGCTGGGCTTCAAACTCGTGGGCTTCCAAACGCGTGGACCAAACTCGTGTTACTGTTCACACGAGTTTGTCCAAACTCGTGTTACTGTTCACACGAGTTTGTCCAAACTCGTTTTACTGTTCACACGAGTTTGTCCAAACTCGTGGTACTGTTCACACGAGTTTGTCCAAACTCGTGGATAATCTCTGTAAAGTAACAGCCCTTTAATTGAGATGCATCGGACACAAATTGTGCACCAAAACGTGCACTTACACCAGGTATTATCGTCATGATTGCCCTGCATTTTCAATATGAGATTAGTTCTTTTTGGGAACCCATCCAAAGATGGGTTCACCAGAGCTGACCATCTGGTCTGACTCAGACTGGGAAATAGAACTTGAACTCTTATCACATTTGGAGACCCATTGTTGCTTGATCTGTCCTTTACCAGATTTAAATTTCTTTTTAGCAACATTTAGAGTTTCCTTTTTAGCAAATCCTTTGCCTATTCCAGATTTCTTACATTCAGCTCTTAACTTCTTTTGATCAACAACATTTGGATCAGTTACATTTTTCTGAAAGTTAACATCAGTTGAAACCTTACCATTTCTAGACTCAACATATTTTGAAATCATTTTGTCAGAGTCAGATTTGGTATCTTTTGAAATAGACACAGATTCAGTTTGTGACAAATTTCCTTGAGAACCAGACTTCTCATTCTTTGAAATCTTTATCTTTTCTTTTGGAACACTATGATCTCTAACCTTTCTTTTGTTTTTCTTTGAGTTACCATTGTTTGTTTTAGACTTAGAATCTGACACAGACTGGGAAATGGTCAGCTTAGATAGTGTAATATCCTAAATTTTATATCTAAATAATAAACAGATAAATGAAATTATAATGACGATAATAAATGGATAAATAAAATAAAATAATAATACTAACTCAAAAGTATTTCTTTTTCTTGGATAATAGTTAAAGAGGATAAAATCAAAATTTAATGTGGCCTTTTCACATCTAAAAGTCTTTACGTCTAACCCATCAGTTATCCTCTTATTAGTCTTTTGTTTCAAGAAAATGATCTCATATAAAACCTACTCGTATTTATAAATTGAAAGGCCGTGGAAGAGACTTTAGCATTAAGTCAAATATTCCTAAATTGTATCTATCTATAAATAATATACGATATCATATTGCTATTGGCAAAAAGGAAGATACACAGCCATAATAAATTATCTATCGAATAGTAGAAGGGTTAATCAAAAGGAGCAGCAGCCGCTTCGACATAATGAAAAACAAAACAATTCATATAATAAACATCAAAACCGACATACGCATACACACAAATATATTCTTGGATGGTCTTTGCTTTCACGTTTTTCTTTCCAATACAAAAACTAGAACAAGTGATGCACGTGTAATATGATAGGAGATTTATGCTCATGAGAGGTCTAGATCTTTTAATATAAGATTTGGATAGGTGATCGCATTCATTGGATGGTTCTTTTCATTATTGCAATTGCCGTGATCGACATAAGGTACGGATATTCTAGAGGTTTTTAGGATCTTTGCGGTACAATCTTTTCTCTCAAAACTTTATTTGTTATATATATAATTGTACGGATATTCTAGGTGGTATTAGGATCCTTTCGGTAAAATCTTTCCTCTCAAAACTTCATTTAAAATTTTGTGGAATTTGTATGGATTCGATATATTATTTGAAAAATTATTTGTTTGTTAGCCTTTGAATATATTTGTTGATTCGAAAATTATAATATTTTTGATATAAATTAAGTGTGTCAAAACCGTCTCTTGAAACCCAATTTGATAATAGTCCCGAAAGAGTTGCGCTTGGGTGTTACACTTGATGCGGTGATTCGTACAAGTGTTCCCCAATTCGTACACTCATATATGTCCCTCGAGTATTGGTCCCGAAAGAGGTACGTTTGGGTTAAATTTGATGCGGTGATTCGTACAAGTGTTCCCCAATTCGTACACTCATATATGTCCCTCGAGTATTGGCCCCGAAAAATTAATACAGTCGCATATTATGAGTCATGATGGCTCCATTATATATTTGTGAGAATTGGGTGAATGGAGATGTGATTTTAAGTTTATATTTAAATGTCTTAAAATATTTTTATTCTAATCGTCCAAAATTCATTTTTATCTCTTAAAAACTCATTTGATATATCTATATAGCCCGAAGCAAGGCAAAAATCGAGCATCGAAGTGAGCATATAAGAAGAAGTGCTTAAAACTAAGTAGAAGGGCGACCACCTTCAACATGAATTACTTTCTGGAAAGCAGGCTATGCCGGCACACCTCCCCTGTGAAAGAGGGCTACGCAGCTTATTCGGTTAATCCTAATATGATATGCAATTTCCATCTCTTCTATAATCGACACTATGAATATCGTAAGATAAGAAAGCTGCTAACAGAGGGTGATCGTGGATTGGTCAAGTTCCGTGTACTGATTCTCCTCGATATTGGGTTGGTGTTCAGTTAACTATCCTAAGAGTGTAGTGTGGTGGTTGGGCCTACCCATAGAGGAAGGAGTTGGTAGCAGACAAGTCATTCAGAAATGAAACTTCCATGGCGTAGATTGACCGTTCACGAATCTGTCTTGAAGAGCGAGATCATTATTGCATAGATAAGGTGCCTATCTTTACGCGGTACTTCCAGAATGATATAAGAAAAGCAAAGAAGGGGCTGTTGTTGATACTTGTTTGATTCGAAACTGCTGAGTAGTGGTTTTCTTTTTCTTGTTTACCTTGGTTAACAACCAAGCAAAACTATCTATATTTATTCACTACTCCTACTCCTACAGGCTTGGCGGACTTAAGGAGGGATTTTCTTTATCTCAAGCAAAAATGCAAATCATGAAAAATGAACTTCTTAATGCCGTGGAACCCGGATGGCAAGAGGCTTCAGCAAGAATGGAGAGTAGAGTGTAGTGCAATGAAGTGAAGTGTACCGTCACCAGAAATTGAATAAGAGAAGAAAGATTGTAGCGTAGCTGTATAGTAGAAAAGTAGCGAAGCATCAATTCTCGTAGAAAAGATAAGAGAAAAGTTTGCTCTCTAGGGGGGTCGCGGAAAGAATTGGGTTCGAGTCCCAGAGCCCCTGATGTGAACCAAGGCGAAGCCTTGGTAAAATTAAGAAAAACAAAAAAAATATGAAATGAATATCGTTTCTATTGCTAAAAGTTTTGCAGTGGATGAGTTCACTAGATTATCTAGACCGCCTCTTCCTAATGATTGTTCCGACCGAATTGCCCGAATTACATCATGATCAAAAATGTGTCATTCTTTCTTTGATCTTTTCCGCCACTCTGGCTTTGTTCAGATGGCGATCTTTATTTTGGGTTTACTCCGGCTATCGTTTCGTGCTTTCTGTCTCCGGATAAAATTGATCCCTCGATCAAGTCCTAACTAGAAATCTCTTAAGAAAAGACGAGAAATCGTTTGGATTCGAGGCGAAAGCCTTCCCCGCCGTTACGGAGTTATTCTGCTCTAATCTCCGAAATCGAAGGACTTCATACGGGCTGAGGACTTAGTATTGATTCATGCAAAGATGCTCCTCTAAAGCTGGAATAAGGGATTGTCCACTTCACCGCCCCGAAGAGCAGTGGCTCTGTTGTTTTGCACGCCTACGGAGAGAGACTCAAAAAGTACCGACGCTCAATCGAAAGAAAGAGAAATCCACTATATGATTAACTCATGCCCCAGGAATCCCTAGACACAGGGGGTACGAACTAATTTTTTACTGGAGGGAAGGCTGGGGAAAAGCATAGAGCGTGCGGGCTCAGCTCTCGCGCTCCTCCCATCCGCGAAGCTGAGGCGGGAGAAAAAGCATAACTCCCCGGTCTCATAGGTTACCTTTCGATCTTCCTCCCCCGTGACGCTCCCAAATCGATCGCTATCCTTTTCTTGCTTTCTTGTTGTCTTGAATTGTTATAGAGCGGCTTTATATCAGGTATAGTTGGTAGGATGAAGTGGGATGAAGCCTTAGTGGATATAGCAAGTGTGACGGGGAGGCGGCTCGGGCGTAGTGGGTCTGGACGCCTAGCACGAAAGAGCCTTCTCTGGTAGCGGCACTATACCTTAGTCTCTCTCTAGCTTCCAGTCTATATAAAACGTAGTTAGCAGAGGTCAGTCTGTCTGGCGTTCCCTCGCGTCAAGGGCTACTTTTGCATTGGCTCTCTCTCGTTCTCGTTAGGGAATTACCGAGGCGAAAGCAGCTCTCTCGGAAGTAAGTTTCCCCGCTGGGACTAGTCTAAGAAACTTTCACTTGAATTGCCAAGCCTCTTGTGGTAACGCCCTTGACGAATTGCGTTCAACGTCCCTTTATGACTTTCCCGATCGGCGCCTCGGGTCGGTAGCCGGGCTCCGGGACATTACTACCACGTCGACTATCGACCCGAGCCCATGGGGAGGAGGGTAGTGAATTCATTGTCTGAAAGTGGGAGTGAAAGGAGACTGCTTTTGCTTTGAATGCTTACCCAAGCTCTTTGACAGACTCGCGGGGTACCGATTTCCTCCTGCTTCGTGCGTCGGGCCGGGCCTGTACATCCCAGATTGTCTACTCCTCTTTTCCAGATTTCCCATACTATTCTATTAGCCGGCCTGTATACCAACAAGAGCAACAGCTTTTATTCAAAGAGCCCCAACAGCTTATTTGTGATTTACATACTGCATGGGAACATGTCCGCCTCTAACTCCTCATGAACCTAACGAAAGAACTTAACCAATTGAGCGCAGGTTATTATTCCAAGCACCAACAAGCCGATGTACCTACAAGCGAAAGACCAGACAATGAACCGAAAGACCGCCTTTCCTGCGTGTGCGTGCCGCAGTACTGGTTGAAGGATCGGCAGAAATCTGTATGTGCTGAGAAGTCTTTTTCTTATTTATTAAAAGAAAAATATTATGCTCCGTCTGATTGTCCGCAGTCTTTTTTGGAAGATTATATGTATTCTCAAAAGATGATTGGATGGTCTTGCCCGTTGGCCTGTAGACTTGACGTGGGGGAGCTTTTCCTCCTTGACCTTGTGAAGATTTTTTCCTATAGGCATTAGAGTTAGGAGCTGACGGCTGCTGGTTGGACTTCTCTTTGTTGGCTGCACCAGTTGTACTTGACTTTTTCGAACGAAGTTTTAAGTTTTACTTTTAATAACCTTGTTTGGAACAAGACGTGCAATATCGTTCCGTGGGGTCTTTCTCATAGACGATTTTATGCCATCTTCCTTCGTTTTTCCCATGCCTAACCAAGACCCTATTAGGTTAGGCTTTTTCTTGAGAAGATCCACCTCAACGCATACCCTTGCGACACCGGGTCGAGATGGGGGTCGGACCATCCGATTAATAGCACTTTGCCTACTACGTTAGCAATAGTAGTAGTCTTGAAAAAAACAGATCGGAAGATTCGGAAACGGAATCCACATATTAACGAATCTGAAGAGATAATCTTTTATGTACGTTGCATCTTTCAACCAAAGCTTAATGGTTTCTTCTGGAAATGTTGGAATAGATCTCAGAGTAAAAAATTTGTACATTTTAGTAATGCAAACAATCCTTTTTTTGGAGCTGACGCTCTTTTTTTGTTGGTTCATAGTCCACACGGGGTTCTGGTCTTGTTACTTTATGTTCCGGATAAAATTGATCCCTCGATCAAGTCCTAACTAGAAATCTCTTAAGAAAAGACGAGAAATCGTTTGGATTCGAGGCGAAAGCCTTCCCCGCCGTTACGGAGTTATTCTGCTCTAATCTCCGAAATCGAAGGACTTCATACGGGCTGAGGACTTAGTATTGATTCATGCAAAGATGCTCCTCTAAAGCTGGAATAAGGGATTGTCCACTTCACCGCCCCGAAGAGCAGTGGCTCTGTTGTTTTGCACGCCTACGGAGAGAGACTCAAAAAGTACCGACGCTCAATCGAAAGAAAGAGAAATCCACTATATGATTAACTCATGCCCCAGGAATCCCTAGACACAGGGGGTACGAACTAATTTTTTACTGGAGGGAAGGCTGGGGAAAAGCATAGAGCGTGCGGGCTCAGCTCTCGCGCTCCTCCCATCCGCGAAGCTGAGGCGGGAGAAAAAGCATAACTCCCCGGTCTCATAGGTTACCTTTCGATCTTCCTCCCCCGTGACGCTCCCAAATCGATCGCTATCCTTTTCTTGCTTTCTTGTTGTCTTGAATTGTTATAGAGCGGCTTTATATCAGGTATAGTTGGTAGGATGAAGTGGGATGAAGCCTTAGTGGATATAGCAAGTGTGACGGGGAGGCGGCTCGGGCGTAGTGGGTCTGGACGCCTAGCACGAAAGAGCCTTCTCTGGTAGCGGCACTATACCTTAGTCTCTCTCTAGCTTCCAGTCTATATAAAACGTAGTTAGCAGAGGTCAGTCTGTCTGGCGTTCCCTCGCGTCAAGGGCTACTTTTGCATTGGCTCTCTCTCGTTCTCGTTAGGGAATTACCGAGGCGAAAGCAGCTCTCTCGGAAGTAAGTTTCCCCGCTGGGACTAGTCTAAGAAACTTTCACTTGAATTGCCAAGCCTCTTGTGGTAACGCCCTTGACGAATTGCGTTCAACGTCCCTTTATGACTTTCCCGATCGGCGCCTCGGGTCGGTAGCCGGGCTCCGGGACATTACTACCACGTCGACTATCGACCCGAGCCCAAATAAGGAAAAAAACGAACGGACTAAAGCGAGGAGTTCATTGGCCATACATAGTTAAGGAGGATGGGGGCCAACCTCTTTCATGACCCATGGCCCCAGTGTGTCACTTGGTTAGCATTTCTAGAAAAAATGGAGACGGAGAGTCGGGCTAGTTTTTCGATAGGGAAAAAGACAGGGGAGTTGGCTGTAATGGAGACAATTCGGATGGACGATATGGATTTCATCGAGATGGTTAACCACTTTTTTAACCGTGAGAGGGAGGTCATTCAGAACCCGCTGGCTACAGAACGGGGGGCGGCTCCAGAGGCGCTGCCGCAGGCGCCAGCACCGACTGAAGTTGCCCACCCCGCTCCCGATCAAAAATAGCGTGCGGGACTTCGAAGGGGCATTCAAACTTGAATTCGTGAGCAACTGCACGAACATTGTGAAAAGGGGAAAGGGCGGCTGTCCGTGCACTTTCCGGAAATGACGGAAATATAGTCCAGTGCCGCGAAGGCGATAATGTCTTACGATCTGGAGATCTCCGCGGAGACGGATACGAAAACCCCCCGCAGATGGGTAGAGAATATAAGGGGGACCCTAATCTCCTAAAACCAGTTATTAGGGAATACCGACCAAATGAGTCTGTCTGCCGCTTGATTTCATAACAGAGCCGTTATTCCCGGCTGGCATAGAAGTCTCTCGCGCGGGCGAAGGAGATGCATTTCAGGTACTGGTGGTATTGGACAAGAAAAAAGGGAATAATTTCTTTCTTCTTTCTGCCTTTCTTTCCCATGACGACTAGGAACGGGCAAATAAAAAATTTCACTTTGAATTTCGGACCTCAACATCCTGCTGCTCATGGTGTTTTACGATTAGTATTGGAAATGAACGGAGAAGTGGTGGAACGTGCGGAACCACATATTGGATTACTCCAGTGCGGCACGAAGCCGCTGATGCCGAGTCGGCTCCTATGCCGCTAGCTATGCCCTGCTTGGTCCCCCGGCACGGTGGAGGTTCCGTAGCGCGTCATGAGCACCGGGCTAAGGGGCGGTTGAGCAACTCAAGCGAACCGCCCTACCTTACTACAACATAAGGACAGAAGGGAGAAGGTTGTGAAGGTGGCCTCGTTATCCACACCTCCGGTCGGATGAATGGAGGACCGACCGACCCGGGTTTTCACGAGCGTTGGCGGGTTCTGGAGTGCCTGTCAAGGGCGCTAGCGCATACCCCGGGGTGATCATCACCACCTGCACCTCAAATCTCGGCACAGTGGAACGTGTAACCCGCCTGCTGTTCCATTCAACTACATTTGTTCCTGTAATCCATAGCCTAACAGAACGCAGCAGCGAGGGACAACCCGCCCATACAGCCAGCGGGGAGGATGGCACTACTGGCAAAGACCGTCTGGCGAAAACGCCGCAGGCGCGAAGCGTGGTAGGCCTGCGCCGGGGGAGCATAGGGAGGAAAGGGAGCCCGGACGGTGGAAGAGCCAGGGGAGGCCGGGTCATTTGACGGAAATGGAAGGCTTTGGACTATGAACCTATTAAAGAAGGCCCTATGGAGTAAAGGGAAGTGCATGAATTCTTGGAAAAAGAGGGAGCGAGCCTATATAAAAAATGGAATCAAGCAAATTCAATGAATATATAGAGTCAACGGTACGACAGACAGCGCTGCCTACACGCGAATTTGCTTCCGAAGTCGAGCAGTCTCAATTTCACTACAGGATTTTAGAATGAATGCTGGGCTGGGCCACCTCGAATGGCGTGAGCCGCATGCGGGGAGACCCGCACGTACGGTTTTTAGGGGGATCTGGTCGAAAGACCGGCCGGCGCCCACCCGACTAGAGGGACTGAGAAATTAATAGAGTACAAAACTTATCTTCAAGCTTTACCTTATTTTGATCGTTTAGAGGGCGATCGCGGGGTCACTGAATGAAGTCCTCCGTTTCTTTCGGAGGTGCTGACCCGCAGCGAGGCAGAGATGACTAAGTGACATATGGAATATGGCGACGACAACAGCATGTCGTAGAAGGAGATAACAAGTGGAGCCAACGACCCACTAAGACTAACGTATCTACAACTACATCCCCGAGCGGCAGTCAAACGGGGGCGTGAATGCGAGATGCCAGCGGAATGATCGGCCGGACAGAGGCTAGGGCTCCTTCCTTCCCACCGCGTCCTTCCTTGTGTGTCGGAGATATAAAGCGAGTGCACCGGAAAAGAACGGGAACTGGGTCGATCTATTCTATGTCGAAGCATCCGAAGCATAACTGCACACTCACACGATCTTTGCCGACAGATAGGAGCATTCGGTGGAACCGGTGAACTACACTTGCTTCTGGATAGATGTGTGGGACAGAGGGCTCGTGGTACCTGCTGCCCACCCTTCCTCCTCTGCTTTGAGAACCGTGTGAACGGAGAGTGGGCAGAAGGGAAGGAGGTCCTCATACGGAGTCGCACACTTACTTGAGCAGTGCGGGAGACTGGGGAATGGGTCGAGTAAAGTCCCCTGGGGCCGGAAAAATCACAGAGACGTACTGATACGATAGGGCTTTTATTGGTATTTCTTTTTTCTTAGTGATTGTAAAGGAGGGCGCTTGGCTATGTTATAGAAAGGGAAGGCAGAGGCATCGAATGGCGAAGAGAGGCGGCTCGCCAGGGAAGGAATGGGAAATCGTCAAAGATGACTTCTTTGTTGTCGAAACGAAGGGCTAAATAGCACCAGTGATTCTCTGAGCCGGTCTGGATTTCCAACGCCTCGGGAAACTGGTCGAGATAGATGACAGCGCCTTTTTCCCCTCTTCCTTACCGGGAGGGCAATCTTCTCTTATGGCCTTCACCTCCCGCCCGGCCCGGAAATATAGAATCCAGCCCCCTTCTGATCCATTCATTTCTGCAAGCAGGGAGGATCCAGAGCGAAGCCCCCTCCTATTCGAGGCCGGGTGGCCTTGCCCCACAAGCACCCAACCTTCTTTTTGCTCTTCCTTCGGGTTGCCTCCACGAACGCGCCACCTAGGAGCCCTACTCATATTCCAAAGGCGCTACTTCAATTCAAGCGCAAGCCCCCTTCTATTGCATAACCTAAAAAAGCTATAAACAAAGTACCAAAGTGGTTGCGGGAACGATATGCTTTGGTTACCAGCGAACGCTTCCAAAGGCGACCAGCTTTCAATACTAGTTGTTACCTTACGCTGCCATTTTTATAATATTATTGAATAGCATGGCTGGGGGCTAAGATAACTCAAATGGGAGAGCCGTGTTATGGGTGACCTTATTGCACGGTTCAGAGAGCACTTGTGTATGTGATGCAAGTGAACGTGTACGAAAAAGCTGTCGTAAAGTTTCGTTGTTCGTTCCGTCGTTGACCCTATCTATGTTTCTATGATGGCCCAAGAACACGCTTATTCTTTAGCCGTAGAGAGACTTTTGAATTGCGAGGTACCATTACGAGCTCAATATATACGAGTGTTATTCTGTGAAATAACTCGAATTTTAAATCATTTACTTGCTTTAACTACTCATGCTATGGATGTGGGAGCATTAACTCCGTTCCTGTGGGCTTTTGAGGAGCGGGAAAAATTGTTGGAATTCTATGAAAGAGTCTCGGGAGCCAGGATGCATGCCAGTTTCATACGACCAGGTGGAGTGGCACAAGATCTGCCTCTTGGCTTATGTCGAGATATTGATTCCTTCACACAACAATTTGCTTCTCGTATCGACGAATTAGAAGAGATGTTAACCGGCAACCGTATCTGGAAACAACGATTAGTGGATATTGGTACTGTCACTGCACAGCAAGCAAAGGATTGGGGATTCAGTGGTGTAATGTTAAGAGGTCGTGCGACATGAAGACATTGATAGCAATATGGGGGAAGTTCCCATCAGGCAACAACGGTTCTGCCTGACCCTACTTAAGCATGCATATTATGTCAGTGAAGACTTGGTGTGAAGCCTTGGAGCTTACGTTAGAAGAGCAAAAGGCCGGGGGCTAGGGTGAGCTGAGGGGGGACAGCGTAAGTGAGCGAATGTGTGTAAGCCCAGTCAAACATAACTGTTCTAGGCGGGGTGGGCCGCCCACCTTCGAATGGTGTTGGTCCTACGGACTGTGAACGGATTCGCCTCTGGCCTCTGGGCACGTCGGAACCGCATGAGTTCACCGGGGTGGAGCACGGTCCGCCAAAATCGGCATAGGTTAGGTGCTATTGATGGAACATGGTAAGCCTATCTTTCTCCATATGGAAGTGCTGCGGGCACATAGAGATGTGGGTAGAGGAAGCCTCAAAAAGCGAAGGCCGAGCTGTAGGTCACGTGACCTGCACCGAGTTGGTGGCTGACTGGGCTTTTGATTTGATCAAAGCAGAGAAGCTCGCCTTCTTGTTATCCAAAAGCAAAAGTCGGTCGAATCGGTCGGGCCCCTGCCCCGGAACGTCGAATGAAATAGGTGGCCGGGTTCTTTTTCTACGACCCTTTTGATATGGTAGGCCCGGCCCCAGGACCCCTATCCCTTATGTTTAGGAGCGGGATCCGCCCAAGAACGACCTTTCGGTGGTACGGAAGGCACGGACTCCGCGAACGTCCCTAGCCCCCTTTACTAATAAGGAAAAGAAAGCCTCAACCAGAACCACATTCCTTTTGCGTGCGGATGTAGCTAAGTGTCTGACTCTATTGGTCATAGTTTCCTGCTGTTGCGGCCGGTGCTCGTTTGGCGCGCGCGTGAACCAACCCAACAAACAAGGAAAGGATGCCTCTCGGGGCATCTGAGAATGATTCGAGCCGTATGAAGGGAAACTCTCACGTACAGTTTCTTTTTTTGGGGGGGAAGGAGCCCGGCACGTCGGAACCGCATGAGTTCACCGGGGTGGAGCACGGTCCGCCAAAATCGGCATAGGTTAGGTGCTATTGATGGAACATGGTAAGCCTATCTTTCTCCATATGGAAGTGCTGCGGGCACATAGAGATGTGGGTAGAGGAAGCCTCAAAAAGCGAAGGCCGAGCTGTAGGTCACGTGACCTGCACCGAGTTGGTGGCTGACTGGGCTTTTGATTTGATCAAAGCAGAGAAGCTCGCCTTCTTGTTATCCAAAAGCAAAAGTCGGTCGAATCGGTCGGGCCCCTGCCCCGGAACGTCGAATGAAATAGGTGGCCGGGTTCTTTTTCTACGACCCTTTTGATATGGTAGGCCCGGCCCCAGGACCCCTATCCCTTATGTTTAGGAGCGGGATCCGCCCAAGAACGACCTTTCGGTGGTACGGAAGGCACGGACTCCGCGAACGTCCCTAGCCCCCTTTACTAATAAGGAAAAGAAAGCCTCAACCAGAACCACATTCCTTTTGCGTGCGGATGTAGCTAAGTGTCTGACTCTATTGGTCATAGTTTCCTGCTGTTGCGGCCGGTGCTCGTTTGGCGCGCGCGTGAACCAACCCAACAAACAAGGAAAGGATGCCTCTCGGGGCATCTGAGAATGATTCGAGCCGTATGAAGGGAAACTCTCACGTACAGTTTCTTTTTTTGGGGGGGAAGGAGCCTCAACCAGAACCACATTCCTTTTGCGTGCGGATGTAGCTAAGTGTCTGACTCTATTGGTCATAGTTTCCTGCTGTTGCGGCCGGTGCTCGTTTGGCGCG
>CM067167.1:57069436-57169436 GCA_034093135.1 Erigeron breviscapus | reverse complement strand
TCGTGGTAAAGACAAGATATACTTTGACCAGACGTGCTCGGAATCTTTTTGTCGATTCGGGGGAAGTTCTCGTTCCTTCACCTCTACAATTCGGTAAAGCGGCTTCGCCTCCTCGCTTTTGTTCAATTATAAATAAATAACCACTTTAATGGAGATTTATAGCATCATTCAAGTAAATACAGATTAAGATCGTAAAAACATAAGCTTGTAATATAGCTACACCTAATTCCAGACCGGTTAATGCAAGAACTATAAATAAAGGACCAAGATCCCCTATAAAATACAAAATATCATTCATACATAGCATAGTCCAAGCGAACCCACTTAAAATCTTTACTAAACTATGACCGGCCATCATATTAGCAAATAAACGTATTCCTAAGCTTAATGCGCGAAAACAATAAGAAATTAGCTCAAGAAGTACTAAAAAAGGTGCTAACGGCAGTGGGACTCCTGCGGGTAATAAGAAGCTTAAAAAATGAAGCCCATTTCTTTGAAATCCCACTATAGTAATGCCAATAAAAAGAGAAAATGAGAGACCTAAAGTAATGAGAAAATGACTTGTAACTGTGAAGCTATAAGGTATCATACCCTGAAGATTACAAAATAACAAAAAAGTAAAAGTGACCAAGATGCAAGGGAAAAACTTTTGTTTAACATTTCCGGAAAGACCCCCTATTTGTTCGTTTACCAGGTTCAGCACGAAATCATAAATAAGCTCTACCAAGGATTGCCAAGCATTTGGTACTAAGTTTCCTCCTCCTTTTTTAGTAACAAAATGAATCAGAAGTAGGACTAAACTGAGAGTTAGCAGCATAAACAAAGATGAATTTGTGAATGAGAAATACAAGTTACCGATCTTCATAGGAATCAACGGGAGAATGGAAAATTGCTCAAGGGGGCTGGGGATGGCGGGATCCATCTGGCCCAAAAGCTTTTGAAAGGAATTCTGAAAGTCTGAGTCCGCGGCCCCCGCCCTGTTTAAACCGTCTAAGACATTCTGCATGAAATCTACATCATTGCTGTCCCCGTGCAATTCTTCGGCGATAGCTGTAACGAGGTCCTCCGGAATCCCCTCTCGTTGGTTCGTAACCAACTCCTCCACTTTTTCGCGTATCTCATTCTGCAGCTCCACTACGCGTTCACTGGACGGGTCCAGTCCAGGGAGATCTTCATAGATCCCCTGGGTGTCGGGATGAGAAGTAGCCGGAGTTTCATTCGAGCCAAAAGTAGCACCCGTAGTACTGTTAGTCGAATTCTGAAAAGATGAAGTACTGCTGGAAAGAAAAGATGAAGTACTGCTGGAAAGAAAAGATGAAGTATCGCTGGAAAAATAGATGAAGTACTGCTGGAAAGAAAAGATGAAGTACTGCTGGAAAGAAAAGATGAAGTACTGCTGGAAAGAAAAGATGAAGTACTGCTGGAAAGAAAAGATGAAGTACTGCTGGAAAGAAAAGATGAAGTACTGCTGGAAAGAAAAGATGAAGTACTGCTGGAAAGAAAAGATGAAGTACTGCTGGAAAGAAAAGATGAAGTACTGCTGGAAAGAAAAGATGAAGTACTGCTGGAAAGAAAAGATGAAGTACTGCTGGAAAGAAAAGATGAAGTACTGCTGGAAAGAAAAGATGAAGTACTGCTGGAAAGAAAAGATGAAGTACTGCTGGAAAGAAAAGATGAAGTACTGCTGGAAAGAAAAGATGAAGTACTGCTGGAAAGAAAAGATGAAGTACTGCTGGAAAGAAAAGATGAAGTACTGCTGGAAAGAAAAGATGAAGTACTGCTGGAAAGAAAAGATGAAGTACTGCTGGAAAGAAAAGATGAAGTACTGCTGGAAAGAAAAGATGAAGTACTGCTGGAAAGAAAAGATGAAGTACTGCTGGAAAGAAAAGATGAAGTACTGCTGGAAAGAAAAGATGAAGTACTGCTGGAAAGAAAAGATGAAGTACTGCTGGAAAGAAAAGATGAAGTACTGCTGGAAAGAAAAGATGAAGTACTGCTGGAAAGAAAAGATGAAGTACTGCTGGAAAGAAAAGATGAAGTACTGCTGGAAAGAAAAGATGAAGTACTGCTGGAAAGAAAAGATGAAGTACTGCTGGAAAGAAAAGATGAAGTACTGCTGGAAAGAAAAGATGAAGTACTGCTGGAAAGAAAAGATGAAGTACTGCTGGAAAGAAAAGATGAAGTACTGCTGGAAAGAAAAGATGAAGTACTGCTGGAAAGAAAAGATGAAGTACTGCTGGAAAGAAAAGATGAAGTACTGCTGGAAAGAAAAGATGAAGTACTGCTGGAAAGAAAAGATGAAGTACTGCTGGAAAGAAAAGATGAAGTACTGCTGGAAAGAAAAGATGAAGTACTGCTGGAAAGAAAAGATGAAGTACTGCTGGAAAGAAAAGATGAAGTACTGCTGGAAAGAAAAGATGAAGTACTGCTGGAAAGAAAAGATGAAGTACTGCTGGAAAGAAAAGATGAAGTACTGCTGGAAAGAAAAGATGAAGTACTGCTGGAAAGAAAAGATGAAGTACTGCTGGAAAGAAAAGATGAAGTACTGCTGGAAAAAAAAGATGAAGTATCGCTGGAAAAATAAGATGAAGTATCGCTGGAAAGATAGATTGACTTAGAAACGTACTCTTCTTCCGCTTTTGCAGAAAAGGCTTTCTCTTCTCTTACGAAATTACGAGTTGGATGAACAGATCGCTCCTAAAGGTTTAATAAGACATTAGATTCTCATTCATCAATAACTCGACTTCCTGCTTCTCACATGGAAGGGTCCGGTCCGGAAGAAGAGGAAAAGGAGTTCACCTCAAATCAAGGCAACGCGCACTCAATCCATCTATCCTGTCTGATTGAGAAAGTCTTTAGGTTCCAGAGTTCCGACCTATAAAGGAGTGAAACCGCTTCCAAAGACTCAGCGATAGGGTAGGGCATAGTGACTACTCAGATGAAAGCTTCGGAGGAAGCATGGTGTTAAACGAGGTCGGTGAAGCATACCTTCCATCCAGTGCTATGTTTGCAAGAGAAGGTGTGATCGTAGGAGCTCAACCTGTTGCCGGTGGTTTGAGACATAACCGCTGCTAGGGGAATAAAAGGGTTGGTCCTATCCACTTTTAGAGTGATCACAGACTTAAGTAGGTCCCTGAGAGTCCTCGCATCACAGCCTGCTCTTATACAATTCCAAAGCATTCTTTTCATAGGCTGACTAAGGATACAAGATAGGGTATACAGGTTCTATGCCTACCTTTTCTTTTCCTTACTCGCTGACAACCTTGCTTACTTTGAACTTTTTCTTAAGCTTGGCAGACTAGCTCCTAACTTCCTTGATAGAGCGATGAGCTTACTTAAATAGAGTACTATCCTCAGTAATTACTTAAAAGAGAACCTTGCACCAGAACGAGGCTTACTCAGACTCTTACTTCGGGATAGCTGCTTTAGAACCTAACCTTATTTTGACTTCTAGGGTTTGCTGGTTCTAAAACCTGTCTCCCCTTTTTTTGAGGAAGTAAGGAAGTGGATAAACCTTATAACCCTGTAGGAGTAGGAGCCAGCTAATCCCTCTATCAGTCTAACCCCGCGAGCAAGGCGAAGAGTGCCCTAGGGTCCGTCCCGGGATGCTCACTACGACCTGCTGATACTCCCCCGCTGTAGGAGCGGACTGAGTCGGTACTCGTCTACGAGAGGTGCACTCGTATGCCTTTCGAGGCTTCCCCCTTGGAAATATTCTCGGCAGAACAAAACCCCTTTCTGTTGCGGAAAACAAACCTACTTTAGATCCGCTAGAACATGTAGATCTATTAGACTACAAAGAAAGAAATTGGTAGCAAGAGAACTGTCTCTAAACCACTAAAGCACCTACAATAATCAGTAATAATCAGTCTACCTACGGTACATTGTAGAGAGACGTTCGACTCCACGCTTCCAGCTACGAAATTCAAGTAATAAGGGCCGGTGCCGCCCACTATTCTAGTTAGACTAGGAAATTTCCCCTCGCCTCTGGTTAGTTAATTCTTATATAAGTATAAGCGGGTTTAAGCTTAGAAGAAAAGAAAGCACCAGGCTTAGAACGGGCATGGAACACAGGATTGGCTGCCAAGTGTGTAAGGCTAGCATTAGAACAGAGCCGGAGAAATTGATAGCGAAATGGCACCGCTAGATCGCGTAGCAAGTAAGAAATAAAAGTGCAAAGGTAGTAAAGGCGAGTGCCTTCTGCTTCGGCACTAAGCCTGGAAAGAGTCGGTTGCTTTATGGCTTTCTAAGGCTGTTTAAAGGTTACTGAGGTTTTATGGGTCTATAGGTTTGGAACCCTCTTATTATTATCCTCTACCATCCCTGTTTCCGGATCAACATCTAAAACAGCTAGGGTTCGGGTTCGAGTGGCATTTCACCCCTTTAAAAAGAAGTCTCCGGACCGGTAGCTGCAGTAGGTAACCAAGACCAAAAGGGCATCTGGGATAGAGTATAAAATGGTTGCATCGGTAGAAGTACACCAAGCTAATCTCACTAGTCTTGACTTTAGCATTATTTTCTTTCTTTTAGGAGATATCTTACTTAGCTATTGGATTAACAGCATCAACTGGACTAAAGGAAGCGATGGGAATGAAGTAATTGAAAACGAATAAGGAGAAGAATGTAATAACTTTTGATAGGGAACGAGATGAGGATCGAGGCTGTTAAGTTCCACCAGGGTAGGTGCTTTCTTCGCGTATAACAAGAGGTGAAGCAGCTAGGAAGTTAACGAGTGAACATCTTTCCGAACAATATCGACTGAGACAGGAAAAAGACATCTTTAACTGAAATGAATATCTTTCGGTCTCAATTTCTGTTTTTCAATCTGTGGTCGGAAATTCTATATCTTTTTACATGTCACTGAGCGATCCCCCTCGTATGGCAATGCTAAAGCAAAAAAGGTACAGCAGCGTCCCGCGGAAATGAATTGACTAGATCAATATGGAATTGCACGATCCCGAGTTCTTTCCTTCCATGTTGGCACACTATATACGTTGATGTCCATAGCACAACTTTCAGCTCCCTTTCTCTCGGCCTATCCAAATAAATATCCTTATCAGACAAGGTTACTCCGGCACCTCACATCTCAAAGAGGTCATTTCTTATATTGACAGCAAGCTTTGTCTCATCTTCATGAGCAGCCACCAAAATAAGACTTTGCTCCAAAGCAGTCACTGAAAGACTCCTCCCCCAAATCACCAATATACTCAACAAGGGGAAGTTTAAGGTCTAACGGGCCCTGTGATGCTTAAGGTTGGGCCCATCATACATACTCTTATATGTTTTCCGCGCTTGTTGAGCGGTCAAACTATTTGTAACTGAAGTTCCTTCCTAATAACTTAAGAGCAGAATCCAAGGAATTCCTTCTTCATCGCGAAATAGGAAAGGGGAGGAAAGTCCTAAACCTTGTAGCTAATGGGCACTTGTTGTATGTCTGGAAGCTCGCGAGTGGAGCTAGTGGAGCGATGCGCATGGAGCGGGCAATCTTATTCTTGGAGGGACGAGGCGATCCCTTTCAGTTTTCAGATAGAAATAGCAAGCGCAGATAAGGAAGATAGCAGGCATAAAACTAACCATCGATTTACTGATCTAAGGAAGACAAGACTAAGCGTTAGGACTTTCCTATTCGTTACAATGGGTGTCCCCTTAGTCAAGCAGGAAAGTAATTAATCCCTCCGCTCCTCTGCCAGTGGGTGATAAGTTTAGCCTATCTGGATCCCAATAGCAAGGTCAACCATGTTCTATTCTTTGGATTGCTGATGTCGATGGCAAATAAATTCCAATCAAGGGTGTCTAGCCTTATCGGATTCTGCCCTTAAACCTCATTCAATAAGATTTATTTATTTCCAAAGATGCTAACAAGCCATTGCTCTATACTTCTATTGTATGGGTTAATTAAACCCTTCTTTTTTCTCTCGTGTGAGGGCTTTATATCTTTAACTTTACAGGGTTCTAAGGGCGGATTCAAGCCGTATTAGGATTAGCTGTCTTAGGGGCATGCCCGAGTGGAGACACTAGCTTACTTGACTAGGCCCAGACAATTTCTCTTTACTAGGCCCAGACAATCTCTCTTTACCTGGCTCAGTCTCTTTGAAGATGCTAAGGGTAGAGGGGAGAGGTGTTGCTAGAGTAACTGAACTTCATCAAGCAAAGGAGCGCTATTCCTAGAAGCTATTCGCCTAAGGGGAGGCTGCAGTACGTGCTGTTGTCGATGATAGTAAGGTGTTGCTGCATTCTTAGAATCAGCCTGCAAAGAACGAATTGTTTCGAGTCACGAATAGGAAATCAAGGGAGGTAAGCAGCTCATCAAATAGCAGAATTCTTTATGAAATGACTTCGACGAAGGCGATATAGCTAGTGAGCCCATACGTCTTTTGCCGTCGCATTTCGAAATATTGGCTATGGAATTGAGAAGATTGGCTCAAGATCACGCTGAACAGTAAAGGAATCACTGCAATCAAGCCCGCTTCTTTTTAGTTATCCAATTAATTGAACCAAGCTGGACAAAAGCAAAGAGATAGTATGAGTCTCCTGCTCTTAAAAGGTATGGATTAGCAGCTCCGACCTTGAATCGTATCTCGGCCTGTTAAGGATGCTAGTAACTCAAATCTAGGACTAGGAAGAAGAGCCAGGAAGAGACCTCTTTCTTGTTCTGTTGTTCGAGGAATTGCTTCAAGGGAAGAAAAGGAAGCTAGCTATTGAGTTTCCAACTTTTGGGCGGATAGCATTAATAAGATGTCGTTAGACCGATTTTTCGAATTAGGAATTCGAGACATTGATTATAGCGACTTCTGATAGCAATTCACTAGTGCCAAGGAGCGGGTATCGAGAATCAAAAGGGGAACAGCTAGAAAAGGGAAGAAATCCGCCTAGACTGGAGGGTTCTGCCATCGAGTTCATCTCGGTTCTTGTTTGAGATTCTAGTAGCGACTGCTGTACTTTCCATTCCTATCCAATGAACGACTGACGGTTCTTTGATGCTGTCTTAGTAACAGAAAACTCGCTTTCCGGCTGCCTTCCATCCCGGCTAAGAAACCCCTCGAAGAGTGGCTGAGACTAGTCCTACCTGTTCTTCGGTCGAGTTACAGAAAGTCAACCCCCGATTGTCGATAATGACATGTGAGAAATTCGGTGATATCCGCTGCCTGTGCCCATTGATTTCCATCCCGATGTACATCTTTTTCTTGTTTGGGTCTTTTTCAACCGCATAGAGGTTTGTTATGGGCATCGAGTGTTAAAAGTGTTGGATGGGGGAGGATCAGTCTTTGCTAGCAGCCCTGCCAAAGGACTGTGCGAGAAAGCCATACATTACAACCTAGATGACTCCTCAGCAATGCTACTAGTCCTTTCTTCTTACAGTGATGAGAGTTCAGTCATTCGAAGCTCCGTTCGCACCTGATCCCTTTGCTTCTTTACCAGACAAGAAGGATTAGACTTTCACTAATGGACTATAGCTAACTGAGAGAAAGAAACCTATGTCACTATTGTATTGTGAACCCCGCGCACTACCTGTGACAGGCTAAAAACAGATAGAACACTATATCCTATTCCTGGAATGTTGTACGGATACGGACTCTAACTCCAGCCAACTGCTTCGTACAGAGCAAGGATTCAGGGCTTTCAAAACACTCTAATGGGCGTTCAGCCTATTTCTTACCTTTTTGTAAGAGTTGCATTCCTGGATCCTGCTTCAAAACTATAGGAGACAGTCATTCTGTTGACTTCAAAAAAGAACTATCTGAAAGTGGAGTGAACAGGGGCGGTACCAACTACGACTAGAAAGCGGTCACTCCTGTCAATGAATACCATTCATAGTTGTCTATGTGAGTAAGATAGCCATAACGACTTTGTTTTACTGCTCGAGGGCTTTTATATATTTACTTAATTAGTTAGTGCTCTTCCTATTTTCTAGGCTTTCTTCTCCCGAACCGAACGAAGACAGTTTCTCTCCCCTCTGTACCTATTGCACTGATATCTTCGTGAATGTGAATAACTAACTGATCCGATCCCTGGTGCGTCTTCTTTTTCATATTGAATCTTTTTGTAGAGTAGGCGTTCAAGCCTTTCACAGACAAGTGACATACCTTAGAAAAGAAAGGAGAGACCTATAGAGGTATCCGTGATAGTTTGTGGTCTTTCTTCCAAAAAGAATATCCACTTAGTAGTAGTTGCTTGGAGAGGTAGAGATGAATGCTTGTTCGTTCCCCCTTTCGTTCTGACAGTACATACCCTCTCATGTAACATACAGTCTTTCCTCTTAAGCAAGGGCATTCCTAAACCTGCTTTCTCTCCCTTCTTGTCTTAGTATATCTTATAGTGACGCTTGAACTTGAAGAGTGAAAAATCCATTTAAAGGAATTCGTTCTGATTGCCCATCCCTTCGGGGACTCTCGATGCACTTCATGCAATCAGTTCCTTTCACTACCAGCCGCTGAAGGAGCTGCTCTAGCTTAAGTCGATCCTTACAACATAGAATAGCCGAACGAATTAGCCATAGAGCTCATCCCCGATTAAATAGTTGATGATTTCTTGATGGTTGACTGCTATATCTTAATTAGAGAATCGACTGGCCTCTCCTGCTTGAAAGAAAAAGAAGTTGCGATGCCATTGACTCTGTTAGAGGTGGGCTAGAAGAGAGTAGCTCATGCCCTTTACTTTAACTCCGATCGTAGAATAAAAAGTATGTTTTCCCAGGAGTGGTTCAAGCCTGCTAATCCGAGCTAAGAACAGGAAATGTCAGTGACTTAAAGGAGTGATGAGAGTAGTGATTCATGGTTGATGCATGGGAGAAGATACAAGGGAGGCTAGCTGTCAGAGATTCTTGCTAATCAACAAGTGACGCATTCCTTTCCCCTTGGGTTACCCTCGAGGAACTGTTTAGCGGTTGTCTCGCACTCCTGGAGGATGGTCGCGGTGTACGAAGACCTCGTTCGCTTCTCTCTGGAAGCTTTTTTATAGAAGTGCGCTTTTAAAGTGCATTAATCAGGCTGTGAAGTGAAGGTCACAGGGGCTATGAGACCCGGCGTAGGAATTAGGAAGCCCTAGTAGTAAGCAGAAAATGAAAAGCATATGAATAAGCTCAAGATAGCCAAGATGGAGTAGGGCTAGTCTAAGACAAGACAGACCGATATTGATTCTCCTGCTCGCCTTTACAAGGTTTCCTACTCACTCTATTGGGTGTCCTAATTATTTGTATTCCGCTGATAGTCTGCTCTTCCGGGATGCAGCTTACCTTCCTTCCTGTGTTGGTAGTTTAGTAAGGACTGATTTCAGGTTAGTATAGATAAAGACAGATAAGAATAGCTGAGGTAGGAGTTCTTTTTGTTCCGGGTAAGAGCTAAGGATAGATAGAGGAATTAGGTTAAGGATGGTAACTTCGCTTACTGTGCTCTTAGTTCTAACAGGTAGTCTCCCTTCTAGTTTTCCCTTGCTATTATGAGTTTGCTTTCTTTCTCTTGAGCTAGGACCCTAACTTCAGATAGGACTTCCTCCTCCCAAGCGGCTTACAACTAATCCCTTCTAGTTGAAAGAAAGGACTAGCATAGCAGGATGGGAAGGGCAATAAGCACCAAAAAATGAGTTACGTCAGGATTGGATTAAGAAAGAACCGGTAGTAAGGTAAGCTGGGAAACTGCCGTTAATGGCTTTCGTTGCTCGTACTGGGAATGCTGTATTTAGTCGGTTACCTGCCTGCCACTGCTTTTTTGTGCGAAGGCTGGAGGGCTCGGTAAGCGTGTGTAAGCAAGTCTTTGGTGCGTAATGGCTCGTTCATCTCTTCTGTCTGTGGGTGGGGGTGTACTTTTTGAATACACATTTCTCTCTTTGCTGAATTGCTATCAGAAGTCGCTATAATAAATGTCTCGAATTCGGTCTAACGACATCTTATTAATGCCCGGAAACTCAATAGCTAGCTTCCTTTTCTTCCCTTGAAGCAATTCCTCGAACAAGAAAGAGGTCTCTTCTTCCTACTATCTATCGAATTGAATTGTCGAAGTAAGGGCCTAGCGAACTTCTTTTGTAGGGAGAGTGAATAGATCTTTCTTTCCCGGAACTCTAGAGTAGCTCCTTAGCTGCTAACATGGAACGAGCCTCTCTTCCCTTGCTAGCTGGATAAGGTGGGTTGCTTTCTCATAGTCTCCATTTCGAGATGGTGGATCAGACTTGAGCTCTCTCGTCAGGAATGGAGGGACGTTTAAGAATCCCTTTGGTAGTCGGTATGGGGGCACGCTTCTCTCAGGAGACAACTGAGGCAAGTAGCTAGTTGACTGTAGGTTTAGAGCACGGATTCTAACTCTCTCTCCGGTCTTTTATTACATAACCTCTTGCTAGGCGAATGGGCTTTTCTGATCGAGAAGAATGATTCAACCTCTGCATCTTAGTGTCCGGTAGTGACATAACCTCGGTCTTGGGGAGGCCCTACATTCAATGTCTCTCTCTACCCGGATACAGGAAGAGCAAGAACGGAGAGATCTATTTCATTCTTATCTGCCTCTTTCCTTATCTATTTCACTCTTCTTTTCTTGTCTGGCATTGAACACTTTCACATTTGTCTTCATAAACTTTTTACTGACGTAATTTGGCGGGGACAGGACTCGAACCTGCAATCTTCAGGTCATGAGCCTGACGAGTTAACCAATTCCTCCACCCCGCTTCGCTTTCTTCTCTTACGATATTGACGTTGAGAAGTGCATTGATTGACTAGTTAAAAACACCAATAATGGGTAGCTAAAGAATAACAGGCTCACATTTAAGGCCCTTTCAGGTAGTTTTCTTTGTAAGTTAGCGGGGATTTACCTATTCCTCAAGAGTGGACTGAAGTCTATCGGGGGAGGATGTTACAGGTGTTCCTGAGAGAACAAGTCTTTTTACCCAACAGGCACCAACAGATTCATAACAGGTCTTCAAGCCTCACTCGATTGAAGTGAAGGTTTCAAGTCTTGAATGCCGGGATCGGACATCGAAAGGTTTCAAAGTCTATTAGGGAAGCGGGCCCCCTACTGGTAGTGATAGCCCTCTCTCATGGATGAAGGCTAACCTTTTCTATTGGAATAGAGGGATGTGCAGATCAATTCCACTTTGAACTTTGCCATCTAGAGAGAGTTAGGATTAAGAACACTTGTGAAAGAGGTCATGAGACAACCAAAACCAATTTCAACGGGTAAGGAAAGCATGTGAGGGGTATAAGGCAGTAGAAATAGGTAGTAAACGGGAGTCAAGAAAGTCTCTAAGAAGTCAGGTTTGTTTTGAGACAGAAAAGTAGTCAATGAGTCTTATGATTGGGTGGAGAGGTACGAAGTGACTCGACTTCAAGGAGAGGAATGAATACGGCTAGCCGAAAGAATAAATAGATCGATCCGCATCAATGAATGCACGGGTACAATGGGCATACCTTTCATCTACAGCCATACCCAGGCCATACCCGAACTCCCATCACCCCGGGCTACCACCCCCCAGGTTAAGGACCGCTTTCCTGTTTACTTGCTTTCCATTGGAAAGACTTTGTATCTAATCTGTGCCTTCGAGAGGCATCGCTCTGTATGCTACTAGGCGTACTAGCTTGCTTAAGCATAAGGCTTTACTGCGCCTTCCTTGCGAAAGAAAATATAGATAGATCTTTGGTACGATCGATTGCTTTTTCACTGCTGGGCATAACTTTACTCTTTCTAAACCCGGCAAAGGCCGGAGCTGCTACAATAGCTGAAGCTGGAGGAAAGAAGACTGATAGATGGACTGGAAGGGCGAGACAAAGAGAACTCAATCTAGAATTTCCACTCCTTCTAAAACCCCAAGTACGGCATTAGCAATTGAAGAGCTTAGAATGGGTGGAACTGGCTCAATAAAGTCTGGGAGATTAGATAAGCTGATTTGATATTCTTTTTACTGAAAATGCACCGATGGCAACTGCCATTGAAATATATTCTGCTTTTGTCATATCCGTTCACTGGGCTTTTGCTCAGCCGTATTCCTTTTTCTTTCTTATACGGCAGGTGATCAAGGGGGCACTGGGAACGAGCGAAGAGTGTAGAATGATTTGGACTTAGCACCTTTGGCCTTAGAGTTCTTCAATATTTAGTTCTTTATGTTGGATATAAGTGTGAGTCCCTTAAGTTCGATTGGTTAAACCAGGAAAGTGCAAAATACAACAAGTCTAATAAGCACTAGAATGGACTAGTATTACTTTAATATAAATGCAAGTATATAAATAAAGTAATACAACTTAAAGCAATAAACAAATAAAGTGGAACATTATGTATTTTTCATGGGTATTTTATTTTTGATGTTAAATAAAACACAAGGTTGTTGCGGAATCAAGATAATACAATTAAGTATGTATCCTAACAACCTCTGAGTTACAAATGATCTATATTTGTCAAATAACTCTTTAGGATCGAGATACTTAAAGTTGTGAAATATCCCAGTTTAAGATCGAGAGTATTTGGACAAATTCACTTCAATGCAAATGAATGCTTAAAAGTATTTTTCTCAAGGAAATGACTTTGTATTTATAGGCAACAAAATTCACCAGTGAATTTTGTGCCGTACAAATATGGTTGCATACATTTAATTATCCGACAAGAACATTAAATGTATTGGATAAGGAATAAGGATAAAGTCACATCAAATGCAAGTGTATCCTTTTATCCACCACCTTTACACACGTATACTTTGGTAAAGAACAAGTGGATTGTTCTTTGGAAAGTGTGTAAAGGCAAAAGTCAATCCTTGATATCAGTGTTCAGACTTGTAGGATCTAGAACACTGACAATCCTCCAATGAACAGATCTGGTAAGACTTTCCAGTGGACTCCGCCATTTGTTAAGTCTTCTTTCTTCAGACTTCAGTCTTTGACTTCAGTCAGAATGTCTTCAGTAGAGTTGATCTGGACTGGGGTGAAGTCCAGTGAGCTCATCTGGAGAATACTCCAGATTTCCTATACAAGTATTTGCTCACTGGTCTTCAATTATTTCTGGACAAATCTTCAGAGGGACTCCAGATTCCAAGTCTGGAGTAGGTCCAGTAGAACACGATTCTGGTCAGATCTTCAGTGAGGCTCCAGTAGTCGCGTCTGGAGCGAGTCCAGTAAATCTGGACTAAATCTGGACCTAACAAATTCCCCCTATTTGTTTAGAAATAATGCAAGTGTTTTCAAGCTTGAATCTATACATTTTGTAAGCTTGAAAAACACAAGTTTCGATTTGTCTAAAAAATCTAAGTTACTGGAACACTTTATAGATCATGAGTGTTTTCAGTTTCATCAATTAAGTTCTAACTTAGACTAAATCTGATCATTTACTTATAGAAATAAAAAATTGCAACTATTATTACATTTCATCAACTGATAAATAGTATACAATTTTCATAAGACAATAATTTACAATAAGTAAACAATAAGAGTCAGACCCTTCTTTTCGATGTCCTTTCTGGAGCATCTTCAGTAGCCTTTCTCTTTGGTGATGGAGAAGATGGTATTGAATCTGGTGATCTTATGCCCAGTGCAACTTCCATCTATTGCTTTCTTCTCCATACCTTTTCAATCCTTTTCAGAAATGCCTTAACATCAGTCGACACATTTGTCTTCCCCCTGAACGTTAAAGCGATTTCCTTCAGTTCACTCCATCCAAATGCTTGGACTGAAGTACTTCTCCTTTCGTCAGTAAAGTTACCCTCTGGTCAACTTTACTTCAAACTTTGACATGCCTTCATGATCTTCAGCCAACTTGATTTCAGCACCAGTGATCCTTTTTGCATCAGCCCTGAAATTCAACATCTCATTGTATTTTTCTTTCAGCTTGGCTTGCTGGATCAAAGCTTCAGTATCCTTGGACACTCTCCTTTGCTCTACAGTAGATTGGAGTTCTTGACGATTTATTTTTCGAGAAGTGTCCAGGGGAATGAAAGTACTTACATCAAAATCTTTGATTGCTTTGATCTGTCTGGCAGTCAACTTTGGTAAACCAGTAAGTCTCTTTCTGTACTCTATCTCCAGAGCACCAGCATTCTTTCTTATCTTTTTCTGGAGACTTACCAGTTCATCCTTTCTTTGTCTGATGAGTTCTGGTACACTCACGCCATAAATAATTGAATCATATACCTGTTCTTCTTCAGCGTAGAATGAGCGTACATGAACATCATCTAATGCATTTAGGCATTGATGAACTCTGGGGTCATCCTTCATCCTTTTATATACTTCAATGTTAATGCCTAACCTTCCAGCATTGTAGGAGTCCAGAGTACCCATTGTTGCCATCTCCCTTTGATGGGCCAGCAGTTCATCCTTTTGATTTCTTTTGAAAATCTCTATCATTATGCATTCTTGTTCTAACTTCCTGGAAGTTTCATCATCAGCATCTTCAGTATGCTCTTCCTCTTCACCAGACACAACTTTTTCTTTTCCTTTAACAGCCTTCAGTGTTGATGGAATATCTGGGAAGGTTTCAAACTGGGGCTCACTGGCTTCAGTACCAGTAGCTTCTTCAGTTAGGAGCCCGGCTTCAGTGCCATATGCTCTTTCAGTTTGGTCACCAGACGACCTTTCCCCCTTGGAACGATCTCCAGTTCTTGACTTGAGATCATTCCATAATTCTTCAAGCATAAGTCTGTCCAGTGCACCAAATGTTGTACCTACTACTGGAGTTGTTTCAGACACAACTTTCTTAAGTGCCTGCACTTCCTTCTGAACATTTTCAACAGCTTTAGGCAAGTGTTTTGGCAACTTCTCATCCAGTAACTTTTCTACTTGGGGTAACACCCCATCATAAATGCTACGAAGAACAGTCCCAGAAACTTCTTCACATATTCTTTCAACATGTTGTTTCTGAACTTCTTGTACATTCATCACTTATAGTGCTAACAACTGCACCCTATTCCAGTGTGGGTCTACTCTCCAGAGAGCTTACCCTGAAGACCAAATTCTGAACATCTTCTTTCAGACCTGCCAGTTCGCCAGTGACTGCAGTCTGAACAGAAGTAACCAACTTATTCTCTAATCCCTGGACTGCCACCTTGATCTTTTCAGTGTTGGTGTTTGTGGCCAGTACCAGTTCATCTAGTTTCTCATAAACCAGCTTCTCATTTCCAGCAAAGACATTCATCTCAGATGCCAGGTTATTTGATAGTAATGATTTGAAGTCAGAAATAACCTGAGATGAAGTCTGGAGTGATCTCTCCAGGTCCGCCACCTTACTTAAAAGGCCTTGGACCTTGGCAGAAGAAGAAGTGGAGAGACCAGTGGGAGGTTCAAGAGTGAGGGTAATCTGGTCATTAGAGGAACTTGTGCCCAGTCCTCTTCAGTTGCAGCTTCAGACGTTGCAACTGGTGACTCCGGCACACGAGGAGGAGGTTGAGATTCTGAAGGTTGAATGGTTGCTGGAGTGAAGTATTGGGTGTTTTCTGGAATTGAAGGTGGTGGTGGTGGTGGCATGTTTGGTTCTGGTGGTGGCATTTCTGGTGTAGGTGTGGCATTTCTGGTGAAGGTGTTGGTATTTCTGGTGGTGGTGGTGGTAGTGGTGGTGGTGGTGGTGGTGGTGGTGGTGGTGGTGGTGGTGGTGGTGGTGGTGGTGGTGGTGGTGGTGGTGGTGGTGGTGGTGGTGGTGGTGGTGGTGGTGGTGGTGGTGGTGGTGGTGGTGGTGGTGGTGGTGGTGGTGGTGGTGGTGGTGGTGGTGGTGGTGGTGGTGGTGGTGGTGGTGGTGGTGGTGGTGGTGGTGGTGGTGGTGGTGGTGGTGGTGGTGGTGGTGGTGGTGGTGGTGGTGGTGGTGGTGGTGGTGGTGGTGGTGGTGGTGGTGGTGGTGGTGGTGGTGGTGGTGGTGGTGGTGGTGGTGGTGGTGGTGGTGGTGGTGGTGGTGGTGGTGGTGGTGGTGGTGGTGGTGGTGGTGGTGGTGGTGGTGGTGGTGGTGGTGGTGGTGGTGGTGGTGGTGGTGGTGGTGGTGGTGGTGGTGGTGGTGGTGGTGGTGGTGGTGGTGGTGGTGGTGGTGGTGGTGGTGGTGGTGGTGGTGGTGGTGGTGGTGGTGGTGGTGGTGGTGGTGGTGGTGGTGGTGGTGGTGGTGGTGGTGGTGGTGGTGGTGGTGGTGGTGGTGGTGGTGGTGGTGGTGGTGGTGGTGGTGGTGGTGGTGGTGGTGGTGGTGGTGGTGGTGGTGGTGGTGGTGGTGGTGGTGGTGGTGGTGGTGGTGGTGGTGGTGGTGGTGGTGGTGGTGGTGGTGGTGGTGGTGGTGGTGGTGGTGGTGGTGGTGGTGGTGGTGGTGGTGGTGGTGGTGGTGGTGGTGGTGGTGGTGGTGGTGGTGGTGGTGGTGGTGGTGGTGGTGGTGGTGGTGGTGGTGGTGGTGGTGGTGGTGGTGGTGGTGGTGGTGGTGGTGGTGGTGGTGGTGGTGGTGGTGGTGGTGGTGGTGGTGGTGGTGGTGGTGGTGGTGGTGGTGGTGGTGGTGGTGGTGGTGGTGGTGGTGGTGGTGGTGGTGGTGGTGGTGGTGGTGGTGGTGGTGGTGGTGGTGGTGGTGGTGGTGGTGGTGGTGGTGGTGGTGGTGGTGGTGGTGGTGGTGGTGGTGGTGGTGGTGGTGGTGGTGGTGGTGGTGGTGGTGGTGGTGGTGGTGGTGGTGGTGGTGGTGGTGGTGGTGGTGGTGGTGGTGGTGGTGGTGGTGGTGGTGGTGGTGGTGGTGGTGGTGGTGGTGGTGGTGGTGGTGGTGGTGGTGGTGGTGGTGGTGGTGGTGGTGGTGGTGGTGGTGGTGGTGGTGGTGGTGGTGGTGGTGGTGGTGGTGGTGGTGGTGGTGGTGGTGGTGGTGGTGGTGGTGGTGGTGGTGGTGGTGGTGGTGGTGGTGGTGGTGGTCTAGGTGGTGGTGTAGGAGGTGGTGGCGGTGGAGGAAGTGGTGGTGGTGGTGGTGGCCTATTAGTTCTAGGTCGTCTGGAAGGTTCAACAACTTGTACATGACCTTCTGGAGCAACTTGTCTTATTGGTTGTACAGCCTCTATTATCTGTACATCATCACCAGATGGTCCTTCAACTGGAGCCATTTCAACTTCTTCCCTTTGCAAGGAAAGCATGGACTGAGGAATATCTACCTCATCCACTGGAGACCTGAGGTTGACCAGGTCCCTCATATACTCACTCACAGAAAAGTGAGTAGTACCAAAATCGTACTGGTCGCCAAGAGCATTCTTAAACATCAGTGAAAGGAAACGAATATAAGGAACGAATGGCTTTCTTCCTTTCACTCTTAGGCGCTCGACCAGGTCATCAAAAAGAATTTGGGCAAAATCCACTCTAAGCCCAAACCATAAACAGTAGGCAATCTGGAGGTGTGTTTGATTAATCTGGTCTAATCCTCCAGAGCTGCCTCCTAGACACTCAACAATATGTGTAAAGAAATATCTCCATGAGTCTGACAGCTTGCTCATGTAGATAGTCCCCTTTTTGGATAGCTGCCCATGCTCATCCAATATATCTGTATGCCCCATCAGCCTGCATACTTCCCTTGTATTTATACCAGTGGGAAGCTCAATCGGCAACTCATTCAGGTCAAGATAGTTCAACTGGAGAACAGACCTGAAAAGACTAGCTGTGAAACCAAGGGATCTGGTACCTCCCTTGAGAGTATAGTTGATCGATGAAGTTTCATCGTCATATGTAGCCGTGTACCAGAATTCACACAAATACTCGTGTAACGCACCATATAATGGGCAAAAGAGAAAGAATGAGTTTAATCTCCCAATAATCGATTGGGCATCATGAACACTGGAAAGAGAGAGTCTTGCCATCCAGTTATTCATATTGATTCTTATGGCACTTGCCTCAAGATTGATATGAGGTTCCCTAGCAACATTTTCCGAAGGAATGTATTCATTGGCAAGCAGATTTTTAGTTCTTGATTGTCTAGGTGCCATTTATAAGGAATAGATGAAAATGAATTGAATATATAGGTTATGATGAAGATTTGATGAAAGAATGAATGAAAATGGAGTAAATAAGAGAGATAAATATGATTGGAAAATTGAATGAAGGAAGTTAATGAAGGAATTTGAAAGATTTGGGAGTAAATATGTTCGAAGTAAATGCAATTGAAATTGAAAGTGGGTATATATAGGAGAAGGAATGTGGAACTCAAACGGTTTATTTGAAATTATCAAATAACATTTTTGATCGGGTTCTGAGATCCGCATTAATTACATCACATCACACATAAATGCATGACGGTTTACAGCCCACAAACAGTAACAACTTGTACTTTTTGTTTTCCCAAAGTAAAAAGACCATCATTGCGTTGAAAAATTTACATGTCCACGTAGGATTAAAATATCTTCAAAAAGGTTTGCTTACGTGGCACACACAAAGACCAAGTATTTAGAAAATATTATGACATAGTTCAGTGCATCTGGAGGTTGACTGGACCTTCAGTATCACTGGTGGATTAGTCCAGTGAACATGTACTGATGGTACACTGGAGGGACACTCCAGTAAAGTACCAGTGAAAACCATTTTTGAAAGACTGGTAACCTCAAACGTGCACGTCAACTAATACAGACAAATGAGAGGGACACATTTACAAGAAGACATAAGTCAACTCAAACACGCACTTCAACCTGTCCAGTTACCAGTGAGAGGGACATATTTACAAGGCACCAGTAATATTTTCTGAAGAATTTATCCAGTGAGAAAATAAATTCCCCCTGAACTTAAAACATTTTTAATAGAAAATATTTTTCAAGTCTTCCCTGGAATGTTGTTCCAGAAATCTAATAATGCAAAGATATTACACATAGGCGTTCAATATCTGAGCAGTCACCAGATTTAAGGATTTAACATTCCCAACTCACCAACAAGATATTCAAAAGTTTTGACATCCAGAGGTTTGGTAAAATGTCAGCGAGTTGTTTGTCAGTGGGAATAAAATTGAGTTCAATGTTGTTTTTCATAATATGATCACGAATGAAGTGATACCTTAGATCAATGTGCTTTGTTCTGGAGTGCATGACTGGATTGTTTGAGATAGCGATGGCACTGGTATTATCACAAAAGATTGGAGTCTTTGAATATTTAATACCATAATCAAGCAACTGGTTCTTCATCCAGAGTATCTGAGCACAACAACTGGCTGCAGACACGTATTCAGCTTCAGCAGTGGACAATGAAACTGAAGTTTGCTTCTTACTGGTCCAGCTGACCAGTTTGCCACCTAGGAAATGACATCCACCAGTTGTGGATTCCTATCTATCTTACAACCTGCATGATCTGAATCTGAATAACCCATTAGATCCATGCCTGAGCCTTTGGGATACCAAAGACCTAGGCTGGGGACACCTTTAAGGTACTTCAGTATGCGCTTAACAGCAAGCATATGAGATTCCTTTGGATTAGACTGATATCTGGCACATAAACATGTTGAAAACATAATATCTGGTCTACTGGCAGTTAAATACATCAGTGAACCAACCATGCCTCTATAGACAGTGGTGTTCACTGGTTTTCATCTGGATCGGAGTCCAGTGACAGTGGTGCAGAAATTGGAGTTGGTTTAGATGGTGAAGAGTTCATATCATATTTCTTTAAAAGATCTCTAACATATTTCTCCTGATTAATAAAAATGCCATCTTTGTTTTGTTTAATCTGGAGTCCAAGAAAATATGTTAATTCACTCATCAGACTCATTTCATATTCAGTGGACATGATTTTTGAAAATTTCTTGCACATGTTTTCATCAGTAGACCCAAAAATAATATCATCAACATAAATTTGTACCATTAACAGATTACCTTTCTCATGAAGAATGAATAAGGTATTGTCAATTGCACCTCGTTTAAAACCATTTTTCAATAAATGTTTAGTCAGAGTGTCATACCAGGCACGTGGGGCTTGTCTGAGGCCATATAGCGCTTTGTCCAGACGATATACCCAATGTGGATGCTTTTCATCAACGAAACCTGGAGGTTGTCTGACGTAAACTTCTTCTTCAAGCTTTCCATTCAAGAAAGCACTCTTTACATCCATCTGGTAGACCTTGAACTGATGATTAGCAGCGAATGCTAAGAATATTCTGATCGCTTCAAGTCTAGCCACTGGAGCAAATGATTCATCAAAGTTGACATCTGACTGGCAGTAGCCTTGTGCTACCAGTCTGGCCTTGTTTCTGATTACGTAGCCATCTTCATCTACTTTGTTTCTGAAGACCCATCTTGTTCCAATTGGTTCTTTCTTTCCAACTGGGAAAGGAACCAGATACCAGACCTTGTTCCTTTCAACCTGGTGAAGCTCTTCTTGCATAGCAGTCACCCAGCTTGGATCTTCCATAGCCTCGTCAATCTTCTTTGGTTCTATCAAAGATAGAAAACTTACGTATAAGCATTGATTACTGGAGGCTCTTCTGGTCTGAACTCCTCTACTGGGGTCACCTATGATCTGATCAATAGGGTGAGCTTTTGTCCATCTGGAGTACTGACCAGGATTGTTACTGACAACAATATCAGTGCAAGAATTCAGTTGAGTCTTCCTCTGGAGTTGCTTCTGGAGGAGGATCTTGCCAGACTACTTCAGTATCTTCATCTGAGTCATTTAAATCACGATTTGCATCATGAAATTCTTCATTTGAAGGTATTTCCTGGAGTACTGGTTCAGTTTGAAATTCTTCATAAGAAGACATTTCTGGTCTATTCTCAACTGATACTGATACTGGGGGAGTAGTACGCACATCTGAACCAATATTAATTTCAGAGGGTAGTTTGAAAATAATAGAAGGATAGAATGGAGTACTACTGGAGAGTTTCTGAACAGGTTCCAGATCAGGATGACTGGAAACTGTGTCTTTTGAATCTTTATTTTTGTCGTTTATAGGATCAGATTCACAAAAGACAATTGGAGTTACTGGGGGAGTGTCAAGGGTTGGCTTCTTGTTGATTGCAGCATTTGATTTATCAAATGTGACATGAATTGACTCATGGACCTTCTCCAGTCTCTTGTTGTAGACTCTGAAGGCCTTGCGAATCGCTGAATAGCCTAAGAAATACCCTTCATCAGCTTTGGCATCAAATTTGCCTAGCTGACTGGAGTCGTTCAGGATGTAAACTGGACATCCAAAAACGTGAAAATAACCAATGTTTGGTTTTCTATTTCTTAAGACTTCATAGGCTATCTTTTTGTGTCTTTTGATGTACACTGATCGATTCTGGGTATGGCAAGCAGTTGCAATTGCTTCCGCCCAGAAACTGGTAGACAGACCAGATTCAGCAAGCATACTCCTGGCGGCTTCTATCAGCGTTCGATTCTTCCTTTCCACCACTCCATTTTGTTCTGGAGAGCGGGCTGATGAGAAATTCTGGGAGATGCCAGTGTCAGTACAGAATGACTCCAGAGTTGCATTCTGGAATTCTGTTCCATTGTCACTTCTTAACTGACACACTTTTTGACTGTACTTGAGCTCAATTTGCTTGATAAGACTGAAGATTTCAGCAGCAGCTTCACTTTTAGACCTAAGAAAGATCACCCAACAATATCTGGAGAATTCATCTACGATCAACAGGGTGTATCTTTTACCAGCACGAGTCTGAACGTTCACTGGACCAAAGAGGTCCATATGAAGCATATGAAGAGGTTCAGAAATGCTGAAATTCTGTCTGGTCTTGAAACTGGTACGTTTTTTGCTTACCCATCTCACATCCTGGACATGGCCTTTCCTTTTTGAAGGAAACTGAAGGTATCCCATCTGCAAGTTGTTTTCTGGACAACTTATTAATGTTCTTGAAATTTAAATGGGATAACCTTTTGTGCCATAACCAGTTTGTGTCTTCATCAGCTTGAGTATAGAAACATTGCTCTGAAGGAGAGCTTTCCATATCCATCACGTACACATTCCCTTTTCTGGGAGCAATCAACACTACCTTCCAGTCCTTGTTGAATACGATACCTTGAGCAATATTGAATAAGACTTGATAGCCATCATCACACAGTTGGCTTACACTGATCAAGTTATATTTCAAACTATTCACAAATGCAACACGTGTGAACTTGACTTGTCCATTGTTCAGAACACCATATCCCTCAGTCTTTCCACAACCATCATTTCCAAAAGTAATGGAGGGTCCATCA
This sequence comes from Erigeron breviscapus, assembly GCA_034093135.1. NCBI lineage: Eukaryota > Viridiplantae > Streptophyta > Magnoliopsida > Asterales > Asteraceae > Erigeron > Erigeron breviscapus. The sequence continues at coordinate 57,147,376 of CM067167.1, read as the reverse complement.
GAAATGGTGAACTCCTCCAGTAGGGTCTTACATCCGGTCATCGTCCTGCCAGCTGCACTGTCAAGATACCAGATATATTTATTTCGATCGCCCTACACATACACCAGATATTGATCAGTTAGATTTGGGAACCCATCGACTGATGGGTTCACTGGACCCTCCCTTATAGGTCCCTGGGGCAATCTGGTTCAGTTCACTTTCTTCAACAGTGGTCTTAGTTGAAAAGACCACTGGGGTTGATGATTTTGAAACCTTTTTCATTTTCTCAACTGGAGAAATAAATTTGTCTTTCTTAGCAAAAGGTTTTGTATTTTGTCTAGGGCCAGATGAAGTACCCTCAATAAAGTTTAATCTTGCATTAAAACTTTGTGATTGACGAGTCAGAATTTGAATCTGGCTCTCTAACCTGGACAAAATATTTTCTTCAGATGATACCTTAGCCTTTCCAGTCCTAGGCTTTGGTAAGGGATTGGTCTGAGGCAAAGGTCTATTCCGATAGACCTCTTTAACTGGAGCAGTCATCTGGAGCCCTCCAGTCTTAACCTCTGGGGATTGAACTGGGTAAAAATTGGTCTTAGGAGTTACAGGCTCATCATAAACAGTGGTGGGCCTGAACTCCTCTGGTAATCGATCGATTACTGGTATTAATGATGCTACATGAGTATTTCCATCTAAGTATGCACGTTTTTGAGTAGGAAATTGTTTTACACAAGCATCATTATGGCTTTTTGGTTTCTAGCCATGATTTTATTACCAGTTTTTCTTTCTCTAAAATGATCTCAAGATCTTGCTTTTCTTGAATCAATTGTTTAGTTACCAGAACCTGGGCTTGAAATGCCAGTTCAATGTCTTGAAGTTCTTTTAATTTTGATTTTAAAGCATTTATTTCAGAAGAATCTGTTTCTAGACCATTTACACAATCAGATCTAACAGTTTCTACAAAAATCAAATCAGAATTAAGAGCTTCAGCAATGTCCAATTTTAGTTCTTGGTCAGTTGCATTATCATAATCACTAACCTTCTTGATAACAATGTCCACCCATCGTCCAGATGTGACATCTTCCTTCACCAGGAGCTCTTCGTTTGCCAGAGCCATGTAACAGCAATCTCTTTCTTCTTCTTCATCAGCAGATGATTCATCAGAAGGCACCCACTTCTCTTCAGTTGTTGCAATCATGCACTTATTATTGGTTTCAATTTGTTGTGCCATGAGAGCAATTTGGGCCTTAAGCTTTTTATATTTCATTTTATAGCTATCATCAGGCATATTATTTGAAGAGAATGGACCAGGCTTGGATACAAACTGGTTGGACCTGCACTCTTTCATGAAATGACCCTTTTTGCCACACTTAAAGCATGTCAAATTGGTCTTGTCAGTGGAAGAACTGGATGCAAATTGTCCAGATGGCCTATTTGCTCTTGCTTTGAAACGGTTAAACGTTTTAGCAATCATTGCAATAAGGTCATCATCTTCAGTTTCATCACAACAGTCTGGAGAGACTTGACTGGATTCTCTAGAATCCATGAGTTCAGACACCATCTTCTTCATAGAAAATACATTCTCAGAAGATATCAGTGCTGTACTTTGTGGTTCAGTATGACTAACCACATTAGAACTACTGGAGGCATGGTTATAGGCATCTTGTTCTGCCACCACTCTCTGAGCTTGATTTTCTTTCTTCAGTGTACCTGAAAGCTCCATAAAGAGTTGAGAGAGTGTGTGTGTGCAGAGTTTTTCCTTGTCGTAAGACTAGGATCATGTGAGACCATTTGGTGGGTAGAATGTCACAGAATTTCTCCAGAAGTATATCCTTGTCCTTCTCAACCCCAAGACCTCTCAATTGGTTTATGATACTCATAAATCTGGTGTAAGTACCAGTGAGAGACTCGTTAGGTTGAGCAAAAAATGACTCATACCTCTTGTTTAAGGAGACCTTTCTGGTGACAATGGTGTCATCTCCTTCATGTTGGTTTAAAAGTTCATCCCACATGGTTTTAGCACTAGGAAAAAGAACTAGTGTGGGAATTAGGGTTTCTGGAACGGCCCCGAGGATCATGTTTTTGAGAAGGGTGTCTAGATTCACCAATCTCCTCTCCTCTTCTGACCAATGTTCCTCCCTCTTTTCCCTTCCTCTTCTAGATCCAGAAGGATCAAGAAGGGGATTGAGAGGTGATGTAGGGACATATGGACCTTCGTTTAAAATCTTCATCATGTTCCTCTCAATACCAGTGACATGCAAAACCATCCTAGCCTTCCACGTACCAAATTCATCACTGTTCCCACTGAATTTAGGAACAGGATTATTTGAGTAGTGCACATGCACGTGTGGAGAAGCAGGAGTAGGAGGAGGAGGTGGATTAGTGTTATTAACAATTGGTGGTTCATTTTGATCATTAAAATTTGCATTAGGATCGGGACTGTAAAGTCCCTCACACGATGGTTTAACCCACGAGTGTAAAATAACAAGACAAGTATGAACTAGAATCGGACTAGTATTACTTCAATATAAATATGCAAGAATATAAACAAAGTAATAAATGACTTTAAGCAATATTTAAACAAGTAAATAAAAGGTGAACACGAATGTAGTTTTCAAGTGTATTTTCTTTATTGATGTATAAACAAAATACAAGATCGTTGCGGAACCTAGATATTACACGTATGTAAGTATCTAAACAATCTTTGAATTACAAGTGATCTATACTTGCTAAATAAACTCCTTTGATCGATATACTTAGAGTTGTGAAGTATAGCTGTTTAGATCGAGAGTATTTAAGCAAGTTCACCAATTTGCTAAAAAGTGATTTTCTCAAAGAAATGACTTTGTATTTATAGGCAACAAAATTCACCAGTGAATTTTGTGCCGTACAAATATGGTTGGATGCATTTAATGATCCGACAAGAACATTAAATGTATTGGATAAGGAATAAGGATAAAGTCACATCAAGTGCAAGTGTATCCTTTTATCCACCCACCTTAACACACGTATACTTTGGTAAAGAACAAGTGGGTTGTTCTTTGGAAAGTGTGTAAAGGCTTAAAGTCAATCCTCGATATCAGTGTTCAGACTTGTAAGGTCTAGAACACTGACAATCCTCCAGTATACAGATCTGGTAAGACTTTCCAGTGGACTCCGCCATTTGATAAGTCTTCTTTCTTCAGACTTCAGTCTTTGACTTCAGTCAGAATGTCTTCAGTAGAGTAGATCTGGACTGGGGTGAAGACCAGTGAGCTAATCTGGAGAATACTCCAGATTTCCTATACAAGTATTTGCTCATTAGTCTTCCATTATTTCTGGACAAATCTTTAGAAGGACTCCAGATCCCAAGTCTGGAGTAGGTCAGATTCTGGACAGATCTTCAGTAAGCTCCAGTAGTCGAGTCTGGAGCGAGTCCAGTAAATCTGGACCTAACAAATTCCCCCTATTTGTTTAGAAATAATGCAAGTGTTTTCAGACTTATAGATATACAAATTTGTATGTCTGGAAAACACTTAGTCGATTTAAGTCTAAAAAATCTAAGTTACTGGAGAACACTTTATAGATCATGAGTGTTTTCAGTTTCATCATTTAAGTTCTAACTTAGACTAAATCTGGTCATTTACTTATAAAAATAAAAAATTGCAACCATTATTACTTTCATCAAAAGGAAAATAATTACAACTTTCATAAGACAATTAATTACAATAAGTACAATGATAAAAAGATTTAGGCCCTTCTTTTCGATGTCCTTTCTGGAGCATCTTCAGTAGCCTTCCTCTTTGGAGATGGAGATGATGGAACAGACACTGGTGGTCTCAGACCCAACACAGCTTCCATTTGTTGAATTCTTCTCCAGACCTTCTCGATTCTCTTCATAAAGGCCTTCACATCTGGAGAGAGATCAGTTTTACCTTTAAAGGTTAATCCTATCTCCTTCAGTTCAGTCCATCCAAAAGCTTGGACTAAAGTATCCTTCCTTTCATCTGTAAAGTTACCCTCTCTGGTCAACTTCACATTGAATCTGGTCATTCCTTGATGAATTTCAGCCAATTTGATTTCAGCATTAACAATCTTTCTTGCATTGGCCCTGAAATTCATCATTTCATCATATTTTGCCTTCTGCTTAGCCAAGTGAACCATTTCTTCAGTTTCCCTGGATACACCACTGTTGTCCTTCAGTGGACTGGTGATGTTGATTAATTCTAAGAGTAGTATCCAGTGGAATGAAGGTGCTAAGATCACCATCTTTTATTGCCTTCACTTGTCTGGCAGTAAGCTTTGGTAGACCAGTCATCCTTTTCTTGTATTCCAACTCCAGAGCACCAGCATTTCTTCTTATCTTTTTCTGGAGGCTTACAAGCTCCTCCTTTCTTTGTCTGATCAACTCTGGAATTGTAACACCATAAATCAATGAGTCATATACCTGTTCTTCTTCAGCGTAGAACGAGCGTACATGGACATCATTCAGTGCATCAAGACACTGATGAACTCTAGGGTCATCTTTCATCCTTTTGAAAACTTCAATATTTATGCCCAACCTTCCAGCATTATAGGAATCCAGAGTGCCCATTATAGCCATCTCCCTTTGATGGGCCAGCAGTTCATTCTTTTGATTTGTCTTGAAAATTTCAATCATGATGCACTGTTGTTGTAACTTCCTTGATGTTTCATTGTCAACATCTTCAATCTGCTCTTCCTCTTCACCAGATACAACCTTTTCTTTTCCTTTAACTGCCTTCAGTGTGGTAGGAATATCTGGGAAGGTTTCAAACTGGAGCTCACTGGCTTCAGTACCAGTAGCCTCTTCTTCAGTCTGCACAATGGCTTCAGTGCCAAGTGCTCTCTGGGCTAATCGTGCACTGGCATCAGTACCAGTAGCCTCTTCTTCAGTCTGCACAATGGCTTCAGTGCCAAGTGCTCTCTGGGCTAATCGTGCACTGGCATCAGTACCAGTAGCCTCTTCTTCAGTCTGCACAATGGCTTCAGTGCCAAGTGCTCTCTGGGCTAATCGTGCACTGGCATCAGTACCAGTCACTTGTTTTCTTTGAATAATGCTTTCAGTAGCAACAGCCCTTACAACTTCTTCTTTCCTCTTTCTTATCAAACTTTCTTGGACACCAGATGATGGAATAGACAATTTTTCCCCCTTGGAATGATCTCTAGTCCTGGACTTCAGATCATTCCACAATTCTTCCATCATGTGCCTGTCCAGAGAACCAAAAGTTCTTCCTTGTTCTGGCATGGAAGCAGTCATACCAGTCTTGAGTGCCTGGACTTCCCTTTTAATATTTTCAATTTCTTCTGGCAAGTCCTTTGGCAGCTCAACCTCAATCATCTGAACAACTTCAGGCAACAAGCTCTCTTGAATGTTTCTTAGAACAGAATTAGAGATATCATCAGTGATTGTCTTCAGCATATCACCCCTAAATTTTCTAATAATTTCATCACTAAGGGTGCTGACAATATCATTCTGATCTAATGTTGGCCTGCTCTCCAGAGAACCAACCCTTGTAACCAGTTTCTCAACCTCTTCTTTCAGACCTGCCAGTGGTTGAACAATTTGACTATCCACTGCAGTCTGAACAGAATTCACCAGTCTGGACTCCAAACCCTGGACTGCCACTTTAAAGTTTTCAGAATTTCGATTGGTGGCCAGTACCAGCTCATCTAACTTCTCGAACACTAACTTCTCATTCCCAGCGAAGAGGTTCATTTCTGATGCTAAGTTGTTTGACAATAAGGACTTGAAATCAGAAATAACCTGGGAAGATGACTGAAGTGATCTCTCCAGGTCCGCCACCTTACTAAGAAGGCCTTGGACCTCGGTTGAAGAAGAAGTGGAGAGACCAGAGGGTTGTTCCAGATGAGAGGTCATTCTCTCCATTACTGGTACTTGTGCCCAGACCTCTTCAGATTCAACATTTGAGTCTGGCACACTTTGTTCGGTTAGATTGACTGGTGGTTGAGATTGGATTGTTGGTGGATTGAAGTATGAAGTTGTTTGTGGAATTGAAGGTGGTGGAGGTGGTGGCATGTTCGATTCTGGTGGTGGTGGAGGCATTTCTGGTTCTGGTGGTGGTAAGTTTGTTTCTGGTGGGGGTGGTGGCATTTCTGGTGAACTTTCAACTTGTACATTTTCTTCACCCAGAAAATTCATATCAATATCAAGGTTCTGCCCTTCAGAAATGGGAGAATCAGCCTCTTCCCAAAACATATCACCAGTAGATGTATCAACCTGTTCACCAGCCTGGACATTCAAGTCAATCTGAGCCTCTTGCTCACCAGATGCTTGTTCTTCAATCTGAACCATCTCCTCAACAACTTGAGCAATATCATCTTGTACAACAGCCTGGACTTCAGTATCCACTCTCTGTTCAAATTGTACACCAGATTCAATATTCTCTTCAAAAATGGGAGACCCATCAACATTCATTATATCACCAGGATGGGTTGATGGATTTACCTGGACTCCTCCCCTCATCAGACGCCTATGTGATCTTGGTCGTCTGGAAAGCTCAACAATCGGTTGCATACTTTCTACAGGAGCCACTTGACTGATAGGTTGTACCATCTCTACAACCTGGACATCTTGGTCACCAGAATGTTCTTCAACAACTTGAGCAATATCATCTTGTACAACAGCCTGGACTTCAGTATCCACTCTCTGTTCAAATTGTACACCAGATTCAATATTCTCTTCAAAAATGGGAGACCCATCAACATTCATTATATCACCAGGATGGGTTGATGGATTTACCTGGACTCCTCCCCTCATCAGACGCCTATGTGATCTTGGTCGTCTGGAAAGCTCAACAATCGGTTGCATACTTTCTACAGGAGCCACTTGACTGATAGGTTGTACCATCTCTACAACCTGGACATCTTGGTCACCAGAATGTTCTTCAACAACTTGAGCAATATCATCTTGTACAACAGCCTGGACTTCAGTATCCACTCTCTGTTCAAATTGTACACCAGATTCAATATTCTCTTCAAAAATGGGAGACCCATCAACATTCATTATATCACCAGGATGGGTTGATGGATTTACCTGGACTCCTCCCCTCATCAGACGCCTATGTGATCTTGGTCGTCTGGAAAGCTCAACAATCGGTTGCATACTTTCTACAGGAGCCACTTGACTGATAGGTTGTACCATCTCTACAACCTGGACATCTTGGTCACCAGAATGTTCTTCAACAACTTGAACACTTCCTGGTGCCACAATCTCTTCTGCCCTTTGAAATGAGAGCATGGACTGAGGAATATCTACCTCACCATCTCTTGACTGTAGGTTGTTCAGATCCCTTAAAAACTCACTCATGGAAAAATGAGTAGTATTAATATTGTATTGGTCTCCTAGACCACTTCTGAACATAAGGGAAAGAAAACGAATAAATGGAACGTGTGGTTTTCTCCCTTTTGCTTTCAGTCTATCCACCAAATCATTGAACAAAATTTGAGCGAAGTCCACTCTTATCCCAAACCACAAACAATAGGCAATCTGGAGCTGCGTTTGATTTATCTGATCAAGACCTCCAGAACTACCTCCTAGACACTCTACCAAATGAGTGAAGAAAAATCTCCACGAATCTGTCAGCCTACTCATATAAATTGTTCCTTTTCTCAACAACTGGCCTTGGTCATCTACAATTTCTGTGTGCCCCATCAACCTGCACACTTCCCTGAAATTTATGCCAGTAGGGAGTTCGATGGGCAGCTCATTCTGGTCATGGTAGTTCAACTGTAAAACAGACCTGAGCAAATTCACCGAAAAACTCAAAGATCTGGTACCTCCATTGAGAGTGTAAGAAATTGATGAAGTTTCTTCATTATAGAAAGCGGAGTACCAGAATTCACATAAGTAGTCATGATACATTCTCCCTGGATTTAGGGTTAATGCACCATACAAAGGGGATGAGAGAAAGAAAGTATTCAATCTCCCAATGATTGATTGAGCAGGATGAGAACTGGAAAGTTTGGCCATCCAGTTATTCATATTTATTCGAATAGCTTTGGCTTCAAGAGTAATATGTCTCGGTTTAACAACATCATCAACCGGAGCATATTCAGCAGATAAAAGATTTTTGGGTGCCATTTATGATTGATAGATGAGAATGAAAATGAATAAATTTAGGGCTTATGAAGAATTTAATGAATTGCAGTAAATATGAGAGTTTTATGATTGGAAAATAATGAAGGAATGAAGAATTGAATGAAGGAAGTAAGATTTGGGAGTAAATGTTCGAAGTAAATGAAATTGAAAGTGAAAGTGGGTATATATAGGAGAGAAATAATGTGGAACTCAAACGATTAATTTGAATTTATCAAATACAATTTTTGATCGGGTTCTGAGATCCGCATTAATTACATCACATCACACATTAATGTGTGATGGTTTACCGCCCACAAAAACTAACAACTTGTTCTTTTTATCTTCCCAATGTAAAAATATCATCATTTCGTTTGAAAAATTACATGCCACGTAGGATTTATAAGATAAATATCTTTGAAAAAGTTTGCTTACGTGGCACACACAATGACCAAGTATTTTAAAAAGTATTGTGACATAATTCAGTCCATCTGAAGGTTGACTAGACACTCCAGTATCACTGGTGGATTAGTCCAGTGAAGCATGTACTGATGGTACACTGGAGGGACACTCCAGTAAAGTACCAGTGAAAACCATTTTGAAAGACTGGTAACCTCAAACATGCACGTCAACTAATATAGACAAATGAGAGGGACATATTTACAAGGAGACATAAGTCAACTCAAACACGCACTTCAACTTATCTAGTTACCAGTGAGAGGGACACATCTACAAAGCACCAGTAATATTTTCTGGACAATTTGTCCAGTAAGAAAATTTTGTCCAGTGAGAAAATAAATTAATAAATTCCTTTTGAACTTTAAACATTTTTAAGAAAAATATATCTTTCAAAGTCTTCCCCCTGGAATGTTGATCCAGAAATAAATTTATGAATCTTTAAATCAAAGATCCTTAGTAGTACACAATGGCGTTCAATACTAAGGTTCCAGATTTAAGGGTTTAACATTCCCAACTCACCAACAAGATATTCAAATGTTTTGACATCCAGTGGTTTAGTAAAAATGTCAGCGAGTTGTTTGTCAGTGGGGATAAAATGGAGTTCAATGTTTCCTTTCACAATATTATCACGAATGAAGTGATACCTTAGATCAATGTGCTTGGTTTTGGAATGCATGACTGGATTGTTTGAGATAGCAATGGCACTGGTATTATCACAAAAGATTGGAGTCTTTGAATACTTAATACCATAATCAAGCAACTGGTTCTTCATCCAGAGTATCTGAGCACAACAACTGGCTGCAGACACATATTCAGCTTCAGCAGTGGACAATGAAACTGAAGTTTGCTTTTTACTGGTCCAGCTGACCAGTTTGCCACCAAGGAAATGACATCCACCAGTAGTGGATTTCCTGTCTATCTTACAACCTGCATGATCTGAATCTGAATAACCCATTAGATCCATGCCTGAGCCTTTGGGGTACCAAAGACCTAGACTGGGGACACCTTTAAGGTACTTCAGTATGCGCTTTACAGCAAGCATATGAGATTCTTTTGGATTAGACTGATATCTGGCACATAAACATGTTGAAAACATAATATCTGGTCTACTGGCAGTTAAATACATCAGTGAACCAACCATGCCTCTATAGACAGTGGTGTTCACTGGTTTACCATCTGGATCAGAGTCCAGTGTCAGTGGTGCAGAAATTGGAGTTGGTTTAGATGGTGAAGAGTTCATATCATATTTCTTTAAAAGATCTCTAACATATTTTTCCTGATTAATAAAGATGCCATCTTTGTTTTGTTTAATCTGGAGTCCAAGAAAATATGTTAATTCACCCATCAAACTCATTTCATATTCAGTAGACATTATTTTCGAAAATTTCTGGCACATGTTTTCATCAGTAGACCCAAAAATAATATCATCAACATAAATTTGTACCATTAACAGATTACCTTGTTCATGAAGAATAAATAAGGTATTGTCAATTGCACCTCGTTTAAAACCATTTTTCAATAAATGTTTAGTCAGAGTGTCATACCAGGCACGTGGGGCTTGTCTGAGGCCATACAGCGCTTTGTCCAGACGATATACCCAATGTGGATGCTTTTCATCAACGAAACCTGGAGGTTGTCTGACATAAACTTCTTCTTCAAGCTTTCCATTCAAGAAAGCACTCTTTACATCCATCTGGTAGACCTTGAACTGATGATGAGCAGCGAATGCTAAAAATATTCTGATCGCTTCAAGTCTAGCCACTGGAGCAAATGATTCATCAAAGTCGACATCTGACTGGCAGTAGCCTTGTGCTACCAGTCTGGCCTTGTTTCTGATTACGTGGCCATCTTCATCTACTTTGTTTCTGAAGACCCATCTTGTTCCAATTGGTTCTTTCTTTCCAACTGGGAAAGGAACCAGATACCAGACCTTGTTCCTTTCAAACTGGTGAAGCTCTTCTTGCATAGCAGTCACCCATTTTGGATCTTCCAGAGCCTCGTCAATCTTCTTTGGTTCATTTAGTGATAAGAAACTGACATATAAGCATTGATCACTGGAGGCTCTTCTGGTCTGAACTCCACGACTGGAGTCACCTATGATCTGATCAATAGGGTGAGCTTTTGTCCATCTGGAGTATTGACCAGGATTGTTACTGACAACAATATCAGTGTTTAGTAAAAATGTCAGCGAGTTGTTTGTCAGTGGGGATAAAATGGAGTTCAATGTTTCCTTTCACAATATTATCACGAATGAAGTGATACCTTAGATCAATGTGCTTGGTTTTGGAATGCATGACTGGATTGTTTGAGATAGCAATGGCACTGGTATTATCACAAAAGATTGGAGTCTTTGAATACTTAATACCATAATCAAGCAACTGGTTCTTCATCCAGAGTATCTGAGCACAACAACTGGCTGCAGACACATATTCAGCTTCAGCAGTGGACAATGAAACTGAAGTTTGCTTTTTACTGGTCCAGCTGACCAGTTTGCCACCAAGGAAATGACATCCACCAGTAGTGGATTTCCTGTCTATCTTACAACCTGCATGATCTGAATCTGAATAACCCATTAGATCCATGCCTGAGCCTTTGGGGTACCAAAGACCTAGACTGGGGACACCTTTAAGGTACTTCAGTATGCGCTTTACAGCAAGCATATGAGATTCTTTTGGATTAGACTGATATCTGGCACATAAACATGTTGAAAACATAATATCTGGTCTACTGGCAGTTAAATACATCAGTGAACCAACCATGCCTCTATAGACAGTGGTGTTCACTGGTTTACCATCTGGATCAGAGTCCAGTGTCAGTGGTGCAGAAATTGGAGTTGGTTTAGATGGTGAAGAGTTCATATCATATTTCTTTAAAAGATCTCTAACATATTTTTCCTGATTAATAAAGATGCCATCTTTGTTTTGTTTAATCTGGAGTCCAAGAAAATATGTTAATTCACCCATCAAACTCATTTCATATTCAGTAGACATTATTTTCGAAAATTTCTGGCACATGTTTTCATCAGTAGACCCAAAAATAATATCATCAACATAAATTTGTACCATTAACAGATTACCTTGTTCATGAAGAATAAATAAGGTATTGTCAATTGCACCTCGTTTAAAACCATTTTTCAATAAATGTTTAGTCAGAGTGTCATACCAGGCACGTGGGGCTTGTCTGAGGCCATACAGCGCTTTGTCCAGACGATATACCCAATGTGGATGCTTTTCATCAACGAAACCTGGAGGTTGTCTGACATAAACTTCTTCTTCAAGCTTTCCATTCAAGAAAGCACTCTTTACATCCATCTGGTAGACCTTGAACTGATGATGAGCAGCGAATGCTAAAAATATTCTGATCGCTTCAAGTCTAGCCACTGGAGCAAATGATTCATCAAAGTCGACATCTGACTGGCAGTAGCCTTGTGCTACCAGTCTGGCCTTGTTTCTGATTACGTGGCCATCTTCATCTACTTTGTTTCTGAAGACCCATCTTGTTCCAATTGGTTCTTTCTTTCCAACTGGGAAAGGAACCAGATACCAGACCTTGTTCCTTTCAAACTGGTGAAGCTCTTCTTGCATAGCAGTCACCCAGTTTGGATCTTCCAGAGCCTCGTCAATCTTCTTTGGTTCATTTAGTGATAAGAAACTGACATATAAGCATTGATCACTGGAGGCTCTTCTGGTCTGAACTCCACGACTGGAGTCACCTATGATCTGATCAATAGGGTGAGCTTTTGTCCATCTGGAGTATTGACCAGGATTGTTACTGACAACAATATCAGTGCAAGAATTCAGTTGAGTCTCCTCTGGAGTTGCTTCTGGAGGAGGATCATTCCAGATTACTTCAGTATCTTCATCTGAGTCATTCAAATCACGATTTGCATCATGAAATTCTTCATTTGAAGGTATTTCCTGGAGTACTAGTTCAGTTTGGATTTCTGGTACATTCTCAACTGACACTGATACTGGGGGAGTAGTACGCACATCTGAACCAATATTAATTTCAGAAGGTAATTTGAAAATAATAGAGGGATAGAATGGAGTACTACTGGAGAGTTTCTTTTTCTGAACAGGTTCCAGATCGGGATGACTGGAAACTGTGTCTGGTGAATCTTCAATTTTGTCGTTTATTGGATCAGATTCACAAAAGACAATTGGAAGTACTGGGGGTGTGTCAAGGGCTGGTTTGTTGTTGATTGCAACATTTGATTCATCGAAAGTAACATGTATGGATTCTTGTACTTTCTCCAGTTTCTTGTTATAAACTCTGAAGGCTTTGCGAATGGCTGAATATCCTAAGAAATATCCTTCATCAGCTTTGGCATCAAATTTGCCTAGCTGACTGGAGTCGTTCAGGATGTAAACTGGACATCCAAAAACATGAAAATAACCAATATTTGGTTTTCTATTTCTCAATATTTCATAGGAAGTCTTCTTGTGTCGCTTCACGTACACTGATCGATTCTGGGTGTGGCAAGCAGTTGCAATTGCTTCAGCCCAGAAACTGGTAGGAAGACCAGATTCAGCTAGCATACTCCTGGCAGCTTCTATCAACGTTCGATTTTTCCTTTCTACCACTCCATTCTGCTCTGGAGTGCGTGCTGATGAGAAGTTCTGGGAGACGCCAGTGTCAGTGGTGCAGAAATTGGAGTTGGTTTAGATGGTGAAGAGTTCATATCATATTTCTTTAAAAGATCTCTAACATATTTTTCCTGATTAATAAAGATGCCATCTTTGTTTTGTTTAATCTGGAGTCCAAGAAAATATGTTAATTCACCCATCAAACTCATTTCATATTCAGTAGACATTATTTTCGAAAATTTCTGGCACATGTTTTCATCAGTAGACCCAAAAATAATATCATCAACATAAATTTGTACCATTAACAGATTACCTTGTTCATGAAGAATAAATAAGGTATTGTCAATTGCACCTCGTTTAAAACCATTTTTCAATAAATGTTTAGTCAGAGTGTCATACCAGGCACGTGGGGCTTGTCTGAGGCCATACAGCGCTTTGTCCAGACGATATACCCAATGTGGATGCTTTTCATCAACGAAACCTGGAGGTTGTCTGACATAAACTTCTTCTTCAAGCTTTCCATTCAAGAAAGCACTCTTTACATCCATCTGGTAGACCTTGAACTGATGATGAGCAGCGAATGCTAAAAATATTCTGATCGCTTCAAGTCTAGCCACTGGAGCAAATGATTCATCAAAGTCGACATCTGACTGGCAGTAGCCTTGTGCTACCAGTCTGGCCTTGTTTCTGATTACGTGGCCATCTTCATCTACTTTGTTTCTGAAGACCCATCTTGTTCCAATTGGTTCTTTCTTTCCAACTGGGAAAGGAACCAGATACCAGACCTTGTTCCTTTCAAACTGGTGAAGCTCTTCTTGCATAGCAGTCACCCAGTTTGGATCTTCCAGAGCCTCGTCAATCTTCTTTGGTTCATTTAGTGATAAGAAACTGACATATAAGCATTGATCACTGGAGGCTCTTCTGGTCTGAACTCCACGACTGGAGTCACCTATGATCTGATCAATAGGGTGAGCTTTTGTCCATCTGGAGTATTGACCAGGATTGTTACTGACAACAATATCAGTGCAAGAATTCAGTTGAGTCTCCTCTGGAGTTGCTTCTGGAGGAGGATCTTTCCAGATTACTTCAGTATCTTCATCTGAGTCATTCAAATCACGATTTGCATCATGAAATTCTTCATTTGAAGGTATTTCCTGGAGTACTAGTTCAGTTTGGATTTCTGGTACATTCTCAACTGACACTGATACTGGGGGAGTAGTACGCACATCTGAACCAATATTAATTTCAGAAGGTAATTTGAAAATAATAGAGGGATAGAATGGAGTACTACTGGAGAGTTTCTTTTTCTGAACAGGTTCCAGATCGGGATGACTGGAAACTGTGTCTGGTGAATCTTCAATTTTGTCGTTTATTGGATCAGATTCACAAAAGACAATTGGAAGTACTGGGGGTGTGTCAAGGGCTGGTTTGTTGTTGATTGCAACATTTGATTCATCGAAAGTAACATGTATGGATTCTTGTACTTTCTCCAGTTTCTTGTTATAAACTCTGAAGGCTTTGCGAATGGCTGAATATCCTAAGAAATATCCTTCATCAGCTTTGGCATCAAATTTGCCTAGCTGACTGGAGTCGTTCAGGATGTAAACTGGACATCCAAAAACATGAAAATAACCAATATTTGGTTTTCTATTTCTCAATATTTCATAGGAAGTCTTCTTGTGTCGCTTCACGTACACTGATCGATTCTGGGTGTGGCAAGCAGTTGCAATTGCTTCAGCCCAGAAACTGGTAGGAAGACCAGATTCAGCTAGCATACTCCTGGCAGCTTCTATCAACGTTCGATTTTTCCTTTCTACCACTCCATTCTGCTCTGGAGTGCGTGCTGATGAGAAGTTCTGGGAGACGCCAGTGTCAGTACAGAATTTCTCCAGAGTTGCATTCTGGAATTCTGTTCCATTGTCGCTTCTTAACTGACACACTTTTCGCTTATGCTTCAGTTCAATCTGCTTGATAAGAGAGATGATTTCAGCAGCAGCTTCATTTTTAGACCTGAGAAAGACCACCCAACAATATCTGGAGAATTCATCTACTATCACCAGGGTGTATCTTTTACCAGCACGAGTCTGAACATTCACTGGACCAAAGAGGTCCATATGAAGCATGTGAAGAGGTTCAGTAATGCTGAAATTCTGTCTGGTCTTGAAACTGGCACGTTTCTGCTTACCCATCTCACATCCTGGACATGGCCTTTCCTTTTTGAAGGAAACTGAAGGTATCCCATCTGCAAGTTGTTTTCTGGACAACTTATTAATGTTTTTGAAATTTAAATGGGATAACCTTTTATGCCATAACCAGTTTGTGTCTTCATCAGCTTGAGTGTAGAAACATTGCTCTGACGGAGAGCTTTCCATGTCCATCACATATACGTTCCCTTTCCTGGGAGCAATCAACACTACCTTCCAGTCCTTGTTGAATACGATGCCTTGAGCAACATTGAATAAGACTTGATAGCCATCATCACACAGTTGGCTTACACTGATCAAGTTATATTTCAAACCATTCACAAATGCAACACGTGTAAACTTGACTTGTCCATTGTTCAGAACACCATATCCCTCAGTCTTTCCACAACCATCATTTCCAAAAGTGATGGAGGGTCCATCAGAAATGGTGAACTCCTCCAGTAGGGTCTTACATCCGGTCATAGTCCTGCCAGCTGCACTGTCAAGATACCAGATATACTTCTTTCGATCGCCCTACACATACACCAGATATTTATCAGTTAGATTTGGGAACCCATCGACTGATGGGTTCACTGGACCCTCCCTTATAGGTCCCTGGGGCAATCTGGTCTAGTTCACTTACTTCAACAGTAGTTTTTGTTGAAAACACTACTGGAGTTGATAGTTTAGAAACCTTTTTCTTTTTCTCAACTGGAGAAATAAATTTGTCTTTCTTTGCAAAAGGTTTAGTATTTTGTCTAGGGCCAGATGAAGTACCCTCAATAAAGTTTAGTCTTGCATTAAAACTTTGAATTTGACGAGTCAGTGTTTGAATCTGGCTCTCTAACCTGGACAAAACATTTTCATCAGATGATACCTGAGCCTTTCCAGTTGTAGGCTTAGGTAGGGGATTGTTCTGAGGCAAAGGTCTATTCTGCTTAACCTTTTTAACTGGAGCAGTCATCTGGACAACTCCAGTCTTAACCTCTGGGCAAAGAACTGGGAGAATATTGGCCTTGGGAGTTACAGGCTCATCATAAACAGTGGTGGGCCTGAATCCCTCTGGTAATCGATCGATTACTGGTATTAATGATGCTACATGAGTATTTCCATCTAAATATGCACGTTTTTGAGTAGGAAATTGATTTACTCCAGCATCATATGGCTTTCTAGTTTCAAGCCATGATTTAATCACCAGTTTTTCTTTTTCTCAACTGGAGAAATAAATTTGTCTTTCTTTGCAAAAGGTTTAGTATTTTGTCTAGGGCCAGATGAAGTACCCTCAATAAAGTTTAGTCTTGCATTAAAACTTTGAATTTGACGAGTCAGTGTTTGAATCTGGCTCTCTAACCTGGACAAAACATTTTCATCAGATGATACCTGAGCCTTTCCAGTTGTAGGCTTAGGTAGGGGATTGTTCTGAGGCAAAGGTCTATTCTGCTTAACCTTTTTAACTGGAGCAGTCATCTGGACAACTCCAGTCTTAACCTCTGGGCAAAGAACTGGGAGAATATTGGCCTTGGGAGTTACAGGCTCATCATAAACAGTGGTGGGCCTGAATCCCTCTGGTAATCGATCGATTACTGGTATTAATGATGCTACATGAGTATTTCCATCTAAATATGCACGTTTTTGAGTAGGAAATTGATTTATGACAATGTCGACCCAACGACCAGATGTGACATCATCCTTCACCAGATGCTCTTGATCTGCCAGAGCCATAAAACAACAATCTCTTTCCTCTTCTTCATCGACTGATGAATCATCAGAGGGAACCCATGCTTCTTCAGTGGTTGCTATCATGCATTTGTTATTGTCTTCAATCTGTTTAGACAAGAGAGCAATTTGAGCCTTAAGCTTTTTGTATTTCAACTTATAGCTATCATCAGGCTTGTTATAAGAAGCAGTTGGACCAGACTGGGAGACAAACTGACTGGACCTGCACTCTTTCATGAAATGACCTTTTCTGCCACACTTAAAGCATGTCAGATTGGTCTTGTCAGTGGAAGAACTGGGTGCATGTAGTCCAGTGGGCCTATTTGCTCTGGCCTTAAAACGGTTAAACGTTTTGGCCATCATTGCAACCAGGTCATCACTGTCAGTTTCATCACAGTCTGGAGAGATATCATTACAGACTCCAGAATCCATTAGTTCAGACATCATCTTCTTCATAGAAAATACATTCTCAGAAGATATTAATGCCGCACAAGGTGGTGCAGTATTAGTGACCACTGTGGAACTACTGGAAGCATGATTAAAAGAATCTTTTTCTGCCTCAATCCTCTGGGCTTGATTTTCTTCAGTGAATCTGAAGGCTCCATACAATGTTGACAAAGTATGGGAATGCAAGGTTTTTCCTTGCCTCAAGACCAGAATCATGTGAGACCATTTTGTTGGAAGAATATCACAAAATTTCTCCAAAAGTATATCCTTGTCTTTATCTACCCCTAGTCCTCTTAACTGGTTTATGATGCTCATAAATCTGGTGTAAGTACCAGTAAGGGACTCATTGGGGAGAGCAAAAAATGACTCATACTTTTTATTTAAGGAGACTTTTCTGGTAACAACAGTATCATCACCTCCCTCATGCTGGTTTACTAGTTCATCCCACATACTTTTGGCACTGGGATAGAGAACTAGTGTGGGAATGAGAGTTTCTGGAACAGCCCCGAGGATCATATTTTTAAGAAGTGTATCAAGATTTACTAATCTTTTCTCCTCTTCGGACCAGTGTTCCTCTCTCTTTTCCCTCCCACTTCTTGATCCTGTAGGGTCAAGAAGTGCATTGATAGGAAGTCTTGGCACATAGGGTCCTTCGTTTAAAATTTTCATCATATTCCTTTCAATACCAGTCACATGATGGTTTAACCCACGAGTGTAAAATAACAAGACAAGTATGAACTAGAATCGGACTAGTATTACTTCAATATAAATATGCAAGAATATAAACAAAGTAATAAATGACTTTAAGCAATATTTAAACAAGTAAATAAAAGGTGGAACACGAATGTAGTTTTCAAGTGTATTTTCTTTATTGATGTATAAACAAAATACAAGATCGTTGCGGAACCTAGATATTACACGTATGTAAGTATCTAAACAATCTTTGAATTACAAGTGATCTATACTTGCTAAATAAACTCCTTTGATCGATATACTTAGAGTTGTGAAGTATAGCTGTTTAGATCGAGAGTATTTAAGCAAGTTCACCAATTTGCTAAAAAGTGATTTTCTCAAAGAAATGACTTTGTATTTATAGGCAACAAAATTCACCAGTGAATTTTGTGCCGTACAAATATGGTTGGATACATTTAATGATCCGACAAGAACATTAAATGTATTGGATAAGGAATAAGGATAAAGTCACATCAAGTGCAAGTGTATCCTTTTATCCAACCACCTTAACACACGTATACTTTGGTAAAGAACAAGTGGGTTGTTCTTTGGAAAGTGTGTAAAGGCTTAAAGTCAATCCTCGATATCAGTGTTCAGACTTGTAAGGTCTAGAACACTGACAATCCTCCAGTGTACAGATCTGGTAAGACTTTCCAGTGGACTCCGCCATTTGATAAGTCTTCTTTCTTCAGACTTCAGTCTTTGACTTCAGTCAGAATGTCTTCAGTAGAGTAGATCTGGACTGGGGTGAAGACCAGTGAGCTAATCTGGAGAATACTCCAGATTTCCTATACAAGTATTTGCTCATTAGTCTTCCATTATTTCTGGACAAATCTTTAGAAGGACTCCAGATCCCAAGTCTGGAGTAGGTCAGATTCTGGACAGATCTTCAGTAAGCTCCAATAGTCGAGTCTGGAGCGAGTCCAGTAAATCTGGACCTAACAGGACCAAGACTAAAACCTTGTGTATTTTCTTGGATTGCCATCGCGAAACAGATCTAGGTAAGTATATTAACCTTCTGCTCTGATACCAATTGTAAAGTCCCTCACACGATGGTTTAACCCACGAGTGTAAAATAACAAGACAAGTATGAACTAGAATCGGACTAGTATTACTTCAATATAAATATGCAAGAATATAAACAAAGTAATAAATGACTTTAAGCAATATTTAAACAAGTAAATAAAAGGTGGAACACGAATGTAGTTTTCAAGTGTATTTTCTTTATTGATGTATAAACAAAATACAAGATCGTTGCGGAACCTAGATATTACACGTATGTAAGTATCTAAACAATCTTTGAATTACAAGTGATCTATACTTGCTAAATAAACTCCTTTGATCGATATACTTAGAGTTGTGAAGTATAGCTGTTTAGATCGAGAGTATTTAAGCAAGTTCACCAATTTGCTAAAAAGTGATTTTCTCAAAGAAATGACTTTGTATTTATAGGCAACAAAATTCACCAGTGAATTTTGTGCCGTACAAATATGGTTGGATACATTTAATGATCCGACAAGAACATTAAATGTATTGGATAAGGAATAAGGATAAAGTCACATCAAGTGCAAGTGTATCCTTTTATCCAACCACCTTAACACACGTATACTTTGGTAAAGAACAAGTGGGTTGTTCTTTGGAAAGTGTGTAAAGGCTTAAAGTCAATCCTCGATATCAGTGTTCAGACTTGTAAGGTCTAGAACACTGACAATCCTCCAGTGTACAGATCTGGTAAGACTTTCCAGTGGACTCCGCCATTTGATAAGTCTTCTTTCTTCAGACTTCAGTCTTTGACTTCAGTCAGAATGTCTTCAGTAGAGTAGATCTGGACTGGGGTGAAGACCAGTGAGCTAATCTGGAGAATACTCCAGATTTCCTATACAAGTATTTGCTCATTAGTCTTCCATTATTTCTGGACAAATCTTTAGAAGGACTCCAGATCCCAAGTCTGGAGTAGGTCAGATTCTGGACAGATCTTCAGTAAGCTCCAATAGTCGAGTCTGGAGCGAGTCCAGTAAATCTGGACCTAACAGGGACCAAGACTAAAACCTTGTGTATTTTCTCGGTTAGCCATCATGAAACAGATCTAGGTAAGTATATTAACCTTCTGCTCTGATACCAATTGTAAAGTCCCTCACACGATGGTTTAACCCACGAGTGTAAAATAACAAGACAAGTATGAACTAGAATCGGACTAGTATTACTTCAATATAAATATGCAAGAATATAAACAAAGTAATAAATGACTTTAAGCAATATTTAAACAAGTAAATAAAAGGTGGAACACGAATGTAGTTTTCAAGTGTATTTTCTTTATTGATGTATAAACAAAATACAAGATCGTTGCGGAACCTAGATATTACACGTATGTAAGTATCTAAACAATCTTTGAATTACAAGTGATCTATACTTGCTAAATAAACTCCTTTGATCGATATACTTAGAGTTGTGAAGTATAGCTGTTTAGATCGAGAGTATTTAAGCAAGTTCACCAATTTGCTAAAAAGTGATTTTCTCAAAGAAATGACTTTGTATTTATAGGCAACAAAATTCACCAGTGAATTTTGTGCCGTACAAATATGGTTGGATACATTTAATGATCCGACAAGAACATTAAATGTATTGGATAAGGAATAAGGATAAAGTCACATCAAGTGCAAGTGTATCCTTTTATCCAACCACCTTAACACACGTATACTTTGGTAAAGAACAAGTGGGTTGTTCTTTGGAAAGTGTGTAAAGGCTTAAAGTCAATCCTCGATATCAGTGTTCAGACTTGTAAGGTCTAGAACACTGACAATCCTCCAGTGTACAGATCTGGTAAGACTTTCCAGTGGACTCCGCCATTTGATAAGTCTTCTTTCTTCAGACTTCAGTCTTTGACTTCAGTCAGAATGTCTTCAGTAGAGTAGATCTGGACTGGGGTGAAGACCAGTGAGCTAATCTGGAGAATACTCCAGATTTCCTATACAAGTATTTGCTCATTAGTCTTCCATTATTTCTGGACAAATCTTTAGAAGGACTCCAGATCCCAAGTCTGGAGTAGGTCAGATTCTGGACAGATCTTCAGTAAGCTCCAATAGTCGAGTCTGGAGCGAGTCCAGTAAATCTGGACCTAACAGGGACCAAGACTAAAACCTTGTGTATTTTCTTGGTTAGCCATCAAGAAACAGATCTAGGCAATGTTTAGCCTTCTACTCTGATACCAAATGTGAGTCCCTTAAGTTCGAGATGGTTAAACCAGGAAAGTGCAAAATACAACAAGTCTAATAAGCACTAGAAGGGACTAGTATTACTTTAATATAAATGCAAGTATATAAATAAAGTAATACAAGACTTAAAGCAATAAACAAATAAAGTGGAACATTATGTATTTTTCATGGGTATTTTATTTATGATGTTAAATAAAACACAAGGTTGTTACGGAATCAAGATAATACAATTAAGTATGTATCCTAACAGCCTCTGAGTTACAAATGATCTATATTTGTCAAATAACTCTTTAGGATCGAGATACTTAAAGTTGCGAAGTATCCCAGTTTAAGATCGAGAGTATTTGGACAAATTCACTTCAATGCAAAATGAATGCTTAAAAGTATTTATGTCAAGGAAATGACTTTGTATTTATAGGCAACAAAATTCACTAGTGAATTTTGTGCCGTACAAATATGGTTGCATACATTTAATGATCCGACAAGAACATTAAATGTATTGGATAAGGAATAAGGATAAAGTCACATCAAATGCAAGTGTATCCTTTTATCCAACCACCTTAACACACGTATACTTTGGTAAAGAACAAGTGGGTTGTTCTTTGGAAAGTGTGTAAAGGCTTAAAGTCAATCCTCGATATCAGTGTTCAGACTTGTAAGGTCTAGAACACTGACAATCCTCCAGTGTACAGATCTGGTAAGACTTTCCAGTGGACTCCGCCATTTGATAAGTCTTCTTTCTTCAGACTTCAGTCTTTGACTTCAGTCAGAATGTCTTCAGTAGAGTAGATCTGGACTGGGGTGAAGACCAGTGAGCTAATCTGGAGAATACTCCAGATTTCCTATACAAGTATTTGCTCATTAGTCTTCCATTATTTCTGGAGTAGGTCCAGTAGAACACGATTCTGGTCAGATCTTCAGTGAGGCTCCAGTAGTCGAGTCTGGAGCGAGTCCAGTAAATCTGGACCTAACAATAAGTACTTTTGAATATTTTGTTAGTTGACTTTGGCTTGACTTTGGTTTGATTTTGAATAAGAATAACGTCCTTTTGTCCTTTAAGTTCCTTTTGATATCATTATGTACGTTTTGTAAGTTAGGGGCGTTATAGATAGGTCAAGACTTTCTTCGGGTTTTAGCTCAAAGACCCTATCAGCTTCAGACACAGCTTCAGCAATGGTTTGACCAATAGTTTCAGGATCATTAAACCCAATACCAGATTTCTGAACCAACTTAATTGGTTTAGACTTTTTCCCTTTGGTTTGGACTTTGGGTGGTGAAGGAGGCTGATAACAAGGCTCCATAGCACATACTTCACTTATGGCTATGGCTCTATCATAATCACCATCAAAAATAGCTTGGATCTGATGAGGGATTTGTACATTTACACACTTAGCAGTCCTTTTAGAACAAATACACCATGACTCAGTTATTTGTTTAACTTTTAAAAACTTTTCTTCTGCAGTTTTAGCTTCTTTAACCAAAATGGAGTTTAATTGTTTTTGAGCTTTAACTTCAGATTCAAGTTTTTCAATGGTGTGACTCTTAGAACTGACTTCAAGTTTCAAAACAGATATTTCCTTTTTGAGTTCTTGATTGAAGTGTTTTTGTAAAAGAACCTCATCACCCAATCTATTTAATCTAGACAGTTTTTCATTATCAGACAGATTGGAAAAAGAAATTACCTCAGGTGGAGTAGTCTGACTGGTAGATGCCTGGTGAGCTGACTCAGATTGCTGTTGGATTTGCATTAGATCTTCAGCAAACTTTTGAGTAGCTTCATTAGCCATAAAACACTTGGCATCTTTATACAGTTCATCATCAGATGAAGTGGCACTTTCAGCCCAGTCTTTGGCTACCAGACTCTTCTCACTTTTGTTTACCTTCTCACTCAGCTCAGCTACTTGTGCTTTTAAGGCTTTGTATTTTGTCTTGAGCTTTGAGTATTTTTCACTTCTTCCACCTTTGGATGACACAGCTTGAGAAGATTCTTTAGATCTGCAATCTCCAGCCATGTGTCCAGTTTTGCCACATTTGTAACAAGTGACTTTGGACATGTCAAATGGCTTCTTTATCTTACCAGCTTGGCAAGCTTTTCCTTTTCCTTTAAACTTACTAAAGGATCTCCTTCTGATTCTTTCAGCCAACATAGCTACTTCATTAGCTAGTTCATCACCATCAGATTCATCACATTCAGATTCAGCACAAACAGAGTTAGTGTTAGAAATCACATGAACTTCATCATTACAAGGTATGATCTCATTACTTATTGAGCTAGGGTGTTCAGTCATTGAAGCAACAAGTGCAGTAGCAGGCTGACTATAAGAATCACCCATAGCAATCAACTTTTTCAGCCTCTGAACACTCTTGGTTATGGAGCAAACCAAAGAGTCCAGGGAGATCAAGATCATGATAAACAGAACTTAGCTTAACAGATGAAATATAGTTATTCCATTTAGGTGGTAATGAATCAAGAAATTTACTCTTTAAAACTTCATTTTTCTTATTTATTCCAACAACATCTAAATCATTAACTAACGCATTAAAGCGGGTATGAGTGTCAGCTAAGGATTCATTTCTCAAAGAGAAGAATCTCTCATACCTCCTGGTCAAAGTAGTTATTGTGGATTCCATGGAAGTAGAGCAACCCTCAAACATGACAGTCAATGTACCCCACATTTTCTTAGCTGTAGAACACATTTTAATAGAATGGTAAAGATCTTTGGGCACAGCTTGAACAATGAAATTTCTAGCCTTCACATCCAAGTTTGCCAATCTCCTATCCTCATCCCCCCAATCTGCCTTGTCATTCACAATAGATTTTACTGTGGTAGGAATGGTTGGTTGACCATCTCTGACCACAACATCAACCACAAGGGTCTGTGTAGGAATGTAAGGACCATCCGCAAGGATGTCAAGCATATTGTTATCGATGGATTCAAGGAACAAAGACATTCGACCTTTCCACCCACTGAAATCATCTTTATCAAACATGGGTGGTCTAGTTGAAGAACCATTATCAATATAGGATGACATAATGTTTTACTATTAAAGAAAATAAGCAAGGATCTAGTCAAGTTAATTCTTAACCCCTGCTCTGATACCAATTGATACGTCCCACGGTGTATCAATATACCAAAGTATATTGTACACAGAACAGTTGTAGAGGGGGGTGAATACAACTTTCTTCGATCTTTACAAACTTTTAAATAAAACGTTTTAAGGATTCAGTTTATATATTAAGTAAGTAAAGAACAAGAATCATTAAAACAGTAAAGCAGTAAAGTAAATGAAACATTCTTGAACACAGATTATAGTTTTCAATGTAATCCTTTATTAAGAAATAATCTATACAAAGAATTACAGGGTTGTTGCGGAAACAAGATAGCCTATAGATATCTAAACAACCCTTTGAAATGACAAACTACAATCAATAAGTTTCTACTCAAGAGAATCAGCCCAAGCTGATCTCAAACAGACTAAGTTGTGTGTAAGAGCAAAGAAAACTTGTGTGAAGAATGATTCTCAGGAATGCCACACATATGCAATCAAGGATTGAGGCTTTTATAGGCGAAAGCCCTTCTTCACTTGGTATCCAATAAAGCCACGTATTCTTCTTCTACTGGATGACAAAGGAATATTTGATCGTGCCTTCTCATAGTACTTGTGGTCCCCAAAGTACTGCCATTCATTATTTATCATCCAATAAGAGTATGGACACGCATATGTAAATCCAACCACCAACCTGGATCCTAGGATTCTTCCTAGTCACGTCATTTGTCCTTATCTTCAATCTAGGTTGTTATCTTCACTTGATTGTCAGACACAGATTGGGCCGTTTGTCAAAGCACCAATCTGCCTAAGTATCTCCAAGCTGACTGCTAATCCCAAACTGACTTCCACTACCAGCTTGGTCTTATATCTTCAATCCTCCTCTTCGACTTGGATTGAATGCTAATAAAATGTTGATGCAGCTTGAACAATACTTGCTTCCATAAGATTATAATTACAAAACATGAAGCATGATCTGGGCCAGAAACAGATCGTAAGCTGTGTCAGCTTAGTCTGACCCAGATCAGATTACAAGAACCAAAAGATTACTAAGTGTTTATAAGTCAGATTTGTCATCACCAAATTTACAATGAACATTGGGACTCAACAAAAAGAATAAACCCTTTTGTAGTGGAAGAAGAATCCATAATCAAACTACAATTGACAACAAACTAAATTAAAAGAGTTGAAAAATAACAATAACATAACAATTCAATATCAAATAATAAACAAACACGAACAAAATAAAAATAATAAATTAAAGTGATATAAAAAAAACAGTATGTTTTATTTGTTGAGAAATTTACTGAACTTGATTTGTTTATTAAAGATAGGAATGAAATGAATAATATGAATGAGAATGATTAATAAAAATTTAGGTTGTATATATAATAATTTATTGAGAGAGTTTTAAGGATATTATATATCTTTAAAATTTAAAAAGATTTGTTTTGATAGAAAAAGATTTATGATAGAGTTTTAAATATAATTATCTATTTAATAAACAAATAAAAAATAAAAAATCTAGAAAAAATGAGAGAGCTCTAGAGTAATTAGGAGAGAGTTTTAGGCCTAAAAAGAGCTTTAAGGGGTGCCAAGTGTACCCCAACCTCCTCTTTTAGTTATAATATATATATATATAATAAATTAATAATGAGAATTTACTCATGATATTATATTACTAATAGGAATTTGTAGAAGCAGAAGGGAAGTAATCTAGATACTTCATATACTGGTAAAATTGTAATATATGCATTAAAATTAGTACATCTAGAAAAGTTTGTACCATAGTACCTTCGGCTGTTGGACTTGTAAAAAATATGTTGGTTTTTAAAAGATATAGATAATAATTGATGTAATATTTTTATGTAATATTTTTTCTGAGTCTTGTTATTAAACATGTATAAAATACTTGTAATTGTATCAATAAATTCAGGAGTGAATTTTTGATATGAAAAGTTTTTCATATAATGTTTGTTAATTTTGTCATTTACACATAAATGTCAACATTATATATATATATATATATATAGGAAAAGGTTCATGTGAAAACCATTTGAATTGGAAGAACCATAAGAACCTTTAAATTATAACTTACGTTCAAATGTGAATGATATATGTGACAAAAATTGCTAATATATGAACAGATGAAATTATACTTGAAATTACCAATGTTCATATGTGAATAGTTCTCACATGAACCTTACCCTATATATATATATATATATATCTACCAATAAACTAAAACAGGATTGAGATGTTCTTGAAACGACATGTGGCGTAATCTTTGATCGACACGTGTCCTTTTAATTTATTTATTTTATTAAATTATTTTTTAATTGTATATAGATTCAATTTCCTTATTAGACTTAGAATTAAACTCTAACTCTTGGCTTATTAATACAAAAAACATTATAACCTTATTTGATTGATCGTTTTCTCATTAATAAATTGTATTTTTCTTTTTCAATTCTTCAACTCCTATTACTTATATTACTTATAATAAGTTATTAACATGAAGACTTCAAAAATTTGAGTTTACGATCCGAAATCACAAGGCTATTTGCCGTCATCCACTATGTTTACAAGTTCCGATTTTGATGTGATTCTAAAAATTAAAGGTAAATCCAAAACTCTAACTAAACATATATTATATTATAATTTAGCTTTGATCATTGGTTTACTTTAACCACAATTTAGTTTATACTCCAACTTATGTTTGAGACATATTCGAATTTCTTTATGATACAATCTATATAGCTACCGTACATCGTGCGGGTATTAGAACTAGTATATATGTATATATATTGTAAGTCCCAACTCAATAGATGGTACTACCTGAAAACACCTCAATGTCAATGGTGGAGTTACTTTGCAATATAAGCGCTGAACTGGAGACGACCAGTTGCAGTGGGTATATACCAAGTTCTTGGATAGATTACTTATTAAAGTGACAATAAGTAAAAACAATGCAATAACATAAAATACTTGTAAAGTAAATTGGTGAGACAATATGTAATTTTCAAGTGTAATTTATTTATTAACTTTAAATAAATTACAAGGTTGTTGCAGAACCAAGATAATACAAAGTATGTAAATATCCTAACAACCTATGAACTACAATTGATCTACACTTGGAAATTCTCTAAACAATCGAAACACTTAAAGTTGTGAAATGTTCCTTTTAGCGATTGAGAGAATATTGCACAAGTTCACCAAGAATATTGCAGGTTTGCAAAGTATGTGTGTTATTATTCTTGTTGTGCAATGACTTGTATTTATAGGCAAAGTTGACATTGGGATGTCAACTTTGGCCGTACAAATATGGTTGAGAACATTTAAGGAATAACATTTAATTCCTTAAAATGCTGTGTAAAGTTGCAGTGTAAAGCAACTTTACTCAACCAGCTTTATGTACCTTTTTGTACTTTATACATAGATAAATCCTTTTATCCGTGTAATAGCACATAAAGCATAAAAGTCTTTTCCTCGTAATCAGTGTAAAGCTTTGTAAGAGCTTTCTACTGATGGTCTCCAGTTTGTAACTAACTAGAATGTCAACTGGGCTTCGCTGCCATTGTCATTCTCTATCTTCCACTTGTTGTCTTCGACTTCAACTGGAATGTTTCTTCAACTGGTCAGTTCTCAACTGGAGGAAGTCTTCAGTTGCGTTACTGTACGATGCAACTGGACTTCAATATATTTCTGGATAAATCTTCTTGGTCTCCAGGTGCAACTGGAGACTGGCCAGTTTCGCTGAACCTGGTCCTAACAAATTCCCCCTATTTGTCCTGAAATATTGCCAAGTCTTTTTCAGTTCTTGTATCTGTACAAGTGTGAACTGGAGAGACTTGTTTGATTAAATCTATCTAAGTTTTCCAAGGCATTTTTATAGATCAGTAAATGCCTTGGATTTTTCTTTTGAGTTTGTT
This sequence comes from Erigeron breviscapus, assembly GCA_034093135.1. Lineage (NCBI taxonomy): Eukaryota > Viridiplantae > Streptophyta > Magnoliopsida > Asterales > Asteraceae > Erigeron > Erigeron breviscapus. Next base: position 57,118,987 of record CM067167.1, on the reverse strand, counting down.
AGATCTAATCTATTATCTATCTTGTGGTTACAAACTGGTAACTTCATTTATACAAGGAAATGAAATTTACACAAGTTACAGAATGTAAACAAAATTACAAGCAGATAAACTGAAAGGAAAATTTATTTAGATGGCCCTTCGCCAATTCTCCTTTTCTTTGTCACTGAAGAGATAGGCTGAGAGTCTTCAGGATCAATATTCAACTTCAGCTCCAGATTCTCTTTGTGTTGAATCTTGCCCTTCAAGAAGTTGACCCAAGCTTTCTCAAACCTATTCTTTTGTGCCTTTGCTTCCAAAAAGTTTACCATTTCCACCCATTCCGAGAACCCATATTGCATTGCACCAGGATTGTCAGTTCTAACTAGTGGCCCTCTAGCATAACTGACTTCAACATGAAAGTGCTTGGTGCCTGGCTTAATTGTAACAAAAACACCATTGATTGCCCCACTGTGTCTTCTGGTTGCCATGATCTGGGAATAATACTCTCTAGCAGCAGATTCATTTGAGATTTTAGTACTCCCAGCTCCAGCAGCCAGCACAGCAGCCTTGATGTCATCATTTGATACATCGCCAGTTGGTTCAAGGAAGGTTCTAAGATCAGCATCTCTATGCAGTGGTTTTCTTGGTTGAGGGATCCTTCTTGGTGGATTCAAGACCCTTTTCACAACCTTCTTTACATTTTCAATTCGTTTCAGAATCCCACTGGCCCTGTTCTCTTTTGCCTTCTCTACTGATATATTCAAGTTTCTGGCATCATGCTCAGCTTCATCATCAGGATAGTGCCTGTCCAGTTCAACGTCAAGCATTTCTTTTAACATACCCACTATCCTGGCATCATCTTTCACTCTTGCATATTCCTCCTTAGTAATTCCCAACAAGTGAGCATCACTAATATCAAGTAATTTTATCTTGGCCAGATGTTGTCTGGCTTCAGCTTGGTTTGCTTGTTTTATTTTCTTTCTTTCTTTAATTTGATCACCAAGCCTTGCCAGACGTTTGCTATCACTTTCAGAAACTGGAGGAAGCACATCAACATTGCCAGTTTCGAGCATTGGTACATCAGTGGCCGGCTGGGCTTCATCAGATGCTATAGCTTTACCTTTATCCACATTCCCCCTATCCATCACATCCACATTCTCTTCAACCCTTTGCTCACCAGTTTCAGTACTGGCAGCCACAACTATTTCTCCACCAGATTGTCTTTCAGATGGAGTACTTCCAGATGCAATTGGTGCAAGGACTGCACTTCTTTCCCCCTTGGCAGCATCTAGACCTGCCCTTATAGCTTCCCATTCAGAAGGGTGAGATGGAAACCGGTCAAGAGGCTGCCACGATTGTATGTCCTTGCACTCTTTAAATATACCACACATCATCCTGAAAGACCTCCACAGATGGTTGGTCTCTTTAGACTGGGTTAGAACATTTGCAGCAACCTGTTGCTGACCAGTCTTCAGTTCATCCAAAGTTTTAGAATCTTCACTAAGACCCGAAACCACCTGTTCCTTAACCTCTTCATCCTTTTTCTTCAAATTATCAACTTCAGTTGTCAGTTTGTCAATAGACTGAGAGTGAAGTGATACCTGGGTGTTTAAGTTATCAATGTTGCCCCTCAACTGGTTGATCTCATTAGTGAGTGGGGCCAGATCAACCTGAGGAGTGGCCAGCTTGGTGATCTCAGCTATCACCTTTTCTATCAACTGTGTTTCTCTAGCACCCAGCGTATCATCAATTTTCTGACCAACCGAAACCATCAACTGCTGCCCAAGCTCAGTCACATTCAACCCAGGCTTTTCAACTAACTTTTTCACCTGTTTTTCAATCTCCCTTAAATCAACTTCAGATCTTCTGACAGTGTTACCCAGCAAATTGGAGATTGAGGTTGTGACTTTGGATTGAGTAAGGTCAAAGGCTTCTTTTAAAGATGAGGCCAAATTGTTGCAGCCATTGACCAACTCATTCAGCTTCTTTAACACCAAGTCTTCATTATTTGAAAACTTGTTAATCCCAGATCAACCACTTTAATATTGGTCAGATGATCCTTGTGGTATCTGGAGAAGGACTTGGTGTTTTTGTCAAGTGTCTTTTGAATATCCTCCACCCTGGTAAGAAGGTTTTGGATATCGGCTTGAACAGACACAAATTGACTGTCCAGTGACGGAGGGAAGGTGTCACTGGACCAGCAGCAGTTACCACTGGAGTAACTGGAGGAGGCAAATTGAGGGAAGCCTCCCCAGTTGACGTCGCAGCAGTCGAGGAAATAATAATAGGAGTGGTAGAAGAAGAAGGAACAGAAGTAACAATGTGTTGTTCATGCTAAGAATGCTCAGGTGTGAACAACGGCGGCGGTGGTGGTGGCATTTCTCGAAGGAGTGAGAACTGCCAAGATGGTGATGGTGCCATACGTCTGTTACCAGACATATAGTTATATGTGGGAAATGGAATTTTCAGTAGGCTCATTTTCTTGGGATGGTAAAATTGAAATTGAAGCATCTGGAGGCGAGACTTGAGATGAAGGGTTTTGATCTTGTACAGAAGAATCAAAAATCTCCAAGTCTGATGCAGTACCTTCTGAATCCGAAGATTCAATAAGGATTTCCTCATCATTAACATTCATGTCCAGATCCATGAATGTAACTGAGGGCTGACCAGATGGGTTAGTCTCCAGATGACCTTCTCCAGTTTCCTGGAAGGTTGCATCTGTTGGAGGATCAATTACCGAGGTAACGTCACCAGGGATAGAGGTCACTGGGGTTGCCTCAGTTATAATTGCTCTATCCACAATCATAACATCATCGGCCGTAGAGTTGGGAACCTCAGTCTCCAGCAGTGACTGGCCAGAGACGTCGTCAGTTCGTGCAATAGAAGTGTCAGAAGATAGGCCGTGGACACTTTGTGCAGACTCAGACTCTATTCTGGGTTGGGGTAGCCCAGTTTCATCTTCACCACCCTCTCCTACAGAAAATGAGAGGGTGGCTGCTTGCGGTTGTCCCATTTGACTTTCTCCAGGTTCCTGTTGGGAGGAAACTGGAGGGTTGGTTGGGTTTCTACTGTCAGTGGCAAGTGCTGACTGAGTCCTAGGGCGACGTGTTCTTTTTGCCTTTGGAGCTCCTGAAAGACCTGTTGGGAGGTCTCCAGGGTAGATTGTAGAGGGGACAGACACGCTGGAGCTGGAGGGGTTAGACTGTTGCCCGGGTTCGGCAATGGTCACAATTCCAGCAGACGAACCGGTGGGTCCCTCATTATTTTGAGGCCCGCCCAGTTGTCTTTCTGACTCACCTTGGACTGGTGCATCGGTTTTAGAGAATGCCAGCAACATTCTCTGAGGGATCTCAACCTCCCCATCGATAGATGTTAGGGAGTCAAGATTCCTCAACAACTCTGGGACAGTGTACAGAAGTTGAAAGAAACAGAGTGACAAATACCTGGAGAAGGGAATGCATAATCCCCTGGAGCCTTTCAATTTAATCACCAGGCTTCTGAACAAAATATCAGCGAAGTCCACTCTGAGTCCATTCCACAAGCAGTAAGCCATCTCTGCTTGTGTGGAGTTGATCTGGTCCAATCCACCAGAACTCCCACCCATACTTTCAACTAGGTGAATGAAGAAGTACCTCCAGGATGGTGAGAGGACCTTCATCATCATTGCACCTTTAACCTTCAATACCCCATTCTCCAAGCACTCTTTATTCCCCATATCCAGGAGTACTTGGCGAAAATTGATGTTTTGGGATATTACAACTGGAGATTTACCCTCTCTCCAGTAGTTGAGGTGTAAAGCATCCCTCAATGTTTCTGCTGTAATGGCACACTGGACTGATCCATCTTTAAGGGTGAAAGAGATAGATGAACAGTCTTCAGATAATTCTGCTGTGTACCAAAATTCACACAAGTACTCATGGTACAACTTGCGTGGGTTTAGAGAAAAGGACTCGCCAAGGGGAGAATCACGAAGAAAAGCTTGGATTCTCCCGATTAAAGTATTGGGGGCTTGAGTCCCTGTCAAACTGGCCATTGGATTGTTCGGATTTAATTTTATTGCTGTGGGATTTGACGGGGCACCACTGGCTCGTTTGACATTATTCGATGGATTGTAGGGGACTGTAAGCAGATTTACATCCCTACTTCTAGATTTAGGTGCCATTTTCTAAAGATATGAATATGAAACTGAAGAATTTTAGAATTAGGGCTTTGATTGATGAAGCAGAAAGAGAAATGAAGAGTTTGATGATGATTGGAAGTAAATGAAAGAATGTAAAGGGAAGTAAATGTGATCGGAGTAAATAAGGGTATTTATAAGGAATTCAAGATCCCAATGAAATACCAAAAATTATATTTTATTAACAAAATCAATTTTGTAGATATTTTTACAAAATAAGTTTGAAATTTGAACCAAAAATATAATTCACCGTGTCAGCATTAAATGCTACGACGGCTTAACTTACCCACGCGCCCACTAATTTTCATTTTCCCAATAAAAACAGTTGTCATTTACCAAAATAACTTTAAACACGTCAAATGACGATATCAAGTGGGTTAAAACACTCGAGTACAATCACGTGTCACAAATATTGACCAAGCATTTCTAACGTTATGAAAAATTAAGACAAGACTGAACCTGGACACTGGAGGATTAGTCCAGTGCCAGTTTCCAACTGGAGAGTTCTCCAGTTGCCATTTTCAAACAAAACGAATTTTAGTCAGAAAATTATTTTGAGTTTTTCCCCCTAAAATGATGATCCAGAAATCGATTAGTGCCAGGATAGTATCACGAAGGCGTTCGATAGCCTGGCGAGCAAAGATTATCTGGACCTCCTCAACTGGAGAACTTCATCAGTGTCACTGACGCGTTCATAACAAAAATCTCCAGTTTTAAGGATTTAACATTCCCAGTTCGCTGATGAGATTTTTAAAGGTTTTCTCATCAAGAGGTTTTGTAAAAACATCAGCGAGCTGTTTGTCAGTGGGGATGAAATGTAATTCAATGTCTCCTTTCATAACATGATCATGAATGAAATGATACCTGATGTCAATATGCTTTGTCTTGGAGTGCATCACTGGGTTGTGAGATATAGCAATTGCACTGGTGTTGTCACAAAAGATTGGGGTCCTTGTATATTTTTGACCATAATCTAGTAACTGGTTCTTGATCCAGAGAATCTGGGCACAGCAACTGGCCGCAGAAATGTACTCTGCCTCAGCAGTGGACATAGAGACTGACGTCTGCTTCTTGCTGGTCCAACTTACCAGTTTTCCTCCAAGGAAATGACAGCCACCAGTTGTTGATTTTCTATCTATCTTACAACCTGCATGATCTGAATCTGAATAACCCATTAGATCTAACCTTGAGCCTTTGGGGTACCAAAGACCAAGGCTAGGACACCCTTTCAGGTATCTAAAAATACGCTTAACAGCGTGTAAATGTGATTCTTTAGGGTTAGCCTGAAACCTGACACATAAACATGTTGCAAACATTATATCTGGTCGACTGGCAGTTAAGTACATCAGTGAACCAACCATACCACGATATTCAGTGGTGTTCACTGGTTTGCCAGTTGGGTTAGAGTCCAAATTTAATGGTGCTGCAATAGGTGTGTTTTTCGATGGGATTGAATCATATTTGTTTTTTCTTAACAAATCTCTGACATATTTTCTTGGTTTATAAATATTCCATTTTCAGTTTGCTTAATCTAAAGACCTAAGAAAAATGTTAATTCTCCCATTAAACTCATTTCATACTCAGATGACATGATTTTAGAAAACCTTTTGCACATTGCATCATCAGTTGAACCAAATATAATATCATCAACATAAATTTGTACCAATAAGATTTTACCTTTTTCTTTCAAGATAAATAAGGTATTATCTATTGCACCTCTTTGAAAGCCATTTTTAAGAAGATGTTTAGTTAAAGTATAATACCAGGCTCTTGGGGCTTGTCTTAGACCATACAAAGCTTTGTTCAGTCTATATACCCAGTGAGGATGCTTCTCATTGATGAAGCCTGGAGTCTGCTTAACATATACTTCTTCTTCCAATGTTCCATTAAGGAACGCACTTTTGACATCCATCTGAAAGACTTTAAACTGCAGATGGGCTGCATAAGCCAGAAAAATTCTGATGGCTTCAAGTCTTGCAACTGGAGCAAAAGTCTCATCAAAATCAACGCCTTCTGCCTGACAATAACCCTGGGCAACTAATCTGGCCTTGTTTCTTACAACATTGCCATCTTCATCCATCTTGTTGCGGTAGACCCATCTTGTACCAATGGGTTCTTTCTTCAACCCTGGTGGACAAGGAACAAGTTCCCACACATTATTCCTTTCAAACTGGATGAGCTCTTCTTGCATAGCTTCAACCCAGCTTGGGTCTGCCATAGCCTCGTCAATCTTCTTTGGTTCAATCAGCGATAAGAAGGTGACGTTTAAGAATTGCTCACTAGTGGCTCTTCTAGTCTGAACCCCACTATTTGGATCTCCCACAATCTATTCAATTGGATGTGCTCGAGTCCATCTAGTGTATTGACTAGGCTGGTGTAATACAATATCAGTGCAAGTCACCTGACGATCTTCTTCAGTTGCAGCAGCTTCTGGAGGAGGATCAGTCCAAACTACTTCTACATCCTCATCAGAGTCAATGAGGTCACGATTTGCATCATGAAATTCTTCATTAAAAGGTATTTCTTGAAGAACTGGAGAAGTTGGAGTTTGAACTGGTGCTGATATGGAGTGGCACGTACATCAGATCCAATCACCAATTCCTTTGGTAAGTTGAAATTGATGGAGGGATAGAATGAAGTGTCACTGGTGGTGCTCTTTTTTTAACTGGTTCCAATTGGTTGTAACTGGAAACATCTTTTGGTGAAACAACTGACTGATGAACTTGGTCAGTTTCACCAAAATTTATTGGAACGACTGGAGAAATATCAAGGCTAGGTCGCTTGTTGATTGCATCAGTTGATTCATCGAATGTGACATGAATTGTCTCATGAACCTTTTGGAGTCTATAATTGTAAACTCTAAAGGCCTTTCGAATATCTGAATAGCCTAAAAATACACCTTCATCAGCTTTTGTATCAAACTTTCCAAGCTGACTGGAATCGTTTAAAATATAAACTGGACAACCAAATACATGAAAATATCCAATATTTGGTTTACGATTCCTGAGTACTTCATAGGCAGTCTTCTTATGTCTCTTGATGTAGACTGATCGGTTTTGGGTGTGACAAGCAGTTGCAACTGCTTCAGCCCAGAAACTGGTGGGAAGACCTGATTCAGATAGCATACTTCTGGCTACTTCTATCAGTGTGCGATTCTTTCTTTCCACAACTCCATTCTGCTCTGGAGAGTGTGCTGATGAGAAGTTTTGAGAGATGCCAGTGTCATTGCAAAATGTTTCAAGTACCTTATTTTGAAATTCAGTACCATTATCACTGCAACTGACAGACTTTTCGAGTATACTTGAGTTCAATTCTTTTGATGAGAGAGATGATTTCAGCAGGTACATCACTTTTGGATCTGAGGAATACCACCCAGCAGTATCTGGTGAATTCATCAACCACAACTAGAGTGTACTTCTTTCCAGCTCTAATTTGAACATTCACTGGACCAAAGAGATCCATATGAAGCATGTGAAGAGGTTCAGTGATGCTAAAGTTTTGCCTTATTTTGAAACTGGCTCTTTTCTGCTTGCCCATCTCACACCCTGGACATGGCTTTTCTTTATTGAAAGAAATCTGAGGTATCCCATCAACCAGTTGTTTGCGAGACAACTTGTTAATATTTTTGAAATTAAGATGGGTTAATCTTTTATGCCACAGCCAGTTGGTGTCCTCATCAGCCTTGGTATAGAAGCATTGCTCTTTTGGAGCTGGTTCCATATCCATGATGTACACATTTCCTTTTCTTGGTGCAACCATCACCACTTTCCAATCCTTGTTAAATATGGTGCCTTGAGCAATATCGAACAAAACTCTGTAGCCATCATCACAAAGTTGGCTGACACTGATCAGGTTGTATTTCAAACCATTCACAAATGCAACTCTTTTGAATTCGACCTATCCGTTATTGAGTACACCATATCCTTCAGTCTTTCCACTTTGATCATTACCAAACGTCACTGCCGGTCCATCTTGGATAGTGAACTCTTCAAGCAGGGGCTTACATCCGGTCATAGTCCGGCCAGCTGCGCTGTCCAGATACCAGGTGTTCTTCTTTTGATCGCCCTGCACATCCACAAAAATCATCAGTTATTTTTGTGAACCCATCTTTTCTTGATGGGTTCACTGGACTTCTCTACAGAAGTCACAGTTGATTGTTGTGGTGGTAAACTAAAGACTACATCTGGATCTTTTTCACCAGATCCAGGTGCAGAGTAAAAACGATTGGTATTTGATACCTGCTCCCCTTTTTCTTATCAGATTTAGTTCCAGATGGAACATTCTTTTGTTTTGGTTTAGAAGGGGGTTTAATATTTTGTTTTTCAACTGGAGGTGATGAGCCTCCTTCCAGATTTTTAATCCGGGCAGTACAACTCTGAACCTGTCTAGACAAAAGTTGGAGTTGACTTTCCAGTTTAAACAAAATATTGTTTTCATCAGGCTGCTGAACCTTGGACCTTGGTTCAGCAGGAGTTTTAGTCTTTTGGGTCTTGGGCTCCTTAGACTTCTGAGGTAAAGGCTTGTTACCAGTGGCCTTTTTAACTGGAGCATTAGCCTGATTGGCTCCAGGTTTAACCTCAATAGGGGTGGTCTCAATGGTTTCAGTTTTGTCTGTCTCAGGTTGATCATATGTAGTATCAACCCTGAGAGCTGGAGGTAATGCATGAAGATCTGGTATGAGAGCTGCCATTTCAAGATCTCCAGATTTCCATGCATTTTTCTGGGCATCAATTGTTCTAGAAAATGCATCATAATTCTTTCCAGATGCTTTCACCCATGACTTGATAATCAGTTGTTCTTTTTCAAGATCAGATGCTAATTTTTGATTATCAAATTCTAAAGCCTCAATTTTCAAAACTGACTCCTTGAGAGCCAACTGGACACTTTGTAAATCATTTAGTTGTGGTTTAACATTGTTCAATTCAATTAAGATAGTATCCAGATATCTTTCACTATCTGCTCTAACAGTTTCCACAAAAGCCAAATCACCACTTAATGATTCAGCAAGGTCCAGTTTTAGTTCTGGGTCAACTTGGTTGTCATAATCACATACCTTTTTCAAAATGATGTCCACCCATCTTCCAGTGATGACATCTTCCTTTGCCACATGCTGCTGTTGATCTTCCAAGGCCATGAAACACATGTCCCTTTCCTCTTCATCATCAACTGATGAGTCATCAGATTACTCCTATTTTCCCTCAGTTTGTGCCATCAAGCACTGATCCTTTTCTTTTCCCATGGACAGGAGGGCAATCTGGGCCTTAAGCTTCTTATATTTAGCTTTATAGCTATCATCAGGCCGATTGAAATTTGGGACATAGGGACTAGTTTGGTTGTTCATCTGACTAGATCTGCATTCCTTCATAAAATGACCTTTCTTACCGCATTTATAGCAGGTAAGATTGGTTTTATCCAGAGAGCTGGAGCTGGAAGCATTATTTGGGCCATTAAATCTTTTAGATTTATGCTTAAACCTGTTAAAGGTTTTAGCAATCATAGCTACCAGATCATCATCGTCAGTTTCATCACAACCATCACTGATTTCAGTGGTCAGGCCAGAGTTCAAGAAACTGTTTAACATATCCTTCATTGAGTGTGCCTGGACACTCTCTGTAGACATTAAAGCAGTACAAGGTCGCTCAGTTACACTAGCAACCTTGGGACTCTGGGCATGGTTCATGGAATCCTGCTCAGCCACCAGTCTTGCTGCATTATTATCTTCAGTGAATCTGAAGGCTCCATAGAGCGATGCAAGAGTGTGACTGTGCAGGGTTTTACCTTGTCTTAAGACAAGAACCATATTTTCCCATTTAGAAGGAAGAATATCACAAAACTTCTCAAGAAGAATATCCTTATCCTTCTCTACACCCAAGCCTCTCAACTGATTAATGAGGCTAGAAAACCTGGTGTAAGTACCAGTTAGACTTTCATTGGGTAGAGCAAAGAAGGATTCATACTTCTTGTTCAGGGCAACCTTTCTGGTGACAATGGTGTCATCACCTCCTTCAAACTGAATGACTAATTCATCCCACATTGACTTGGCACTGGGGAACAACACGAGTGTTGGAATTAAGTCTTCAGGAACAGCTCCAAGGATCATGTTCTTGAGTCTGGTGTCCAGATCTACAAGTCTACGATCCTCATCAGACCAGTGGTCTTTGAGCTTTTCTCTGGAACCTCTTCTTCCAGTTGGATCTAGAAGAGGACTTACCCCAAGAGACATGGGTATATACGGTCCATCCTTAAGGATTTTCAGCATATATCTCTCTATCCCACCAAAATGCAAGAGCATTATGGCCTTCCATGTACCGAAGGTCTCACTGTTTCCATCAAATTTTGGAACAGGAGTGTTAGAATAATGTACATGGACATGGTTTGGGGCAGTAGGAGGAGGAGGGTTAGTATTAACATTTTGAAGAGGTGGTGTATTAGTATTTAGAGGGTTTTCACCTTGACCAGAACCATCTCCACCTTCAGTAGTAGTCATCTAAGCAGATCTAGGCAAGTATTTTAGCCTTCTACTCTGATACCACTTGTAAGTCCCAACTCAATAGATGGTACTACCTGAAGACACCTCAATGTCAATGGTGGAGTTACTTTGCAATATAAGCGCTGAACTGGAGACGACCAGTTGCAGTGGGTATATACCAAGTTCTTGGATAGATTACTTATTAAAGTGACAATAAGTAAAAACAATGCAATAACATAAAATACTTGTAAAGTAAATTGGCGAGACAATATGTAATTTTCAAGTGTAATTTATTTATTAACTTTAAATAAATTACAAGGTTGTTGCGGAACCAAGATAATACAAAGTATGTAAATATCCTAACAACCTATGAACTACAATTGATCTACACTTGGAAATTCTCTAAACAATCGAAACACTTAAAGTTGTGAAATGTTTCTTTTAGCGATTGAGAGAATATTGCACAAGTTCACCAAGAATATTGCAGGTTTGCAAAGTATGTGTGTTATTATTCTTGTTGTGCAATGACTTGTATTTATAGGCAAAGTTGACATTGGGATGTCAACTTTGGCCATACAAATATGGTTGAGAACATTTAAGGAATAACATTTAATTCCTTAAAATGCTGTGTAAAGTTGCAGTGTAAAGCAACTTTACTCAACCAACTTTATGTACCTTTTTGTACTTTATACATAGATAAATCCTTTTATCCGTGTAATAGCAAATAAAGCATAAAAGTCTTTTCCTCGTAATCAGTGTAAAGCTTTGTAAGAGCTTTCCACTGATGGTCTCCAGTTTGTAACTGACTAGAATGTCAACTGGGCTTCGCTGCCATTGTCATTCTCTATCTTCCACTTGTTGTCTTCGACTTCAACTGGTCAGTTCTCAACTGGAGGAAGTCTTCAGTTGCGTTAACTGTATGATGCAACTGGACTTCAATATATTTCTGGACAAATCTTCTTGGTCTCCAGGTGCAACTGGAGACTGGCCAGTTTCGCTGAACTGGAGACGACCAGTTGCAGTGGTATATACCAAGTTCTTGGATAGATTATGTCTTATTCATTTATATGTAATTAATAGATTATGGACTTCGTGTTTTAGTAATGATTGATTACATGTTTTGGTGTTTTATATATGTTTATATATGATGTTTGTTATGTATGATATACAAGAACAAACGTAATATATGTTAGGTTCCTTATATGTTAAGTAATAGGAAAATAACAAACAGATTACAGCTAACGAAGATAAACTTCGTTATGCTTGAACGAAGATTATCTTCGTTCTAAGGGCTGGGCTGCTAAGTTCGTTTGAACAAAGCCCAGCAAGCCCAATATCAATTGAACATATATAAACGACTGAAAACCTAAATTGAGTTAATCCAGTCGTCTAATCACACACCATTACTGCTTCTAAGTTCGTTTGAACAAAGCCCAGCAAGCCCAATATCAATTGAACATATATAAACGACTGAAAACCTAAATTGAGTTAATCCAGTCGTCTAATCACACACCATTACTGCTTCTAAGTTCGTTTGAACAAAGCCCAGCAAGCCCAATATCAATTGAACATATATAAACGACTGAAAACCTAAATTGAGTTAATCCAGTCGTCTAATCACACACCATTACTGCTTCTAAGTTCGTTTGAACAAAGCCCAGCAAGCCCAATATCAATTGAACATATATAAACGACTGAAAACCTAAATTGAGTTAATCCAGTCGTCTAATCACACACCATTACTGCTTCTAAGTTCGTTTGAACAAAGCCCAGCAAGCCCAATATCAATTGAACATATATAAACGACTGAAAACCTAAATTGAGTTAATCCAGTCGTCTAATCACACACCATTACTGCTTCTAAGTTCGTTTGAACAAAGCCCAGCAAGCCCAATATCAATTGAACATATATAAACGACTGAAAACCTAAATTGAGTTAATCCAGTCGTCTAATCACACACCATTACTGCTTCTAAGTTCGTTTGAACAAAGCCCAGCAAGCCCAATATCAATTGAACATATATAAACGACTGAAAACCTAAATTGAGTTAATCCAGTCGTCTAATCTTCTTCAAACGAATTTAACTTATCTTCGTTCAAATTTTGTCTACGAATTTAGGCCATCTTCGTTTGAATTCTCTTTACGAAGTTAATCTTATCTTCGTTTGGTTTCACCTTACGAACTTATAACTTCGTACGAACTTAACCTTATCTTCGTTTGAATTTCTATCTTACGAACTTATAACTTCTTACGAAGTTAATCTTATCTTCGTTTGGTTTCACCTTACGAACTTATAACTTCTTACGAAGTTAATCTTATCTTCGTTTGGTTTCACCTTACGAACTTATAACTTCGTACGAACTTAATCTTATCTTCGTTTGAATTTCTTATCTTCGTTCGAACTTAATCTTATCTTCGTTTGGTTTCACCTTACGAACTTATAACTTCTTACGAAGTTAATCTTATCTTCGTTTGGTTTCACCTTACGAACTTATAACTTCGTACGAACTTAATCTTATCTTCGTTTGAATTTCTTATCTTCGTTCGAACTTAATCTTATCTTCGTTTGGTTTCACCTTACGAACTTATAACTTCGTACGAACTTAATCTTATCTTCGTTTGGTTTCACCTTACGAACTTATAACTTCGTACGAACTTAATCTTATCTTCGTTTGTTTCACCTTACGAACTTATAACTTCTTACGAAGTTAATCTTATCTTCGTTTGGTTTCACCTTACGAACTTATAACTTCGTACGAACTTAATCTTATCTTCGTTTGGTTTCACCTTACGAACTTATAACTTCGTACGAAGTTAATCTTATCTTCGTTTGGTTTCACCTTACGAACTTATAACTTCGTACGAACTTAATCTTATCTTCGTTTGAATTTCTATCTTCGTTCGAACTATATCTTCGTACGAAGTTAATCTTATCTTCGTTTGGTTTCACCTTACGAACTTATAACTTCGTACGAACTTAATCTTATCTTCGTTTGGTTTCACCTTACGAACTTATAACTTCGTACGAACTTAATCTTATCTTCGTTTGTTTCACCTTACGAACTTATAACTTCGTACGAACTTAACCTTATCTTCGTTTGGTTTCACCTTCGAACTTATAACTTCTTACGAAGTTAATCTTATCTTCGTTTGGTTTCACCTTACGAACTTATAACTTCTTACGAAGTTAATCTTATCTTCGTTTGGTTTCACCTTACGAACTTATAACTTCGTACGAACTTAATCTTATCTTCGTTTGAATTTCATCTTATCTTCTTACGAAGTTAATCTTATCTTCGTTTGGTTTCACCTTACGAACTTATAACTTCTTACGAAGTTAATCTTATCTTCGTTTGGTTTCACCTTACGAACTTATAACTTCGTACGAACTTAATCTTATCTTCGTTTGAATTTCTATATCTTCGTTCGAACTTAACCTTATCTTCCTTTGTCTAGGCAGATTAAACCTAGAAAATCTGAGGATAGACCAGCTGTTGATGAAATAGCTACTAAGACTTTGAAGCAAATTCTTATGCCTGTACTTAAGAAGTCTTCAATAGGTAAGGATGAGATGGATGATGCTAGAAAGTCTAGGAATTCACCAATTAAACGTGACTCTGATGATACTAGAAAAACAAGTAAGACAGTGGACACTAGGACTAAAATTGATTCTGTAGGTACCGATAAAAAGGTAGATACAAAGAAAAAGGTCAAGGTCCTTTCTTGTTTTGCGTGTCATGAAAAAGGTCATGTTTACAGTGTTTGTCCTAATAGACCTCGGAGATCTGGTTCTCCTTCAAAGGCTTCAACCTCGGAAGGAAAAAGAGGGTTGGGTAATGATAAAGAAAGATTTTTTAAAGAAAAGATTAAATCCTTAGAGTCTGATCTAAGTGCAATGAAGGACAAGGTCAAACAGTCAGTAGCTGTAGAAAGAGTAGGTGGTGAAGCTTACTCATTGTTAGCAAAGAAATGTGCCTCTATTGAAAAAGAACTAGCTGATGCTAAGATAGAGATTTTGGACTTAAATGCTAAATTAGATTCTGCTAGGCATTCTGAACTGTTAATGCATATGAACAAATTTGAGGATTCTTCTACTAAGAGTCTAGACCCAGTTAAGATCTCTTATAAAGATGTTCCTCCACCTTTCAACAACAATTATACCTCCGTTGAACCCAACATTCCTGAAGTTTTACTTCAATCTAGTACTGAAGCTAGTAAACCAAAAGACTCAATTCCCGAAGTAAGGTTGTCTAAGGAAACAAAAGAGTCTGTAGGAGGTTCTTCTCAACCTAAAAAGGAACAGAAATTGAAAGGTATTGTTCAGAATAAATCTAATTCTTTTGGTCAGAAAGATAGTGTTACACACTTTACTCTTCACAAGAGTCATAGGGTCTACACTGAGTTAGAATTTCCTTTAGAATCAATTGACCCTAAAAGAATTGATAAAGTCTGGGATGTGACTGTTGAGGACATGAAGAAATTAAGTCAGTCACGTCTCACTCCTTTGTCTAGGCAGATTAAACCTAGAAAATCTGAGGATAGACCAGCTGTTGATGAAATAGCTACTAAGACTTTGAAGCAAATTCTTATGCCTGTACTTAAGAAGTCTTCAATAGGTAAGGATGAGATGGATGATGCTAGAAAGTCTAGGAATTCACCAATTAAACGTGACTCTGATGATACTAGAAAAACAAGTAAGACAGTGGACACTAGGACTAAAATTGATTCTGTAGGTACCGATAAAAAGGTAGATACAAAGAAAAAGGTCAAGGTCCTTTCTTGTTTTGCGTGTCATGAAAAAGGTCATGTTTACAGTGTTTGTCCTAATAGACCTCGGAGATCTGGTTCTCCTTCAAAGGCTTCAACCTCGGAAGGAAAAAGAGGGTTGGGTAATGATAAAATGGTTAATGAGACTAAAGTTCAATCTTCTCCAAAACCTTTTACTATACCTCAACGAAGATATTCTTCACCAAAAGGTTTTACAGGAAATGTTCATAAGAATTCAACTCAGAAAAGGAAAGTATCTCCTGAATCTAGGAGTATATCTCCTAAAGAAGATAGATTCACAACCCCCTCTGGGAGTTCGAGTCAGTCTCAAAGTTGTAATTCATTTTATGACCGGGTTCATTCAAGTGTTCGACCTTCTTTGCGTATAGATGGAGTTATATCTACTCTTAGGAACAGATTGATGAAGGACAAAGCAAAGGATCTTCAAGACAACTTCACTCAAGATCCGTCTCTGTATCATGCCACCATGAAGAACCCAACAGCTGATGTAAATGCATTCTATTCGGGAGTTGGTAGTTCTGGTACAACAGAGAATACTGATGGAGATGAATTTGTTGGTTTCATTGCTTCGGATGCTGGGAACAAAGGTAAGAAGACTGCTGAAGGTGTAAAGGCTGGAAGTTTAAAGTTCGGCAACATTACATCATCTGCTGCTGGTTACAAGTCCATGCCAATGGATATGAAATCAGCTGAGGGTCGGATGAATGTCTATGCTGCTATGTGTGCTGCTCATGAAGCGTTTGTTGCAGGAAGAATCACAGATCCTGCACTCATAGATGAAGATTATGACCAAATTGATCCAGATGATGTTGAAGAGATGGACCTAAAATGGCAATTGGCTATGATCACAAGAAGAGTGCAGAAGTTCATGAAAAGGACAGGACGACCTCTTACTGGAGGCACTCAGGGCTTTGACAAGTCAAAGGTTAAGTGTTACAACTGTGATGGATTTGGACACTTCGCTAGAGAGTGTCAACGACCAAAGAGGGATGTCAATTCTACCCCTACACGACAAGACAGAAGTGTTAATCGTCCATATAATCAGAATGCAAATAGAGCACTTGTGTTGACTGAAGATACTGCTGCTAATGACAAGGCAATCGTAGCTGTTCAATCTGATGGTTCTTATGTCTGGAATCTTCCACAGGACGAGACCAATAATGCTTATTTGGCTGAAATTATTGATGATATGGCTCATATCGTGGACTCTCCTGATGACTTTCTTGACACCACAGTTTACCATAATGATGAGCATTTGTATGAAAATGCTTCAAGTTCGAAAGTGGAAAGTTATGCTGAGGGTGTCTATGATACTGATTCCGAATCTGAAGATGAGTTCGAAGATGATAAGAACCAAGAGGAAGTAAAAGCTACTGCAGAGGTAAAGGCTACTGAAGTCAATGAAGATTCTGCTGCTGAAAAGGTCGAGAAGACAATTGAAGAGCAGATGAAAGATTTTGAGATTCCTGATGGAATGACTGTCGATGACTTTGTTGCCTACATGGCAGACTGTAAGGAAGCTGACCAACAGGTATCCTATTCCTTACATACTATTGTTCATGTTTGTAAAATTGTGAATAAAATGTATGATGAAATTGAATTGAAAAATGATCAAATTAGGAATTTAGAATCTGTTGTTAATGCTGCACAATCAGAAAGAGATAGGCTAATTAAAAAGGATTTAACTGTTAATGATAAAGAAAGATTTTTTAAAGAAAAGATTAAATCCTTAGAGTCTGATCTAAGTGCAATGAAGGACAAGGTCAAACAGTCAGTAGCTGTAGAAAGAGTAGGTGGTGAAGCTTACTCATTGTTAGCAAAGAAATGTGCCTCTATTGAAAAAGAACTAGCTGATGCTAAGATAGAGATTTTGGACTTAAATGCTAAATTAGATTCTGCTAGGCATTCTGAACTGTTAATGCATATGAACAAATTTGAGGATTCTTCTACTAAGAGTCTAGACCCAGTTAAGATCTCTTATAAAGATGTTCCTCCACCTTTCAACAACAATTATACCTCCGTTGAACCCAACATTCCTGAAGTTTTACTTCAATCTAGTACTGAAGCTAGTAAACCAAAAGACTCAATTCCCGAAGTAAGGTTGTCTAAGGAAACAAAAGAGTCTGTAGGAGGTTCTTCTCAACCTAAAAAGGAACAGAAATTGAAAGGTATTGTTCAGAATAAATCTAATTCTTTTGGTCAGAAAGATAGTGTTACACACTTTACTCTTCACAAGAGTCATAGGGTCTACACTGAGTTAGAATTTCCTTTAGAATCAATTGACCCTAAAAGAATTGATAAAGTCTGGGATGTGACTGTTGAGGACATGAAGAAATTAAGTCAGTCACGTCTCACTCCTTTGTCTAGGCAGATTAAACCTAGAAAATCTGAGGATAGACCAGCTGTTGATGAAATAGCTACTAAGACTTTGAAGCAAATTCTTATGCCTGTACTTAAGAAGTCTTCAATAGGTAAGGATGAGATGGATGATGCTAGAAAGTCTAGGAATTCACCAATTAAACGTGACTCTGATGATACTAGAAAAACAAGTAAGACAGTGGACACTAGGACTAAAATTGATTCTGTAGGTACCGATAAAAAGGTAGATACAAAGAAAAAGGTCAAGGTCCTTTCTTGTTTTGCGTGTCATGAAAAAGGTCATGTTTACAGTGTTTGTCCTAATAGACCTCGGAGATCTGGTTCTCCTTCAAAGGCTTCAACCTCGGAAGGAAAAAGAGGGTTGGGTAATGATAAAATGGTTAATGAGACTAAAGTTCAATCTTCTTCAAAACCTTTTACTATACCTCAACGAAGATATTCTTCACCAAAAGGTTTTACAGGAAATGTTCATAAGAATTCAACTCAGAAAAGGAAAGTATCTCCTGAATCTAGGAGTATATCTCCTAAAGAAGATAGATTCACAACCCCCTCTGGGAGTTCGAGTCAGTCTCAAAGTTGTAATTCATTTTATGACCGGGTTCATTCAAGTGTTCGACCTTCTTTTGGTCCCCATTCTCCTAGAATTTCTCCAACGAGAGGTCCGAAGACTTCTCCAGTGAGAAGACAAGAGGAAAAACGTGTTCCATCCAAGGCTTCTAGCAATGGATATTGGACTGAACTTCTTCTCAAGGATGAGAAGGGTCGACCCAAACCAATGAAGGTTTGGGTCCCACTCGAAAACTAACATATCTCATTTTATGTGCAGGGAGTTCCTAGGAAACCAATTCATTTATGGTACCTTGACAGTGGATGCTCCAGGCACATGACAGGGGACAAGAAGCTCTTGTCCAATTATGTTGATATACATGGGTCTTATGTTAGTTTTGCTGGATCCAAGGGCGGAAACATCACCGGTCAAGGAGATGTCGTCAATGGACAACTTACTCTAGAACGAGTAAATTATGTGGAACAACTTACTCACAATCTTATGAGTGTCTCACAGATCTGTGACAAGGGCAACAATGTTCATTTCACAGAAAAGGAAGCATTCATCTTGAAGCCGGGTTTTGTTATTCCTGAAGAATGGATTATGCTCAGAGCTCCTAGGAAGAGAGACATCTATGGTTTAGTTTTAGGTGTTGATAATCCAAAGGAGTCACTTTGTTTGTTGAGCAAGGCCAATGAGTCGGAATCTCTCCTATGGCATAGAAGAATGGGACATATCAACTTTCGGAAGATGAATGAACTTATCAGTCTTGAATTAGTTGAAGGTGTTCCGGTTAAGAAGTTTGGGATGTGACTGTTGAGGACATGAAGAAATTAAGTCAGTCACGTCTCACTCCTTTGTCTAGGCAGATTAAACCTAGAAAATCTGAGGATAGACCAGCTGTTGATGAAATAGCTACTAAGACTTTGAAGCAAATTCTTATGCCTGTACTTAAGAAGTCTTCAATAGGTAAGGATGAGATGGATGATGCTAGAAAGTCTAGGAATTCACCAATTAAACGTGACTCTGATGATACTAGAAAAACAAGTAAGACAGTGGACACTAGGACTAAAATTGATTCTGTAGGTACCGATAAAAAGGTAGATACAAAGAAAAAGGTCAAGGTCCTTTCTTGTTTTGCGTGTCATGAAAAAGGTCATGTTTACAGTGTTTGTCCTAATAGACCTCGGAGATCTGGTTCTCCTTCAAAGGCTTCAACCTCGGAAGGAAAAAGAGGGTTGGGTAATGATAAAATGGTTAATGAGACTAAAGTTCAATCTTCTTCAAAACCTTTTACTATACCTCAACGAAGATATTCTTCACCAAAAGGTTTTACAGGAAATGTTCATAAGAATTCAACTCAGAAAAGGAAAGTATCTCCTGAATCTAGGAGTATATCTCCTAAAGAAGATAGATTCACAACCCCCTCTGGGAGTTCGAGTCAGTCTCAAAGTTGTAATTCATTTTATGACCGGGTTCATTCAAGTGTTCGACCTTCTTTTGGTCCCCATTCTCCTAGAATTTCTCCAACGAGAGGTCCGAAGACTTCTCCAGTGAGAAGACAAGAGGAAAAACGTGTTCCATCCAAGGCTTCTAGCAATGGATATTGGACTGAACTTCTTCTCAAGGATGAGAAGGGTCGACCCAAACCAATGAAGGTTTGGGTCCCACTCGAAAACTAACATATCTCATTTTATGTGCAGGGAGTTCCTAGGAAACCAATTCATTTATGGTACCTTGACAGTGGATGCTCCAGGCACATGACAGGGGACAAGAAGCTCTTGTCCAATTATGTTGATATACATGGGTCTTATGTTAGTTTTGCTGGATCCAAGGGCGGAAACATCACCGGTCAAGGAGATGTCGTCAATGGACAACTTACTCTAGAACGAGTAAATTATGTGGAACAACTTACTCACAATCTTATGAGTGTCTCACAGATCTGTGACAAGGGCAACAATGTTCATTTCACAGAAAAGGAAGCATTCATCTTGAAGCCGGGTTTTGTTATTCCTGAAGAATGGATTATGCTCAGAGCTCCTAGGAAGAGAGACATCTATGGTTTAGTTTTAGGTGTTGATAATCCAAAGGAGTCACTTTGTTTGTTGAGCAAGGCCAATGAGTCGGAATCTCTCCTATGGCATAGAAGAATGGGACATATCAACTTTCGGAAGATGAATGAACTTATCAGTCTTGAATTAGTTGAAGGTGTTCCGGTTAAGAAGTTTGGGATGGAAGATAAGTGTGTACCTTGTTTGAAAGGGAAACAACATAAGAATCCCCATAAATCCAAGGTGCAAAATTCTATTTCCAAACCATTCGAGTTACTTCATATGGATCTCTTTGGTCCTGTGAACATCAGAAGCATTGGAGGGATGTATTATTGTTTGGTGATCACTGATGATTACTCAAGATTCTCATGGGTATTCTTTTTGAAGACCAAGGATGAGACTGCTGCTCGATTTATGGACTTCATTAAACAAGTCGAGAATGTCCATGAGATTAAAGTTAAGAGAATCAGGAGTGACAATGGCACTGAGTTCAAGAATCATACGATTACTGCATTTTGCTTGTCAAAAGGAATTCAACATCAATTCAGTGCACCATATGAGCCACAACAGAATGGAGTAGCTGAAAGGAAGAACAGGACCTTGATAGAAACGGCTAGGACGATGCTTGCTGATTCAGGGCTTCCTATTACTTTTTGGGGAGAGGCGGTGAATACAGCTTGCCACATTTTGAATCGGGTTTTAACAGTTAAACGGTTTAAGAAGACTTGTTATGAGCTGTTACACAACAAAAAGCCCAATTTGCAGAATGTTGAACCGTTTGGTGTTCCGTGCACTTTTCTGAAAGTTCTTCCTCAAGGGAAATTTGATGCTAAATCTGAGGAGGGATTCTTTTTAGGTTATGTGCCAAGTACACCGATTCGGCGTGTGTACAATCAGAAAACTGGCAAAGTCGACTTTGGTACAAATGTCGTAATTGTCAGCCATAAACCTGCTGTGCACATTGGTCCTGCCAATAATTTTGATTATGATAGTGTTTTCACTTCTTTTCGTGGTCCTGTTTCTTTTACAGGTGTTCCGATTGTGGAAGATGTAGTTACTCTACATGATCCAATTGATGGATGTATTATTGTTTGGTGATCACTGATGATTACTCAAGATTCTCATGGGTATTCTTTTTGAAGACCAAGGATGAGACTGCTGCTCGATTTATGGACTTCATTAAACAAGTCGAGAATGTCCATGAGATTAAAGTTAAGAGAATCAGGAGTGACAATGGCACTGAGTTCAAGAATCATACGATTACTGCATTTTGCTTGTCAAAAGGAATTCAACATCAATTCAGTGCACCATATGAGCCACAACAGAATGGAGTAGCTGAAAGGAAGAACAGGACCTTGATAGAAACGGCTAGGACGATGCTTGCTGATTCAGGGCTTCCTATTACTTTTTGGGGAGAGGCGGTGAATACAGCTTGCCACATTTTGAATCGGGTTTTAACAGTTAAACGGTTTAAGAAGACTTGTTATGAGCTGTTACACAACAAAAAGCCCAATTTGCAGAATGTTGAACCGTTTGGTGTTCCGTGCACTTTTCTGAAAGTTCTTCCTCAAGGGAAATTTGATGCTAAATCTGAGGAGGGATTCTTTTTAGGTTATGTGCCAAGTACACCGATTCGGCGTGTGTACAATCAGAAAACTGGCAAAGTCGACTTTGGTACAAATGTCGTAATTGTCAGCCATAAACCTGCTGTGCACATTGGTCCTGCCAATAATTTTGATTATGATAGTGTTTTCACTTCTTTTCGTGGTCCTGTTTCTTTTACAGGTGTTCCGATTGTGGAAGATGTAGTTACTCTACATGATCCAATTGATGGTGGTTCGGTTCCAGTTTCCTCTCCATTCGTTGAGCCTGCTTCCAAATCTGGTGAATCAAGTGGGACAAAAGAAGCAGCCTCTACTTTAGATACTGCTCCTACAAATCTTACTGATCCTTTACATATACCGCTACCTGATGATCCGTTCTATGATACTGATGACACGGAAGGTGAAGATCAGGAAGAGCCTAAAACTCCAGAACATCATGTGCAGACAAACTTGGGAAGTGATCTTACGGTCGATAAGGTTCCTCAGACAAGAGTCAATAAGGATCATCCAGTAGAGCAAATTATTGGTGATGCCTCTGCCTCTACTCTCACGAGGAATCAGCATAAGAAAATGTCAAGTATGTTTGCTGAGGTTAAGGATACTGGGGCGATTACTTGGTACTTGTATTATTGCTTCATCTCTCAGGTTGAGCCTAAGAATGTAGGCATGGCACTTAAAGATCCGTCATGGGTTGAGGCAATGCAAGAAGAATTGGCTCAGTTTAGGAAGCTTGATGTATGGAAGCTAGTTGACTTACCTCATGGTGAATCTCCTTTATCTACGCGATGGGTTTTCCGTTGTAAAAAGGATGACAAAGGTGTGGTAACTCGCAATAAGGCTCGGTTGGTAGTAAGAGGATTTGAGCAACAAGAAGGTTTTGATTACGATGAGACCTTTGCACCTGTAGCTAGACTAGAAGCTATTCGATTATTTCTGGCTTTTGCTAGCTATCAAGGTATAAAGGTGTATCAACTCGACGTAAAGAGTGCCTTTTTGTATGGCGAAATAAGAGAAGAAGTGTACGTAGATCAACCTCAGGGGTTTGAGGATCCAGATTTTCCCAATAGAGTATATCGTCTTGATAAGGCTCTATATGGTTTACATCAGGCTCCTCGATCATGGTACGAAAAACTGTCTACTCATTTGCATGAAAATGGTTTTACTCGAGGTTCTATTGACAGCACGCTGTTCATCAAATGGAAAGGGAAGGACTACTTGCTTGTACAGGTTTACGTTGATGATATCATTTTTGGTTCATCTGATAAGAACATGTGCAAGGAGTTTGAGCAGAGCATGAAGGCTAAGTTCGAAATGAGTGCTATGGGGGAATTAACTTTCTTCCTTGGATTACAGGTGGATCAACTGAAGGATGGGTTCTTTATTCATCAGAGCAAGTATGTTCAAGATCTTCTCACAAGGTTTCGAATGACCGATGCTAAAGATGCAATTACTCCCATTCAGACTAATCATGGGCTGTGTCCTGATAAGCCTAATGATCCAGAAGTCGATGCAACTCAATATCGGGCTATTATTGGTTCTTTGATGTATCTGACGGCTTCACGTCCAGATATTACCTTTGCTGTTTGCATGTGTGCTAGATATCAGGCTAATCCGAAAGAGTCACATATGAAAGCTGCGAAAAGGATTCTTCGTTATGTGAAGGCCAAGCCTCGTCTAGGGCTTTGGTATCCCATGCATGGTTCCTTTGAATTCAAAGCTTATACTGATTCGGATTATGGTGGCTGCAGTTCGGATAGGAAATCAACGTCAGGTGGATGTCAACTTTTAGGGGGGAGAATTATATCGTGGCAGTGCAAAAAGCAGACATCTGTTGCACAGTCTACCTGTGAAGCAGAGTACATAGCTGCTGGTCAATGCTGTTCTCAGGTACTTTGGATACAGCAACAATTGCGCGACTATGGTATGGATATCTCTGACTCTCCTATTTGTATTGATAATAAGTCTGCCATAGATATTACCAAGAATCCGAAAAACTTTAAAGTCACCAAGCACATTGATATAAAGCATCACTTTTTGCGTGACTGTTTTGAGAAAAAGCTTATTCATTTAGAAAAGGTTGTTACTGATGATAACCTTGCTGATCTTTATACTAAAGCTTTTGATAGACCTCGTCATGAGTTGTTATATCAACTCAATGGTATGAAGAATGCCGAATAGTTTCTCTCAAAGAACTTAAATTTTTTGGTTTTGTGTCTTTGTAGTTTAAGTCGTACATAGATAGAGTCATTAAAATACAAAAAGAGTTGTTTTAGTATAAGTTTGTATATATCTAGTGTCTGAAAAATCCAAAAACATCAGAAAAATTGGAAAATCCAAAAATATAATAAATGAAGTACGGTCACTGCACTAAATGATTAGACGTGACGATACTTTAGCTTTTAAGCTTGTTTAATCGTAATATAACTGCTCAGTTCAGTGATTACAATTAAGGATATATCGGTAGGCACAAAGTACCAAGGTTTCCTTCAATCTGAACTTAATTTATACAATGTTCTTGTGGGAAACACGTCAGCATATGGCCTTGAATATGGACTTTTCAAGTGAATTGTGCCATCCTTAAAACTTGAGAAAGATTTAGCATTTGGTTTGAGATTGGATGTGTTTGTAAACCATAGGGGGGATTCGCATGCATTCGTGTATGTCAATCTAAACAGAACAAAATGGGTTTTAGCTTTTAAAGCAACTATTAAAACCATCATGATCTCGATTGGCTAAATCAAAGTACCGAAGAATCAAGAAATCATGAAGAATAGTCAAGAAGTATCATCAAATAATTCTGAAGTATCAAATTGCTGCTCATCAATGAAGTTAATCTCAAAGAAGCAATGAAGAATAGCCAATTCGAATCATGCACTACGCATCAAATGTGTTTGTTCTGACCCTTGATCGTAAGATCATTAACCATGGTGACTTTCAAAGTTGTAACGCTTATAAACACATCTGGTTAAGAATTCTAATGCTCTGTCGATTTTAAGTGTATGCTTGACTGTGGGTCACATAAGTTCGCAAACCTATAATTGTGGCATGAGTAACTTACTAAGTTACATGGTGACTGTCCTTGGCTCAAGTAATACGAAAGTGCCACAAACCCAAAGGGAAACTGGAAGTACCGAGTGTTTAAGAGGACAAACATACCGGTAATCGTTGTTGGGTCACTGTTCATAACTAATAATAAGAGAATTATTTCTCACCCACAGGCTTATGTAATTGCTAAACTGATCTAGTCAGCAGTAACCAAACATCATGAAAATAATGAATAAATGATGAATATATTCAAGTTAATTAGTGTATAGCTTAGTTTATTATTCTGTTATTTTTATTCTGAATTATTTTTATTTTTATTGAGTCAAAATAAGTATTTTTTATAAGTTCTTATTGCACGAGAGATTCTATTTGAAATTCTGAGTATATGTTTTGCCGAATTCGTTAATGAGAATTCTTGATGAGGTTGTGTGGTTTGTTTGAAAAGAAGATTTTCTGATATGAACATTAATTTGTTTAAGTTTAGAAAATGATCTTTTATTGTCTTGCCACTGCGAAGTCTACTGGTTTTTCTGGGTGTGTCCCTCTCATAGGCCTTTGAATTTTCTTCGAGGGTAGGAGTCTCCTTGTGGTTTTCCATTTCGAGCTCTTTACTGTGATGTGCACATTTGAAATTGGTGTCTTCAATTTGGCGGGATAATAGAAATGATATTTTAAGTGTTTGTGAAAAGTCAAAGTTATTTGAAATCTCACAAATTTTCAGTTGTTACAAGTTAAGGATTTATTTTATAACTTGGTGACATTTTAGGGTTTGACGATGAAATGACCTCCCTTGATCTTTTGTTAGATTCATTGTTATTTCGTATCTGTTAACCCTGTTTTTGTATGATTTTAGCTTGAATTTTCTGCATTACTATGTTTTGTTCTCAATGCGTTAATGAGTTTTTGTCAAGTGTGCAGTATTCAGGTTAAGAAGATTAAGTTGGAGTGCTGTTTTCTGCAAATATATTGTTATTCATACGGATGATATCATGGAGATACGATCCTTGGTGTGTAGTGACAATAGGTGTGTTGCAGATATGAGCACGTGAAGGAATAATACATGAACGTGTTTTTGGAGTAGTTATTTACTTTAACAATTCATGTAATTAGTGAAAAATAATCAATGTGATACTTGTTATTTTGAATTTTCTTCGAGGGTAGGAGTCTCCTTGTGGTTTTCCATTTCGAGCTCTTTACTGTGATGTGCACATTTGAAATTGGTGTCTTCAATTTGGCGGGATAATAGAAATGATATTTTAAGTGTTTGTGAAAAGTCAAAGTTATTTGAAATCTCACAAATTTTCAGTTGTTACAAGTTAAGGATTTATTTTATAACTTGGTGACATTTTAGGGTTTGACGATGAAATGACCTCCCTTGATCTTTTGTTAGATTCATTGTTATTTCGTATCTGTTAACCCTGTTTTTGTATGATTTTAGCTTGAATTTTCTGCATTACTATGTTTTGTTCTCAATGCGTTAATGAGTTTTTGTCAAGTGTGCAGTATTCAGGTTAAGAAGATTAAGTTGGAGTGCTGTTTTCTGCAAATATATTGTTATTCATACGGATGATATCATGGAGATACGATCCTTGGTGTGTAGTGACAATAGGTGTGTTGCAGATATGAGCACGTGAAGGAATAATACATGAACGTGTTTTTGGAGTAGTTATTTACTTTAACAATTCATGTAATTAGTGAAAAATAATCAATGTGATACTTGTTATTTTGAATTTTCTATCTTGCCTTATGACATGATTCCGGAAATGTTATAAAGTTCTTCATTGAATTTTGGACTACTTACTGTTTGTTAGTTTTGTAGACGGCATCTGGTATGGGACTTAAGTGTTTCAAGATGGTTTGCCGTCAAGCAACTCAGTGATTAGTGAACCTTTCTCCGTCTCATGGTCATGGTTGGTAACTCTGTTTGTATGACGATTGATTATTTTCAGGTTTGTTAATGGTTGATTTTAGATCATGGGGTTTTGTTTCTATTCACGATTGTAATGTTCGTTGTATACTTACATTATGATGATGATTTTATATGATGGAAATTCGTGGTACAAGGCATGAACAGGTTGATTTTAACGAGTTTTTGCTATGTACAGGATTAGGTAAAGGGTCGTATCGTGGGAAATTAGTGATGGACAATCTGAAATTTTCTAAGTTTAAACTGATTTCTCATGGACTTGGCTGAATCTGGAATATTATTCTAATTTCGTTCTGTTTGTTCTAACGAAGATATCACTTATCTTCGTTCAAATAGTTAGAAATTTTTGGTCACTTATTCTTCAGTTACTAACGAACTTAATCTTGTTTCATTATCTTCGTTCAAGTTCAACTAACGAAGATATCATTTATCTTCGTTCAAATAGTTAGAAATTTTTGGGTTCATTTAGTTCTAACGAACTTAATCTTCGTTTCATTATCTTCGTTCAAGTTGTTTGTACGAATGTTAAGTTCGTTCCTATTTATTTTGACCCGACCCATTTTGACCCATTTTTACCCATCCATATATATATCCAACCTTAATTCGTTTTATTATTTACACTTTCAAATTTTTCAAGCAAATAAACGAATTTAAGCTGCTTTACCCCCATAATATCATCAATCACTGCCTTTGATTTCGATCAAATTTCTACTTCTTGTTTCGATTTC
Organism: Erigeron breviscapus; assembly: GCA_034093135.1. NCBI lineage: Eukaryota > Viridiplantae > Streptophyta > Magnoliopsida > Asterales > Asteraceae > Erigeron > Erigeron breviscapus. The sequence goes on along the minus strand of CM067167.1, from coordinate 57,091,292 downwards.
TCTTGAAATTAGTGATTCAGGTACAACAATCGAGTGTAATCATTCACAAATCACTAATACAAATTCGTTGTTTGCCCAATTTATGCACGCACTCAGTCAGCTTTATAAGAATTTTGATTTTAGGGTTTTAATTTCGTTTTGAGATTAATCCTCTATTATATCTTGAATTCTTGTTATAATCAAACTGGGTTATGCTGTAATTAATGGATACAAATTTTTCAAAACAATTTTGGGCAAAAACAAAAAGTTAATCAATGTAAATTGTTGATGAAGTGCTGCTCAGTCATAGTGAACGAATTTAGTGTTCACTCAAACGAAGTTAATTACTCTCAAACGAAGTTACTTACTTTCAAACGAAGTTAATTAATTGAAAAACGAACTTAATTATCTCGAAAACGAAGATAAAAACGAAGTTAATTATTGAACACGAACTTAGGAATTACTTGAAAAAACGAACTTAAGTTTTACTCTAACGAACTTAATGATCGTTTAATCGAAAGTTATCTTCGTTCAAGTTCAACTAACGAACTTAATTCTTCGTACTAACGAACTTATCTTCGTTCAAGTTCAACTAACGAACTTATTATCTTATCTTCGTTCAAGTTCAACTAACGAACTTATTTCGTATCACTTATCTTCGTTCAAGTTCAACTAACGAACTTAATCTTCGTACTCACTTATCTTCGTTCAAGTTCAACTAACGAACTTAATTCTTCGTACTCACTTATCTTCGTTCAAGTTCAACTAACGAACTTATCTTCGTTACTCACTTATCTTCGTTCAAGTTCAACTAACGAACTTATTTCGTATCTTATCTTCGTTCAAGTTCAACTAACGAACTTAATCTTCGTATCACTTATCTTCGTTCAAGTTCAACTAACGAACTTAATCTTCGTACTCACTTATCTTCGTTCAAGTTCAACTAACGAACTTAATTCTTCGTACTCACTTATCTTCGTTCAAGTTCAACTAACGAACTTAATTCTTCGTTACTCACTTATCTTCGTTCAAGTTCAACTAACGAACTTATTCGTTATCTTATCTTCGTTCAAGTTCAACTAACGAACTTATTTCGTATCACTTATCTTCGTTCAAGTTCAACTAACGAACTTAATCTTCGTACTCACTTATCTTCGTTCAAGTTCAACTAACGAACTTAATTCTTCGTACTCACTTATCTTCGTTCAAGTTCAACTAACGAACTTATCTTCGTTACTCACTTATCTTCGTTCAAGTTCAACTAACGAACTTATTATCTTATCTTCGTTCAAGTTCAACTAACGAACTTATTTCGTATCACTTATCTTCGTTCAAGTTCAACTAACGAACTTAATCTTCGTACTCACTTATCTTCGTTCAAGTTCAACTAACGAACTTAATTCTTCGTACTCACTTATCTTCGTTCAAGTTCAACTAACGAACTTATCTTCGTTACTCACTTATCTTCGTTCAAGTTCAACTAACGAACTTATCTTCGTTATCTTATCTTCGTTCAAGTTCAACTAACGAACTTATTTCGTTATCTTATTTCGTTCAAGTTCAACTAACGAACTTATTATCATTATCTTCGTTCAAGTTCAACTAACGAACTTTAGTGTTCACTCAAACGAAGTTAATTACTCTCAAACGAAGTTACTTACTTTCAAACGAAGTTAATTATTCAAACGAAGTTAATTACTTCAAACGAAGTTAATTACTTCAAACGAAGTTAATTACTTCAAACGAAGTTAATTACTTCAAACGAAGTTAATTACTTCAAACGAAGTTAATTACTTCAAACGAAGTTAATTACTTCAAACGAAGTTAATTACTTCAAACGAAGTTAATTACTTCAAACGAAGTTAATTACTTCAAACGAAGTTAATTACTTCAAACGAAGTTAATTACTTCAAACGAAGTTAATTACTTCAAACGAAGTTAATTACTTCAAACGAAGTTAATTACTTCAAACGAAGTTAATTACTTCAAACGAAGTTAATTACTTCAAACGAAGTTAATTACTTCAAACGAAGTTAATTACTTCAAACGAAGTTAATTACTTCAAACGAAGTTAATTACTTCAAACGAAGTTAATTACTTCAAACGAAGTTAATTACTTCAAACGAAGTTAATTACTTCAAACGAAGTTAATTACTTCAAACGAAGTTAATTACTTCAAACGAAGTTAATTACTTCAAACGAAGTTAATTACTTCAAACGAAGTTAATTACTTCAAACGAAGTTAATTACTTCAAACGAAGTTAATTACTTCAAACGAAGTTAATTACTTCAAACGAAGTTAATTACTTCAAACGAAGTTAATTACTTCAAACGAAGTTAATTACTTCAAACGAAGTTAATTACTTCAAACGAAGTTAATTACTTCAAACGAAGTTAATTACTTCAAACGAAGTTAATTACTTCAAACGAAGTTAATTACTTCAAACGAAGTTAATTACTTCAAACGAAGTTAATTACTTCAAACGAAGTTAATTACTTCAAACGAAGTTAATTACTTCAAACGAAGTTAATTACTTCAAACGAAGTTAATTACTTCAAACGAAGTTAATTATTCAGTTTGTCTAATTCTTATTTGTTTAGATTTTGTGATCTTATTTTGCAGATATGGCTTTAGCTCCACGTCAATTTGTTGGGAAGCACAATCTTGCTCTAAATCTTGATCCCGATCAACGTAATTGCGAGCATTATCAGGAGATGTTTGCTTTTATTGCTCGTTCAAGACTGTCATTTGTGTTTACTCATTCACCAAGACTCATTAGGCAGTATATTGAGGATTTTTGGAGAACTGCTCATGAGATTATGGTAAATGATCGTAGCTTTGTTCAAGCTACAGTTGCAGGGATTACGTTTCGATTCAATGCTGCAACTCTTCGTAATATTCTGCAGTTAGGTGCAGAACCAGAAGAAGTGGTTGAAATGACATATTCTTTTGATCTACTTTATGGCTGCTTTCGACGGATGGGCTATGTAGGTGCAATCAAGATTCCATTTGATAAAAGCGGATTTCAAGGCCGTTGGAGATATTTGGCTTATGCTATATTGGTTTGTCTAAGCAATCGTAAAGCAGGTTTCGATCAACTTTCTGCTCAGTTATCGTCGCAGATGGTTGCATTGGTTTACAATAGACCGTATCCGTTTTCAACTTACTTTTTTCAAGAGTTTATTGATCAGATTAATGCCAGAGGACGAAAAAGGTTTTTGTTGTATCCTCGGTTTGTTATGGCGATTGTACGACATTTCTGTCCAAATTTGGCATTTGATCAAGGACCACGATATGTACTACATGCATGGCCTGCTCGTTTGTTTGCTGATCTTGTGGCCAATACTAGCAACGTGGCTGGTCTTAATGATCCACCACTTTTTGGTCATTTGATTAATCCAAACTATCGTTCTCGTCTTGAGAATGATTTGTTTGTGGATGCTGCTGAAGATGATGATACAGAAAGTTCTGACAGTTCAGATGACAGTTCTGATGATAATTCTGATAGTGGGAATGATGGTGGTGATGATGGTGTTGAAGCAGATTCAGAAGAATATGATAGTGTTGAGGCTGATTCTTCGAATGAAAATCGAACGAAAGCGGTTCATGATGTTTCGGTTGGGTCTGAAAATGATGAAGCTTCTGCGAGTGATCATTCTTATCACTTATCTCAGGAAGGTGTATCTGCTGAGCTACGTAGAGAACGTCGAAGCAAGGCATGTCATGCTTCTCCGATAGTCTCTGATATGGCTCATGATAAGGTAAATTTTGAACATTAAACTTTGCAGGATTATTATGTTTTACTTAACCAATCTTTGGATGTTTTGCATAATGTTTCTTTACAGAATAATGCAAATGTTTTATTGCCTCCTGAGGTTGCTGCTCAAAACGATCCTGAATTAGCCAAACTTTTTGAAGATATTAATGATCCGGTAAATGCACCCAATTCAAGTGATACAAGGGGTTCTAAACGACCAATGGATGCTACTCTTACGTATCAAAGAGTTAAGCGTGCAAGAACAGTACCAGCTCCTTCTGAGGATTCTCCTCTAGTTCAGCGTATTGATGCTCTTGAGGCTCGGGTTCATACTTTAGAGTCTGATCTTACAAATACCCAAGCTGCTTTGACTTTTCTTATAGACTGGGTCAAGAATCAAGGGGGAGATGTTCCTGAAGATATATGCAGATTGTCAGGTGCTCAGTCAAGACGTCAAAATGATGATGATGATGATGATGCTGATAATGATGATGATGATGATGATGATGATGATGATGATGATGATGATGATGATGAAGATGATGATGATGATGATGATGATGATGATGATGATGATGATGATGATGATGATGATGATGATGATGATGATGATGATGATGATGATGATGATGATGATGATGATGATGATGATGATGATGATGATGATGATGATGATGATGATGATGATGATGATGATGATGATGATGATGATGATGATGATGATGATGATGATGATGATGATGATGATGATGATGATGATGATGATGATGATGATGATGATGATGATGATGATGATGATGATGATGATGATGATGATGATGATGATGATGATGATGATGATGATGATGATGATGATGATGATGATGATGATGATGATGATGATGATGATGATGATGATGATGATGATGATGATGATGATGATGATGATGATGATGATGATGATGATGATGATGATGATGATGATGATGATGATGATGATGATGATGATGATGATGATGATGATGATGATGATGATGATGATGATGATGATGATGATGATGATGATGATGATGATGATGATGATGATGATGATGATGATGATGATGATGATGATGATGATGATGATGATGATGATGATGATGATGATGATGATGATGATGATGATGATGATGATGATGATGATGATGATGATGATGATGATGATGATGATGATGATGATGATGATGATGATGATGATGATGATGATGATGATGATGATGATGATGATGATGATGATGATGATGATGATGATGATGATGATGATGATGATGATGATGATGATGATGATGATGATGATGATGATGATGATGATGATGATGATGATGATGATGATGATGATGATGATGATGATGATGATGATGATGATGATGATGATGATGATGATGATGATGATGATGATGATGATGATGATGATGATGATGATGATGATGATGATGATGATGATGATGATGATGATGATGATGATGATGATGATGATGATGATGATGATGATGATGATGATGATGATGATGATGATGATGATGATGATGATGATGATGATGATGATGATGATGATGATGATGATGATGATGATGATGATGATGATGATGATGATGATGATGATGATGATGATGATGATGATGATGATGATGATGATGATGATGATGATGATGATGATGATGATGATGATGATGATGATGATGATGATGATGATGATGATGATGATGATGATGATGATGATGATGATGATGATGATGATGATGATGATGATGATGATGATGATGATGATGATGATGATGATGATGATGATGATGATGATGATGATGATGATGATGATGATGATGATGATGATGATGATGATGATGATGATGATGATGATGATGATGATGATGATGATGATGATGATGATGATGATGATGATGATGATGATGATGATGATGATGATGATGATGATGATGATGATGATGATGATGATGATGATGATGATGATGATGATGATGATGATGATGATGATGATGATGATGATGATGATGATGATGATGATGATGATGATGATGATGATGATGATGATGATGATGATGATGATGATGATGATGATGATGATGATGATGATGATGATGATGATGATGATGATGATGATGATGATGATGATGATGATGATGATGATGATGATGATGATGATGATGATGATGATGATGATGATGATGATGATGATGATGATGATGATGATGATGATGATGATGATGATGATGATGATGATGATGATGATGATGATGATGATGATGATGATGATGATGATGATGATGATGATGATGATGATGATGATGATGATGATGATGATGATGATGATGATGATGATGATGATGATGATGATGATGATGATGATGATGATGATGATGATGATGATGATGATGATGATGATGATGATGATGATGATGATGATGATGATGATGATGATGATGATGATGATGATGATGATGATGATGATGATGATGATGATGATGATGATGATGATGATGATGATGATGATGATGATGATGATGATGATGATGATGATGATGATGATGATGATGATGATGATGATGATGATGATGATGATGATGATGATGATGATGATGATGATGATGATGATGATGATGATGATGATGATGATGATGATGATGATGATGATGATGATGATGATGATGATGATGATGATGATGATGATGATGATGATGATGATGATGATGATGATGATGATGATGATGATGATGATGATGATGATGATGATGATGATGATGATGATGATGATGATGATGATGATGATGATGATGATGATGATGATGATGATGATGATGATGATGATGATGATGATGATGATGATGATGATGATGATGATGATGATGATGATGATGATGATGATGATGATGATGATGATGATGATGATGATGATGATGATGATGATGATGATGATGATGATGATGATGATGATGATGATGATGATGATGATGATGATGATGATGATGATGATGATGATGATGATGATGATGATGATGATGATGATGATGATGATGATGATGATGATGATGATGATGATGATGATGATGATGATGATGATGATGATGATGATGATGATGATGATGATGATGATGATGATGATGATGATGATGATGATGATGATGATGATGATGATGATGATGATGATGATGATGATGATGATGATGATGATGATGATGATGATGATGATGATGATGATGATGATGATGATGATGATGATGATGATGATGATGATGATGATGATGATGTATTTGATGTCTTGTTAGATAAACAACAAGTAGCTGTTACTGAAAGAGAAAAAGAATTACAGATTCAAAAGCAAATGGCTTTGGAATCTGATTCTGATTCTGATTCTGATTCAACTTATGATGTTAATAATGATTAGATGAATTGTATTTTAGGTTGCATGTAATAAGTTATGACATGTAAATGTAATTTATCTTATTTCAATGCAATTATATTTCATCTTTATTATCATGATTAATCATTATATTCTGGTGTTATTTTGTGTAATCTTATCAGATGATACAGATGATACGGAATTGCTCTTTGATGGAGATGATCTTGAGGAAGGAGAGTTTGTTCCTGAACCAGATATGAATATTTTCAAGAAACCTTATGGTTTTGATGATGTTTGGGACTCAATTCCTGAAGAGCCATCTGTAGTAGAAAGAGATGTGTTAGAATTGAAGAGAACAGAAGTAAAGGAAAGAATACTACAAGCTCCATTTAGTAGCAGTACTAAAGTTTTAAACTTTGTAGTATTTGCTAAAGTTCAAGATGTATTGGTTCCTTTTGCTTATGAGATCAACTTGACAAGACCATTTGATCCTGCTGAGTTTCCAGTGCCTCTCAGAGATGATGATCCATCACAGGTGATTGATAGATATGTACCTGGTCAGAGAGTTAGTGAATTTATAGTCACTAGGGATACTCTGAGACCCTCTGTGTTTTGGACTCATATCTCGGACAAAAATGCTGCAAAATACAAGACGATTATCTGGAGTTGGTTTTATGATGAAGAACTGAAGCTGTTCGTTCTCAAGAGACCAGATGGTTGTCAGTATTTGGCTTGGAGTGAGAGACATTTCAGAAGTCTGTGTGAAGAAGACTTGCATGAACTGGGAAATAACAGGATTATCAATCCAAGTAATTATGGTCTTGCAGATGTGATTGGTAAGAATCTTTATGAAGATTTCAAGTTGAGGTCGAATATGAAAAACTCTGAAAAACCAAATTTTCATATTGAACCAAGACGGAAGAAGAAGGTGGTGAAACCAGATAAAAGTGTTGAATATATTCAACGTGATATCAAATGTATGATCAAGGTCCCTGCCAAGAAATGGACACAAGATGTCTTGGATAAACTGGATAATTGGGAGATTGATCGCATTTCTGGTGAAGCCAAAATGTATGCAGATTCAGAGAAGAAGATTCTGTTGAGAAGAGTTTATGATCCAATGCAATTGGTGAACTTCTCAAGGAATGATCAGAGAAAGTTATACGATACGGAATGTTCGTTCTTGCCGTTTTGGAAGGAAGAAGAAAGTCGATATCGTAAAATTCTGAAGGTCTGTTTACATGAGAACATTCACGCAAATAGCAAGCGATTGTTATTTGATGGATGATAAGATTTTTGAAGACTAAAGAAATCGAAGATGCTGCTGTCAAAGGGGAGTTTGTTGATGCATGTTGATGTGACAACAGCAACTTAGATTTGATTATGTCTTATTCATTTATATGTAATTAATAGATTATGAACTTTGTGTTTTAGTAATGATTGATTACATGTTTTGGTGTTTTATATATGTTTATATATGATGTTTGTTATGTATGATATACAAGAACAAACGTAATATATGTTAGGTTCCTTATATGTTAAGTAATAGGAAAATAACAAACAGATTACAGCTAACGAAGATAAACTTCGTTATGCTTGAACGAAGATTATCTTCGTTCTAAGGGCTGGGCTGCTAAGTTCGTTTGTGATCATTAGCAAACGAATATAGCTTAATTAAGGCTGTTAACAATCTTGTTAATTAGCAATAATCTTGATAACTAATCAAACAGTTATCTCGTGAGGATTCCGCACTCACGACATAACCTTAGACGATCTCGAGAGCGATCCAGAGCTATCGAGGGACTCACATAAGATATTATATATATAAATATAATATATAAAGTTTTCGCATTCCAATTATCTATATATATATATATATATATATATATATATATAATTTTAAAAAAAAAAAAAAAAAAAAAAAAAAAAAAAAAAAAAAAAAAAAAAAAAAAAAAAAAAAAAAAAAAAAAAAAAAAAAAAAAAAAAAAAAAAAAAAAAAAAAAAAAAAAAAAAAAAAAAAAAAAAAAAAAAAAAAAAAAAAAAAAAAAAAAAAAAAAAAAAAAAAAAAAAAAAAAAAAAAAAAAAAAAAAAAAAAAAAAAAAAAAAAAAAAAAAAAAAAAAAAAAAAAAAAAAAAAAAAAAAAAAAAAAAAAAAAAAAAAAAAAAAAAAAAAAAAAAAAAAAAAAAAAAAAAAAAAAAAAAAAAAAAAAAAAAAAAAAAAAAAAAAAAAAAAAAAAAAAAAAAAAAAAAAAAAAAAAAAAAAAAAAAAAAAAAAAAAAAAAAAAAAAAAAAAAAAAAAAAAAAAAAAAAAAAAAAAAAAAAAAAAAAAAAAAAAAAAAAAAAAAAAAAAAAAAAAAAAAAAAAAAAAAAAAAAAAAAAAAAAAAAAAAAAAAAAAAAAAAAAAAAAAAAAAAAAAAAAAAAAAAAAAAAAAAAAAAAAAAAAAAAAAAAAAAAAAAAAAAAAAAAAAAAAAAAAAAAAAAAAAAAAAAAAAAAAAAAAAAAAAAAAAAAAAAAAAAAAAAAAAAAAAAAAAAAAAAAAAAAAAAAAAAAAAAAAAAAAAAAAAAAAAAAAAAAAAAAAAAAAAAAAAAAAAAAAAAAAAAAAAAAAAAAAAAAAAAAAAAAAAAAAAAAAAAAAAAAAAAAAAAAAAAAAAAAAAAAAAAAAAAAAAAAAAAAAAAAAAAAAAAAAAAAAAAAAAAAAAAAAAAAAAAAAAAAAAAAAAAAAAAAAAAAAAAAAAAAAAAAAAAAAAAAAAAAAAAAAAAAAAAAAAAAAAAAAAAAAAAAAAAAAAAAAAAAAAAAAAAAAAAAAAAAAAAAAAAAAAAAAAAAAAAAAAAAAAAAAAAAAAAAAAAAAAAAAAAAAAAAAAAAAAAAAAAAAAAAAAAAAAAAAAAAAAAAAAAAAAAAAAAAAAAAAAAAAAAAAAAAAAAAAAAAAAAAAAAAAAAAAAAAAAAAAAAAAAAAAAAAAAAAAAAAAAAAAAAAAAAAAAAAAAAAAAAAAAAAAAAAAAAAAAAAAAAAAAAAAAAAAAAAAAAAAAAAAAAAAAAAAAAAAAAAAAAAAAAAAAAAAAAAAAAAAAAAAAAAAAAAAAAAAAAAAAAAAAAAAAAAAAAAAAAAAAAAAAAAAAAAAAAAAAAAAAAAAAAAAAAAAAAAAAAAAAAAAAAAAAAAAAAAAAAAAAAAAAAAAAAAAAAAAAAAAAAAAAAAAAAAAAAAAAAAAAAAAAAAAAAAAAAAAAAAAAAAAAAAAAAAAAAAAAAAAAAAAAAAAAAAAAAAAAAAAAAAAAAAAAAAAAAAAAAAAAAAAAAAAAAAAAAAAAAAAAAAAAAAAAAAAAAAAAAAAAAAAAAAAAAAAAAAAAAAAAAAAAAAAAAAAAAAAAAAAAAAAAAAAAAAAAAAAAAAAAAAAAAAAAAAAAAAAAAAAAAAAAAAAAAAAAAAAAAAAAAAAAAAAAAAAAAAAAAAAAAAAAAAAAAAAAAAAAAAAAAAAAAAAAAAAAAAAAAAAAAAAAAAAAAAAAAAAAAAAAAAAAAAAAAAAAAAAAAAAAAAAAAAAAAAAAAAAAAAAAAAAAAAAAAAAAAAAAAAAAAAAAAAAAAAAAAAAAAAAAAAAAAAAAAAAAAAAAAAAAAAAAAAAAAAAAAAAAAAAAAAAAAAAAAAAAAAAAAAAAAAAAAAAAAAAAAAAAAAAAAAAAAAAAAAAAAAAAAAAAAAAAAAAAAAAAAAAAAAAAAAAAAAAAAAAAAAAAAAAAAAAAAAAAAAAAAAAAAAAAAAAAAAAAAAAAAAAAAAAAAAAAAAAAAAAAAAAAAAAAAAAAAAAAAAAAAAAAAAAAAAAAAAAAAAAAAAAAAAAAAAAAAAAAAAAAAAAAAAAAAAAAAAAAAAAAAAAAAAAAAAAAAAGTCACATTCCAAGAGAAAAACCGATGATATATAAGTAAGGCTCATTCCAATAGAAGAACGGATGATATATAACTGTTGAGTCCCAATGTTCATTGATAAAAGTCTGTAAATTTGCTGATGACAAATCTGACTTATAAACACTTAGAAGTCTTTTGGTTCTTGTAATCTGATCTGGGTCAGACTAAGCTGACACAGCTTACGTTCTGTCTCTGACCCAGATCATGCTTCATACTTTGTAATTGTAAAATCTTATGGAAGCAAGTGTTATTCAAGCTGCATCAACAATGTGATAGCATTCAATCCAAGTCGAAGAGGAGGATTAAAGATAGAAGACCAAGCTGTTAGTGGAAGGCAGCTTGGGATTAGCAGTCAGCTTGGAAATACTTAGGCAGATTGGTGCTTTGACAAACGGCTCAATCTGTGTCTGACAATCAAGTGAAGATAACAACCTGGATTGAAGATAAAGACAAATGACGTGACTAGGAAGAATCCTAGGATCCAGGTGGTGGTTGGTTTTACATATGCGTGTCCATACTCTTATTGGATGATGAAGAATGTGCGTCAGTACGTGAGGGACCACAAGTACTATGAAAGGCACGATTGATTATTCCTTTGTCATCCAATGAAAGAAGAATACGTGGCTTCAACGGATACCAAGAGAAGAAGAGCTTTTGCCTATAAAGGCCTCATTCATTGATTGCATATGGGTGGCATTTTCCTGAGAATCATCCTTCACATAAGTTTCTCTGTTCTTACACACAGCTTAGTCTGTACGAGATCAGCTTGGGCTGATTCTCTTGAGCTATAACTTATTGATTGTAGTTTGTCATTTCAGAGGTTGTTTAGATATCTATAGGCTATCTTTATTCCGCAACAACCTTGTAATTCTTTGTATAGATTATTTCTTAATAAAGGATTACATTGAAAACAACAATCTGTGTTCAAGAATGTTTTTGTTTCTTTATTGCTTTACTGTTTTAATGATTCATGCTCTTTACTTACTTACTTAATATTCATTGTCTTTTATAACGTTTTTTTTTTTTTTTTTTTTTTTTTTTTTTTTTTTTTTTTTTTTTTTTTTTTTTTTTTTTTTTTTTTTTTTTTTTTTTTTTTTTTTTTTTTTTTTTTTTTTTTTTTTTTTTTTTTTTTTTTTTTTTTTTTTTTTTTTTTTTTTTTTTTTTTTTTTTTTTTTTTTTTTTTTTTTTTTTTTTTTTTTTTTTTTTTTTTTTTTTTTTTTTTTTTTTTTTTTTTTTTTTTTTTTTTTTTTTTTTTTTTTTTTTTTTTTTTTTTTTTTTTTTTTTTTTTTTTTTTTTTTTTTTTTTTTTTTTTTTTTTTTTTTTTTTTTTTTTTTTTTTTTTTTTTTTTTTTTTTTTTTTTTTTTTTTTTTTTTTTTTTTTTTTTTTTTTTTTTTTTTTTTTTTTTTTTTTTTTTTTTTTTTTTTTTTTTTTTTTTTTTTTTTTTTTTTTTTTTTTTTTTTTTTTTTTTTTTTTTTTTTTTTTTTTTTTTTTTTTTTTTTTTTTTTTTTTTTTTTTTTTTTTTTTTTTTTTTTTTTTTTTTTTTTTTTTTTTTTTTTTTTTTTTTTTTTTTTTTTTTTTTTTTTTTTTTTTTTTTTTTTTTTTTTTTTTTTTTTTTTTTTTTTTTTTTTTTTTTTTTTTTTTTTTTTTTTTTTTTTTTTTTTTTTTTTTTTTTTTTTTTTTTTTTTTTTTTTTTTTTTTTTTTTTTTTTTTTTTTTTTTTTTTTTTTTTTTTTTTTTTTTTTTTTTTTTTTTTTTTTTTTTTTTTTTTTTTTTTTTTTTTTTTTTTTTTTTTTTTTTTTTTTTTTTTTTTTTTTTTTTTTTTTTTTTTTTTTTTTTTTTTTTTTTTTTTTTTTTTTTTTTTTTTTTTTTTTTTTTTTTTTTTTTTTTTTTTTTTTTTTTTTTTTTTTTTTTTTTTTTTTTTTTTTTTTTTTTTTTTTTTTTTTTTTTTTTTTTTTTTTTTTTTTTTTTTTTTTTTTTTTTTTTTTTTTTTTTTTTTTTTTTTTTTTTTTTTTTTTTTTTTTTTTTTTTTTTTTTTTTTTTTTTTTTTTTTTTTTTTTTTTTTTTTTTTTTTTTTTTTTTTTTTTTTTTTTTTTTTTTTTTTTTTTTTTTTTTTTTTTTTTTTTTTTTTTTTTTTTTTTTTTTTTTTTTTTTTTTTTTTTTTTTTTTTTTTTTTTTTTTTTTTTTTTTTTTTTTTTTTTTTTTTTTTTTTTTTTTTTTTTTTTTTTTTTTTTTTTTTTTTTTTTTTTTTTTTTTTTTTTTTTTTTTTTTTTTTTTTTTTTTTTTTTTTTTTTTTTTTTTTTTTTTTTTTTTTTTTTTTTTTTTTTTTTTTTTTTTTTTTTTTTTTTTTTTTTTTTTTTTTTTTTTTTTTTTTTTTTTTTTTTTTTTTTTTTTTTTTTTTTTTTTTTTTTTTTTTTTTTTTTTTTTTTTTTTTTTTTTTTTTTTTTTTTTTTTTTTTTTTTTTTTTTTTTTTTTTTTTTTTTTTTTTTTTTTTTTTTTTTTTTTTTTTTTTTTTTTTTTTTTTTTTTTTTTTTTTTTTTTTTTTTTTTTTTTTTTTTTTTTTTTTTTTTTTTTTTTTTTTTTTTTTTTTTTTTTTTTTTTTTTTTTTTTTTTTTTTTTTTTTTTTTTTTTTTTTTTTTTTTTTTTTTTTTTTTTTTTTTTTTTTTTTTTTTTTTTTTTTTTTTTTTTTTTTTTTTTTTTTTTTTTTTTTTTTTTTTTTTTTTTTTTTTTTTTTTTTTTTTTTTTTTTTTTTTTTTTTTTTTTTTTTTTTTTTTTTTTTTTTTTTTTTTTTTTTTTTTTTTTTTTTTTTTTTTTTTTTTTTTTTTTTTTTTTTTTTTTTTTTTTTTTTTTTTTTTTTTTTTTTTTTTTTTTTTTTTTTTTTTTTTTTTTTTTTTTTTTTTTTTTTTTTTTTTTTTTTTTTTTTTTTTTTTTTTTTTTTTTTTTTTTTTTTTTTTTTTTTTTTTTTTTTTTTTTTTTTTTTTTTTTTTTTTTTTTTTTTCTGTTAAATTGAGTTCTGTTTATCATGATCTTGATCTCCCTGGACTTTTTGGTTTGCTTCATAACCAAGAATGTTCAGAGGCTGAAAAGTTAATTGATATGGGTGATTCTTATAGTCAGCCTGCTGCTGCACTTGTTGCTTCTATGACTGGACACCCTAGTTCAATTACTAATGAGATCATTCCTTGTGTTAATGATGATATTCCTGAGATGTCTAATCCTAACTCTGTTTGTGCTGAATCTAAATGTGATGAATCTGATGGTGATGAACTAGCTAATGAAGTAGCTATGTTGGCTGAAAGGATCAGAAGGAGATCCTTTAATAAGTTTAAAGGAAAAGGAAAAGGTGGCCAAGCTGATAAGACCAAGAAGCCATTTGACATGTCCAAAGTCACTTGTTACAAGTGTGGCAAGACTGGCATATGGCTGGAGATTGCAGATCTAAAGAATCTACTCAAGCTGTGCCAGCCAAAGGTGGAAGAGGTGAAAAATACTCAAAGCTCAAGACTAAGTACAAAGCCTTGAAAGCACAAGTAGCTGAGCTGACTAAGAAGGTGAACAAAAGTGAAAAGAGTCTGGTAGCCAAAGACTGGGCTGAAAGTGCCACATCATCTGATGATGAGCTATATAAAGATGCCAAGTGTTTCATGGCTAAAGAAGCTACTCAAAGATTTGTTGAAGATCTGGTGAAAATACAACAGCAATCTGAGTCAGCTCACCAGGCATCTACTAGTCAGACTGCTCCACCTGAGGTAATTTCTTTTTCCAATCTGTCTGATAATGAGAAACTGTCTAGACTGAATAGACTTGGTGATGAGGTTCTGTTACAAAAACACTTTAATCAAGAACTCAAAAAGGAAATACATGTTTTGAAACTTGATAACAGCTCTAAAAGTCACACCATTGAAAAACTAGAATCTGAAGTTAAAGCTCAAAAACAATTAAACTCCATTTTGGTTAAAGAAGCTAAAACTGCAAAAGAAAAGTTTTTAAAAGTTAAGCAATTACTGAATCATGGTGTATATGTTCCAAAAGAGTTGCTAAGTGTGTAAATGACCAAATACCTCATCAGATCCAAGCTATTTTTATGGTGATTATGATAGGGCCATAGACAATGCTGAAGTCTGTGCTATGGAGCCTTGTTATCAGCCTCCTTCACCACCCAAAGTCCAAACCAAAGGAATGAATTCTAAACCAATTAAGTTGGTTCAGAAATCTGGTATTGGGTTTAAAGATCCTGAAACCATTGTTCAGACCATTGCTGAAGCTGTGTCTGAAGCTGATAAGGTTGTTGAGTTAAAACCTGAAGAAAGTCTTGACTTGTCCAAGCTGACCATTACCCAATCTGAATCAGATTCAAAGACTAAAACAAACAAGGGTAGTTTAAAAAAAAAAAAAAAAAAAAAAAAAAAAAAAAAAAAAAAAAAAAAAAAAAAAAAAAAAAAAAAAAAAAAAAAAAAAAAAAAAAAAAAAAAAAAAAAAAAAAAAAAAAAAAAAAAAAAAAAAAAAAAAAAAAAAAAAAAAAAAAAAAAAAAAAAAAAAAAAAAAAAAAAAAAAAAAAAAAAAAAAAAAAAAAAAAAAAAAAAAAAAAAAAAAAAAAAAAAAAAAAAAAAAAAAAAAAAAAAAAAAAAAAAAAAAAAAAAAAAAAAAAAAAAAAAAAAAAAAAAAAAAAAAAAAAAAAAAAAAAAAAAAAAAAAAAAAAAAAAAAAAAAAAAAAAAAAAAAAAAAAAAAAAAAAAAAAAAAAAAAAAAAAAAAAAAAAAAAAAAAAAAAAAAAAAAAAAAAAAAAAAAAAAAAAAAAAAAAAAAAAAAAAAAAAAAAAAAAAAAAAAAAAAAAAAAAAAAAAAAAAAAAAAAAAAAAAAAAAAAAAAAAAAAAAAAAAAAAAAAAAAAAAAAAAAAAAAAAAAAAAAAAAAAAAAAAAAAAAAAAAAAAAAAAAAAAAAAAAAAAAAAAAAAAAAAAAAAAAAAAAAAAAAAAAAAAAAAAAAAAAAAAAAAAAAAAAAAAAAAAAAAAAAAAAAAAAAAAAAAAAAAAAAAAAAAAAAAAAAAAAAAAAAAAAAAAAAAAAAAAAAAAAAAAAAAAAAAAAAAAAAAAAAAAAAAAAAAAAAAAAAAAAAAAAAAAAAAAAAAAAAAAAAAAAAAAAAAAAAAAAAAAAAAAAAAAAAAAAAAAAAAAAAAAAAAAAAAAAAAAAAAAAAAAAAAAAAAAAAAAAAAAAAAAAAAAAAAAAAAAAAAAAAAAAAAAAAAAAAAAAAAAAAAAAAAAAAAAAAAAAAAAAAAAAAAAAAAAAAAAAAAAAAAAAAAAAAAAAAAAAAAAAAAAAAAAAAAAAAAAAAAAAAAAAAAAAAAAAAAAAAAAAAAAAAAAAAAAAAAAAAAAAAAAAAAAAAAAAAAAAAAAAAAAAAAAAAAAAAAAAAAAAAAAAAAAAAAAAAAAAAAAAAAAAAAAAAAAAAAAAAAAAAAAAAAAAAAAAAAAAAAAAAAAAAAAAAAAAAAAAAAAAAAAAAAAAAAAAAAAAAAAAAAAAAAAAAAAAAAAAAAAAAAAAAAAAAAAAAAAAAAAAAAAAAAAAAAAAAAAAAAAAAAAAAAAAAAAAAAAAAAAAAAAAAAAAAAAAAAAAAAAAAAAAAAAAAAAAAAAAAAAAAAAAAAAAAAAAAAAAAAAAAAAAAAAAAAAAAAAAAAAAAAAAAAAAAAAAAAAAAAAAAAAAAAAAAAAAAAAAAAAAAAAAAAAAAAAAAAAAAAAAAAAAAAAAAAAAAAAAAAAAAAAAAAAAAAAAAAAAAAAAAAAAAAAAAAAAAAAAAAAAAAAAAAAAAAAAAAAAAAAAAAAAAAAAAAAAAAAAAAAAAAAAAAAAAAAAAAAAAAAAAAAAAAAAAAAAAAAAAAAAAAAAAAAAAAAAAAAAAAAAAAAAAAAAAAAAAAAAAAAAAAAAAAAAAAAAAAAAAAAAAAAAAAAAAAAAAAAAAAAAAAAAAAAAAAAAAAAAAAAAAAAAAAAAAAAAAAAAAAAAAAAAAAAAAAAAAAAAAAAAAAAAAAAAAAAAAAAAAAAAAAAAAAAAAAAAAAAAAAAAAAAAAAAAAAAAAAAAAAAAAAAAAAAAAAAAAAAAAAAAAAAAAAAAAAAAAAAAAAAAAAAAAAAAAAAAAAAAAAAAAAAAAAAAAAAAAAAAAAAAAAAAAAAAAAAAAAAAAAAAAAAAAAAAAAAAAAAAAAAAAAAAAAAAAAAAAAAAAAAAAAAAAAAAAAAAAAAAAAAAAAAAAAAAAAAAAAAAAAAAAAAAAAAAAAAAAAAAAAAAAAAAAAATTATCGTGAAGAATAAAAAAAAAAAAAAAAAAAAAAAAAAAAAAAAAAAAAAAAAAAAAAAAAAAAAAAAAAAAAAAAAAAAAAAAAAAAGCGCTGGTCCTAATGTTACTTTTGGAGATGACTCTCAAGGAAAGACTGAAGGATTTGGTATACTTTCAAATGGTCCCCTTACATTCAGAAGGGTCTCATATGTAAATGGTTTAAAGCACAACTTGATCAGTGTGAGTCAGTTGTGTGATGCTGGTTATGAAGTGAGATTCAGGTCTGATAAGGGTATTGTTCTTGATTTGGAAGGCAATGTTGTTCTTATTGCAAATAGGGATGAGTCTTTGTATTCTTTTGACATGAGAAATCCAACTGTCACAAAAGAAGTTTGTTTCATGTCAAAGACTCAAGATGAGCTGAATTGGTTGTGGCATAAAAGGTTGTCTCATATGAATTTCAAAGACATCAACAAGCTGTATAAGAAAGAGTTGGTGTCTGGTCTTCCAGTGATCAATTATGAGAAGGACAAGCTGTGTGGTGCTTGTGAGAAAGGCAAGCAACACAAAGCTACTTTTAAGTCTAAAACATGCTCAACCATTGACAATTGTTTGGATCTGCTTCATATGGATCTTTTTGGACCAATTAGTACTCCTTCATTCACTGGAATGAGGTACTCCTTGGTAATTGTTGATGAATATTCAAGATACACCTGGGTTTTCTTTCTCAAACACAAGAGTGAAGCTGCTGACAGCATTATTCATTTCATCAAGCAAGCTGAAATTCTCTACAAAAGGCCTGTTAGGCAATTAAGAAGTGATAATGGTACTGAATTTAAGAATATCACTCTTAATTCTTTTTGCAGTGAAAAAGGAATTTCACAAGTATACTCAGCTGCCAGAACTCCTCAACAAAATGGTGTTGCAGAAAGAAGAAACATAACTCTTATTGAAGCTGCCAGATCCATGATGCTCAAAACAATGTCAAGTCTCATTTCTGGGCTGAAGCAGTACACACAGCTTGCTTTACTCAGAACAGATCCCTTATTGTGAAAAGATACCAGAAGACTGTATATGAACTTCTTCTGGGGAGAAAACCTGAAATTGGTTTCCTAAGAATGTTTGGGAGTCCTTGTTACATTCTGAATCAGAAAGACCATCTTGGAAAGTTTGATGAGAAAGCAGATGAAGGTATCCTACTTGGATATGCAACAATGATGAAGGCCTACAGAGTTTACAACAAGAGAACTAAAACAATTGAGAACTCTGTTAATGTAAGCATAGATGAAGGTTGTTCTAAGCCAGATTGCTCTCCTCCTAAAGATGAAGATTTCAATTTTGAAGAACTGGCTGTACCTGAGAATGAGCCTCCAACTAATCCTCCAGTTGGAGCTGATAATGCTCAAACTCAGGGGGAGCAACTTATAGAAAAAGAAGAAGGTGTTCCAATCTTTGAAAATGCACAAGCTGATCCAACTCTACTGAAGAAATTATTCAGAATCCATTAAATGACTCTCAAACTGGTTCAGATTCCTCCATTCCAGTCCAAGCTGATCAGCCTCTTCCTCAAGCTGATCATGCTGGACCATCTAATCTGAATCAGCCCATTGTCCCAGTTGCAAACAAATCAACTCATGTTACTAAATGGACAAGGAGTCATCCAATTAACCAAATCATTGGTGATCCTCTCTCTGGTGTTAAAACAAGAAGAAAGCAATAGGCAATTTTTGCATGTTTGTTAATTTTCTGAGTAAGGTAGAACCAACTGAGGTTAATGAAGCACTGGCAGATCCTTCTTGGGTAAATGCAATGCAAGATGAGTTAACACAGTTTGAAAGAAACAAGGTTTGGGAACTTGTTCCAAGACCTCATCACAAGACTGTAATTGGAACCAAGTGGGTCTACAGAAACAAAATGGATGAAAGGGGAGTTGTGACCAGAAACAAAGCAAGATTGGTAGCTCTTGGTTACAGACAAGAGGATGGACTTGATTATGATGAGACTTTTGCACCAGTGGCAAGATTAGAGGCAATCAAAATGTTCTTGGCCTTCTCTGCTCACAAAGGTTTCAAAGTCTATCAAATGGATGTGAAGAGTGCATTTCTTAATGGAAAATTGGAAGAAGAAGTCTATGCTGAACAGCCTCCAGGTTTTGAAAGTTCAAAGTTTCCTGACCATGTGTTCAAGCTTGACAAGGCTCTCTATGGGTTGAAGCAAGCTCCAAGGGCATGGTATGACACTTTGTCTAAATTCTTATTGGCTAACAACTTCAAAAGAGGTTAATGTTGACAAGACTTTGTTTGTGAGAAAGTATAATGGTGATATCCTGCTTGTACAAATTTATGTAGATGATATAATATTTGGGTCTAGCAGTGAAAGACTTTGCAAAAAGTTTTCTGAACTAATGTCTAAAAAGTATGAAATGAGCATGATGGGAGAACTAAACTATTTTCTGGGTTTACAAGTTAAACAGACTAAAAATGGAATTTTTATAAACCAAGGAAATATGTTAAAGATCTCTTAAACAAATTTGGTTTTAGTGATTGCTCACCTATGAAAACTCCTATGGGAACTGGTGATAAGCTGGGTGAAGATAAAAATGGCAAATCTGTTGACACCACAGCTTATAGGGGTATGATAGGATCATTATTTTACTTGACTGCTAGTAGACCAGATATTATGTTTGCTACATGTCTTTGTGTAAGATATCAAGCTAGTCCTAAGGAATCTCATCTTAAGGCTGTGAAAAGAATCTTTAGATACCTTAAAGGTAGTCCCAATCTGGGTCTTTGGTATCCCAAAGACTCAGGATTTGATCTAATTGGCTATTCAGATTCTGACTTTGCAGGATGTAAGATTGATAGAAAAAGTACTTCAGGAGCTTGTCAATTGCTTGGCAATAGACTTGTAAGCTGGTCCAGCAAGAAGCAGCATTCAGTTTCTATCTACTGCAGAAGCTGAGTATGTTGCTGCAGAAAGTTGTTGTTCTCAAATTCTCTGGATGCAATATCAGCTTCAAGACTATGGTGTCACTGCATCAAAAACTCCAATCTTTTGTGACAGTACCAGTGCCATAGCAATTTCAAACAATCATGTGCTTCATTCAAGGACCAAGCACATTGATATAAGATATCATTTCATCAAGGATCATGTAATGAAAGAAGATGTTGAACTCCACTTCATTCCAACAGATAATCAGCTTGCTGACTTGTTTACAAAGCCATTGGATGAATCAAGGTTCAACTATCTTATAAGTAAGCTAGGTATGCTTAATATGTAAAAGGCAGTGAGTTAAGTAATAACAAATCTGACCCCTTTAAATTTTTCTAAATTTTGAGGGTAAGCTGTGTCAGACCCAGACTACTCTTTCATACTTGGTGTATTTTTCAAGTAAAAGAGGGTAAGCTGAGTCTGACCCAGCTTCGTGGTTATTTTTGTTATTAAATATCTCAGTGCGTTTTATTACTTACATTATTTTATTTAGTTTGCTTATTGATCCTATTGGAGTGTGACACGTGTAGAGGTTACAGCCGGATACTGAAAAAGTACCTCCACTACTTGTTCATCCTCCAATCATAATCTTTCTCTCTCCAACTTTTTCAAACGGGATATTTTGAATTATGTATATAATATCTATTTAACCTAAATCCCAAATCACTTGTTCATATTTTCTTAAATCAATCTCTTTTTCTCTAATCTGAATACTGTTTTACATTATATATGTTCTAGTTATGTTGTCTATGATCCCGCAAGCCATAGTTATACTTGAAGCTAGTAGATAATGCCCCTAATTTAGCAATCTAAAGCTATTGTTCAGTTCTAAATTTAACTTATAAAATGACATTGAACAAAATTTTTATTGATGATCAATCAAGTTATAAATGATAAATTGAGCCTCACAAGTTGAGATATCAATCAAAATTCTTATAAATGTCCAACAAATCAATCACCAAACCAATTTAAGTAAATATGACATGAGAATAAAGATTTTATCTCAAAGTATAGTCATACATTAACATGTACATAAAAGTGTTTAAATAACAATAAGTATATGTATATATGCTTAAAATAAATACAAGTTTATAAGTAAAGGCTTAGGTAACAAATTAAAAACACAAAAATATATACATACATATACATATACACGACATATATATATATACACATACTAAAATAAATAATTAAGTTTCACTACAAACAAATACAATTACCCTTACAAAATACATATATACTTACATCTAACACATACATACACATTATATACACAACTTTAAATAAAAAAAAAAAAAAAAAAAAAAAAAAAAAAAAAAAAAAAAAAAAAAAAAAAAAAAAAAAAAAAAAAAAAAAAAAAAAAAAAAAAAAAAAAAAAAAAAAAAAAAAAAAAAAAAAAAAAAAAAAAAAAAAAAAAAAAAAAAAAAAAAAAAAAAAAAAAAAAAAAAAAAAAAAAAAAAAAAAAAAAAAAAAAAAAAAAAAAAAAAAAAAAAAAAAAAAAAAAAAAAAAAAAAAAAAAAAAAAAAAAAAAAAAAAAAAAAAAAAAAAAAAAAAAAAAAAAAAAAAAAAAAAAAAAAAAAAAAAAAAAAAAAAAAAAAAAAAAAAAA
>CM067167.1:57026063-57068436 GCA_034093135.1 Erigeron breviscapus | reverse complement strand
AATGTCAAGAAAACAGAGATTGAGTTAAACATCAAATTCATCAAAGCTCTTGGTCCAGAATGGGAAGATTTTGGAACACAGATCAAGCAACATCAAAATCTGACCAAGTTCACCATTCATACTCTTTATGAATCTTTCAAACTAAATGAAAACCAAGTCCTAAACAAAGCTTCATCAAACAAAATGCCAGAAGTTGTATCTTCTGATCCTTTGGCATTGATAGTTGAGAAGAAGATTTCTGAGCTCTTAAGAGGCAAATGGTAGTTGTTTCTTCATCTGATGAGGAGGGAGATGATCTGATGGCTACAAGAGATGGTGTTTCAGATGAAATATATCAAGCTCTTGCCGCGGTAACAAAGCATATCAAGAGAAAATTTTACAAAGCGAGGCCAACAAACAAAAATCTCCGCACTTCTTCTACAAGTGCATTTCCCAAGAAGGAACACTATCATCCTAAGAGTAATGAGCTAGGTGAAGCTAATGGATCAAGGTATGGTGAAAAGAAGGAAGTCTATGAGAAACAAGTTGTTGAGAAGGGTAAGGCATCAGACAAAAAGTGCTACAATTGTGGTATTCCTGGACATTTTGCTGTTGATTGCAAACAACCTCGAAAGCGGAACTATGAGTATTACAAGCAGAAGATGCTGTTAGCCAAACAAGTCGAAGCAGGACATGCATTGCTAGCTGAAGATGACAAATGGTTGTTACTCACAGATGATGAAGATCAAGATTGTAAACTAAAAGGACAAAGTTACTCACATTAAAACTTTATCATTTAATTGATTAAACACATTATCCAACAGCAGCATGAAAAAAAAACATCATCAGACCAACAACCCCCAATTCCTACTTTAATCCGTTTCTTTTCAAAATATATGCCAGATTTACCTTTTTACTTTGATTATTGTAAAATCTATTAATATCCTTGAATATATTTACCGCACATTCTTCATCTTTTTTAGATATGACTTGTGAAACATTTGTAACGATAACGGACAAATAAGTTGATGCATTATGCCAATACTCAAATATAGAGATTTTTAAGTATGTGCTAAAATGGCGCGTTTTGAACAAAATTTGCAGGAGTTACATGGCCGAGCTCTGAGGGTGAACTACACCAAATAAGAGGTCACAAGGTGGAGGTATAGTTTTCGAGCAGGTGACTACTTTTTTAGGAGTGCATCTTTAAATCATTGTGGAGTGTCCCTAATTGTCAAAACGCCTGGTTGGGTGAAAGGTATGCTTTAAATATGTTGATTCCTTACAAAAATGTTATAAAACTACAACATTTAGGAACTGAAAACTGGACCTCAAAAAGAAAAACATAAAACATTAAACATAAATTAAACAATAATCTTAGAAAAGGGGTCTTTCCAAAGTGGCTGTACCAGTGACTGCTGGCTATCAATAATTAAACATTATTTCCACTACTTCATTCCCTTATGTTTGTTTGAGCTTGCTTATTAATGATGCAAACATCCCACGAAATTAGCAAGAAGTTGTTGCTAATGATGATGACAGAAATGCCTCAGAGGTTCATGTTTTGTCTTCTTTTTCTTGTTTCTATCTGTCTTTTGTAATAAAGTTGTAATCTTTTTTTGTGGGTTTTGTGCTTTTTGGTAAATCCTTAAATTTTATCCAATACCCATTTGTATATAGGTGTTTTTTAGTTCATGGCAGCTCAGATTTTGTGGCTTCTTGATGTGGCACCGCCTAAATCTTGAAATTATTTGTTTCCTGAATTTTGAGACAATTTACAATTTCTGAGATTTTGTATGATTTACTGATAGGAAATTTTAAGGCTTGATCCTTTAGGGTTATGGGTTAATAGTGTGTAGTTGTAATAACTGTGTTAATTTGCCCCATCTGTTTTTTTTTGTTTGTTTGTTTGTTTTTTATAATGAAGTGTCTTTTCCTTTTTAAAGACACAGTTATTTATGATCAAGCTAATATTACGTCACCGAAATAAAGATATATACTTTGATCTTGGGTGTTGGATTATATAATGTCATCTTTATTTTTGATATAGGTTTAGAGTTGTTTGGAGAAAATTAGTGATTGAATATAATTGCTGCAAATAAAATTGTGTAAAGATTTTGACTACTTCTAGGCTTTCCATTGATACTGCAATATTTATGTTATGTTATTGTTGTAATTTGTGAATGTTCCTTAGTTCTCTATGTAGAAGCCAATACTTGATGCAATTGCAAGCAAACAATGATAAATGATTATTTGTTCCAGCTTCCATCTTTTCTCCAAAATAATTCTAGTGTCATAGAATGTATTATTAGACCCGGTATCTTTGCTTAGATAGAGCCATAGAGGTATAATATTTAAAATGGTTATTACTGGTATTTGCAGGCAGATGCCAGGGAGAAGGAGTCTACAAGTGAAGTTATAAATTCTGGAAAAAACACACGTCATTTGGATTTATCACTTAATATACCCCCAAGACATCCACATTTTGGTAGTAGTGGAAGTGGGAAGGCTTTACTCCAGTCTCCTAGTATTTCATCCAACGGCGGGACCTCATCACGGGGCATTTTTAGAGGTTTAAGTTTCAAAAAGAAGGATCCTCCCAATGGTGAAAGTAGCTCTCTTCTTCGTTCTGACACAAATGCACCACCAGACAAAAGCCCTGCCGTGACCAACCATATGTCCACTTTAAAGGGGAAACGATGTACATCTCTTCCGGTTAAACATGGGTCAATTCCTTCCCCTTCAGTCACCACGCCCATTTCAGCTAGGACATATAGTGAACAACAAAAATCACAAGTAAGATGTTCTCCAACAGTTGCATTACATCACACACTTGTATAGAACTCATATATAACATGCTCGAGTCTGATCGGTGATCACTTGAGGTAGAAAAGGGGCAAGTCGGGAGGTTGATTCACTGGTCAAGATGGGTCATACAGATTGGGTTGACCTGAAACAATTTTTGTCCAAAGTGCTTTCTTTTTCATTTTCATTTATAGATTAGTGTCTCAAATATTATTCTTATTTTGGGTAAGGATTAGTGTCTAAAATTTAATTACAAGATTATACTACTTTTCAATATTCTATTTTTCCGTAAAATAATTAGTAGGTTATTCACATTGATATTGTTTATATATGTTTATTCCTTCTTTTTAAGCAGATAATCAATCTCAAACACCCTTTTGAAAACTGCTTATTTTTGAACGAAGCATTTAAATTAAGCAGCTTGGTATCTGCTTTTTACTAAGCAGATATGCACTTTAATATAAACAACCCAAAACACCCCAACTTGGTAGCTTTTAACTCATTTGATCCTTTTCCCTTTTAAGTTGATCTTATATACATGATGTTTGACCGTTTAGGAAAACGTTACCTGCATCAACCGGTTCATAAGTGAATGGTCTGAAATCGCCACGGAAATTCCCAATTTTGTTTGACAGAAATTTTGTTGTAAAGCAGATTTGAATTTATACTGCACAACCATTATATTGTGACATGTTATTTCTTTATTGTTTTTCCTGCAGATAGGGGCGGCACAACCTTCAGTTTCAAGGTCTCTTTCTGTGCCTGGACGAAACATTGTTATTGTAAGATCAATCTCATTTGCAACCCGCAAGGATAATGATCAAATAGAAAGTGCTGATGGTATGTTCAGACCATATAACATGTTGCAATCACTACTGTTAGTTGCAGGTTGCTTTTAACTTATATGATATAATTGCTTGTCAAATGAAGATCATAACAGTCCTGTTCAAGTAGAAAATGATGAAGAGATTGACGAGGAAGAAGCAGTTTGCAGGATCTGTTTTGATACATGTGATGAAGGTAATCAGCTCAAAATGGAATGCAGCTGCAAAGGTGACCTAAGACTTGTACATGAAGAATGTGCTGTCAAGTGGTTTAGTGTCAAAGGGAACAAAAACTGCGATGTTTGTGGTCAAGAAGTCTCAAATTTACCAGTGACTTTACTTCGTATGCATAGTTATGTTCAAAGACAAAATATCACAGCACAAAATCAACAGGGTCTGAATTCTGCAACA
This sequence comes from Erigeron breviscapus, assembly GCA_034093135.1. NCBI lineage: Eukaryota > Viridiplantae > Streptophyta > Magnoliopsida > Asterales > Asteraceae > Erigeron > Erigeron breviscapus. Next base: position 57,064,417 of record CM067167.1, on the reverse strand, counting down.
ATAAGGTGCATAATTTCTTAAGTTTATGTTTGAGGAAATATATGCAGAACTTAAACATAACTGGACACCAACTCCCAGAACTGGATATATATAGTTAGGTCTTATCTATTATTGGGAAGATTGAAAAGCAGAAATACTCGTGATGTTGTCTTTACACATTTAATTTGTTGGTTTCTCATATTTTAAATGGGAAATTGCTATATGTTTTATGCAGTGCCTGGCAGGACTTTGTGGTGCTAGTTTTGATCAGTACAATATGCTACTTCTTTTTCCTCGAGCAGCTTCTGGTGAGCCCTCTTTCCCTTAATTCGATGCTTCCCATATATCCTTTATTTGGCTTCTGGACATCTGGTGATGATATCACATTATGCAGATCCACGACCTGAAAACTCAAGCTGTTGTGATTGCTGCACCATTTTCTTTTACGTTTGGCATTTTATCATCTACATTTGCACCATTTTCTTTTACGTTTGGCATTTTATCATCTATATAATGTTGCAACACAATCTTACAGTAACCTTGTTTCAACTACAGCAATCAGAGAGTATATTTGGACATATGCGGCTCTTGAATTTGCACTTGTAGCTATGATTCTACATTTGTTTTATTCTTGGGTAAGTTACATATTTGAAGGGTATTTTGGGAAAACTTGTGATGCTACATAGCTGGTTACCTGAATCATGAGCAAATTCATTTGTTTGTTGCAGCTTCAGTTGAAGGCAATATATGCAGTAATGCTGTCATCAGTTTTGGGGTTTGGAACAGCTATGACCCTCAATGCATTGTATATCCGCTACTTTGTCTGGCGAGTTCAAATCCCTCGAGAATCCAACAGCGTTTAATGAGTGAAATATGTTAGATATTATATAAATTGTGTACATAATTAATCTCTCTTGACACAAGGGGCTAATCAGTCTGGAGGTTCATCTCCATAATTCCATTGACCTCAGTGGGCTGTACCAGTGTTGAGGGGAAAATGTGTTTGTACTAGTGTTTCCTTTGTATTTCATGAAAAAATGGTCTCCATTTTGAAGTCCATGATGATTTATCTCTATAAAAATGGTAATTTTGTAGATTGCTTGTGTTGGATTCCAGAAAATATCCAAATGTGACGTACAAGGAAATACGCCACTTCAAAAATATCTGGATATGCTAAATGATATTTCATAAACCGATTCGATAATGAATTATGGTATAAACTTGTTAATAGCAATCATAAATTTACTGAAATTTTTTTGTCTTTTTGATGATTAAAATGTATACAAAAGATGAGAGCCATTTCCTTTACAAAATGTGGTACCTTAAAATTAGTTGCATTATCTGTTAGTCCAGATTATGGTAACATATCTAGTTAAGTTTTCCTTCACAATATTCAGATATGGAATGAAGGTGCATGATATATCCAGTTGACTTTCCAGATCTAAGATTGTTCAGTATATTGACTTACTAATATAAGTCATCAAGTCAACTAGTTTTCTTGCTTCTTGCAGAGGATTCATGTGCTGGATAACATGTTCATTAAATTGTACTTTGCATAATTTAATATAATTACATCCCACTTGAAATTAGAGTGCGACCTTTTCCGCTCATATAAGGGCATGCCAGATTTGGTTTTAGGCAATGCCCAAAATGGTGACCATCACAAGAGTATGCCAATGGTTGTGCTTAATACTATTCATAGTGTCGAAAACAGAATGTTCAGATGACGTTGAAATGACTTACATGCAAAGTGCTATTGCCAAAGGAGCTGGTACACTTGTTTCCTTAAACTCTCTGTGTGCGTGTTTATGTGTGTGCTAAAAATGTTGTTGTGCAGTTTGTTTAGATGGAAGCCCACCAGCATACCAGTTTGATAAAGGATTCGGAGAAGGTGTTGACAAGTGGTTAATTCACATACAGGTTAGTCATTTCATATGTTCATGTATCCACTTACTCTTAGTATTTGAAGTATCATACAAATATTCAATTCATAAACATAACTGTTGTACCCTTGTTCGATATGCAATCTGCATACAGGTTAGTCATTTCATATGTTCATGTATCCACTTACTCTTAGTATTTGAAGTATCATACAAATATTCAATTCATAAACATAACTGTTGTACCCTTGTTCGATATGCAATCTGCATACAGGTAGTACATATGTTGGCCTCATTCTTATATGACCTTAACCTTAGTATGGGAACTATCTTAAATGATTAATAGTTAGAAACAAAACTGTGAGATGCTATAAAAAGTACCATGAGCTTAATACAAACTTATGTTCGTTTAGGGGGGTGGATGGTGTGAGTCAACAAAAAGTTGTCTTTTACGTGTGAACAAGAGCAATGGAGTGGGTTCATCGAAACTTATGCAAAAGTTTAATTTCACAGGAGTTTTCAGTAGTAAGCAAGAGTTCAATCCAGGTAGGTGCTCATATGTGTACAATTTTTAGATAAATAGATTTATATTTATGGTGCAAATTAAGTTTGTTCGAATTTTCAGGCTTCTACAACTGGAATAGAGTCATCATGAGGTATTGTGATGGAGCATCATTGTTGAGTTAAGGATTCGCTGACCAGACTTGGTCGCTGACGTGTGTCGTCAGCGAGTCACGAACTCTTGTCAGCGGGTGGTTTGCTTTCCAATTTGTTGGTCAAGGCGGGAAGATTTTAAACCAGAAGAAGACAAGAGTCACATGGTGGTTCATCCAACTGTATATTACCTTATATGGCAAAGGTACAGTTGGGACCAAAACAAGGGTTTTCTCTTTCATACCCGTTTTGGTAAAGAAGACAAAGGCTCCTGGATCCAAGTACTTAGAGCCAATGGGACGTCGACAACCACCATCCTATCTCTATCATTGTAAGGCTGTGTTGCCCTAATTCCTCCTCTATATAAAGCAACACAGCCGCATAAAATATAAGTGTGTTTGTCACCACAAGTGTGTGTCACTTATTTCTTTTGTAATTGCTTAAGTTTCTCTCATTGTCTAGACTTAGCAATTATTAAGTTCATTTGTATTCTTGTAAGTCAAGTTGTAATATCGACCGTGTATTCACTGTTTATTCAATGATACATATGATTAGACTTGCTTAGATCTTTGCATTTGAACTTGGTCTTGTTCTTGTCTCTTACTTTACATTCTTTACTTTCCTGTCTAGCTTAATTAAATATAAGTGTGCAATCGTGGACTGTCAAGTGGTATCAAAGCCACCGTTTCTAAATTATTGAAACAAAGATCTGTTGCATACTTATTTTCTTTCAAATATTCTTCTTTCTTTCTTAAATACAAGAACATGACTTCTGTACCAACTCTTGTGAACACACGTGACTTTGGTTACGTGTCTGTTCCTCCAAGATTCGAGCCTGAGGACTTTGGATCTTGGAAGGAAAGAATGCTTCTTCACATAGTTGGTGTAGAACCCTATCTTATGACCATAATGACCAAAGGTCCATATGTACCCACTCTGGTACAAAGAACACCAGGAGCAACTGCTGATGCTCCTGAGGTAGTGATTGACATTGTCAAACCAGAGGTACAGTGGACCGATGATGAGCGTAGACTGGTGAATCTTGATTCCAGGCTCAATAACATGATTGTCAGCACTCTTCCTTCTGATATCATGAAAGTGGTCATTAGATATCCCTCTTCTAAAGAAGTATGGGATAGGCTATGTAGCATGTATGAAGGCTCTGCTGCTACCATTGCTACTAAAAAGATAGACCTCAAAAGAGCCTATGAAAAATTCTTTTCTCTTACTAATGAAGGTCTGAATGGCACATATACCCGATTCAAAGGGTTGCTAAATGACATGACCACTGTTGGTATCACCCATGACAACTTTGAGGTATGCCACAAATTTCTTGATAGTCTTCCTATCAAGTGGCAAGGATTAAGACAAATCCTTAGGACCACTAAGCGTCTTAATGGTCTTGATCTTGAGTCTCTCTTCGGTATTCTTCAATTTGAAGAGAGAGCCCTTGCTCAAACTCTAAGAGCCGCTGCTGATGCAAAACATCATGCTAGTCCCTCCTCTTCCTCTACATCTTCTGCTTATTCTGTTGTCGACCCACTTGCCCTTGTCTCTGCTGAGCCCAACAATTTCAATGTTGGTGCCAGCTCTTCTACTCTTCCATCTCCAATCCAATCTCTTGTTAATGATCTCGATGCTGATGAGAAACAAGAGATGTTCAGCGACTTCATAGACTTTGCTCTAGTCGCTGGAAAGAGATACGCAAGAAAATGGAACAACCGTAAGTCGGTTGCTCCATATAAGCCTCCTGTTGACAAGTCCCAAGAGGAATGCTGGAGATGTGGACGAAAAGGACACTACCAGAAGGAGTGCAGAGTTGCTCTTCCAACTCCTGCTGCTCCTAAACCTAACCCCTCTAAACCTGCTGATGAGTACAGGAACAAATACTATCAGCTAAAAGCTAAGGTTGCTGAGATGGAAGAGGCTAAAACACCAGCAAAAGGGCTGGTTGCTGAAGAGCATGACTGGGCTGATTCAGATGAGTCAGACAGTGAAGAATATGTTGACACCATGTGTCTCATGGCACTCTCAGATGGTGATGCACTGACGAAGGACCAAGTCTCGTCCAGTCAGTGGGTAAATGTCACCATTAAAAAGGTATGTGCTCACTCTTCTTCCTCTGACGAAGATAAACCTAAAATCTTCGAATCTCTTCTTTGTGACTTTCAGTTTGTTGAATCTATACGAGCTGATATCCAGTCCAAACTTAACTCTGTCAGTTCAGAGTTAAGTGAAAAATCTAAAAAACTCAATGAATTGAGGAATGTTCACGTTGAACTCCAATCTCATGAGTTGCTGGCACGAAAGGTTCAACTTGAGAATGAAAAACTCAAACTTGAAGTTTCCAACCTTAAGAAGATTGTGACCTCCTGGTCAAAAGCTTCCAGGTTTCATCACCAGTGCCTAAATGAACAAGTCCCTGCCCAAGTTCAGGCAGTGATAGGCGGCGACTTTGAAGCTGCTGCTACTCTTTCTGACTTGTTCAATGATGAGGTGAAACCTGAAATTTCTATCCCTCCGTCAGCATTCATGTCTCCTGAAGAGATGAAGAAATGGTATTTCATTAGGGGTCTTAATGATTATCATACTGAAATGGAAGCTGGTCCTTCCTCTCCTACCTCCAGCGACCCATCTTCCCCTGCTGATGCAAATGGTGCTAGTTCCTCAACAAGCGCCAGCAACCCCTTTCCTCATCTTCCCATCATTGGCATGATGCCTAATGAAGGAAGAGTTCAATACTCTTCTGGGGAATCTTTTGAAGGGGATATTGGAAGTGACGATTTTAAACCTGTCGCTCCTCAGCAACTCACTCTTAGAGCTGCTGAACCCTTCAAAAGAAGTACGGTTGCTGTCCCTTATGACTATAGCACGCCTCAGCGTGCTAACACTGTCAGTCAGCAACCTCAACATGTTGCTCCTCAAGCTTCTTCTTCCTCATCCTCTCAGCAACTTCCTACCCATGCTGACAGTAAAACTGATCAGCATGAGCGTCTTATGAAAAGACGCGTTAGGTTTGGTGACGCTAGACATCAGCTAGTAGGACCTTCTCGGGTCAGACCTGCTGATAAACCAGTCCATCAGCAAGCACCCCAATCCATGCCTACTCCTTCCAATATGAGGAATAAAACTCCTCAAAAAGGAAGAATACCTTATACTCAAAGTAGGTCTACCACTCCTCAGAGAGGACACTTGCCACACCAGCAAGTAAGACCTATCACTCCTCAAAGAGGACACTTGCCTCATCAGCAAGTGAGATCTACTACTCCCAATAGGCAGTACCTACCTCATAGGCAAATGAGGACAGTTACTCCTACTCAGCAACCTAGATCGATCACTCCCAAAAGAGTGCACCCATCTCAGCAGGCTTCTTCTTCTTCCTCTCAACCTGCTGTCAAACAAGCTTGGAGTATTGTCAAGGGATCACAAAATCCCTCTACTTCTCAAACTGAGGATCCAAAAGGAAAGTCTATCTTGGGTCCTGCTCCTAAGATGCCTCAGCTTACACTTAAGCATAAGCAAAAGTCAAAGCAAAAGAGAAAAGCATCTTCCTCCTCTGACCCCCAAATTAACGAGCTTACTCAGCGAGTTAATGATCTTTCTTCTCAACTGAAGGAAATTCTTCCTTCAAAGTCAAAAGGGCAGCACCTCTGTTAGAAAATGCTACATATGTGGCAGCAGAGGTCATGTTGCTGCTGATTGTGATGAAGATAACTCCAGGGATGCTCCTGAAGTTGTCATTCAACCCAATCCTCCTTCCTCAACAGCTGCTTCCTCCTCCACTATGGTCAGCGAGAGACCTTCTGCTGAACTTGAAAACAGTGTAGGTGATACAACTGTTCTCACTGAGGAAAACATTGCTGACTTCATTGCTACTCAGCGAATCTCCTTTCCCCAGTCTCAAGAGATCATTTCTAATGGTCATGGCAGCATTCTGGTCGAGTATGGGACCAACAATCAAGTCAGCAGCTTGACTGTTCTAGATACTGGAAACACTGTCACTTATACCTCTGCTGATCAATATTTCACCAATGAGGTGACTCGTGACATGCTTCCTGCTCATCAACTTGTTAATAACTTTCCAAGAGATGAGAATATTATCCCAAGTGCTCCCCTTTCTCTTTCTACTAATGACACTGAAGAGGAAAACTCTGAATCTGCTGCTGTCAACTCTGAAGCTCCCTACTTTAATCCTGCTGACATGGCTGTCAGTGAGTTCAACAGTGAACCTATCTAAATCCTTCTGTTGTATCCATGCAGGGCTCGCTAGGAAAAGGTGTGTGGTACTTGAATAGTGGCTGTTCAAAACACATGACTGGCTCTAAGTCCCTGCTGGATAACTATGTAGAGGCTGCTGGCCCTACTGTAGTGTTTGGTGATAACTCCACTGGACAAACTGAAGGTTATGGTCATCTATCCAATGGTCTCATTAAGTTCACCAAGGTTGCTTATGTAAATGGTTTGAAGCATAACCTCATCAGCATAAGTCAACTTTGTGATGCTGACTACAAAGTGATTCTTGATAAACATCAAGGCACTGTTGTAAATATAAACAAAGAAGTCGTCTTGGTTGCTCCAAGAAAACGAGATGTCTATCTTGTTGACTTTACTCCTATCAAAACTGATAGTGAGACTTGTTTCTTTGCCAAGTCAACAGCTGAATTAAATTGGTTATGGCACAAGCGTATGTCGCATGTGAATTTCAAAACCATCAACTCTCTGGCCAAAAAGAACCTTGTTCGTGGCCTTCCTCATCTCTCTTTTGAAAAGGATAGGCTTTGTGGTGCTTGTGAAAAAGGTAAAAGCCACAGAGCTACCTTCAAAACAAAGCAGGCCAATTCTATCTCTGGCTGCTTTCATCTTCTTCACATGGACCTTTTTGGTCCAGTGAATGTCCAAAGTCTAAAGGGTAGCAGATACACTTTAGTAATCGTGGATGAATATTCACGATATACTTGGACCATCTTTCTTCATTCCAAGAGTGATGCTGCTGAAGAGATCATCAATTTCATCAAGAAAATGGAAAATCTCAACAACATAAGAGCTAAAGAACTCAGGAGCGACCATGGCACTGAGTTCAGAAACCACACTCTTGAATCCTTTTGTGCTGATCAAGGGATCTCGCAAAATTTCTCTTCCACTAGAACTCCTGAGCAAAATGGTGTCGCTGAAAGGAGAAATAGAACTCTCATCGAGGCAGCAAGCACTATGCTAAGTGAGTCCTCTTTGCCCAGCAAGTTTTGGGCAGAAGCTGTCAATACAGCCTGTCGTACTCAAAATCGTTGTCTTATCGTCAAAAGACATGACAAAACAGCGTATGAGGTTTTGAAAGGTAAGAAACCTCAAATCAAATACTTCCATGTGTTTGGATGTCCTGTCTTCATTCTTAACAACAAGGATCACTTAGGAAAATTTGATCCCAATGCTGATGATGGATACTTTCTTGGATACTCATCCATCAGCAAGGCATTCAGAGTATTTAATACTCGTCTTCAGAAGGTAGATGAATCCATTCATGTTACCTTTGATGAAAGTTCATCAGCACTAAAGGACATTCAATCCTCTTCCTCTAAGGTAATCTTTAATGAGCTCGTTGATCCTCATAATGAGGAAGCTGACTCATTTATTGATGATTCTTGCTCGCTGCCTGAAAACGATCAGCATATCTCTTAGGACAGTTCAGCTGACACTGAATTAGAACAAGTCGCTGCTCATATCTACACGATTGAGCCAGTTGAGCCTATCTTAAGATCAATCCATGCTGCAGCATCCAAACCTAGATCACTGGCTGATGATGTGCATGCTGATGACTCTGCTGAAGATGAGTTTCATGATGCATCAGCAAATGCTGATGATATGGAGTCTGCTGAAGACTCCAACATCAATGATAACTCAAATCAATCGAATGGCTCTACTGATCATACTCCTGAACCCATTTTTACCATTGATCTTTCTTCTTATGACAATCTCGCTGCTGCTCCCATCTCTCTGTCTTCCGCTGACACTCTACTGGGTTCATCAAGTGCTCCTGCACTAAAGTGGACATCCAGTCATCCAGCTCACCAAATCATTGGTGATCCTCAAAAGGGGATTACAACTCGATCAGCGACAAGAAACACATGTCTATATGTTAACTTCTTGTCTATGATCACTCCCAAAAATATAGGAGAAGCAATGGTTGATCCTTCATGGGTTGCTGCCATGCAGGAGGAACTTACCCAATTTCAAAGACAGCATGTCTGGTTTCTAGTTCCTCTACCTCCTGGAAAAGAACCCATTGGAACCAAATGGGTTTATAGGAATAAAATGGACGAAGATGGTGTTGTTACACGTAACAAGGCTAGGCTGGTTGCACAAGGTTACCTTCAGGAAGAAGGTGTTGACTATGATGAAACTTTTGCACCAGTGGCCCGATTGGAAGCAATTCGCTTATTCTTGGCACATGGTGCTTACAAAAACTTCACTGTATATCAGATGGATGTAAAGAGTGCCTTCCTAAATGGAAAACTCGATGAGGAAGTTTATGTTGAGCAGCCACCTGGTTTTGAAGATCCTGCCAAGCCTCACCATGTATATCGTCTCTATAAGGCACTCTATGGTCTTAAACAAGCTCCTAGAGCTTGGTATGACATACTCTCTGAATTTCTTCTTACTAATAACTTTCAGCGAGGGTCCATTGATTGACAGCACCCTCTTCATCTTTAGAAAGGGTGCTGATGTCCTATATGTTCAGATATATGTAGATGACATCATCTTTGGGTCCTCCAGCAAGAAACTCTGCACCAAGTTCAGCTCACTGATGTCTTCTCATTTTGAGATGAGCATGATGGGTGAGCTGACCTTTTTTCTTGGTCTTCAAATTCGCCAACTCCCAAATGGGATTTTCATTAATCAGGAGAAGTACATTCGAGACATGCTGGCTAAGTTTGACATGTCCAATATCACTCCTAAGCCCACTCCTATGTCTCCTCCAAATAATCTCCATGCTGATCCTGATGGAAAGCATGTGAATCCCACTCACTATAGGGGAATGATTGGCTCGCTGATGTATCTCACAGCGAGTCATCCTGATATCATGTTTGCCACGTGCTTATGTGCAAGATATCAAGCCTCTCCTAGGGAGTCTTATCTTCTCGCTGTTAAGCGAATTTTTAAATATCTCAAAGGTACTTCAACACTGGGTCTCTGGTATCCCAAAGACTCCAACTTTGACCTAGTTGCATATTCTGACTCTGACTATGCTGGTTGCATGTTAGATAGGAAAAGTACCAGTGGTGGATGTCAACTGTTGGGGGGGAAGCTGACTAGTTGGTCTAGTAAGAAACAGCATACAGTTTCCATCTCCACTGCTGAAGCAGAATATGTATCAGCAGCGAGTTGTTGTGCACAAGTTCTCTGGATGAAAAACCAACTCGCTGACTATGACTTAGAATTCTCTAAGATTCCCATAATGTGTGACAATACAAGTGCAATTGCTATCACACACAATCCTGTTCAGTATTCAAAGACCAAACACATAGACATTAGGTACCACTTCATTCGTGACCATGTCATGAAAGGGGATGTTGAAATATACTTCATCCCCACCGATGACCAACTTGCTGACATTTTCACTAAACCTTTAGATGAAAAGAGATTCAAAGATCTTGTCAGTAGGTTGGGAATGCTGAATGGTGAATCAGCAACATGACTCGCTGAAAGAAAAAGCAAAATAAAGGCAATAGAGAGCCAAAAGTCTCTATCTAGTCCAGCAGCAAACGGCTGCTGGTAAAGACTTAACAAATCCGTTGATCCCTGTTGCTTTGGGAAAAAGCAAAATAAAGGCAATAGAGAGCCAAAAGTCTCTATCTAGTCCAGCAGCAAACGGCTGCTGGTAAAGACTTAACAAATCCGTTGATCCCTGTTGCTTTGGGAAAATGCAAAATAAAGGTAATAGAGAGCCAAAAGTCTCTATCTAGTCCAGCAGCAAACGACTACTGGTAAAGACATCTAAAATCCGTTTATCCCTGTTTCTTTGGGAAAAAGCAAAATAAAGGTAATAGAGAGCCAAAAGTCTCTATCTAGTCCAGCAGCAAACGGATGCTGGTAAAGACATCTAAAATCCGTTGATGGCTGACAATTTGCCAAAAATTGTTTGGTCAGCGACTATCACTTGTGAGAAATCGCTGGCTAAAACTCCTTGTCTTTTCTCTTCTCGACTAGGTAACCAAATTTTCAAATTAAGTCAGTGGATACACTCCAAATCTTTTGAGCATATCCACTAAGTATTTTTTTTTACTTATTTTATTGATATTTTCAAACGGTTACCTCGATCTCCTCCCTAATGGACAAGTTGTACACTGTATCCGCCGTAACCACTCGAGTATATTTGAAATAGGTGTACAAGTTGTCGCATCAAACTTCTTTTTATACGTTACTCACATACGTATATTTAAACGTATTTTCTCAATATTAAATTGTTTTATTGTACTTTTATTAGTACAAAATAAATTTCTTTTTTTTAAACCAGTTAGTTTAATACGTAAATACTTTTTGCGTATGAGAGAGAAAATAGTGACGGTTCACTTTTGCAGATATGGGTCCCATATCCATACCATATATATGCATATCCTTTCCACTTCTCCTCTTTTTACGTTCATTTTCACTCTCATATATTCCTAAAATCTCTTACTCTCTCTCAAATCTCAAATCTCTTCTATATTTTCTCCAAAATCACAGTTCATCTTTCTTTTATTCTCCTTTCTCATACCATCAATGGCATCTCCTTCTGAACAACCTATTCATGAACAACAACAACCCGAACAAATAGAAAATCCAGAAATCACACCTGAGCACCAAGAAATCTTGGAAGATATACTAGCCTATTTAACTTCCAAGGTTTTCGATCCTGAAGGCATTGTTGCTTCTGATCAAGTGGCTTTTCAAGCCCACAAGTTATCCATCAAACCCAATAACTATCTTGGGTCTCTAGAAATCCATCCCAAAGTGAAGGGTTACTATTCTATGCTTGATTTCATCCGGGCATGTCCAGCCAGAAGGGCAATCTATAAGGATCCCAAAGAGATGTGTGTTCATCTCTTGAGGGAATTCTGGTGGACATGTGACTACAATCTCTCTAGCAGTACTATTTCAGGTACTGTTATGAAAGGAAAGCACACCATCATCATCTCAGTTGATTTGTTAAGGACTGTTCTTCGTCTTCCTCAACAACCTGAAGAAAGAAAATTTGATGACTTGGTGTTGCCTGAAGTATGGAAAAACTGGTTGTTGTCCATAGGTTATGGTACAAACACGAATCCACCTCAATCAGTTCACAGCAACCCTCTTAAAAAGTTCCTGCCTGGAGTATGGAGGTTACTTTTTACACATGTCATTCAATGCCTTGGTGGAAACAGTGGGTCATTTGATCAGGCCACTGCTGCTCAAATGCAGATGATATATGCACTTGCAACTGGTCGCTTCATTGACTACGCAAGTGTCATATTTGAGGATCTAAGGACAAAAGTTACTTCCAAAAATAGATCGAGCTCAGTGCCCTTCACTCGATTTCTCTCACTGATCTTTAAGCATGAGCTGAAGGAGAGGTATCTTCCAAATGGTGCTAATGTCTTTTATGCACCACGTGTGGCCAGCACGGTGTACAAGGTCCCAGCTTGTGACACCAAAGTGTTTGAATCTAAGTATGCTGCGCTCACTCCAGCAATGAAACAGGTACTAGACTCTACGTACCCTGATGTGTATAAGGTTGGAGCTTCAGTACCACCAACTAATGTGGTTGCTGGACCTCCACCTGTTCAACCCTCTGGAGCTGGTTCGCTGGTAAACCCCCCAGCAGCCTCCAAAGCTCCCAAAAAGACCAAGAAAATACATGTTCCATCTTCTTCCACTTCACCTCCTGCTGATGTCCCAAAACAAAAGCAGCGAGTACCAAAGGGCTTAACCACTAAGGCTAAGACGTCCTCACAGCCCAAGGACACTAGACACCCAGCCAACCCATCAGCAGTCTCAAAAAAGACTGCTGACGAGAAAAAGGGTACCAGCAAGCAGCCACCTCAATCTTCTGTAGGAGAGGTTGGTGAAGAACAAGGGCCACCCCAGCCCATTAGAGTTGAGTCAACCACCCATATAATTCCCCGTTCTTCTTCTCAACCCTCTGAGTCGTTGTCAGCAGCCAGATCACAGGTGATGCTAGAGACAACACATTCTTCGGCCGATGATGTATCAGTGCTACAACACACTGAGACAGAGGCACCAAATTCCCCAATCCCTTTAAATTTTTCTTTGGATGAAAGGCATGTGCAGGTTGGTGATGTTGGGAATGTAGGTTTGAATGCTGAGGTAGATACCAGCATAGAAGAAAGGGAAACTGTTGGAAATATTGTTGAAGGTGATGGTACTGGTGATGATGTTGGTGGTCATGTTGAAGAAAATTTAGAGTCTGTTGTTGAAATGGAGGAAGTAGATGAAAGTGATTTAGAGTTGGGTGATATTGTGGCAGATGATTTCCAGCATGACTCATACAGTCATGCTGATGAAATAGAAGCCAGTGATATGGAGGTTGATGCACATGATGATGAACATGATGTTGCTGCTGCTGGTGACAATGCAGCAGCCACTGATGAAAATGTTGATGCTGCTGATGCTGGTGAAAATGCAGCAGCCACTGATCAAAATGTTGCTGGTGATGCTGCTGCTGGTGAATATGCAGCAGCAAATGATGATGATGTTGAGGAAACTGAGGCAGCCACCCTTACTGCCAGGCCTAAAACTCCACCAGTACAACCAGTGAACACCATGCCAACTCTGAGCATGCCCTCCTCCTTTCTATCTGTTCCTGGTTGTCCATCTGTGAAACCAAAAGAGGTGGAGCCTTTACCAGCTAAGAGTTTGGGTATCTCTTACTCTACCTACTCTGCTGACAGGTTGGCACGGGTAGAGAATCAACTGAATGATCTCACCAAGACTGCCACACTCGCTGTTGAGCTTAAAGATCAGGAAACTAATAGGCTAGTAAAGACCATGACAAGCTGGTACAATAAGCAGACTGAGAACACTGCCAGCATTGAGAAAATCAAAGAAAATTCTATCTCAATGGCTGCTGATCAAGAAAAGCTTCATCTTTCCACCAACATTATTAAAAAGGATCAGCAGGTCATAAAATGTGCCACTCGATCGCTGTGGAAGGTTGGAAACTCTATTAGCTACTCAGCAAAGAAAGCTGCCTCCACTAGCAACCAGGCTGTTGATGAGCTAAAGAAGCTAACTAATCTTGTCTCTCCTCTTGTCACACAAGTTGAAAGTAACACTAAGGCTATTCAAGCCTTGGAAAAACAAGTGGCAGATCTTCCAGTTCCTCCAGCATCTTTCACGACGGAAGACCGGAAGAGACAAGAAAAACTTGAGAAGGACGTTGATGAAATTAAGACTTTGTTGACCAAGCTGGTGACTCAGCAATCGCAACCAGCAGCTACTGTGGAAGTGGTCGTTAATAATGTCACTTCCAAGGGGGAGAAAGTTGATGCTGAGGTCTTGGAAATGGTTACTCAAGCAGTGCACAAGGCAGTTCACAAAGTCTATAATGATAATGCTGAAGAGGTTTTGGATGAGGAAGATGCCACTGACACCACAAAGGCAATTGTGGCAGTCAGTGAAGGAAAAACAAAGTGGGAAGTTCCCCCTGCTGGTGCTGAGGGGGAGACTGAAAAAGATATAAGTATGGAAGTTCCCCTTGCTGGTGTTGAGGGGAAGACTGAAAAAGAAGTTTATGCTGAAGTTCCCCCTGCTGGTGCTTAGGGGGAGACTGAAAAAGAAGTTGATGCTGAAGCTCCCCCAGCTGGTGATGAGGGGGAACAAATTCATTTGTTTGTTGCAGCTTCAGTTGAAGGCAATATATGCAGTAATGATGTCATCAGTTTTGGGGTTTGGAACAGCTATGACCCTCAATGCATTGTATATCCGCTACTTTGTCTGGCGAGTTCAAATCCCTCGTGAATCCAACAGCGTTTAATGAGTGAAATATGTTAGATATTATATAAATTGTGTACATAATTAATCTCTCTTGACACAAGGGGCTAATCAGTCTGGAGGTTCATCTCCATAATTCCATTGACCTCAGTGGGCTGTACCAGTGTTGAGGGGAAAATGTGTTTGTACTAGTGTTTCCTTTGTATTTCATGAAAAAATGGTCTCCATTTTGAAGTCCATGATGATTTATCTCTATAAAAATGGTAATTTTGTAGATTGCTTGTGTTGGATTCCAGAAAATATCCAAATGTGACGTACAAGGAAATACGCCACTTCAAAAATATCTGGATATGCTAAATGATATTTCATAAACCGATTCGATAATGAATTATGGTATAAACTTGTTAATAGCAATCATAAATTTACTGAAATTTTTTTGTCTTTTTGATGATTAAAATGTATACAAAAGATGAGAGCCATTTCCTTTACAAAATGTGGTACCTTAAAATTAGTTGCATTATCTGTTAGTCCAGATTATGGTAACATATCTAGTTAAGTTTTCCTTCACAATATTCAGATATGGAATGAAGGTGCATGATATATCCAGTTGACTTTCCAGATCTAAGATTGTTCAGTATATTGACTTACTAATATAAGTCATCAAGTCAACTAGTTTTCTTGCTTCTTGCAGAGGATTCATGTGCTGGATAACATGTTCATTAAATTGTACTTTGCATAATTTAATATAATTACATCCCACTTGAAATTAGAGTGCGACCTTTTCCGCTCATATAAGGGCATGCCAGATTTGGTTTTAGGCAATGCCCAAAATGGTGACCATCACAAGAGTATGCCAATGGTTGTGCTTAATACTATTCATAGTGTCGAAAACAGAATGTTCAGATGACGTTGAAATGACTTACATGCAAAGTGCTATTGCCAAAGGAGCTTGTACACTTGTTTCCTTAAACTCTCTGTGTGCGTGTTTATGTGTGTGTGCTAAAAATGTTGTTGTGCAGTTTGTTTAGATGGAAGCCCACCAGCATACCAGTTTGATAAAGGATTCGGAGAAGGTGTTGACAAGTGGTTAATTCACATACAGGTTAGTCATTTCATATGTTCATGTATTGATCTGTTGGCCTGCCGCTGTTGAACCCCTGCTGTTGAACCTGCCACTGTTGAACCTGTCAAAAGAATTCTGACCTACCAAAACAATCTGAACCTGTCCCAAGATTCTGACCTACCAAAACAATCTGAACCTGTCCATTCTAACCAGTTGAACCTGTCAAAAGAATTCTGACCTACCAAAACAATCTGAACCTGTCCCATTCTAACCAGTTGAACCTGTCAAAAGAGTTCTGACCTACCAAAACAATCTGAACCTGTCAAAATCATCTGAACCTTCAAACAGTTTCGTCATTTAGCTTATTTTGTCTTCTAGAAAAAAATAAAAGGCAGTTGTTACAGTTTGGTTTGACTACATATCATATTTTCAATGGCCGATAACAAAGAAATTATTGAAAATCAGATTGCTCCAGGTATTATTAATTATACCTCGATTTTGCGTATTCCCGTAAAACTGGACTCTAGTAATTGGAGTTCATGGAGCCTTTTTGTTCAAAAGGGTCTTGAAAGTGTTGACAAAGAAGATCATCTATCAAAACCACCACCTGAGCCGATCACCCGAGAATGGCGTATTAATGATAGTGGGATTCAAATGGCTCTGTGGAATTCTATGGAGCCACAAATTCTCACAATCGCTCAAAACTTCACTACAGTAAAGGCAATGTGGGATCATTTGTCTTCATCCTTCTCAGCCAAAGAATCTCTATCTCATGCTTATTCTGTTGTTCAAGCATTTACTAGGGGTGAACAAGGCGATTCCACTTTCACCGAGTACTTCACTCGCTTCTCTAAGCTTCAAGATGAGTTACGCACCCTTTTTCCACCAACTGCTGATTTAAAAGTCCAGGAGGAGCGTAACAACAAAATGGATGTCATGACATTTATTGCTGGATTATCACCAAAATATGCTAGTGCACGTCCTTTGTTGCTTAGTAACTCTAATGCAATTAAGTCTGTGGCATCCACATATCATCTCTTACGAGAAATGTATGGTTCAGATGCTTCTCCAACTCCTACTCCTACTGATGCATCCGCCATGATTAGTAAAAGTACAGAGAGGATCCCTTTCAAGAACAGTGCTGGACAGGGCAGTAATATTGTCTGTCATTTGTGTCATGAACCTGGACATGTAAGGTACAGCTGCCCAAATAACTGTCACTATTGCAAAGGGAGATGGACGGATATCAGGGTTCTCTGATGCAGATTGGGCAGGATGTCCTATCTCTCGACGATCTACGACTGGCTATTGTGTGTTTGTCGGTGGAAACCTTGTGTCATGGAAGAGTAAGAAGCAACACACAGTATCTAGATCAAGTGCTGAATCGGAATATAGAGCCATGGCAGATGTCACATCCGAAATGATATGGGTTCGTCGACTTCTTAGAGAACTCGGGGTTTTTTCTGATAACCTAATGCGACTATATTGTGATAATCAATCAGCTATTCATATAGCCAAGAATCAAGTATTTCATCAAAGAACGAAACATATTGAGGTTGATTGTCACTTAATCAGAGATCGAGTAGTAGGGACGAAAGATGATCCTCCGTCAATTCAGCCAATACATGTCAAGACAGAGTTCCAACTTGCAGATATCCTTACCAAACCACTCCGGAAGACCCAAATAGATTTCATATGTAACAAGTTGGGCATGATTAATATCTATGCACCAACTTGAGGAGGAGTGTTAGTTGTAAATATGTAATAGATCAAGGACCAAGTGTGCAATTATAGAGGTCCTTAGTGTAAATGTTTATTTCGTTTTAGTCCCTCTCTCTTCCTATAAATAGAGGGCTCATTAGTTGTAATAGACACACCTTCATTCAATACAATTCAGTTTACAAGATAATAGACAAAAAAGATTATTTAGGGAAAAGATGTAAATAGGCACCTCAAAAACAGCTGGTTCATTCATATCATTCCATATACCATCCACTCCGTTAGATACAAAATCTCTGACTAGATTAGCCCACCACGAACGTGCTTTCTCTTGAGTAAAGTCAGGAAAAACACAAGGTCCTGGCCATACCTCTCCTATAAAAAAAGAGATACAGCCTATAAGATACGAGAATCAATCTGAAAACAGTTGAAAAGTAAAGGCATAGGCATACCAACAAAGGGTTCTCCGTCTGCTGTTTGAACCCATATGTCTTTCTGCGATCCACTGTCATAAACAAAGTAACCAGTTTCATGCTTGATCCCTGGGTCAAGCATCCAGATAGCTTTGAAACCAGTACAATGAAGATCATCCGCTAGACATTTTGGATTAGGAAATTTTTCCTACGACCAATAAGAAGGAATAGTAGTCAAATGTGACATGTTTTGCATACACATAAATGTGGCTAACATTAAATATGTTTCTTTTCCCATAGAGAACTTACAAGAATATAAAATATATTTATTGACAGGAAGTTTTTGACACGATTAACATTAGCTATTAATGCAGAGAAATTGAATGTAATTAACAGATTTATTGGCTTGAGATAGTGATGAAATTCACTTTCAGATGTATGTAAATATTCATTACAGTATGAGAACATACCTGGTCAAATGTGAAACAACGAAATCCATCCATGTAGTCAATATCCATCCATATGACATCACAAGGTATATTTTTATCCCTAAATGTCTTGGCAATCTGCACAGTAAAATCAGCTAAATGTTGTGCTCAGAATAAAACTTGAGATAGTGATGAAATTCACTTTCAGATGTATGTAAATATTCATTACAGTATGAGAACATACCTGGTCAAATGTGAAACAACGAAATCCATCCATGTAGTCAATATCCATCCATATGACATCACAAGGTATATTTTTATCCCTAAATGTCTTGGCAATCTGCACAGTAAAATCAGCTAAATGTTGTGCTCAGAATAAAACTTGAGATAGTGATGAAATTCACTTTCAGATGTATGTAAATATTCATTACAGTATGAGAACATACCTGGTCAAATGTGAAACAACGAAATCCATCCATGTAGTCAATATCCATCCATATGACATCACAAGGTATATTTTTATCCCTAAATGTCTTGGCAATCTGCACAGTAAAATCAGCTAAATGTTGTGCTCAGAATAAAACTTGAGATAGTGATGAAATTCACTTTCAGATGTATGTAAATATTCATTACAGTATGAGAACATACCTGGTCAAATGTGAAACAACGAAATCCATCCATGTAGTCAATATCCATCCATATGACATCACAAGGTATATTTTTATCCCTAAATGTCTTGGCAATCTGCACAGTAAAATCAGCTAAATGTTGTGCTCAGAATAAAACTTGAGATAGTGATGAAATTCACTTTCAGATGTATGTAAATATTCATTACAGTATGAGAACATACCTGGTCAAATGTGAAACAACGAAATCCATCCATGTAGTCAATATCCATCCATATGACATCACAAGGTATATTTTTATCCCTAAATGTCTTGGCAATCTGCACAGTAAAATCAGCTAAATGTTGTGCTCAGAATAAAACTTGAGATAGTGATGAAATTCACTTTCAGATGTATGTAAATATTCATTACAGTATGAGAACATACCTGGTCAAATGTGAAACAACGAAATCCATCCATGTAGTCAATATCCATCCATATGACATCACAAGGTATATTTTTATCCCTAAATGTCTTGGCAATCTGCACAGTAAAATCAGCTAAATGTTGTGCTCAGAATAAAACTTTCAATGTTACTTGAGATAGCAAAGTTCAATATACCTCACGAACACGTGAATCGGAGACGTAGCTGTAACGACACTGGTGATATCCCAATGACCATTTTGGTGGCATGAAAACAGTTCCTAACAAAAAAATGACAGGGACATCAGTCCAGTCGTAGCAGGTGCAAACATATATACTAAATATAAAAACAAGAATATCAAAGTCAAGATTTTAGAAGACGTATTTCTTCATGTTATTAAGAAAGGCTAGAGTGCTCATACAAATTAGTATACTATCATGTTCATAAGAGTTGGTGTATTATATGAGGTTGAAATTCTTTTATACTCGTATAAGTTAATTTTTCAATAATCATACTATCTCTGGAAGTTATCATTTCAGAAACTAAACAAGGTACCATAATTTAAGTTTAATCAGTCTTGGGAGAGTAGGTTTAATAAGCTTAACATAATGATCACGGAGAGAGTAATAGGAAGAAGGGGATTTATAAAAATGAGTATACACCAGAACTTCAACCAGTATGCAACTTTAGAATTAAAGTTTCACTGCCATCTATCCATGAGCTTTCAGAATCATTATAAATATCAAATATGCTCGTAAATGCATGGTTCAGTATATTACCAGTTGCATGCGACAATGATATCAAAACAGCGGTTGTGGAAGCAAATGGTCCGAATGTAATGACAGGAAAAGACGATGGGGCACTAAGCTTCGGTGTAGATTCTTTACACAGATCAATCTATTCATGTTTTTAAAATAAGATAATGAGTGCATGACGACTATAATAACAATTTATTCAGAAAGTGAAAAGTTAGATGTGTTGGTAATCTCAAGCACCTCACAGCGCTTTGTTGTATCTGCAAGAATTCCAAACGCCTCTCCATTAGGGAGAACGGCCAGAACCCAAGGATGTGATTGATACAATGAGGTGGTTTCACTCCCATACCCCCATGCATCAGTATTCCATGTAAAGACCTGCAATTATTGCATCCATCAACACCCAAAAAATGTAGTTAACATAGATTGTAACATCTAAAAAAACCAAAATATGTACAATAAAGTAACGATAGGAACCTACCCTTTTCCCAATTCTTTCAAGTTGTCCACTAACTTCACCTGTTCCATAGAATGAGGTTCCTGCTGGAAGCTAATTACCATAATCACTAGCTTTAGTGAGACAAATAAATAACATCCGCAAATGCATGGCATAATCCAAAACAGAGCATAACATATCAAAATTATATCTAACAAAACAGTTTCTTCAAGAAGGTGCAACTGACCTCGAAATAGACAATTTGTTGCCCGGCAACAAATTCAGAAGTTGGGATATATGATGGAAGTTTGTGATTACTCATAACAGGTATGTCCCTTTTTTGGGGATCAACAAAAGAAAAGGTGGGAAATGCCAACTTTCTAGCATCAGCATAGCAATCAAACCTGAAAACACCTTCTTCTAGAATTGGTTCAAAGACCATATTACAACGATTGACCTCACCAGCCACAGATGACCCTGCCTTCTCTCCCATCTCAGACTTGGCTAATATTCGGTGAATGGAGCTCTTATTGTTGTTTCTGCAAAACAACTATGCCTTTTAGCTGATTAAATACCATATCAAATCAATCATGTTGACAATCTGAAGTGTCGACTTTGCAAAACCACTATTTTATTCATCAACGAAAGCATATTACCCACACCAAGTAAACAGGAAAAAAAATAAATGAAGCTTTAACAAACAAAGTTTCAAAACTAACCTCGTGGTTCCACTAAAGCTGATTAAACGACATTCTGCACTTGTGTTCCTAAGGTGGCAGCAACGTGGTTTGATGGTTACGTGAGGGGTTTACATGAAATTTGGACCCTTTTTCTGTTGTATATTAGATTCCTGAATTTGAATATAAAAGTCTTACCCCACAGAAAGTGAAGTTGTATTGACTGCAGATTTAAAAGAGATCTTCACACAATGTACAACTGTGGTAGGTAAGATTCCACCATAATTAATACAGTATTATAATAATCATTGATTTATTTCTACAAAACCTTAAACAACCACATATGTAAAACTAGACAGTTTTATATTAATTTGTATGTCAACGTTTCTTATTACTGACTAACCATAATCAAATTCGTTACATCAAATGCACACCAAACAGACCTAACTGGTGATAGTTACTTGTAATTTTCGAATGAATTTTATGTTTTTTTATTGATGTATACCCTTTTATTGTTTATCTTTATTCCCAACAATTTTTAACTTCTTAGCAGCAAAAATTACATAACTTTGACTTACAAAGGCAAACACGCTACTCTACAATTAAATCCAAAGAATTAGATGCCAATTGGTAAGAGTATTTCCAACTTAATATATCCTAAATTATTGAGTTCTGAAGTTTACTTGAGCTATCACACATATATAGATTTTAGAAAAATATCTACATTGAAGTCGAATAGCAGCTCATTTGACTTCTAAAGACAAAGTATGTCTAATATTGGGATGGAGGGAACAGATGTATACATTTGATCATTTATGTTGATATAGTTTTTGTTATTGGATCTATGAAAGAAACAAAGCTCAGTTGATCGATCACCAGCATAACTTGCCTCGACAGTTCCCATAACAATTGTTTATAGATGAAAAATAATCTAGGTACGCTTCCCAAATATATGTTATTCATCATATAATATGCATACAAAACTATGTATCTACTCTCAATATCATTATTATTGAAATGTGAGGAGATATGGAACACTGTTCTAAGCAGCATTATCTACAATTTAGAAATACATACAGATTGTGTCGTCTGACTTCATATTCTATGGAATCTGCCTAACTTCATAACTGTGAGAAATACTAAGAGGGGATTGCTTTGAAACAGGTCTGTCTTCTGACCAAAGCTCTAAATTTACAGTCCCGAAATCCCAGTGTAAAAGACACTTGTAAACCTGGCCGATGTTAAATTTGTTAACCAAACACAACCCAAGGCACTTGTCAACTAGCATCCATTCACCTGATAGGCCGAATGAAAAAAAGTTAATTTCATCGAGTTGCATGACATAACCTAAAAATATATCTGTTGAAAATTTACCATTTGGGCGAAGATCCCCTTCGTAGAACTGCTCGCCGGATTCTGGCCATACATCATGTTTGGACCCATTGATGGAGGTAAAAGAGACGTAAGATTCGGTTGGGTGCAATAGGCTAAATGTTGGATGTATACGTAAGCAAACAAGCCTGGGAAATGAAAACAACAGTCTTCATGATTGATGAAATATATAATTTACTGAAAATAGAAGAGGTGGTAAAAGTAAAAAAACCAACCTTGAATACCCCCCGGAACCAGCACCAACATTTCGTGCTACAAGGCTGGAGTCAATATTGAAAACTTTGGGATTATTTTGGGAGATCGATATGTTTCTTTCAATAGCTAATCCACCTCCAATATCACCTTCCATTTTTAGAGATTCTATCTCTCCTGCTTGCTCAAGATCTCGACTGTAACAGAAAATTGGATTAGAGTTTTGTCTATTTAGAAAAAGTAGTTTTTTATGATCAAAAGGATTAATGATTAACTCACTCAAGGACAGTATACTCTTCGGTACAACCAGCAGAACGATACTCAGTACCACTATATTCTTCATAACCATTAACTTCGACCCGACTATTTAGCCATTGAGTTCCTGTTATAACATCCATACATATGTTACAGGTTTAGCAATTCTAGCGAAACACATATATTTCTCCCGATTGATTATTTTTTAATATTTATCGCAAACTTGTTTCGCTCCCAAAGAAATGGTAATGCTTGACCACAGACAGTCTAATAGAAAATATCATCAGTTTTTTGTGTGATCACACTATATCGATTACCTGTAGGAAGGTGCTCCATGGAAATTATTCGACCCCCAATCCAAGGTACTACTTTGAGAGCCCATTCACCACATACAATTTCCACAGGAGTTTCTGTAAGCTCAATCCCTTTACGTCCAGGCGCCTGCCCCACATCAGGAATACACTTCACAGTTTCTGTAGTTCACATTAGAAAAATAACATGCAGTTAATATTGAAAAATAACATAAAAAGTAAGACAATCACTACAGGCAATTGTTATATAGCATAAATTACTTAGAAGAAGCATAATTACCCATTCGCATCTTGTAATTGTTCTTGCTAGCAGAAATTAATTTTGACACTTCTTTTTCTGATGGCATAATGATCTGAAGATCCTCTCCATCAGTACCCCAGGCATCAACCTAAACAACGTAAAACAACCGAAACTTAAAATCCTGAAAAGAAAGTAAAAACAGAGAGAAATAAAATAGAACACATACCATTGCTCCTTCTCCGAGCAATAGGTGCACATGTAAGCGGCGGTTTGGCCTTATCCACGATCCTTCAGTCTTAGAAACACTCACTGTGACAACCGAAGCTTTGAGCTCAGCAATGTATGTTGTCAGGAGATAACCTCCATTAGTATATTCATAGCCATCACCAGCATCTTCAAAGAGAAAACCTTCAGCTTTACCTGCAATATCGAGTTGAACATTAGACTTCTAACTAATTATTAGTATAGATTGATGACGCACGGCCACATATATATACCATTTTCATCTAACGCAACAAGCAATGATAAATCATCATTTGGATTAGCTTCACCAACATGTTGATGAGCTGGACCAAATGGGATAATTGATCCGCCATGTAGATACAGTGCTGGTAAATCCTGAGAAAATAAAAAGATAATTATATGAATCCATACAGTGGCGGCATGCAATCCATATGGCAAATATAAGATACTAAAACAGTTCAATCTTCAGGGGATTCATACTGGATGTGAATCTTCAAAATCAAAACTCATCCAAATGCCATTAGGCAATGTATGCTTCAGTTGATGCACCCCAAGATCACTCACAGTGCTGTGACATTAGTACATCAATTTAGTGCAGATTATATGAATCATAAGTTGAATGCACAACCCCTTCAGTCATCCACAATTATAGAGAATATATTGAGAACCTTGCATATACAAGAAGTGGCCCCAGTAGGAAGGAATTCTCATTTGTTCTTAACGGGGAATCTTTTGAATCTGCAAAACAAATATGAGACTGATGATGCACAGTCCAAACTCACTCTTAATTTCTTCAGATTACTAGTAGAAAGTGTAATAGTAGTTTGGTTGGATCTCTAATCCATGGTCCAACATTTCCCTCATTGTATGAAGTCCTAGCATCTTGCTAGATTCATTTTAATAAGTTCAAATGCCGTTTACAAAAATTATGGGTGCAAATATATTCATAGTTACCAGCAAAAAAACTGGGGGCTGCCACTGGAGAACCTCTAGTATGTGCAAAGTAGAAAAGTGTATATATGTGTGGTATAAGGCGGTAACGCCTCTTTAGGGCCAAACGACAAACCTCCTCGCACTATGAAATGCACATGATATTAAAACGTGAAAAGCTTGATTTAAGAAGTCGGAAAAAGAAAAAAGGGCCCTACCTCCTCCCCAAAGGACCAAGGCTCGTGATCGGCGGTTCCCTTCTCGGAATGCCCACGACAAAATGGAAACATGGCCCCAACACCCACCCATCTTCCAAATAATCTGGGTGTTGCATTGCCAGCGAACCCACCAATGTCAGGACCGGAAAGTGGCTGACCGCTAAGCCCCTGAATGACAAAAGAATCTTGCGAATCAAATCAATCTTATCCAAAACGTTAATCTATTTAAATTTAACATAGTAAAGATGGATAACTTACTAATTGAAGTACCATAGAGATGCTCATATGTAGGTGTTCCCAAGTGGAAAGATTATCCCCTGTCCACGTGGCAGCATACCTCTGACTACCAATAAACCCAGCTCGAGTAAGAACGAATGGTCGTTTATTTGGGTTAGCTAATTTCATTCCTTGGTATGTTGATTTCACCATCAGCATGCCATAAACCTAAATGAGAAAGTATATTCATAAAAGGTCCATATACCCCTCCAAGCACTTTAGACTGATTTATAGCAATAACTGCATTATTCTTTGACAAACATGCCCGGCAAACAAACAAATAATCTTACGTTGTGATAGTGTGAGTGATTCTGAAGTCCGCCAAGTTCAGCATCTCCCCTATGGATGTTACTCTCAGGCATCGTCTTTGTGATGGACTGCATAAATGATAACAAATTCAGTCAGATAACCAACTACAGGTAGCAAAATGGGTGGATCGGGTAATGGGTCAATATAGAATAGCTTCAACCAGATAGATCTTTGTACAGGTCAGGTTATGTTGAAGTGATACACTTATTCACAAATACTTTATATAAATCTATGGTGTCAACTACCATTACAAAAATTATATAGTTGGGCCACCTTCGACCTGTTTAACCCATTTCCTGTAAATATGTTTTTATTTTACATGTCGACCCATTCAAAAGAAATGGGTTTCGATAGGAAACTCGACAGGAAGATTACAACGTAAAAATAAATAAAATAAAAAAGGTTTGAATATCACCTTGAAAACAGCTGGTTCGTTCATATCATTCCATATGCCATCCACACCGTTAGATATAAAATCTTTGACTAATGTTGCCCACCAAGTACGAGCTTTCTCTTGAGTAAAGTCAGGGAAAACACAAGGTCCTGGCCATACCTCTCCTACAAAAACAAAAAAAGAACTTGTGTGAATCAAATTTAAATAAGTTGAACAACAAAAGCAATAGACATACCAATAAAGGGCTTTCCGTCTGCAGTTTGAACCCATATATCTTTTTCTGATCCACTTTCAAAAACAAAGTAACCTTTTTCATTCTTGATCCCAGGGTCAAGCACCCAGATAGCTTTAAATCCATTTTTATGAAGATCATCCGCTAGAGATTTTGGATCAGGAAAATTATCCTGAGACCAACGAAAAGGATCGAACTGTAAAGTGAATATCACACAAATGTGTTGCCAACTACATGGCCAATAATAATTTTTTTCAATCAATGATGCATACATAAAAAATAAAAAATGATACATCAATTTCTAAGACATTTAGTTATGAATGAGTGACAAGTAGATTAATAAATTGTGACTTAAAAATGAGGTTCAGATATATGTACATTTTCATTACTGCAAGAGAATGTACCTGGTCAAACGTGAAGCATCGAAAGCCATCCATGTAATCAATATCCATCCATATGACATCACAAGGTATTACACAAAGACATTCCTTTATCCCTGAATGTCTTGGCAATCTACACAGTAAAAACCAGCTTGAAGATATCTTCAGAACAACAAACATTGATGCGACAACAAGAGAATATTTTTTTTCTAGGCAGATTTTAATGTACCTCACGAACACGCAAATGAGAGTCATAGCTCCACCGGCACTGTTGATATCCAAGTGACCACTTTGGTGGCATAAATACAGCTCCTGTCAGCAAAAAAGCCAGGAATATTACCTCAAAATAATAACAAGAAAACTTATTTGAAAAAAGAAACAAGATAAAAATGATGATTTTGATAATCATTACAAGTATGTTCACAAATACATAATTCAAGAATTACCAACTGCATGTGATAGTGATGTCAAAACAACGGTTGCTGAAGCAAATGGGCCGAAGGTAATCACGGGAAAAGGCGAAGTTGCAGTTATCTTTACGGTGGGGATTCTTTACGCAGATCAATCTGTTGAATATATTTCAAAGACAAAATACGAGTATGACGACTGTAATAGCAATTTATCAAGAAAACCAAACAATTATATAAGTGAAGAACTAAAAGCACCTCACAACGCTTGGTTGTATCGGCGAGAATCCCCAATGCCTCTCCATTAGGAAGAATGGCCAGGACCCAAGGATGTGATTGATATAATGATGTTGTTCCACTCCCGTATCCCCATGCATCAGTATTCCAAGTAAAAACCTATATTTATTTCATTTATCAAAAAATGCAACTAACAACATGATTATGACAGCCATACGCAAAATACACCACTAACAAAAACCTACCCTTTTTCCTGTTCTTTCAAGCTGTCCGCTAACTTCACCAGTTCCGTGAAATGAGGCTCCTGCTGGAAGCTAAATTACCATATTCACTAGCCTTAGTGAGACAGATAAATAGCATATTTGATCATACTAATACGATTTATAGTAAAAGGTAGTTTTAAGAAGACACAACCGACCTCGAAATAGACAATCTGTTGTCCAGCAACATGTTCAGAAATCGGAATGTATGATGGAAGTTTGTGATTACTCATAAGGGGTACGTCTCTTTGTTTTGGATTAACAAAAGAAAGACTCGGAAATGCTGTGTTTCTAGCATCTGCAAAACTATCAAACCTGAAAACGCCTTCTTCTAGAATTGGTTCAAAAACCATTTTATGTGGTTCGATATCACCAACTTGCATAGATGTCTCTGCACTCTCTCCCATCTTAGACCCTGCTAAAATTCTCTGATTTGAACTCTTATTATTGTTTCTGCCAAAAAAAAATACGAAACTTTTCATTTCTAAAAAACTTTTCTTGAACAACCTAACTACTAAAGACTTAGAAAGATAACTACTTGTTGCACATACCATATCTTATAACAATATAACAATCTGGTTTTGTGAATATAAAATGAAAACTTGGAAAATCCACTTCAGGTTTGCCAAGTACCAATACGGGTCGGGTTATAATTTCGTTCCGGTTCACTATACAATTCCAAGTCATAAACTTTATCTATCTATCTATCTATCTTGAAATTTTAACACAATATTAGTTTGTGATTGGATCACTCTTTTCCTCTTTGGTTATATAAATACCTTCCATGTTTCTTATACTTGTAACCAAACACCTACTGGCTTTCTTCCACCATTATATATATTTAACAAATTTATATATACAGTAATAAAAGCCAAATATGTTGAGAATTCGAGATACATTATCTATACAGAAATTTCAGCAACAAAAAAAGATTAACTATCATTGCAGACATCATGATTCCCATATTCATAACACATTAATGAGAAAAAGTACAAATTTTTTACATTGTAAAAAATAAGGTTACCTGAGAAAATGAGTGAATTTGCGAGAGGGGGTTGGATTCTTGACAAAATTATAGTTTATAAGTAGAAATTTTGTATTATTGTTATTATTATTGTGATTATGAGTGGAAAGTAGTACTGAAGGAAGAAAGTTATGAATTGTTGTGTGTCTGCTACTGGTACTACTACCCAATGTTTATGTAATATAGTTAACTTTCAAAATGGCAATATGATGTAACCACCTTTTATTTTTGTTCTTTTCATGTATGTTACGACCTCCTGTATAGGTAGCCGGTAACAAATTTTATTTTATTTTTTAAAACGACTACGTGACATGCTGACTTGGTAAATATATTTCATTTATAAATAAGAAAACATTTATTTATATTTGTATTTATAAATATATATACACACATATCAGAGGGATTTTATATTCCCGGCAACCACCACCAGATTCCGACAGCATTCATCCAACGATTTCATCATCATCATCATCAGTTTTATAAATCTTATATCTTCTAATCCTAATACTTGGACACTAAATAATCCTTCTAACCAAGATCACTCTAATGTCTCATCTGAAAACATAAATCTTGAAAAATGAAAAAGATTCAATTTTTTTTATAACTAAAAGTAAAACAGACAGTTGAAAACAATTCAATTATACAATATCAAATGGATCATTCAAGTATGACTAAAAAAAATACTACAAATTTTCTTTGAAAGATTTACCACCACCAGATTCCGGCAACCACCACCAGATTCCGGCAACCACTACCAGATTCCGACAACATTCATCCAACGATTTCATCATCATCATTAAATTCTGGCCACACCTTTTCCGGCCAATATATCTTCAAAAGTCGGCCGCTACTTTTCCGGCCAAACTAACCGGCGGATCACCATCATCATATTTTGATTTTGATTACTAGGATAGAGAATAGAAAGACGGAGGAGAAAAGTATAGATATAAAGATCTTGAATTATTTGTGGAGATCTAGAGATAGATATATGGGTATCGAGACCACAATCAAGAAGGGTTCACTAATTTTTGTTTCTTGAGATCGAGTAAGATTTTTCCGGCGGCGGCGGGTTGAAGAAAAGCGGCTGGTGGGTCTTTATTTCCGGTGGTCAGAGACTGTAGCCAAAGAGGGGGGGAGATTTTCAGATCCAGATATGCTTTGCTATTTCCGGGCATATCGCATTTTTCCGGCTAACCGGAAAGAAAAAAAGATAGAGAATAAATTGGATGGGGAGAAATAGATGATGACTTGATTTGGTGTTATATAACCCATTCGTGTGATAGAACAAGAGAAGATGATTGATCATTGATGTATTGTACTATATGTATAAATAATTAAATGTGTTAATATATTTATATGAGTTAATTTATAAATAAATATAGTCCACGTAGGCATTAAAGGCTGACTTGGCAAGTGACGTGGCGTGACATGGCATTTACCGGTTACAACTTGGATGTTACCCGGTAACATACATGAAAAGAACAAAAATAAAAGGTTGTTACATCATATAGCCATTTTGAAATATCACTACATTACATAACCATTTGATCATAGTTAGTTACACTCCGGTGCCATAATCCCTTTATTTTATATATATTTTGTATTTGTATTTATATTTATTAGAGAATCCAAACAAAAAAATGATATCTTGTTAGGAGGAACAGTAAGAGCAATCACAATGGGCTCGTTTTAGCTCGTCCATGGCTTGTTCTTTGTTGGAGGACTAGTGCACACCACTAGGTGTGACTAGTCCTTGACTAGTTCTTGGTTCACTCATCCCCCCAGGGACTAATGAAATAAATGGTGTAAAGTGAAATAAATGGTTAGATAGAAGTGTAAAGTGAAATAAATGGTGGGTCCTAGACTAGTCCTGGCATTGTGGGTGTTTTGAGGGATGAGTCCTTGGTTAGTCCTTGAGCTGATGTGGAGCTGATGTGGTGCTGACATGGACTAGTCCTTGGAGGATGAGTGTCACCCACTGTGAATGCTCTAACAGTAATCATCATTTCATTTTGCAACAAACAAATGTACAATGAGAATTGATAATCGTACCACATATGTTGATTGATCTACCAAAACTGTGCATTGACTGTTTGTACAATATGCTATAATACTTGTACAGTGTGGTAGATTAATCAACTTATGTGGTACGATTATCACTTCTCAATGTACAATGCTCCAAACTTTGATCAGATCTTTCTCAAACACGTCTACTTATTATAACTTAGGTTATTATCTCAAACACGTCTATTTATTGTAACTTGTCTTTTATGTCTAATATTCAATCAACTAGGTCCCATATCAAATAAGTTTGCTAAGAATTTATTTTTTTTAAGATAAAAGTTTACCTCTGTTAACATGTATATTATATATACCAAAATAATCGTATCAAATTGACTATTACAAAGCATATGCACAACAAACTAGGCATAACGTCCTATGTCTAAAACCAGAAGCATTACATCATTCCATTAATGAGAAACACAAATCGCACGCTATCAAAAATTGCTCCACACATCTCGTCCTTTTGAAACGAAATGATAGAAGTTTTAACCTCACCGTGTTGGAGATGACATCCCCCAGTTGACTATTTGATCGTTTTCCTTTCTTGAACAGCTTCGCGTTGCGTTGTTGCCATATAAAGTAAACGGAAGCAGCCAAGAATCAACTTTGTCACGACCACCTCAAATGACCCTCTTATGTGCAACAGGAAGCATTCCAGCAATAATAACATCCCAAACAGACATAACCCTTTGAAGACCAACTTTCATTCGAACCAAATTCCATACAACAGTAGAATACCCACATTCAAAAAACAGATGGGTGTGTGAGCCTAAATGTGATTCACATAAAGGACATGAAAGATCAGTAACTATTAACTGATCCTCCCAAGTGTCCGAAAACAGCCTTGTAAAGGAAGAATGACTATAATCTTGTGTTCTCGAGTTCTTTTTATAAGAGAAAGGAATGGAATAGGACAGAAATTAATTTTTTTTGTGTTCGTAAGTTATTTAAAAGAGGGAAAAGAAAAGAGTGGAGTGGATTTCAAAGGATATGATAGTACACTTTTGTTTGTAACTTTTTCTGCCCAATTTTGGGCTGATTGAGAAGGAAAATAAAGTATGATACATCATCACTACTATAAAATGACTACTATAAAAGGTTTGGTATATGTTTAGCCATTACTACATCTTTAGCCTAATGTCTATGTGTCTATTTTGATTATGTTTTTGTTTATATAGGAAAAGCCCGAAGCTGGTAAGTGGAGGACCAAACAAATTGCTCACTACGATGAGATGTTAGAGTTGTTTGCTAAAGATAGGGCTTCGGGTGTTGCTGCTGAAACCGCGAAAGGAAAAAGGAATCGCATGAACAAAACTGATCAAAGATATGAAACAATCGATGAAGTTGATCTATCACTAGAAACGAATGAGATTACTTAGGAGAATTTCAACACTCGTGCGGAAATACATGTCACACCAAACACACCTCTTTCACAAGTGAAACTTCCTGATAAGCTCTCATCAAAACGTAAGAAACAAAAGTTGGATAAGTTAGGAGAAGAGAATGTTTTTGTGTCTACAATTATGACCTCCATTAATAATGTTTCTCAGGCTCTAGAAAGAAACAACCACGTATTGTAGTTATATACATTAAATATAATTCAAGGAATTTTCATGTTCTTATCTCTATAACTTATGCTTTTGTTTCAACCCATTCTAAGGTGATGGAAAGTTCTCGTCCACATATCTATTCAGAGGTGGAAAAATATAAAGAACTCGAGCTCATGTGTCTAGAACCTAATGACATTACAAGTGCGTATTTGTTTCTTGTGGAACTCCCCGAAAAAGCACGAGCACTACTTGGTTGTCCTCTACCAATGCGTAAGACAATCCTAGATAAAATGATGCATGCAAGTCCATGAAAAACCGGTTGGATCCCATAAAAACTTGAGCAAAATTATAGCCCTTTTTGTGAGCTCAAAATTGATCTTTTGTATGATGATATTGGATGTTTGAATAAATGTTTAGTATGGTCATGAATTCACCCACTGCCCACTTTACCCATTTGGTTCTTCAATTGTTGTTTTGTATGGTCATATTGGGTGCACCACTTGGATGTGTTTTTGCTTGTATTATAGATTATCTAGTATGTAATAGGGCTGCTAGGGGTTGTAGATCACCAGCTAATCTCCTCATTTTGGATCCACCACATGTTAATGTAAATCTTTTATTATGGTTTAATGTAATGATATATCATGTTTAAAAGGGCATAGTTGTACAATTGTCTTTTTTTTTTTTTTAGTTTTAAAACATGCTATAATGTATTTTCATTTATTTTCCTTTCATTTCTTTAAAAACTCAAGAATACAAAATATGCAACACCCTTCTTCCCATTTTTTTTCTTTTATCTTCATTCCTTTCCATTTCTTTTCTTTTTGGGTTAAGTGCACGAAAATGTAATCAACTAAGGCCGAAAAGTTATTGTGTGCATGAACTTACAGAACGTTTATTGTATGCATGAACAAAATCAGAAACGTTATAGAATACACGATTGACCTGCTATTCCCTTAGCCGGTAACCCTTGTGAATTCTTAGCTACCTGCTGACGTCAGCATGACGTCAGCAATTTTGTCTTATTCTTATTTTGTCATTTTCTGCAGTTTTTTTTTTTTTTTTACGATTGTATATTTTTATAGTTTCTTATTTTTATCACTTAACTTACTTTTAAAGTTTTTAATTTTTATCAATTAACTTTGGATTTTAACTTTAATCATCAATTTTTTTTAATTTTTTTTTCTACTTTCTATCTCTTATTTTAACGCTTTTAACTTATTTGTACCACTTAACTTATTGGTTTTTTAACTTTAGTCTAACTTTTTGTATACAAACTTAATTATAGTTTAGTTTTAAAGTTTTTAATTTTTATCAATTAACTTTGGGTTTCTAACTTTAATCATCAAATCTTTTTTTTCTTTACTCTCTATCTCTTATTTTAAGGTTTCTAACTAAACTATAGTAAATTTTAAGTGTCCAAACTTTTAGGTACCGTTGTATGTATAAATGCTTGCATGACGCAGTGTCGATCCCGGACAACGTCCCCCTGGGGTCAAAAAACTAGTTCTAACTACACACATTCATCATAATTTAGAACCATAAGAATTTAAAAAAAAATCGGATCTCCATATCTTGATGATGTCAAATAAATGAATAACAAACACAATCACTGATGAAAAACGATGTCAAACCACCGCACATATGCCTTTTTCTGTATTTCATCATGAAACCGACAAACAAGTAATTCCTTTTACACCCCGCCGCCGAGAGATGTTGGTCATCCACTGTTACTGTCTTTTGCTTTTTCTTCTTCTCTTTGATTTTATTTATTTTATCTATATGTGGGAGATGAAAAAAAGAAAAAAGTAGAAATTGTAAAAATCTTGATACAATAAATATTTATCATAGTTCCTTACATATAATAGAGGTTTTGTAAGTTCATGCACACAATAACTTTTTGGGCATAGTTTATTACATTTTCATGCACTTAACCGGCCCACATCAAGACTTTAGCCGGTTTCGTTATACAATAGAAAAATAGCGGGGTTCATGTATACAATAAACGTTCTGTAAGTTCATGCACACAATAACTTTTCGGCCTTAGTTGATTACATTTCCGTGCACTTAACCCTTTTTTTTTTTCAAGAAAAATCTTGAGAACACAATGTAAGTGAATAACCATATGCATATCTAATGATAAGGCATTAACTAATGCATTTAAGTTCATTATTTCATTCGGTAGATGGACTGAATTTTCAGCAACAAACTATTAAGTCTTGCCTACTTTGCTAGTTAATTCATAAAAGACTTGAACTTTGTAGAAAAAGTGAAAAAAACATTTATTTGTGACCCATTCCATACATTTACAATACTCCCCTAGTAGTCCCCCTTTATCCATCAAGCTTGGATTTCCTATTTACAAAGTCCTCACTCTTAAGTATTTTCGAGTCATTGTCACTCTTTAATTTTTTTAATTGATTCAAGATTTAGATTCACAACACAATCTAGACATTTATACCCAACTACAAGATTGACACAATATTAATCAACCAAGATAACTCTTAAAGTGAAAAAAATTATATGCTAAACCTCATTAGTTAAACTTGATGCAAAAACCAGTTTGATTAATAATTGATCAAAATAAAATAAGGAAAAGAATGTAGGAAAATGGAAAAGAATATCTAGTAATTACCTTCAAGCCTTTTTTCGACACGAAAAAGAAGCAGTTGAGTATGTTATTTTGTGAACGAAACCCTAGAAACTGGAAACTTTATATGGAAAAAAGAGAAAAAGTTATTTTGTGTTTTGATGTTAACCATTGAAATTAACTAGATCGAATGCCCGACTTTGCCCGGGAATTTAAGTTAAAACTATTAACAAAAAATTAACATATCATAAAACTAATTTATTCATCTGACTTTTTTATATACACCATATAAGACAAAATGATATATTTAATAACGTGTAAGACTTTTTTGCTTTTTTAGCTTTAACGTTTGTAAAGTGGCCAAGAAGTAGATGTTAATTACATTTATGCCACCGTAAACAGTATTCAATACGACAATTATTTAAACCAAAACCACATGGCACTTCTACTACAAATGAGGATGGAAAATGATTAATATGTCTAAATTGTATGCCTAATGATATGTCTAAAAATGAGATCAAGCCATGTGTCAAAATTAAAGATAGAGATGATGAAAGAGAATTAGTAGAAAACATGTGTCATGTAATGTATGGAGTAGGCATATCTTTAGGCATATATATTATTATCCAATGAGGATAGTAGTAATAATAATATCCTGAACTAATAGAAATCCTATTAAAAAAAGATACTAAATCAATAGAAATTAAAAAAAAAAGGTACACGTGGTCTGTAAAGTTTATGCCAGTGAACCTACCCCAAATTTCATATATGTAAATCAGTAGCTAATCAACCCGGATTCAATCCGGGTCGTTGCAAATATATTTCGTTATATATACAAAATAAAAATTGTTATAGGAGGCAAACCTTGATCTTAACATTACCAAACATTGAATTCAATAATATTAATAAGACTGAAGCTTCAAAGTAGAATAATATTAACAACATCATCGGTAGATAAAAATAATATAACCTACAACCTATAAAAACAAAACATAATTTACATATCCATAACCATAAACTCGAAACACCAAAATAGCTAAACCTATGTACTTATGTATTTTAACTTCAAAATAAACTTTTATTTGAAAATAAATATAAAATATATCATTAATTTGAATTTATAAATATTTCATCAAGACTTAAATGGAAATTTTGAAATATGATAGACAAAGAAAAAATATGTTAAATTAAAATAAATATATTTTTGTAATATGATTCATCTTTAATTATTAGGATGAACAATGATTGGTACCAAAAGAAATCGAGATGAAAGATATCTCCGTCAAGATTAGATCAATCCATTGACCAAAATATCATTAAAGTTATATTATTCAAGATGTTTTAATGGTGTTATGTTTTACCTACATGGCTACATGTATACGTATTAACACGAAATTTATTAATGTAATTTGTATGAACTGAATTAGTTTTCGATCGAAAGTTTATTAACCCGAAATAATAATGTCTAAATCAATGTAATACTTTTACTTTTGTACATCTATTTATTATTGACGATGATTTTGTCCCTCGGAGTGTACTACCAAGTTCCAAAACGCTTACCATAATTAACATTTTTTTCCTGTCTAAAATAATTAAAGGGCGGAAAGTATTTATCCTATATTGTTTAGGTCAACTCTCAAGAATGATGTTTGCGAGAAGATCCAAAAACATCATATTTACCGAGTACAGCTTTTCTGATACAACTATTTCATATTTTGTCATTATCAAAGAACTTTATTTTTTTTTTCCTATGAAGGGACTGGTAAAAAGTATAGAAATTGTAAAATAATAAATATGATTAATCTATTAAGCATAAACATGTGTTTAAAAATCTAGCCTTGATAGACGACAGACGATGAAAGGTTAAGATTTGATGGGAGAATACGTGAAATTTAATGCCAACATCAAATTTTTAAGCATGTATTTAAGCTTACATATTAGTCTGATATGTTATTTCTCTGTATAATTACATTTGATTTATTAAAAAGCCGGATATATTCTCCGAACTAACAGTAGCTCATAAGTAAAATGAATTCTAATATTATTATCATTGCAAAAATCCGTAGTTGGTACCAATCGAAATCATTCATGTTATATGTCAGTGTGCAAAAATCAGTTATATTAAATGAAAATAAATGCAAGTCAAAAGACAGTAAGAATGACGATGCAATTCAATATGTCAATGATTAGATATATGATGCGTGTATGTGTATCACATTAATTGCTACCAATATTTAATATTTGATACAACATATTGTACATGTATATGTATGTGATATAGAATTTTCTCTGGTCACCCCATATATATAATTGCACTTGGGGAGGGATTCTTTGTCCCACGCCCTTTAAAAGCTCTAGTTTTTCTGAACTTGGTAACCTTGATTTATCATGTAGATGAATATATATAGCCTACTTTTGTAGCCTCTGTTTTCAACTATTAGGTTTACTATGTTGGTGCACTTATATATGGCTTTCTTTCTATAAAGATTCTTCCCGATAATTATTTGCATAGTACTAACTTCATTATTTGATTCTAAAATTTTGGAGCCAACATAAAATCTACGTTCAAAAGTGGCTTTGATCATGAAGCAAGTGATGTAGACATGTGTCTTGTTAATTCATTTATTTTTGCATTGGAATCAAGAGAGTAATAATAAGTTTTTTGAATATAATCAAATCGAGTTGCATATGATGTAAAAATGAATCTCAAAAGTTAAGTTGCTTAAAACAAGATCTTCGAGTAAAAGGTCGGATTCACAATCGCTTTATATAAACATCTTGAGATAATGAAGATAAATCCAAACACAATTCTGGATATTACGGTCCGACTGTAGTACAATTGGAAAAAAAAAATAAAAATCATCGTTCTCCGAGTAGCCTATATATGAATCCCTTCCAATTTATTACCATGAATGGTTCTTAATTGGTCAAATCAAGTACGATTCATTCAAAGATTGTTACTATAGAAAGATATAATTTTAGTACTTACGAGACAAAGTACCCGCGCGTTGCGACGGTGAGATGGTGAGGGTGATAAGTCATAGAGTATGATAGGTAATAGGAGGTGATAGATCATAGAGTGTGATAGCCAAATGCCTTAGCCGTCCGGGCTTCGCCCTCGGATTTAAAAATTCGTCGAAAGTATATCGAATGACATCTCTAATGAAAGAGCATGAAATTTTAAGAACACCCATATAATTTTTATAATTTATCGATGTACGGTTTTTAAAATAAAAGATTTTGAAAAAATTAGAGGAATAAAATGATTTATGGAGGAGCGAGAAAAAATAAATTGTTGAGATTTGAGGAGAGAGAAGAAAATGAGTGGTTAAAATTTAATGTTAAAAGTTGAAAGTTCAAAAGTGGATTTACTTTATAATATAATATAGATAATCTAATCCTCAATTATTTAAACATTGAAAAACAATTGGTCTGGCCTACAAAAGTTCAATACAATAATAATATTGAAATTCGACACCAATTGTACTCTAGAAAAGCTTCATTTGTTGGAAGTTAATTTAACATGTACTCGTATTAGTTAAAGTATATCTTTGAATGATGTATGTTAAATTAGTTCCATTTCATATTAATATGTTTTTGCCGTTTTAAAAGAAACATAGTTCCACTTCACATTTGAAAAGGAAAAAGCCGAAAAGCATGGCAGCAAGGTAAAAATAGAGCGGTCCACCGGGTAAGGCCCAATGACCGGCTAACGTGTATATGGATTGAACCGGTTTTAATAAAAGTTTGAGTAAATTACACTTTTCGTCCCTAAACTTGGCTCGTTTTTCACTTTTCGTCCCTAAAGTTTAGAAATTACAATTTTGACCCTAAACTTGTCCAATTTTTTCA
>CM067167.1:56970602-57025063 GCA_034093135.1 Erigeron breviscapus | reverse complement strand
TAATTAAATACAACCAACTTTACTTGTTTATAATAAATAACTTGTCAGATGTCAAAAAATATATCACTATATTGTATAATGCATGTCATTTTTTTGTAATCTATGAAACTCCCACACCTTTATATGATGATTATTCCCTCACTAGATTCCAAGTTAATTCTATGAAAGCAGGCAACCGAAGCTTCACAATATTTTTGGAGTCTTATTACATATATGATGAAGTAACGGTTAAGGTCCTCGAGTCCTAGCTTAAATGGTTTTACCCTTGAAACAATGTTGATTAGCGATAAACTATTTATAACTAAATCAAAGACATGGATTATCATTATATGTTTTATGTCTCTTTCTATTCTTCATATTTTGGTTGTTTTCTCAATTAAAGTAACATAGGTTCAAAATAGAAAAAGGTAAGGCTGAACCCCAAATCATATCATCAACATGAGACCCACAAATATTACTGTCTAACAGCTACAAAGAATAGGACAAAACAAGAAAACATGCATTCAAGAATTTTACAATGAAATGTAGACAAAAGATGCAGAACAATTTAATAGGTAGTAATAAACTTCAATTTTCAATGTGGTTTGTGTCTTTGCTACGATAAGTTAAACAAGCTAGTAACCCATTCTTTTAGGGAAGTGATATTCGTACCACTATTTTTGATTAATGTACCACAATGTACAAATTGTATAGCTGACTGTACAATCCGGTAATGCACAGTTGTGGTACATCCATAAAAAAAAATGGTACGAATATCATTTCCCATTCTTTTATGGGAAAATGATCAAAACAGCAGATATCCCCACGACACCCTTTATTAGCCATCTACAGCAATGGCACACTGTTGTATATTAACTGATATCTTTCCTCATATTCGAAACTTGGCATATCCCCACGACACCCTTTATTAGCCATCTACAGCAATGGCACACTGTTGTATATTAACTGATATCTTTCCTCATATTCGAAACTTGGCATATCTTTGGATTTCAAATCGGTGTAAAATGCTGGATATCAATTGAAGTTGCTGGACTGTCATGTCTCAAAAAAGAGTTAGAGCAGGGGCGTAGCTAGTAAGGGGCGGGAGGGGGCGCCCGACCCCCCGAAATTTTTTTTGCGATGTAGGGGGTATATTGTTTTCGTGTAGAAAAATTTCGATATACTCGGTTTCGACCCCCCATTTTAAAAAAAATAGTGTTAGGGGAAAAAAAAATTTAGATCCCGACCCCCCACTGAAAATTTTCAAACTTCGCCACTGAGTTACAGCAAAGTTTCATAATATATGACTGATGTTTTTGTTTCACTAAATTTGACTTTAGTGTATGAAGATATACATGTTTTTGGTTGAGTCTCTGGCTCCCTTGCACACCCTTTATGGGCTATAAATAACATTGCTTATAAAAACTACCATATTGGCCGAACATACATTGTGTTAATATTTAGTAGCCATTGCCAAAATGGAATAATTTAGATTAGGTTTTTTTTTTTATCAGTTCTATATATTCAGAATATTTTTCATCTCAAATTTGGATTTCTTGTAATATCTACTTTTAATTTTAATCAAGTATCTCTCTTTTACCTATGATAATGTCTCTAAAAGATTGCATATATAAGAAGAAGTAGAGTTTAGTTCTAGAAATACAAACTTGTATGCTGAGAAATAGTTAATGGATGAGTCTATTATTAAATTGATATGGGAAAGACATACAAACTAAATTGTACTATAACTTTTCTTTGGTAAATATTTATGTTGCGGGAATCCGATTTAAGTGATACGAAAAGGGGAATAAAAAATGTAGGTCGTATCTCGGCGGGGTATACACGTGTGGATTTTTGAAGAATGGGCGGGGTAATATAAAACGTAAAAGGCCCAATCCAGTTAAGAGTACAGTTGGAAATTAGTGTTTGGGCTAAGAGACTTAAGAGTTGAGAGTTGGGCTAAATACGGAACCATTTTTATTAATACATGTAAATATGTCATAATTTTTATGAAATTTTGGTTGGATATATATCGTAATATTCTTCTAATTTTTATTTTTATTAAAGAAAACATATTTGAGTTAATATAAAACGTTTGCCTAACAAACACAATTAGCAAAATCAAATAGCTAAAGGTTGGTAATAAGATAAAACATATTGATGGCATTAGTTAAAACAAAAAAATAGGTCTAATTAGATGTGACAATTGGTTTTTCGACAAGTTAGGTTTAAATTTAATTAAAAAATAAAATATAAAAACTAGAGGGCAATTAGGGGATGGGTGTTTAGGGAGGCCCGCACAAGTGAGTTCTGCAAAAGAGGCAGCGTCAACACTTTGGCCAGCCTATTTCCCCTCCATAAATTCTTGCGCAAAGCAAACAACCTCCGAAGAGGTTATCCATGAGTTAGCGCCGCGACCGGCTCTCACCGCTCGCTTTGTTTTCCTTACTCATTAGTTTAAGGCAATTTTACTCCCTAGCCATATCCTTTCTATTTATATCCCTTTCCCACCATCTTTATTTTCTACCTTCTCCGATGTGGGATCAAAAACTTTTTATTTACATAGTGCACTTCAAAATGTAATCTCTGATTTTCATTACGTTAGCTAAAAAAAAAGTATATATAATCTCAGTCTCAAAATTTTATTTCTATATGTTCATTTTGGATAAGTTTCAAAATAAATACTCACTTGCAAATACTATCAATCTCAAATTTGTTGTCTACATTATCATTCAGATATGTTTCATCAAAATTTTAATTCACTTACAACTAACTAGTGAATTTTATCTAATGTATAGATCATGAAGTAGTAATTAAAGTTTTCGCAACAAAAAACTGCACACAAACATCATTTTATATGATCCGTTTGTAAT
This sequence comes from Erigeron breviscapus, assembly GCA_034093135.1. Classification (NCBI taxonomy): domain Eukaryota; kingdom Viridiplantae; phylum Streptophyta; class Magnoliopsida; order Asterales; family Asteraceae; genus Erigeron; species Erigeron breviscapus. The sequence goes on along the minus strand of CM067167.1, from coordinate 57,022,211 downwards.
TTTAATTTTCAGGTTAGCTTCTCAAATTGTGAAGTTGTAACGTTTTATTTACTTGATAGAATGGGCATGAGACTCAGTCACCTAGTTTGATTAGGTTCCAAGCCATTAAAAGTATTGTGTTGTATTATTTTAAGTTTTTCAAGAATATATATAACATTTCATCAAAAATTGTTTAATTACATAAATGTATTTTCAAGAATATACACCAATGATCACCCTCAAAATGTTGGGCGAGAACTGTGACAATAATCACAGCCGAATATACACGATCGCATGCACAACACGATAACTTACAGAAACCTACTACAAATGCTAGAAAGAACTGTCAGGAAATGTTGAGCTCACAAGAATATTTTTTAGCTTCAACGCACATGAATAGTAGTATATATGATCTGCCACTGCATAATCATTAGTGAGATTTCCTTGGTAGCAAGGGTTCCGATTGAGGGTCAGAATCTTTGGATATTATGGGAACTCTTTCTCCCGACTCCATTTCAGATGTCGATAAATCTTCCTTTCTTCTAGTTCCTAATCTTTCTAAGAACCTGGAGCTTTCGTCGGTAGATGAATGGGGTATTTTAGGTGAATTGTTTGGATTAGGTACATGTTGAAGGCAAACTTGAACAGCATCGTGGACTCGGACAAAACACCACTCTTTACCAACTTGATCAATGAATCCAGATTTTGCTAGCGTCAAAAGCACTTCTTTGTTTGGGTTGGCAATAGCTATCTGCATCACGAATCACAATGTTACAGTGGAAAATTTACTTCATGAGATAAAAAGTAGATATGCCATTTCTTATATGTAAAGCATGCTATACATTTGATGATAATGTCAAAACTTGTTCTAGAGCAGTAATTAAATAGATATCTAAATAATCCAAAGAATTGGTTCAGTTTGATGATGGCAGTCTGATGGTAGTGGTTCATATCGAAGAAAAACAAAATTAAAAATGGCTTTCTACTATATTTATATTGGATTCCAAATCAGATGCCGAAGTGGCAGTCAAGTAGGAAACCAGATGCCATATCAGCTGTTCTGTAGTGGGCATCCAACAAGATTGGATCGATACAGATGCCATATCAGCTGTTCTGTCGTGGGCATCCAGCAAAATTGGATCAATACAGAGATGCCATATGAGCTTTATGAATAACAAAAGTTGACGACTGGGTTGCAGTTACACATTGCTATAAGCATTATATTTTGTATGTTGTGTTCCTATGTGTAGGGGGCGAGCAAATTACCACAATCCGGAAGCTGAAGCGGTACCGAAATCTCGGGTAAAAAATCCCTAAAGTTTAGGGAATATGAAGGGTATGTTTTTGAGTTATGTTTTTGTGTTTCTGAGTTCTGACTGTATCTATGTTTTTGAGTTATGTTTGTCGATGTATTTATATCAAGTATTATCCTTTGAATGTATTGATTTCTTGTGTATTTTTAATAATTAGATAGATGTACGTTTTTATATTTAATTTCCAACTTTTGAATGGCCGAATGGGAAAAACTACCAGATGCGGCGGCCCATATAGTGCATCACAATCAAGTATGGCAGAATAAGGCAATCTCGTTAATCCACCAATCTCATCAATGGTTTGTATTCATGACAATGGAAAAATAGATGCTTATAGTTTATACAGGTTACCGAAGATAGAAAAGATCATGTACCTGGATGTCTCTTGAGTTGTATTCCTCGTAAAGCTCTTTTAGTGCTTGAACTGCACTAGAGTCAACATAAGTAACAGCTGAAAGAGACATGAAAGTAGATGAGAATACGCATCTTGTACTTCATTTAAAAATGTACACACAAAACTGAAACAACATGGGAATGTACAGATGGATGCACAAAATCAGATAAAAATTAAGAAATAGAAGATTAAATATACGTATATATATTAGTAGGTGATCAGTTATCCTTTTGATGATGTACTTAATTCAGAAAAGAACTTACGCGCCATTTCCAAAATTACAAAATATATTCTTTCAACTTCTGGTCCACGTTTGCTTGATTGATCAACTACAATTTCATACTCCCGTAGCCTGATAATCAAAAGATGTATAAAAATTCAAACAAATATGAGAAACGGCTGTCTAACTGAGTTTCTTTATAGCCAATACCGCAGACTCTAAGGCACATTAGTTATCACCTGTCTTTTATATAGCTTGTATTGGCAAAATAGATAGGTGCATCAATACGAACAATTACAAGGCCGTTGTATGTATATGCTTCTGGATATTGTTGGATGTTACGGTAGACAGTTGTACCAGGAAGTCGCCCCAGCACAGCTGCAATTATAATATCAATAATCAAGCTGACAAACATCTGCATACAGCCTCATACATATGTAAATAAATAAAAGAGCTTACCAATATGTGGATTTGCTGACTCATGGATCACAAAAGCAAGAGAAAAACCGACCTAAATATCAAAACACCAAACAGACAATTAGATTAGTGATTTTTAAAACCTAATTGGCATGATGTTATTTTGTAAAGATACAATAAACCTAATGAAGAACACTGCGATAGAGAAACATTATATATGCTCACCCCAACAAGGACACCAATCTCGATTCCAAGGAACAATGTCGTTGCACTAGTAACTGACCAAAGGAAAAAATCTTTCTTATCTACCCGCCATAAAAATAGAGCCTCATCATAATCCACCTTTAACAAAGACTCGGAATTAGGATCCAAGGATCAAGAGTTATTTATTCTGAATAGTTATACATAAACCATGTTATGTTTATGGTAACAACTTAGTATTGAGATTTATGGCATATAGTTCAATTAGTCTTGATCATTGACAGTAATTCAGACCCAAAAGGATATACTGACCAGCCCAATTACAGCAGATATCACAATAGCAGCAAGAGCACACTGCAAAAGTAAACAAGAAAACACACAAAAGGGTGGATAAACACGATATGAGATTTATGAAGGAGAAAAAAGGAGCATCATAACAATTAATAACGATCTATTTTAAAAACAGATACAGGGTAAATGGGGGCATACCTGAGGTATATATTCAAATAGTGGTGTCATAAACAACAGAGCACATGCCATGATAATGCCCATGATGATTCCAGATAAACCAGTTTTTGCCCCACTTTCGTGATTAACAGCCGACCTTGAAAAGGAACCTATACAACATTACAGTTCATTCAGAAGTATATCAACAAAAAAAAACTACAAGTTATAAACATGTAACATGTAATCCAAATGTAATCAGAATCGATTACACAGTGTAATCTATGCACTAATCTCACCTGTTGACGGATATGCTGAAAAAAAAGATCCACAAATATTGGCCACACCAAGGCCAAATAACTGTCAAAAAACATTAATCTTTTATTACTGATATATTTCGTGTCCATGTAACCCAGATAATTTCAGCTACCCCCTTCTACAGTCAATGTAGCTTACATAATTCGTAAAGTAAACAATATAAACTTGAGCACTGTGTTGTTCCTTATGAAACAGACCTCTTGATTAGAATCTAATTCATATCCATTCTTTGCTGCTAGGGCTTTGGCAATCCCCACAGATTCCTGCAGTGAAGACATATAGTCATTGCATTGTAAGGATCTAATATAAAAAAAACAAAAAAAAAAAAGAGATTCTAGCCAATTACAAAGAGAATTCTGTACCAGTATAGCCACGCCTGTTATCAGAAACGAAGTTGGGATTAAAGACTTCACATGACTAAAGTTTTTCGGAATGGAAAATGGTGGAAGCCCTTGAGGTATATCTCCTACCTGAAGAAAAGAAAAAGGTCATGGAACTTTCTTAATTATCACGATAATAAAAAAACTTTCCATTTCATAAGTAAGAATAAAAAGGTAGAGAAAGCAAATACGAGTAGTTTTCATGGGAACACAATAATATGTAGCATGTAAACTGCTGTCATGGTCTGATCGTTATCAGATATAAATAAATATAAAGTGAAAATAGAGACCTATACACATCTTAACCCAACAATTATAACAAAAACAAACTAAGAACAAACAAAAGTAACAACTAAACAAATCTCATTTTTTGGCTGTTGGTCATTGATCAATAGATTAGTGATCAGTAGATATATATATATACACACAAAATTTCTCATTGGTTTACTTTAGAAGTCAATTCTGGTACTTCAGAAGAAGCTTCTTTCATTATTCTCACCAAAGTAATGGAAGAGGGATGATATATTTTCACAAAGGCTGTACCCAGAACAACAGCTGTGAGGGGACCACCTGCTCGCAGAAACCGCAACTTCTTCCTTGTTTTCCCCTATACACGAAACCATCCAGATTAGCAAAAAAAATCTCAACCATATATGCATATATACATACATACTAAAAAGGAAAAGTGTGTACCAAATGCTTCATGACCAAAATAATAGCTAGGATAAAAGATCCCATCAAGAAAGGAGGCCATTGGAACTACAAGCAAGGATATTTTGCCAATGGTTAGAGAAAGTAATCCAAACGATACTAAACAAAAGCAGAAACTGCCATCTATATAAAATCGTTTGCTTAATGAACAAACTTTTCCCTTTTTATTTTTAGCATTATAAGTTACAAGTTTTCTTAGTCACTTGGTTTACTAATGGTAAAATTAACATTCTGCTAATTAAGATCTGCATCAATTATTCATATCTTAAATTGTATTTTCATTTTATTTGGTAGTGGCCACATATTCTGGGACAGAAGGAGCACAAAATATGAGATAATGGTGAAACCCATATGGAATTATCAAATTTGCGTTCATGCACTAGTGGCACTTATATACAAAAACTGATCTCTTCACCAAAAAAGTTTAAAAGTGAGGAAATGGATTTATGGCTGCTAAATCTACACTCACTAAAAATCTAAAAGCATTAGGTCCTGTGTGTAAATAGTAAGAAAAGAAGATGATGGGTAGAGATAATGGAGGAGCATACCCAATATGCAAGATATTAATGGATATGTGGGCGTGTGCCTCTGTTGGATCATTTGACAGAAAAAAGTGCAAGTATCTTGGAATTTCGGCAGGGAACAAGTGAAAGCATTCCCCACACGTTCAGAAGAAGTAAAATAAAATGCATGGGCACTCTAATGTTAATAATGCATACATACTGAGTACGGTACCAACTTGTTGAGTATTTTTTACTAAAATGTCAAGTAAACCCAATAGATTATCAAAGACACCAAATGAATATAGATCCAGGTATAAAATATGGAACCTGATCTGCTCCTGAGATTATACTCTTGGCCAACGGAATGATTTGGCTACTTCTGTCCACATCGTATCCCAGGAAATATTTTGCTTGTGATAAGGCTATAACAAAAGCAGAAGCAGTTGTAAAGCCAGATATTACAGAGCGGCTGATAAAGCGGATGAGCCATCCAAGCCTACAATAATTAAGAAAGTTACAAAAAATCACATTTTTAAAAACTAAAAAAGTTGATGGAGCAAAAGTATCTCAATAGGAAATATGTTCGCTACAACAATCAAGAATGGTACAAAAAAATTCACCTTTTTTAATATTATAAAAGTTGAAAAATCACCCTTTTTACAAGCTTAAAAAAGTTTATTAATGGAGCAGAAGTACCTCAACAGGCCCATCGTGCATTCTAGAATGCCAACCATGAGTGACAACAATATCGCAAGTTCTGTATATAATTCGGTAGATGAATCAACATTGCCTAGAAAATTGAGACCAGTAATGAAACCAATGCTACTGGACCAACAGCAAGCTGGCGAGATGACCCAAATATGGAATACACAAAGACAGGCACTAGTCCAGTATCTGAAAAGAAGGATAACCGTTAAAATATATATTAAATAAATAAGAAGAAAAACAGTAAGAGACACACAGAAAGTTGGGAAGAAAAAAGTACAAATGATTATTTCATCAGTCCAAGCCTAATGAACTATTTCTTATTCTTAATTTCGCAATGGCACTGAAGTTATATTATGATCACTCAATTCTTGTTCCCTCTTACATGAAACTAGCTTATAAAACAATACAACACGAGTATAAGTACTTAAAAAGCTTAGCTATAATATTAGGGCCATATATTAAACTTACAAAGTCCATATATCGGTTGAAGTCCGGCTAGCTTTGCATACGACATAGACTGCTCACAATAGACAAAAAAAAAAAAATAAAGAGATCAAAATTTAATGTTTACAGAACGAAAACCAACCAAATGTAGCAAATGATCTACGATAAAATAAACATTTCATCCAACCAGTCAGCAGTAAGCAGTAAGCAAATAACGAAGTTCATCAGAGTTTCCACAAAATACGAACCTATCCTCTTAAATTTAGGAACAAGATCAGCATAAACATGATACATTATCAAGAGGTGATGTATACACAACAACTTTTGCCAATACACAACAAGTACAATGGTCTGAAGCATGACTTTGCACAAGTAAAAAGACTAGTAAGAGCTAGTAGATGAGCTCTCATTTGCTAATACAATCCGGTTATCCGGAATTACTTAAAGAACATAGATTTTTCAACATGAATACATTTTACTTTTTTTTATTAGTTATGCTAACGTCATCTACTTTTTACAATAGAGACAAATTCCATGATCCAGTAATTTTCAGCCACTACACAAGATCTAAATCCACTTAAAAGTAACTAATAAAAATCTATTTCAAATCCAATACATTTGTGTGTGTGTATTGACGTAGTCATCAAATATTATCACAAAAAGTTGAATCAACAAATCCAGTCTGCTATAAACAACAGCCAATAAAATGCATTCCAATAAATAAATCTACAAAATGTCAAATCTAGCCTTCTAGTCAAACACGCTACTATCATTCAAAATCAGCAAACAGCAAAAATCATAAATAATAACTATAATAATTAGAAACTAAAATTGAATTAAACTTAAATTAAATTAAACAAAATTTCCGTAAATAACTAATTTCCGGTAATTTCGGATAGAATTTTTTTTTAAAAAATAAATACCTGAGGAACAAGCATAATACCAACAGTAACGCCGGCGATTACATCCGGCTGTAAATTTTCGCGCCAATTATAAATTCTGATCCATCTAGAACACGGAAGTAAGAAATCTATCCAATCCACTGTTTTCATTTGTTTCAATTTCCTTCTCCATTTAGAAAACGACGTCGTTGAGCAGGATGAAGACGACGACGGTGTTGTGTCTCCGTATGGATGCTGGAACGGAATGACTTTAACTGGCCGAGAAGTCGCCGGAGTTCTGGTCGGCGGTGAAACCAGGTCGGAGAGACTTGAGGATGCGTAAGTTATCTCCATCCGGCTAACCGTTAGTCACCTTAATTATTCTGTATGTGTGTAAAATGAAATGAAGGTTTTTTGGCTCTGGTTTTTAAGTACTGTATTAAGTTTGATTTTTATTTTTATAATATGGATTAGAAAGTTTGTTACGTCAAACGGTTTTGTAGGTCCAGGTGAAAGTTTACAATTCGTGAAAGTTGAGTCTATAAATAATACAAACTAAAATATTATTATTATATTTATATTATATTTAAAAAATACTTTCTAAAATGTCAACTTCATCGTATAACTAGTGCTATAATCCAGCCAAATTATTAGTCAGGTTTATTGAAAATTTAACATGTAAATTTCAATTTTAAAAACTTTGAATGATATTATGTTAGTATTTTACGTGTTAAGATCGAATAATATATATATCCTCTACATATATTAACAAGAAAGTGTTAACTTTATATACTCTCTTCATAATAATTTGTCGAGTTTTGCGACTTTGTCGTTACGTTTTATTACACGTAATATATAATTCATAACAAAGCTAGAAATGTGATTGTTTAAATTTAAGAACTAGTTTAGCTATTTATGGGATGGGATGATTAAAAAAAAATGCGATTTATATCATGTTCACATAGATAGTATTTAATTCATTTTCCTTACGATCTAAAAATTATAAATACTTACCACGTCTGCAAAATGCCACGGAATCATGGATGTCGTGCCAAGATCTAATGTTGTATCGGGACTCTATTAAGTCCAAGTTCATTCCATTCTTGGTGTCCTTTTATAATCTCGAATTGATGAAACATGAAAGTATAAACAAATGCGTTTTAACATTATTTGTAAGGGTCTTAACGTAACCACAAAATTCATGTTTAATTAAATCAAATAAAGTACTTTTTAAAATACAAGTTATATGTCCGCACAATGAGGCGGTGATGGTGGGCGGTGACGGGTGGTGGGGCGGTAATGGTGGTGAATATAAAAATAATTGATGTTAAAAGAGGTAGTGTAGTTATTTTAAATATTGAAGGATTTATGTTGTAAATTATTTTATTAAGGGTATTATACATATATTAGGTAAATATGCTTAAATTAATAAATAAAAAAGAGGGGTATTTTGGATAGTTTAAAATTGTAATTTGAAAAAAAGGGATGAAGAGTTTATGCTTTATATATACAGTATAGTATTATAGATATAGATATAGATATGGATAGATGTTTAAATTAAGGGAAATGGTAAATCCTCTTAATTTATTCTTCAAATAATCAACCTAATCATAAGATCATGACACATGGAAAGATCAAGGGGTGGGAAGATGAAAGATAATAAGTGTATTACACTTGAAAGATTATTAGGCTAAAATTTAGGAGAATAGATTATTTCCTTTAAATTAATGAATAAAAAAGAGATGTATTTTAGATAGTTCAAGTTATAATTTGAAAAAAACACAGGGACGAAAAGCGCAACTAATCTTGATAGTTTGGGTGTATTTGACTAAATATTTCAGGGAGGGATGTAATCCACGAAAGTGTGTAAACCACAGGGACGAATCCTGCAATTAACTCTTTTATTTATTTAATCAATTGGATATTTGGGATAAATATGAGTGTTATATTTTATGTATTTTATTTCAATAAAATTATTATTCTAAGAAAAAGGTTTAAAAGTGTAAATTGGTGATAGAAAACCAAAAAGTGTAAATTAATTTAGATATGTGTTGATTTAATTAATTTAAAAATTGAGGGATATGATTGGTTAATTGAGGTTAGGTCAGTTGTCTTTTAGTATATATTAAGATTAAGATAAGATTAAGATTAAGATTAAGATTAATTATATAATAATTAAATATAGCAACTTTGTAGACCATAAATATATTTTTATTTTTATTAGTATATATCTACATAAATATAAATTAGGCGTAAAACTAATTTAATGATTTATTTATGTAATTAATTAATTAATGTTATATTATAAATAGATTAATGACATCATCAATTTTTAATTTGATAGAATTAAGAGTTATGATTGGTTAATAAGCTATTAGGTCCGTTGTCTTTTAGTATATATAAAAATATTTGAATTGAGGAGATGTCCATCGTCTTTTCACACACATTTTCACGTTGTGAGATTAGTAATTAGATTGAGGATTAGAAGAAAATGGGTATAATTGTAAATTAAATATGTTATTTATATTTTTAAAGGATTTAATTCTATTATTTTGATTAAATTTAATCATTTGGGTGTTATTGATATATTTCTAGTTTAATAATGGCATTTTTGATATTTAGATCTTTAGTTGGACATATATGATATTTTGAAGTTCATTAATGACATATATGAAATTCACCCTACATCTTTCAACTTAAAATAACTACACTATAGCTTTACATCAATAATTTTTATACTAATAACCACACTGCCACCAACGGCGTTACCGCCACCCGTTTCCGCCATCACCGCCGCATTACACGGGTAAAAAATAAACAAGGCCTAAACTTGATTGTTATTTTATTAAGTAACTAGATGTAGGCTCGTGTATATATACATGTAAGTTAAAATAATAATCTCAGATGTTTTAGATGTTTTTATGTATAGTGACTTTTTTCCACACTCATGACTCGTTATAATATGGAAAAGTTGAAATGAGCACAAGCACAACTTCTTTGATGAAAACTAGGGATGAGCAGATTTTCCCAAGTCTCGATCCCGTCCCGATACCATCCGATCCCGATCCCGAGAAGTGGTACCGAATGGGACTTGGGACGGGACCGGTACCCATTTTTCTTAGTTCGCGGGACTTGGGACCGCGGTACCGGGATTTGGTACCGGGAAATGGTACCGAATGAGAAATGAGACCGATACCGGTACCAAGTTTTTGACAAATTCGGGACTCAGTACCGTCGGTACCGGGAGGGTACGGGACGGGACTGGTCCCATGCCCATCCCTAATGAAAACCATCAATTCATTTCACAATAAAAGAAGTCTAAGACCATAAGTTTCTCATGGATAACAAATAGATCATTAAAACTCTGAATAGATTGACCAAATTAATATAATTTTAATTTCTAACATGATGTAAACTTTGCTCTCCCTGATTGTACTACTAGTTACTCGATAGTTTTATATTTGATAAAATCCTTTTGAATGGAAAAAAAAGAAAAGTAAACGAGTCACTATAGGTTCTTTTTCAAAAGCAAAAGATGAAGAAAAAGGTAAAAGGAGGGCATACTATCCCCAAACCATATTAAATCTTCATCATCCCATCCCGTAAGAGTTATGATGTCGATAAAAATCTTCACTTAATACTCACATAATTTGGACATCCTCAAGAATTAAACCTTCGGCTCTCAACTTTACATGTGGACCCAAACTGCATTATTAATGGGTACCACTATGTCTACTGATGAATTGGTAACAGCAAAAGATGGATATTTTATCAAACCCAACTAGCAATTCCCTAGAAAGGTTAAAATACAAGATACATAAAATGCAATCTAAAGAAACATTGATCAAACAAACTCTAGACTCCCCCCTTTAACTACGAGGATCATAAAATATAAAAAAGGTTTAACACGGAAGGGTTACTTTGATTAAATCAGTCCTCGATAGCCTCCCTTTGTACTACTTCTCTTTGTTTCGAGCTCCTGTACAAGTAATAAGCTAGTTGGATGCAATTAGAAAAAGGTTTTTATGGGGGAGTAAGGATGGGGAACATAAAATACATTGGGTCGCTTGGGATAAGGTGGTTGCACCTAAGAAATCTGGTGGTCTTGGCTTGGGGTCTCTTCACGATATTAACATTAGCCTCCTCACTAAATGGTTTTGGCGTTTTAACACGGAGCATAACAAGTTGTGGCCACAAGTTATAGCGGCTATCCATGGTGGTACAAATAATCAGTATATTGTGCCTTGCGATAAACTGATAACCGTGCCTTTGGGACATGGCGTAATATATGTCAGGTAATGTATCTCTTATCTCGCAAAAACATCGACTTATCTCAACTCATGTACCGTGAATCATTGCATAGTCAAAATGCTCATGGCCGAATGATATGGGCTGCAAATGGAAGCAATCAGGTCTTTACGGTCTCTTCGTGTAGGAGGATAATTCATCAGCAGGTTGGAGATATTATAAATAAGATTAAATGGAACAATTGGATTCCTATAAAGGTTAATGTATTTGCTTGGAGGGCGGCTTTGAATAGACTTCCAACTAGGGACAACTTGGCGACCAGAAATGTGACTGTCATATGTAATCTATGTCCCGTATGTAATGAATCTCCCGAGTCACTTGATCATCTGATGACCGCGTGCCCTTTGGCGTTAGAAGTTTGGTACAAGGTGGGGGAATGGTGTAATGTTCCTCCGATTTACGCTTTCTCCATGAAAGACTTGCTTGAGCTTCATTCATTTTCCAAGGTTAGTTCGGTGTCTAAAGGTATGTTTCACTCGGTTATTATGATTGCTTGTTGGAGATTATGGAGTGCAAGAAATGATAAAGTTTTCAATGGGATTCTCGTCTCTGCTCATCAAGTGGTGCAAGATGTTCAAACATTCGGGTTTTTGTGGATCAAAAATAGGGTCCCGAGATTGAACTTGACATGGGAGAGATGGAAAAAATTTTGCTTCTTGTAATTATATAGTCTATTGTTTGGTGCATATGTTACCTGTTGTAACATTTTTGGTTGGAATGAAAGTTGCCTTTCAAAAAAAAAATACGAGGATCATAAAAAGAGTTTAAAAAGGTCCCACCCATATAGGTCACATTCTATAGTTGGTTTTTGAAATAGTAAATCTCACGTAGTCACGTTAGTCGTTTATTTGATTTATTAGTTATAATAATAAGGATTTGGTAAAAACTCAACGCCTATAAAAGCTATTAACTCGTCTGTAGATGTAACCATGACATTAGAAAAGGTGATTATCTATACACCACCGCACGTGAGTAAAAAGCATGTTTGGAGCATGATCTAAGAACTCATATTTCCGAACTAAATACAATGATTTTCAATATACTTATATACATATATAGTAAGCGGCTTAAAAGCCAAAATATAAGTGTCAAAGGAGATATAAGAGTGCATCCGTAAGGACCGTAACAATACTTTGATTCCTTTACTAGATTTAAACCCGTGTCAAATACACGAATTGTTTATGACATATTAAAGATAATATTAAACATATGTAATCCAAGAAAAGTCGTGAAAGAACAAACCAGTAAACTCAAATATAAAGAATGTAATTAAAATTATTAAAGAACAAACATGTAAATTCAAATATAAATAATGTAATAAAAATCAAAGTAACAAAATGTAATACTGGAACGTTGACGAAATCGTTTAACTTGTTCGTCTATCAATATCATGTCAAGGTGTTGTAACTGTTTTCTTAACAGTAAAATGAAAAATCTTCTTGTAGTTTTTGTTGTGGTATTTGTTTTTCATGAAAATATATGATTATATAATTGTTATCAGCTAGATATATTATTTTTTATATATAATCATTGATAATTTGATAAGTTATAATTTATAAACTAAGTTATAATTATAGTCGAGTGAAGACTAATTGTAAGCAAAGTTGGTTTTTTTATTTATTAAAAATATATTATTTTTTTATTTAATTAGTTGGATATTTGGGATAAACATGAGTTTTATATTTTATGTATTTTATTTCAAAAAAATATATATTTAAGAAAAGTTGGTTTTTTTATTTATTAAAAATATATTATTTTTTTATTTAATTAGTTGGATATTTGAGATAAACATAAGTTTTATATTTTATGTATTTTATAGCAATAAAATTATTATTTTAAAAAAAAGGTTTAAAAGTATAAATTGATGATGGAAAACAAAAAAGTGTAAATTATATTATGACATGTGTTACTTTAATTAAATTAGAGAAATTGAGAATTGTGATTGGTCAACTGGGGTTAGATCAGTTGCCTTTTAGTATATATTAAGATAAGATTAAGATTAAGATGTTCATATTTTTACTTTCAATTCACCCGATTGATGTAAATTCTCACAAATCGATATGCCCCATATTTCAATAAACATGATCCTATTCGCCAACAGAACAGTTTTCTTTTGAAGACCATGACTAACTAAACTATCTAAGAGCTTGATGTAATTTGAACAAAAACAATGTAACTAAGAATTATCAAAATACTAATACCCGTTAAATTTTAGCCATTTTTAAGTTGAGAAAATGGTTGGAACCTCATAATCTACATCCACATTCATTGTACGAAGAGAAAATATCATTATACAATTCATTAGAGCTCCACAACCAATAATCTCACATAGATGATGACTTCTAAAAACACTAAAATCACCATTCAGCATCATAATTTACATGCAGAAAGGATGCACAATAATATGAGTGAGAACTTACAGGTGGTTGACCATGGTTGACTCTGGAGCTCAAAGAATTACAGGATTGTCACAGTTATTTAGTGATGTGTATGTGCGTGCTCAGGTTTGTGAGAGAACTCGTAATCAAGATGAACAAAAGCACGCTCTATCTCAGGCAAGAGCTCAAGTTTCTCTTGAAGCGACTCCCCAATATCGTGAGCTGTCTGCAGCGGCATTTCTGATGGTAGAACGATGTCTACCTCAACAAAGTAGTGAGATCCAAAGGTGTATGCTCTTACAGTATCTATGTGCCTTATAGCTTTGTGGTGATTCCAACAGAGGTATGTGAGTTTCTGTAAATATTCAGGCGCGGCTGATTTTCCTACTAGCGAGTTTACGTTTTCCAACACCGTGAGTGACCATGTACGAATAGTGTAAAGCGCCAGCTGTTACGGAAAATATATGAGTCAAATAAGATGTAGCTCTCAAGATATGTTTGTTGACCCTAGTCAAGTCAAAGTGACAGGTCGGGTCAACACAAGTAACTTTTGGGACAGACATGTTGATCCTATGATTTATGTGGGCGCGTTTATATAGTCACCGTAACTGCTAGCATTCACTTTCACGAATGGGTAGCGTCCCAACTAATCGAAACATGAAAGCCTTTTCTTATTCATTTCTAACCTAATATATGGCCTACATTTTTATAGAGGACACAAGGTGCAGCCTTTACTTTTGTTCAGACTCAAGTGTCAAACTCTTTCATCTAGTAAACTTCTTAGCACATACTAAACAGCAAACTTGTAAAATAGATAGGAACATATGCAATGGGAAATAATAGAAAGAACTTACAATTATAGCCCCAACAGGATCCATCCAGTCACTAATATAGTTAGCAAGTAGTACAGCTATCAGGCCGATGAGATTGGTGACAACATCAAAAAAGTGATCCTGAGCATAGGCTTTGACAATTTCATTGGTAAATGAGCGACAATATATACACAGAGCGAGTTTCACAAATGTCACTGAAAGCATGATGCCAACAACCCATTGTTCTTGCTCTTTAGTAAGATTAAAATCCTTTTCCTGAAATGGTCAGCATTATTGACGTTAATACTGTATATTTAAACAATATATGAATGAGAATTTTGAAAGCAATTCAATAATCAGAATCAAATAGTCAGTTGTGTTAAAAAAGTGTAATAGGAGATGGTGTTTAGACGTGGTTTAGTTATTTTAATAAATAAATAATATGTAGTTTGAGTGTAACAAATTATACGTATCTAACAAGTTAATACTAGTAAGAACAGAAGCTCATGTTCTTGTGACAACAGGCAGCTATGACATATGAGATGCGTAAAAATCCCAAATTAGGCTACACGATTGGTAATTTGATCTTTTTATTTTATCCTTTGATAGCCAGATTTGTTATTACTAGAACACAACTCATTATTTTACCACTAAATCATCAGATAAGCAGAAGCAATCTATTTATCCTAATACTAAAAAATTATTATTATGTCTAGAAGTCACAATAGCCATAAAATCAGTTTCAAACCCGAACACTCCCTTACAAAACATACAATACTGTTTTATGTGATATATAATAAGGTAATTGGTTTTGCATCTTTGTCTTTACCATTTTGGTGTCTTTCTACTTTTGTTGTCACTTTCCTCTTTGCTTGTCTGTCATTATTTTTGGACTTTTAGTTCTTCTATTCCCTTTGTTACATGTTTCCTTTATATTTTTCAGATTTTCAATTACTGTTTTATTTCTAGTTTCCTTTTGCTATTGTTCGTTGGTAAATACTAGCCATTGTACAATTTACATAGTTGCTTCAAGATATTATTATTAAACTTAACTAACTACACATTCATTTGATAGTTGTTCTTTATGCAGTTGTCAATATAGCATCACTATTACATTACATCAGCTACACACACCAGAAATCAAAGACCAGTAAAGTTCAATTGTTTGTTTGTTTAGTACAAACACTTTTACTTTTGAAAGGCTAGTACAAAAACTTATCAACGACCTTTCTCTTGAATTAGCAACATGAATATACAGTCTTCAAATTATTTCATAAACAATTTATATTCATATTCACTATATGCCATGCCTACTTTACTTACATCAGAGGCCAGCGCGCGAACAGACTCCAAAATTATCTGCAGTCCAAGAGTGGCCATAACTGATGCAAAGACAAGAATTCCCTGCAAAAAAAAAGGAATTGCAAAGATCTGAGTGTCATGGTAGCAAATTAGACTATGATCCATGTGATCAGAGTACATTAAAAGTTATCAAAGAGCTCGGACTCCTAACAAATCAAAGTGGCTTTCTACTTTTACTGGGCCAGACTCAAGGAGTCAAAGACTGTGTTTCTTTATAGACATTAACTCAGAAGTCAGATCTTAACTGATATTACAGGGATGTGTCATGTTCTTCTCAGTCATACTCTAAGATTTGTAAAACTTGACCACGTAATAGACCAAAAACCTTGCAAGTTGAAATAGTAAATGCACCAGGTAATGAACTGCAAACTAACCAAAGGCTGCATTCGCCTCTTTCCAATAGGATATTGATAGGGGTTTGGAGTCTGCATGGAAAATGCAGTAAACCACAAGATAAATCCAGATAACAGGTCGAGAAGTGAATCTAACGTGGATGCGATGATGGCCAATGAACCACTCCTAACGGATGCATAGACTTTTGCAACAAAAAGGATCATGTTTGCAACATTTGATATTCTAATGGCAAGTGTCTCCTTTCTTTGCAAGCTTGCTTTTTCTTCCTACAAGTTAAACAAATAACTCAGAGCAAGTCAATAAAGTTAAACTTGCAGGGAATTCTGTCATATAGGCTAAAATTTAAACTATCGATTCCTACCTTTGACAATTGAGGCACGAAACCACGCTCTGCTAAGGCGTCCATCTCAGTGAAGCCCTCCAGCGTCTCTACCTGCTGCTGATAATACTCCGCTACATTGTCTTCTGGAACTGAGAAATTCAGGGAAGTCAATTAATATGCAATTAAGCTGCATAAACTGATGCAACACGAACCAATAAGCTTATTTATAACTACCAAAAGTTAGATTCTATACCATATAAAATACAAGAAATGAACTGAAAATTACATATGGACAACAGCTGAAGTTCGATAGAAATTACATATGTTGGAAGATTTAACAAATTGCTGAACAAACTAACATCAGTTGCTATGGTGAGCCCAATAAACATAAATGAATCACAGGGCCGCTTTAAGCATCAAAGTTACCATTGTATAACCAATTGATGAATGATGAGAATCACCACAATCAGAGTATGACTATGACATATGAGACCATGAACTATAACATTAATGCGCCCAATCTCCTACAATTACCGATTCCAGAACAAGCTGTTTCACCCCACCACCCAATAACGAGATTAGACATATTTATAAATCATGCAGGGTTCAAATAGCTCTAACTTAATTAACTGGGTAGTTAAATTTTCGACATTACAAAAGCATCCTATGTGTACAAAAACTATGCTTAGCCCCAATAAATCTACACTATCAAGATGCCGAAAACCAAACGATATAGCTTTTTTCAAGACACTCTAAAACATTAACAACAATAATCACTTTTGCATATTAACCCAGTACAACTGGATAGTAATAAAAATACAAACTTTAATCGGAGAAAAAAAATGCATAATTCCAAATATAATAATTTTTTCTTATATCATACTTAAAGCATATAATAAGAACAAACCTTAAGTTCATCCAAACTAATATTCCATTTTTTGTCTTGACTAAAAAAATACTTATTTAGAAATCCATTGAATTGATATTAAACAAAATAATGTGTCATCACTACCCAAAACAGCATTGTTCCAATATTAGCAATATCTAATCATATTTATTCTAATTAACAATCAAAATCAATACATATAATATATATATAATCACACAGTCACACATAAATATATACAGATATTATAATACAACTAAAAACTTTACCTAAAACGCCTAGACAGTCATGCAAGCCACGTGGAGCTTTCTCTTTATGTTCCGACGAAAATTGATAACCATCAAAGTTCAGCCGCCATGAAACGTCACCGGCGGCACCGCCTCCACCGCCGCGGTCAAGTTTGACTTCGGTCAACAAAAACTCCCCTTCGGAACAGTCGTAATCTTCGTCGCCACTCATCGGTTCCACCATTAAAGTAATTCTAAACCCTAGGGTTTTAAATTTTATATTAATTTTTTTAAAAATGAATTCAATGTATTATTTTTGGATTTTTTGATATTTTTGAATGGGGATACAGAATCTGTGAGGTTACATAAAGAGAGGGAAGGGTGAGTTATATAAGTAAGTGGAAGTTGAGGGGTGGAAAATAAAAATATGAGAATTTTGGGATCTTGTTAGGTGAGGGTGTGGATGCAAATGTAGGATGGGAGAGTGGGAGGGACGCGCGGTGTGATTGGTGAGAAGAGTGAAAGTGGGTTTTGAGATATTGTGGGAAGAGAAGGAATCGTGTACGATAACGTCTACGATATTAAGATGCTAATTTGTAATAATGAAAAGAAGATGAAAAGGTAAAGTGGGAACAAAAGTAAGTTGTTGGTAGGTGAAGAGTTTACTCATAGTGGAATTTTAGAGAAAATCATGGTACTATCGTTTTCGTTAAATTTACAATTTTAATCTAGTCGAACACTAAAATTGAAGTTGCAGGTGTTGTAGGTGAGGTTGCAAATGGTGTACTTATTGGTTGTTAATGGATATTGTTAATGGATAGTAAGACTAAAAGGAGTGGGGCAATCCATATAGGACTTCCGTCATGTGTCACACTCCAATGATTGTTTTTATTTTTTTTTCTTTTTTTCATCTCCATTTATTTTTTTTTTTTAAAAAACCATCTTTCTATAAATAAAAAAAACATCACCATAAAAATCCATTACACATTAGAATAAAATACAAATAAGTAACACAACTAAATAAGGTAACTAAATAATATACAATTATAAAATGTAAATAATACTAAATATTGATACCTTTGCAAAAGTTGGCTAGTGACTCCCGTAAAACCCTCGCCGACATCTCGAAGTTTTCGTCAAATGAGTCGATGGTAGAGCCGTAGGCTAATTGACGAAGCGCGGCCGTACACTTTTGTATCGCCGTGAAACCCAACTTCCCTCGACAATCATATCTTTGTTGGAAATACGTATACCCCTCCTCCAAATCACTTGTTATTTGCAAAAATAAACGTTTACTCATACGATAACGCCTCCTAAACTCTCTCGGGGGATATACCGGGTCGTCAACAAAGTAAAAACGCATCAAGCGTTCGTTTGCCTCATGCCGCCTACGATGTAGGACGACCCTCCTCCTAAAAACCGGAACACGCTCCACCGGTTCGTCCCCCTCTTCTTCTTCCTCTTCCCTTGCGGCTTCCATCATAGTGTTAATAGTCAATAGAATCGTACTTTCGATAGCCTCGTCTAGATCGGTCGAACCACCGCTTGACTCGGAACTAGAAGATGAAAAATCATCGATATCTTCCATAATATATGAAGTGTATGATTTATATATGAAAGTGTTTTGGGTTTATATATGTGTGTAGAATGGAAGTTTTTATATATGAAGTGTGGAAGTGTTTTGGGTTTAAAATGTGTAGTGTATTGTATATATAGAAAGAAGAAAAAAAAAATTAAATCCTAGCCGTTGGCACGCAAACAAAGGGAAAAAGCATCTTCATTTTCGGCGACCAAAAGCTATCGCCATCTCCTTTTTTTTTTGGTTCGCCTGGTGGTATTGGTGTGGGGGGCGAACCCTTGGGCGAAACTAGCCAAGGGTCGCTCCACTCCCTCTAGTCTAAGAGCGTCCCCAATGGTGGATTTTGGAAAGCTTATTTGTATAAAAAGGTGTAAAAATATGTAAGAGGTTTTTGTTAAAAAGCTTTTGTCTCCAATGATAAAAAACTTTTAAAAGATTAAAATGAAATATAATAATACATGTATAGGTTTAAATAGGAGCTTATAGATCGAAGGGTATCAAGCTTTTCAATAAATCTTTTATCTAAACAATCACTATTTAATTTCATTTTATTTTAAGCTTTTGAAAGCTTTTTACCATTGGAGGTAAAATTTTTTTTATAAAAACTCCTTACACATTCTTACACCTTTTTTAACAAAAAAAGCTTTTCAAAAATACCCATTGGGATGCCCTAAGTCACATGTCATTCTTCATTAGCGGGTTACTAGTAATAAATGAGTTATCTAGCTTGTTCATGTGTCTGATCGTGGAATGTTGGGAATAGTTGCGCTTGTGGTATTGTGGATGCCAAATATATAAAAATATTGGTTAGGAACATAAAACTTTTGAATTAGTGGAGGTTTTCACACACAAAAATAATTCACGGGTCAAAGTTGTAAATTAAAAGGTTATTTTAATTTTTTGAGTTTTATTATATCAGTTTCTCAAAATCTTACTCGTATGATGTTAGAACTGGTGTTAGATGTGAATTTAAGTAAATTAATCAAACTAACTAGCTAATCAACCCGGGTGATTACCCGGGCATAAGTAGTAAATTAGAAATTTGTAAATTTTTTTAGTTTGATATAACTTATTTACATTGATAGTATCATATAAACAAACCATGAGACAAACTACGATAAGATAAGTTATAACTATATACATATGTACAGATAGATGACCAAAACTGTTGTGTTAACTTACTAATATTAATTGTTCTAGTTCAGCTAGTATACCTGCCACAAGGAAATTAGCCATGTGAGCATATCACAAAATGTAACCATAATAGCTTTCATCCTTATAAAAATACAGAGATGCAGCAAGTATTGCTCCTCACGTTCCAATTTGCTTAGGTGTAGGAAGTGGAAAAACACTATACAAGATGTACTGCTACATTTTCAAGAAAACAAAAGTTATAATAACTTATATACAATAAAAATACGTTTACACATCGCTCCAAAAAT
The DNA here is from genome assembly GCA_034093135.1 of Erigeron breviscapus. Classification (NCBI taxonomy): domain Eukaryota; kingdom Viridiplantae; phylum Streptophyta; class Magnoliopsida; order Asterales; family Asteraceae; genus Erigeron; species Erigeron breviscapus. Next base: position 57,001,628 of record CM067167.1, on the reverse strand, counting down.
CATGGCCATGAAGATGCCATCACAACCTTAATGGTGCTAATTTAAAAAATACACACAAATTGCAACTTGCCTATCCTCCTTTACTGAAATTAGAATCAAAATGTAGCAGTCATGAAATTAGATGTTTGCACTTTTACAATTTCGTATCCGTATCCATGTTTCAACTGTAATTACAGATACAAACCCTTGAAAAACCGCTCAAGGGTTGCATGTATATATGTTTACGGTTTCCCCTATGTTCCCAACTTCATAATACATAAGAATAGGAACACCAAAACTATCAAGATGATGCCCGCTCAAAGTAATGCACAATGTATGTAGGCTTTACAATAACAATAATACAACAATGGTATCTTCAAATAAAAAAATGACCATGATCACTGTCTACACCATTTCAGAGGATTACAAACTAAAGAAACAAGAAACCAGCTATAATTAACAGAGCATACAACGGATCACCATCAACAATCATGGATACAAAACCCGAAAACAGTAGCACTATTAAAAATAGCTGACTCTTGCAGCAACCTACTCACTGGAAACAATTTGCAGCACAATTTACTAAAGCAAATCAATACCGCTTGACCCATTATCTAAAAAGTAAACCGAACAACAACCTGAATCTCAAAATGATATTATTTGCCACAAGATTTTTTCAATCAACAAAAAGTAGGTATGATATATAATGGTAAAATTTTGCAGGAAACTTATTTTATTTTATGTTGTTAGGATTTGTTTTGATGGGAGGCTAGCTCAGGAAAGGGGAGAGGTTGTCACTTGAAAAAATTTTTAAAGAATTTTACTTTTTGAGATCCCCTTTTATCAAATAGAAAGAAAAGATTTACCACAAGATTTTTTCAATCGACAAAAAGTGGGTATGATATATAATGGTAAAATTTTGCAGCACATCCATGAGTTAGTTAACTACATCATAAATATTAAAATCTAAAATCTCATAAATATTAAAATCTAAAATAATAATCTCAATTATTTGGCTAACATATAAAATCCTCATATTTTTTTTTATAAAATTGTTAAATTAAAATCTAAAAATCTAAAATAATCAATAGTTTCATATCTATGTTAAGGAGATAACTTCTCCAGAAAACTTATTTTATTTTATGTTGTTAGGATTTGTTTTGATGGGAGGCTAGCTCAGAAGGGAAAGGCTGCACTTGGCAAAATTTTTAAAGAGTTTTACTTTTTGGGATCTCTTTTATCAAATAGAAAGATGTGGTTGGCTGCTGAGTATGAGTTATTGTGTTTTTAATACGAAAAAATCAAAACCTTTATATTTAAACATGTAAAAGCGATGATTTGAAAACGTAAATTTTGTTTTGCAAATGAAAATTTTAAATGATAATATATATATATATAATAGTGAGATGGTAAAATAAGGCTATTAGGTATCTAAGCTTATGTATGGAACACTCACATATTAATTTTTTAATCCATAAAATTCATGGGGGTCAAACATTTATTCATTAAATGAAAAAATATTAAAAAATTATATGTGAGAGGTTCCATACTAAGCTTAGGTATGAGACAACCTTATATTCACTTTTCCCATGGGGAAGTGAATATAAGGTTGTTTCATACCTAAGCTTAGGTATGGAACCCCTCACATACCATTTTTTTAAACCATAAAATTCATGGGGCCATGTGATTTAATTATTATACAACAAATATTAAAAAATTAATATGTGAGAGGTTCCATACTTAAGCTTAGGTATGAGACAACCTTATATTCATTTTTCCAAATATATATATATATATATATATATATATATATATATATAGGGTAGGGTTAACGTGAGAACCAAAACATGGGAGAGAACCGTGAGAAACCACTAGTTTTCCTCCCTCTTTTTCCTTTTCGGTGTTGTTTTTTATTTTTTTATTTTATTTTTTTGTTTTTACATTCTTTTAACAAAAACCCATTACAAAAAAAAAAAATTGTAAAAAATCATATGGGTTACGTGTTGAAAACGTATGGATACGGTACGGGCGTTGCCCTCATCCGTTCTAAAGGGGTTGTCACCGGACGCATATGGAAATGGTATGGATTTGATGGGCGGAGATCCAATAGATGGTTGCGGTTTGATACGGTACGGGCGTAGCCCTTAACTCTAAGGGCAAAGCCCTTAGAGATGGTTTTTTAGTGGTTCTCACTTGATCCCTTCACTATCTACCAATAAACTAAAACAGGATTGAAACATTATTTAAATGACACTTGGTATATTCTTTACGCGACATGTGTCCCTTTTAATTTATAAAGTGAACATAAATTAAATAAGTAATTATGGAAAGGTTTTCGATTAAATGATTCTACAAATCCTTATCCACTACAAGAAAATTTGATATTACCGACAGATTTGCGACGGAAAAATTTTCCGTCCCAAATTAGCGACGGCTTTCCGACGGATTTCAGACAACAAGCCAACTAAACTAATACAAAAGTATTTACGACGGATTAGGGACAGATTACCGACAGATATACAAACCGTCGGAAATCCGTCCCTAAATATATAAATTCTCGACGGATTTACGACGGATGAATTTAATAACAGTAAAATAAATCCAAATAAATTAATATAATATATCCGTCCCAAATCCGTCGGTATTAGGGACGGATTTACGACGGACTTCGATTTGGCCGTCCCTAATCCGTCGGTATTAGGGACGGATTTGGGACGGACCCAATTTAATTTTTTACGACGAATTTACGACGGACATAAATTGAGCCGTCCCTAATCCGTCGCTATTAGGGACAGACCAAATGTATTTTTTTTTTTTTTTTTCGAGTATACGAGCAATGATTTGCATATACAAGTAATGATAAAGTGTATTTATACATTTAGAGTTCTCATGGTACGATCTATGCACCAATTGGCTCTTGTTTGTGGCGTTCACACGTTCTACAGAGTCGGTGTATATGTAGTTTTATACTCGAAAGTTACTGTTTGTACATGAAGTCGCAGAGTTGTGTGAGTTTTTACGCTTTTTAATTTTAAATATGTTCATTTAGTTATATGACTCTATTTAAGAATGAATTTTCATTCGTTTTTGCGAAAATTTGATTTTAAAAAAATAAAAATTCAATTAGCCGTCCCTAATCCGTCGCTATTAGGGACGGATTTGGGACAAACCAAATGTATTTTTTTGTTTTTTTGAGTATACGAGCAATGATTTGCATATACAAGTAATGATAAAGTATATTTATACAATTAGAGTTCTAATGGCAGGATCTACGCACCAATAAACGATTTGTTTGTGACGTTTACACGTTCAACCGAGTCGGTGTATATGTAGTTTTATACTCGAAAGTTACTGTTTGTACATGAAGTCGCAGAGTTGTGTGAGTTTTTACACTTTTTAAATTTTAAATATGTTCATTTAGTTATATGACTCTATTTAAGAATGAATTTTCATTCGTTTTTGCGAAAATTTGATTTTAAAAAAATAAAAGTTCAATTAGCCGTCCCTAATCCGTCGCTATTAGGGACGGATTTGGGACAGACCAATTGTAATTTTTTGTTTTTTCGAGTATACGAGCAATGATTTGCATATACAAGTAATGATAAAGTATATTTATACAATTAGAGTTCTAATGGCAGGATCTACGCACCAATAAACGATTTGTTTGTGACGTTTACACGTTCAACCGAGTCGGTGTATATGTAGTTTTATACTCGAAAGTTACTGTTTGTACATGAAGTCGCAGAGTTGTGTGAGTTTTTACACTTTTTAATTTTAAATATGTTCATTTAGTTATATGACTCTATTTAAGAATGAATGTTCATTCGTTTTTGCGAAAATTTGATTTTAAAAAAATAAAAATTCAATTAGCCGTCCCTAATCCGTCGCTATTAGGGACGGATTTGGGACAGACCAATTGTAATTTTTTGTTTTTTCGAGTATACGAGCAATTATTTGCATATACAAGTAATGATAAAGTGTATTTATACATTTAGAGTTCTCATGGTACGATCTATGCACCAATTGGCTCTTGTTTGTGGCGTTCACACGTTCTACAGAGTCGGTGTATATGTAGTTTTATACTCGAAAGTTACTGTTTGTACATGAAGTCGCAGAGTTGTGTGAGTTTTTACGCTTTTTAAATTTCAAAAATCGTAGGAAACTTTAGGAAAAAATAAGTATTTCTGACATTCATAAAATCATTAAGAAATAAAAATATTTTTACCACGAATTTCCTACGAAAATTTTAAAATATATTAAAAAAATGAATTTCTCACATATATTTGAAATAAATATATAAGTTTAGTGCACATTTTATTTCACAATAATAACTAAATCTTTTTTTTTTTTAAAAAAAAAAAAAACAAGGCAAACTATGCAGCCTACCAAGGATTATCAATAAAATAAAAAAACACATTCAAATTTTCTATAAAATTATAAGATATGTTTTTTTAAAGGTGTTCATTAGCCACATTTAAATAAATTCAATGATCGCTATTTCCTTTCGTAACTAATATTAGTATGATAATATTCTAGAAATTTTGAAGTGTTGAAAATGCCCCCTTTGTTTTATTTAATAAAATTAAATTGTGAAAGTCATACTACTAACGATGTAACATAATATGTGGAAATTGTGAGATTGATATTTTAAGATAGATACAGAAAGTTAAAAGTCATATACATAAAACAACCAATCAAAACCTCCCTTCCCTTCTCACACGGATTATGATCGTGTGTTAAACACAACCCCCAAATTTTAATCCAATGGTTGATAGGCATTCTAAACAAACACAAAACCAAATCACTTTTTCCCAAAATTAATAAACACCACCAGTACCTTTTCCTTTACCATCACTTACTGAAAAACAAAGAACCACCCCACCCCTCTAAGAGCTCTTCAACATCTTCTCCATCCTTTGATTTTTGAAACATCCGTGAATTTGACCCGTTGACTTTTGTGTAATTTGACTAACAAACTTGTTGAATAGAAATTGGTTAATGCTTACGGAAAGATTTTGGTGTTTAAAGGGTTAACGTTTAGCTATTTGTCGGATTTAGCGGAGCGGGAGCCTACCCATTTGGACTATAGGCCGGCCCCCCCCCCATTTGATCAATCATTTTCCAAATCCTTTTCTTTCTTTCTTTCTTTCTTTCCTTCCAATCTCATTTCTTCACCCAAAAATCAACAAATTCATAATCAAATTTTGGATAATCAAAGGTGTTTCAAACTAGATTAATTCAAGAAATTTCATCATCTTCATCATTTATATATCATATCGAAAGATTAGAGTTCAAGAACAAGAAAATCTTCATTTATAGTTAAATTCGGATTTGAGCAATTGTGGAAGAATTGTAAGTTAAAACTACCTCATAGTAGTCATTTTATGTTGATAAACATGTTTCTAGTAAAACCCAAACGTTTTGTGCCTTGAATCGAGTCAAAAATCGGATTAGATTCACAGTTTCAAGCCGCTGTGCAGTAAACGCGCGATGGGGATTTAAACGCGCGTTTGGGGTCTAAATGCGTGTAAGGTTTTAAACTCGTGTAAAGGTTTTAAACTCGTGTAAAGGTTCTAAACTCGTGTAAAGGTTCTAAACTCGTGTAAAGGTTCTAAACTCGTGTAAGGTTTCTAAACGCGCGTTAAGGTTTAAACGCGTGTAGGGTTTCTAAACGCGTGTTGGTGTTCTAAACGCGTGTTAGGGTTCATAAACTCGTGTTACTATTCCTGCTTTACGCGTCAGTTTTCAAACGTCAATAACTTTTGAACCGTGAGTCCGTTTTAGTCGTATGACCTATCGTTGGAATCGTAAGGGAGTCTAGTTCTTGAAGCAACACTCTTTTTATATGAATCTTTGGTCATTTCTAAAAAGGTCGAGTCAAATGAGTTCTCCTCTTACACGTTAATGTTGGAAAGGCGTTTAGGGTTTGTGACTTGACCTAATTGTGCTAAACCAACTTGTTTATGATTGTAGAGTTGACATTATGGTATTATGATGTATAATTATAGGTTGTGGACGTGTGGACCCTATTACTCGTTTGTAATCTTACTAGCTTCTTTGCCAATCAAGGTGAGTTTCGTATCTCCCTACCCGCTTGGGATTCGGGCTGAAAAGTGTAAACCTGGCGTGTTTACTTGTATTTATTGATTATGTTTGACTTGATTGTTGGATTGATGTGGCGTTCATTTCGTTTGTTTGACTTGGTTTATGTTTTAGTTAAGTATTACTTATACTTTAGGATAGACGTACATACATGGAAGTCGGTTATGCTTCCTTGGGTTTTAGATGTGGTGGGAAGGCTGCGGGTGACCCTATACATAAGCATCTGGGACCTGAAGAAAGTAGAATCCTCTGAAGTATATGTACGTATAGTTGGTATATATTGTGATTTGTGGCTTATGTTTTGTCGATTATTGATCGTTGACTTATGGTTGTCGTATTTTGATTGTTGGGTTATGTTTGAGGAATATTGATTGGTGGCACAGGTTCATTGTACATTGATTGTTGGTTCCTGAGTATGCATTTACATTTGTTTGTAAGCATTGCATACATTACTGTTGGACCCTCGGCAGGGGATTGCCGACATCCTGGTGCATAGATGTATGCACCCATTTTGGATGTAGTTCCTGACCCCGAGTATATAGACATATATATCTCGATGTTTTTGAGATACAGCCTTGTCCATGTGCGATGGCAGAAGGGTATCGTTGCATACGTGATTGAAGGTCACGCTTGGGATAGGCATATTTGCTTATTCATACATTTGGCACTTTGCATTGATATCATATCATTTATTGGGGCATTCTCATTACACATTGTTGTCTTGTGTGATCTTGTTGTTGGATGATATTGTATTGCTTAGAGGCTCGCTGTAAGTCATGTCTAGCCTCTACTCATTTATTGTGATTCTTGACGTGGGTTCTTTATGGACCATTACTACGAACTCACCAACCTTGTGTTGACTATGCTTAGTACACTTTTCAGGTAATCAGGTTCTCCCAGGGCGTGGAGTTTAGTTGCTTTGCTTGCTGTGAACCCGGATTATGGACTTATGGATCAAGGATTCATTGGCCTGTCTTTTGCATTACCTAGATTTTGTTCGCCATCCTTGGATGTTTTTATGTAAACTTTGATGGCTATTTGCTCTTGTTGGTTATTGCAACTTGTTTCGTTTTGTAATGGATTCACTGAATCTCTACTTGCATTTAGCTTGTTCTATTGTAATTCCACCTTGCGCTATATGATTTCCGTGATATTCTGAGCCTTGGCTTGGGGTGTTACAGAATGGTGGCCCATGCGTGGTCGTAGAGAATTAGGCGGTTTGGCCTAGACTACGGCTTAAGTTAAAACTCTTCATATAGCATGCATGGTTAGGAAATTCGTGTGCAATATGAATTTTGTGAATCCCCGTGTGAGTTCGTAGTTAAGACCATTTGTGTGATAGCTTGATTTCAATATGATGAATGTGGTTATTATGATTTATTGTTGTTATTTGTTGAAGCTAATGTGATGATTTAGGGCAAAATGAAGGGATGCCTATTAACTTAGTATAATATTGTGGCAACCCTAAAAGAACCCGATCAACTCTTTTATGGTTACCCGATATTATAGCAAGTTCATGACATCGTGGATTGCGCACGTGTGGCTTAAAGTATAATAAGGAACCGATATGCTTAATGGAAGTTGATTAGGTGGAAGGTTAGCCGTTGGTACACCTTGTATACATACCCGGTGAATAACTAGAGAGCATATCGAATTCGGATTATACTTTGAATCATTCGTGTTAGTTGTTTAATTACATGATGAAATGAACATGAGTACTTAATTTAATGATAAAATATGGTAATAAATGCAACGTGATGTTATGATATGTGAAAACCCCTTATGATCCTAACACTACTGCCTTAGCATAACATTAGGTAATGTGTATGTGGTACCGATATGAGGGCATTGACTACTTGTGTGACTAACATGCGAGCATTTGAGACTAACTCTCGGGTCAACGTGTCACTTGTTTTATAGAAATGGCGAGACCAAGGAGAGTCGGAACTAATATAGGGCTGAAGAGGAAGAACCTCAACCGGAAGCTCAACCGGAGGTACAGGGAGGTAGGGGCCGTGGTAGAGGCCGTGGTAGAGGTCGTGGTAGGGGCCGTGGTAGGGGTCGCGGTGAAGTTCCTGAGCCAAACTTGGCTGAGGTAATTGCTCAAACGGTTGCTGGCATCATGCCAACCATCATTGCTCAAGTCACGGCAAGTCTTGGGCAAAATATTGGGCCTCAAAACAACGAAGCCCCAGAAAATGCAAACAATGAAAATGATCAACCTCAAGCCGAAGAATATGAGGAAGAGGAACCATTGGGAGTTAATATCGGGATGCCCATGAATAACCAATATGGTGGATACCGTCAAGGGTGTCTTTTAAGGATTTTAAGAGTTGTGGGGCACCGGAGTTTGATGGGAAAGGTGGTCCCACGGAATGTATAAGATGGTTCGAGGCAATAGAAGCAGTGATTGAAAGGAGTCATTGCACCTACGATGACCGGATTCCCTATGCATCCGGCATGTTTAGGCATGACGCCTTAAGTTGGTGGAACCAAGAAATAACATTGGGGCGGACTCAAAATTTGGAGTGGGTTGACTTCGTAAATAAAGTAAAAGCAAAGTTTTGTCCTCCCTACGAACTACAAAATTTAACCATCGAGTTCGCGAACCTCAACATGGAAGGAGCCGATTTCAAGGGCTACGTTAGACGATTTCAAGAGTTGTCTACCCTCATTCCCCACTTGGTGGGTACCGAGTTACAGGCTGTCCAGAAGTTTGTTTTGGGCTTGAATCCTCATGTCCGATCATATGTAAACTCCAATATGCCTACTTCTTTGGCAAACGCGGTTAACCAAGCCGGGAGTGTGACTGAAGACTTATTGAGAAGGGGCGTTTTGAGCAAATCCTCATCAACTAAGAGGAAGGAAGTGGGGGAGTCGAGCGGGGTAAGAAAAATGGGGAGGTTTGACCCCAAGAATGCTAGTAGGGGTAGGATAATGGCGGCGGTGGAACCGGCTAGGAGGGCTTATAACGGGCCTCATCCTTTCTGTGGAAGGTGCAACAGGCACCATCCCGCCACTACTCCATGTGGGGCATGCTTTAATTGCAATCAAGTCGGGCACGAAGCTAGAAGTTGTAGGGCTCCAAGAACGGGCCCAATGAATGCGGCTCCTATTCGGGCCGTTCCTCCTCAAGGTAACCAAAGGAGAGGTGAATGTTTTGTATGTGGTAGCCGTGACCACTACCGTGATAATTGTCCTCGATGGGTGGGACAACAAGTGCAAGTAGCCGTCCACCCCAATCAACTACAAATGGTCGGGCCTAATCAAAACCGGGGACAACAAGGCCACCAAGTGCAACCACGCGGCCGAGCCTTTGCGGCCAATGTAAATGAAGCCCGCAATGACCCCAACGTTGTAGCAGGTACTTTTCTCCTTAATGGTCTCTATGCCACCGTTTTATTTGATTCCGGGGCCGATTATAGCCTCGTGTCTTCTAATTTTGTTCCTTTGATTGATGTGCATCCTTGTGCTCTAAATTATGTGCTTGACATTGAAATGGTGAACGGGTCACTAACTAGAATTAGCCAAATACTCCGTGATTGTGTTTTGACCTTGGAAGACGTTGACTTCTTCATTGACCTTATGTCTCTTGACATTGGTAGTTTTGATATCATAGTGGGTATGGATTGGTTAGCGGCGGTTAATGCGACGATTGATTGTAGTGAGAGAGTTGTTAAGATACCTTTGGCCAACGGTAAAATTCTTAGGGTTCAAGGCGAAATCTCCGATTCCCCAAATTCTAAAGTCTTTAGTGCTACCACCACAAAGGTAGAATTGAAGACCGTTCCTATTGTTTGTGATTTCCCCGATGTTTTTCCGGATGACTTACCGGGATTACCTCCAACTCGTGCGCTTGATTTTCGTATTAGTCTTATTCCTGAAGCCGCGCCCGTAGCAAAAGCTCCATATAGACTAGCTCTAACCGAAATGCAAGAGCTACAAACGCAACTCAAGGAACTCCAAGAGAAGGGTTTCATTCGCCCTAGTCAATCTCCTTGGGGTGCTCCTGTTCTCTTCGTCAAAAAGAAAGACGGATCCTTCGAATGTGTATTGATTATAGGGAATTGAACAAGCTCACCGTGAAGAACAGATATCCTCTCCCTAGAATTGATGACTTGTTTGATCAACTTCAAGGAGCTAAGCACTTCTCAAAAATCGATCTTCGCTCGGGTTATCATCAACTCCGAGTACATGAAGATGACATCCCCAAAACAGCTTTTCGCACAAGGTACGGCCATTTTGAATTCACAGTGATGCCTTTTGGGTTGACTAATGCACCGGCGGTGTTCATGGACTTGATGAACCGGGTGTGTCAACCATACTTAGACAAGTCTGTCATTGTGTTCATTGATGACATACTTGTATACTCGAAGACAAGGGAGGAGCATGTTGAGCACTTGCGTGAAGTGCTTGAATTACTAAGGAAGGAGAAGTTGTACGCGAAATTTTCCAAGTGTGAGTTTTGGTTGGAGGAGGTCCACTTCCTTGGTCACGTAGTGAGCAAGGATGGTATTCATGTGGACCCAAGCAAGATTGAAGCGGTTAAGAATTGGAGAAGACCCGAAACGCCATCCGAGATCCGCCAATTCCTTGGATTGGCGGGTTACTATAGAAGGTTTATTGAAAATTTCTCCCGTATCGCACAACCACTCACCCTCTTGACTCAAAAAGATAGAAACTTCGAATGGGGCGAAAGACAAGAGAACGCCTTCCAAACCCTTAAGGATATGCTATGTGATGCTCCTATTTTGACGCTACCGGATGGGATAGAAGATTTTGTGGTTTACTGTGATGCTTCGGGGCAAGGGTTGGGTTGTGTCCTTATGCAAAGGGGTAAAGTCATCGCTTATGCCTCTCGGCAATTGAAGGTGCATGAGAAGAACTACCCGACTCATGATTTGGAATTGGGAGCGGTTGTGTTTGCCTTGAAGTGTTGGAGACATTACCTCTATGGCACCAAGTGTGTGATTTATACCGATCACAAAAGTCTCCAACACATCTTCAACCAAAGTGAATTGAATATGAGGCAAAGGCGTTGGCTTGAACTATTTAGTGATTACGATTGTGACATCCGTTATCACCCGGGCAAAGCAAATGTAGTAGCCGATGCTTTGAGCCGAAAAGAGAGAGTGAAGCCAAGACGGGCTAGAGCGATGAGCCTCACGGTAGGGCCAAGTATTCGCGATCGGATTATTGACGCCCAAATCCAAGCCACCCTACCGGAAAACTTTGGAAACGAAAACCTAGATGGCATGGAGCAACTATTTGACCGAAAGAATGATAACGGGCTTTACATGGTGGAAAGACTTTGGATTCCTATATTCGGCGATTTAAGGACGCTTATTATGAATGAAGCCCACCTATCACCTTATTCGGTCCATCCCGGGTCGGATAAGATGTATTTTGACTTGAAGGAATGTATTGGTGGCCGGGCATGAAGCGTGATGTGGCTAAGTATGTGAGTGAGTGCCTTACTTGCTTACAAGTTAAGGCCGATCACAAGAAGCCACCCGGATTGTTGGTACAACCGGTGATGCCCGAATGGAAGTGGGAACATATCTCAATGGACTTCATCACCAAACTACCGAAGACGAGAAGCGGCCGAGACACGATTTGGGTGATAGTAGATCGGTTAACGAAGTCGGCTCACTTTTTAGCCATTCGAGAAACCGATAAATTCGACACTTTAGCTCGTTTGTACATCAAGGAAATAATAGCTAAGCATGGAGTGCCGATTTCTATCATTTCCGATAGAGATGCCCGTTTCAAATCAAAATTTTGGGAAGCCTTCCAAAAAGCTATGGGTACTCGACTTGACATGAGCACGGCATTTCACCCTCAAACGGATGGGCAAACCGAGAGAACCATCCAAACTCTTGAAGACATGTTGAGGGCGTGTGCGATTGATTTTGGTGGAAGTTGGGAAGACCATTTGCCGCTAGTTGAGTTTTCATACAACAATAGCTACCACGCTACTATTCAAATGGCACCCTTTAAGGCCTTGTATGGTAGAGTGTGCCGTTCTCCGTTAGCTTGGGCGGAAATTGGAGAGAGTCAACTTATCGGGCCGGAAATTGTGATTGAAACTACCAAGGTAATATCTCGAATTAAGGAGAAGTTGCAATTGGCCCGTGAGCGTCAAAAGAAGTATGCCGATGTGAGACGAAGACCGTTGGAATTCGAAGTGGGTGAATTTGTACTATTGAAAGTGTCACCTTGGAAAGGCGTCGTACGATTCGTGAAACGGGGAAAACTTGCACCAAGGTATATTGGTCCTTTCAAGATTCTTGAACGGGTTGGGAAAGTTGCTTATAGGCTAGAATTGCCTCAAGAGCTTAGCGGCGTGCACGATGTGTTTCACATTTGTAATTTGCGCAAGTGTTTGGTGGATCCTACACATCATGTGCCTATGGACGAAATTAGGGTTGATTCGAGCCTAAACTTTGTTGAAGAACCGATAGAGATCATGGACCGTCAAGAAAAGAAACTCAAGAAGAAACGCTACACAATTGTCAAGGTTAGATGGAGTGCTAGACGTGGAGCCGAGTTCACTTGGGAGAGAGAGGATCATATGAGGTTGAAGTATCCGCATTTATTTAGTAATTAGTGTTTGTTGAATTTCGGGACGAAATTCTTTCAACGGGGGGATAATGTAACATCCGTGAATTTTGACCCGTTGACTTTTGTGTAATTTGACTAACAAACTTGTTGAATAGAATTGGGTTAATGCTTACGGAAAGATTTTGGTGTTTAAAGGGTTAACGTTTAGCTATTTGTCGGATTTAGCGGAGCGGGAGCCTACCCATTTTGACTATAGGCCGGCCCCCCCCCCCATAAGACCAATCATTTTCCAAAATCTTTTTCTTCCTCTTTCTTTCTTTCCTTCCAATCTCATTTCTTCACCCAAAAATCAACTAATTCATAATCAAATTCTGGATAATCAAAGGTGTTTCAAACTAGATTAATTCAAGAAATTTCATCATCTTCATCATTTATATATCATATCCAAAGATTAGAGTTCAAGAACAAGAAAATCTTCATTTATAGTTAAATTCGGATTTGAGCAATTGTGGAAGAAATTGTAAGTTAAAACTACCTCATATTAGTCATTTTATGTTGATAAACATGTTTCTAGTAAAACCCAAACGTTTTGTGCCTTGAATCGAGTCAAAAATCGGATTAGATTCACAGTTTCAAGCCGCTGTGCAGTAAACGCGCGATGGGGTTAAACGCGCGTTTGGGGTCTAAACGCGTGTAAGGGTTCTAACGCGTGTAAAGGTTTTAAACTCGTGTAAAGGTTCTAAACTCGTGTAAAGGTTCTAAACTCGTGTAAAGGTTTCTAAACTCGTGTAAAGGTTTCTAAACGCGCGTTAAGGTTTAAACGCGTGTAGGGTTTCTAAACGCGTGTTGGTGTTCTAAACGCGTGTTAGGGTTCATAAACTCGTGTTACTATTCCTGCTTTACGCGTCAGTTTTCAAACGTCAGTAACTTTTGAACCGTGAGTCCGTTTAGTCGTATGACCTATCGTTGGAATCGTAAGGGAGTCTAGTTCTTGTAGTAACACTCTTTTTATATGAATCTTTGGTCATTTCTAAAAAGGTCGAGTCGAATGAGTTCTCCTCTTACACGTTAATGTTGGAAAGGCGTTTAGGGTTTGTGACTTGACCTAATTGTGCTAAAACAGCTTGTTTATGATTGTAGAGTTGACATTATGATATATTGATGTATAATTATAGGTTGTGGACGTGTGGACCGTAATACTCGCCGTTTGTAATCTTTTACTAGCTTCTTTGCCGATCAAGGTGAGTTTCGTATCTCCCTACCCGCTTGGGATTCGGGCTGAAAAGTGTAAACCTGGCGTGCTTACTTGTAATTATTGGTGCATTACTTGTTTGACTTGATTGTTGGATTGATGTGGCGTTCATTTCGTTTGTTTGACTTGGTTTATGTTTTAGTTAAGTATTACTTATACTTTAGGATAGACGTACATACATGGAAGTCGGTTATGCCTTCCTGGGTTTTAGATGTGGTGGGAAGGCTGCGGGTGACCCTATACATAAGCATCTGGGACTTGAAGAAAGTAGAATCCTTCTGAAGTATATGTACGTATAGTTGGTTATATTGTGATTTGTGGCTTATGTTTTGTCGATTATTGATCGTTGACTTATGGTGGTCGTATTTTGATTGTTGGGTTATGTTTGAGGAATATTGATTGGTGGCACAGGTTCATTGTACATTGATTGTTGGTTCCTGAGTATGCATTTACATTTGTTTGTAAGCATTGCATACATTACTGTTGGACCCTCGGCAGGGGATTTGCCGGCATCCTGGTGCATAGATGTATGCACCCATTTTGGATGTAGTTCCTGACCCCGAGTATATAGACATATATATCTCGATGTTTTTGAGATACAGCCTTGTCCATAGTGTTGGCAGAAGGGTATCGTTGCATACGTGATTGAAGGTCACGCTTGGGATAGGCATATTTGCTTGTTCATACATTTGGCATTGCATTGATACTCATATCATTCATGCATTCCTCATTACACATTGTTGTCTTGTGTGATCTTGTTGTTGGACGATATTGTATTGCTAGAGGCTCGCTGTAAGTCATGCCTAGCCTCTACTCATTTATTGTGATTATTGACGTGGTTCTTTATGGACCATACTACGAACTCACCAACCTTGTGTTGACTATGCTTAGTACACTTTTCAGGTAATCAGGTACTCCCAGGACGTGGAGTTTAGTTGCTTGCTTGCTGTGAACCCGGATTATGGACCTCATGGATCAAGGATTCATTGGCCTGTCTTTTGCATTACCTAGATTTTGTTCGCCATCCTTGGATGTTTTTATGTAAACTTTAATGGCTATTTGCTCTTGTTGGTTATTGCAACTTGTTTCGTTTTGTAATGGATTCACTGAATCTCTACTTGCATTTAGCTTGTTCTATTGTAATTCCACCTTGCGCTATATGATTTCCGTGATATTCTGAGCCTCGGCTTGGGGTGTTACACATAGTCACCCATGAACATAAAATGTACATACATATTCAATTGGAAGGTTTAACTTATGAAAACGTGTTTTGTTGTACCAACAGGTGACAAAAGATGTTATCTTACCTCGATACAGCTTACCAACAAGTTAAAAGTATCTTATAGTGCTTGCTAAGTGCTCCCGACAACCTAGAATGAATATAAGATCGAAATATAAGCTAAACGAAATGTTTTGTGAAAACTGGACAAGAGGTGCGCCGCACCTCCCACATGGTGCGTCGCACAAAGTCAACAGGGAGTTCTAAACATAAGCAGGTGCGCCGCACCTACCCCTTTGGTGCGCCGCATAAAATGATCAGAAATTCTGAACATGTGAATGTGCGCCGCACCTACCCTTGGTGCGTCGCATATCGGGCTTTAGGCTGAAGACCATTTTTCCAAATTGGCCTGTGGTGCGTCGCACCACCCTCCTGGTGCGTCGCACCTGGAGTGTCGACCAGAAATCCAATCTTTGTTCTATGATCAAACGAATTCCATACGAACCCATACCCCAAATCCAACCTGGGGACTTAAAATTAATCCTTTTAATTGCACTTTCATCAGCTTAAACCATCCTATTAATCCCTTAATCCTTTACATCATCATTCAATCTTTAAAACACCCGAACAACATGAATTCAATAAACGTTTGATCAAATAACCCAACCCAAACCCTATGGCCTGGATCGAAATCACTACTAAGACATAAATGATCAGATTTAAGAGTAAGATCCGCCATAATACCTGTAGATGACTTTGAGGATTCGAAATCTTAATCAAACTTGATCGAAACGACACGAAATGATTGATTCTTGGAGAAACTTGTCTTGAGAGAGAGGGGATCTGTTCCTAGGGCTTAATCACGAAAATTAGCAGCTATTGGGGTCTCACTAGACCTTAAACTCCTGACCATAAGTTTCCTTTAGTGCCCATAGGCCCCTCGACTTCCTAAACTTTACTTTCGTAGCTTAATTAACTTACCGGGAGACTTAACGATCTAACAAGCACTTAACTTTCATACTTTACTTTAAATTACTTTCATTTAATTCACTTTACTTCATTTCATATTAAACACATAAGCATTTAATCACATAATCCCTTATAAGGCACATAAACATAATAGACCTAACGTTAACTAACGGAAAGTCAAATAGTCAAACATAAAACGTTTGGGATGTTACAGTTTAACACTCATTTACATTTTTATTGTTGTTATTATTTTTAATATACGTTATTAGTTTTAGAAATGTTATATTATTATAGTTAATTAAATATACGTTTGTTAGTTTGAGAAATGTTATATTATTATATTATTATTAGGTCAATATGATTGCAAGTATTATTGTTAGAAAAGAAGCTTATAAAAATAAGTTGAAAAAATGTGCTCATTTTAGGTATAATAAGTAAAAAATGATTATACAAAAAGTTTTGTGTCCAAAATTAGTGTTAGAAAGGTTATGTTATTATAGTTA
Source organism: Erigeron breviscapus (assembly GCA_034093135.1). Lineage (NCBI taxonomy): Eukaryota > Viridiplantae > Streptophyta > Magnoliopsida > Asterales > Asteraceae > Erigeron > Erigeron breviscapus. Next base: position 56,985,040 of record CM067167.1, on the reverse strand, counting down.
GAAATGATATGATTGTTAGAAACTAAATGATTTTTAAAAATTATTGGTAGTTTATGATTATTGATAATATGATTGTTAGTATATTATGTTAGAAAAGTTATTATGATTGTAATTAGTGTTAAAACTGTTATGTTATCATAGTTAGAAATTATATGATTGTTATAAATTATTGGTAGTTTATGGTTATTGTTAATATGATAGTTAGTATTATGTTAGAAAACACTTGTTAGTATGATTGTAATTGTTAATATAGTTGTTATTAGGTTAATATGATTGCAAGTATTATTGTTAGAAAAGAAGCTTATAAAAATAAGTTGAAAAAATGTGCTCATTTTAGGTATAATAAGTAAAAAATGATTATACAAAAAGTTTTGTGTCCAAAATATGTTAATATCATTTGGGCCTTTTTTAACCTTGATAATTGTTTTTATTGATTTATAACTTGTGTATAACTTATGTAGGTTAAAATGGCTGTCGTTCAAGGCGGAGATGGTGGCAATGACCCTCCAAATTGGGGGTGGAATCCGCAATGGGGCTGTAGGCGTAGCGCGGGTAAGTATATATAGATGTATGTCAAATATATATATATATATATATAGATATGTATATATATTTGTTTCTTAATTTTGTTTTGCAGGGATGAGCTCAGGGAGAGCTGCCGCTGCTAACCAGAAAATGGAGCGGGAGTTTCAAAAGAAGGGACGTTTATCTCTTTACCTTGACGCCGATCAAAGTAAGTGGCAGGCTATCGGCGATAACGCCAAATGGTACAAGAGCTATTTAGGTTCATATGTCGCTACCGTCCCGCATACTTACGAGTCGTGGACAGAGGTGCCCCAACCTATCAGGGACGGACTTATTCCCTGGATCGAGGTAAAAAACATTTTATTTTACAAATTAAATACATCATAAAAAATAGGGTAGATGCTAACTATTACTACTAAATTGCAGAGACGGTTCGACTTGGATTTTTATCTACATCGCGATCCAAATGACGCGTTACGGCTTGCTGTTGAACGCATGATTCTGGCGGATGCCCTAAAGAACTACAGGGATAAAAAAACCAAATTCAAGGGGAAATGGTTCACCGATAGGGGTGGGTTAGATAGACTCGCCGAAATCGAAAATGATCCGCCACATGCAATGCCTCAAGAAGTCTGGACGAGTCTACTGCGATTCTGGACCAGGGAGGACCGGATGATTGTTGCCCAACGAAACGCGACTAACAGGCAAGAACAACGTCTTGTCAGTACTCACGGTCGCCAGTCCTACGCTCAGCGTCAACATGTTTGGGTTGTAAGTTATATGTACATATTTATATCCACACACACACACACACACACATATATATATATATATATACATATATATATATATATATATATATATTATATATACATATATATATATATATATACATATATATAACTTTGATTAATGTATATACAGACTGGTCATGAGGGACGAGAGGAGCCCCCGGCTGAGTTCTTTTTGCGGGCCCACACATACCACGATGGGAGAGTGCAAGAAGCTGCTCTTCCCTTCCATGTAAGTTCTCGCACAACACTTAAATTCCTATTTGTTGTAAATTTTTATTAAGTATAGCTAACTTATTTTTTTGTTTATGATTTAATGTGGTACAGGCCCAGCTTCAGGAATCCCAGCGGATACTTTCCCAACAGCCCAACCCCACCCCGCCAACGCAGACATTTTTGGACACTTTCGGGGCCCGATCGGGACATACCCGCGGGGTTGGGCGTATTGTTAGGGGAACCCGAGGACTGAATGTCGAGGTTCCGCGTCCAGATGACCCTCCTTTTGACGCCCCACCCCAGCAGCACCAAGACCAGGTCGGCCCAGCTGGATCACAGTCGCCGCGCCCATCTGCAGCACAGTCGTCGGGCTCTGATAACGTGGATCAATACCTCAACCTTTGGCCCCCGGTCAACCCTTGGGACCAGGCAGGGTCTAGCACGTCGGGATTTCCCACACAGCGCTTGGGGGATTGGGATTATAGACAGCATAGGGATGGTAGTGATAGTGATAGTGATTAGTTTGTATTTTTTATGAACTTATTTATTTATGTTTGTATTGTTGGTAGCTTTTCTTTATTTATTTTTTATTCTTTAATTTCTATATTAGAACAATGTTCTAAAAACAATCACTTTTAAAACTAATATCAAAATATAATTTATAATATTATTTTAGAACAATGTTCTAAAAACAATCACTTTCAAAACAATCACTTTTAAAACTAATATCAAAATATAATTTATAATTTTAATTTTAGAACAATGTTCTAATTTAAAACGTAATATGGAAAAAAAAAAGTTTCAATCAATTAAAAACAATGTTCTAAAAACAATCACTTTTAAAACTAATATCAAAATATAATTTATAATTTTAATTTTAGAACAATGTTCTAATTTAAAACGTAATATGGAAAAAAAAAAGTTTCAATCAATTAAAAACATGTTATAAAAACAATCACTTTCAAAAACATTCGGAAACAAGAAAAGGAAAATGTTTTTTGAACTTATAATATTGTAAGTGAAAGGAGAGTCTACTTGCATTTTGGTTTATCCATGTATCTAGTTAATGGGCCGTAAAGCCCAGATTGTTTGTACTCAAACAAAAAGTCAAAAACGACTTCATTTTCAAATAAAATAAAGACGAAGACCCTCAGCCTGTTATTTTACCTTACCTTTCGCAAAACTCCAGTAAACAAACATCTGTACATGATTTAATTAACAAAATTTTACCCTTTACAAATTCGTGCATTTTTATTTATTAATATATGATCGAAATGGAGAGTAGCAATGAAGTAGTAGAATTACAACCATCTGTACATGATTTAATTAACAAAATTTGTGCAGAATTATCCATGGAAGAGCATTATCCGACATGGACAAAGTTTGCACCTTTACGTCCGATCATATGATTGGGAGAAATGATCCTGATGTGGCACGTGGCAAGCATTAGCGAAGGCGATCATAAGATTGGGAGAAATGATACCGAGGTGCCGACGTCGCCGCTAATGCCTGTGACGTGGCACCTCGGGATCGCTCGTTGTCAGTCATTGTTGCAGGCATGTCGGTGGAATGTCGGTGGCAACATTAGCGTCGACGTCGCCGCTAATGCTCTGGTGGGGTTAACCTTTTTCTGGTCGTGTTACCCTGTGCCCTTATGAATAAACTCCAACTTTTATTTAAGTGTATTCCGTTAGTGGTTGTGGGGGCCATAAACAATTTCAACATGATGAGCGGTCCCAGCTTGTATGCCACGTCACTCATTACACATATGATCATCAATTTAGACACTTACTCATGGTTCCTACTCTTTTCCTTTTTCCTTCTCAAATATATATATACTTCGTAGTAAACATGGTAAATTTATGGTTCATCCAAATAGGGATATGATTATATGAATACACTGAATTTAACAAACAATTCGAGGTTTACTCATTAAAAGTTTCAATATGTCATACTCTAGCTAAAAGAGTTTGAACCAAATTTGAGCTTAATTTAAGTATTTTATTAACATGTCCAAAGTCAAAATACTTTGCTCAATTCTGATTGCAAACTCAAACGAACTATTTTGTCAATCATATATTCTTATATACATATATACTATTGTCTGAATCTCATTTTGAAAACCAGAGTTTTGCTTTTGTATCGATATAAAACTTAAGATTAAATTATTTGTAGAAGAAAATGAAAGGAAACATATCAAATAGACAAAATGAATACGAGTAATAATTTGTGATATTATATAAATTGTAAGTTTTGTAACCCGGCCGGTTGAAGTTAATGCCAGTTTCTTAGTTAAATATATAAATAAAAATAATATGTTCTTATAATAATATGTTCAAAGTTGAAAATGTTGAAATTAATGACAGTGTCTTAGTTAAAATACACTGTGCCATGAAAAGATAAACCATGGTATTTAATTGCATGTTGGGTAACTTATTAAGTTTTTTAGTAACATTTTCAACTTTGAACATATTATTTTATATTAAATACATGCAGATCGAATTGTTAATGATAGGTTTACGGTTTACCACCTCCGATCCCATCTAAAATATGTAAATATAAATATTATTCCAGACTATGGGTAGAGATTATGAAAAGAAGATCTTAAGCAGATAAGGTAGAAAATGTTCATTTTTTATTATTTTTTTAGTTTGTTTGTTTTTTTCATTTTTTTAAGAGTAAACGGCCAAAATCGTCCTTGTGGTGTACCCTAATAATCAAGTTTCGTCCTTAACTATCAAAAATGACACTAACAGTCCTTTTGGGGAGGATAAGGATCACATCCACTCCTTTATGCAAACGGACGTTTTCTTCAATCCGTTAACTTCCTCACGTGTTTTCCATGTGAGAGTATACGTGTCTTTTTCCACCTTTAAAGGACACAATTTCTTTTTTTCAGTTTTTTGTTTCTCTTTCTTCCTTCTTTTTCTTCTTTCATACATACATACTACCAGAAATAGATCTATATAATATGGAAATCAACTTCTATATAAACTAAAAAAATTAAATCCCGAATTCACTCTCAAATTAAATAAGCAGATTATAATCTGGAAATCAACTTCTATATAGACTAAAAAAAATAAATCCCGAATTCACTCTCAAATTAAATAAGCAGATTATAATCTGGAAATCAACTTCTATATAGACTAAAAAAAATAAATCCCGAATTCACTCTCAAATTAAATAAGCAGATCTATTTTATCTCATATCCATTTGTTGATATATACATATTGAATATTTCGAATACTACTGAAAACAAAAAGATCAACATCACTCATCTATTTATGGTGGAGCTTTTATCTAATCTAAACAAAATTACTTCATCCCCGTTTTCTCAATCTAATAACCATATTTTAGGGATCTGGTCGGAATTGAGATTTAGAAGCACCCGATGTACCCAGATCGAAAAAGAAAAACAAAGATATAAGCAGTGGCGGCGATGTGGACGGCGGCCACCAAAAAGAGAAGCAGTGGCGGTCGATGTTGTTGGTGGCGACCATATTTTCGTGGTGGTGGCCGGATTTCTAATATAATGAATGAAGAGAGTTAAATGATATGTGATATATGTGTGTGATGATATATATAATATCTTCATGATTTCTGATATGTGATATGTGTGTGTGATGATATATATCTTTATCTCTGTCTCTACTATATTATAAAGCATTTACTCCCTCAAATTTTTCAACTTTAAGTAGCTGAAAACCCAAAATACCTCTGTCACTTATTCATAGTACCCTTAGACGAAATCTCAACCACTCATTTTTCTCTCTCCTCCATAAATCATTTTATTCCTCTAATTCATTCAAAATCTTTTATCTCAACAACCGTACATCGATAAATTATAAAAATTATATGGGTGTTCTTAAAATTTCATGCTCTTTCATTAGAAATGTCATTCGATATACTTTCGACGAATTTTTAAATCCGAGGGCGGATCCTGTACGGCTGGCATTTGGCTATCACACTCTATGACCTATCACCTCCTATGACCTATCACACTCTACACCTATCACCCCCACCATCTCACCGCCGCAACGCGCGGGTACTTTCTCTCGTATAAATATAAAGAGAGTTAAATGATCTGTAAACCAATTAAAAGGATTTTAGTTTAAGTGAGTTAGGGTTTGTTGGTGGGAAAATGGATGATGATGATGGTGTTAGAAGTAGGAAAATGTTATTATTAGTATTCTTTTTAGTTTTCTTATACAAAGAAAAAAGAGAGAAAATATATCAAGTTTGGTCCTTTATCTTTAAAAATGACTATAATACCCTTATGTGCATGGCACGTGAAAAAGAAAACGGTTGGGAGAAAACGTCCGTTTGCATAAAGGACTGGATGTGATCCTTATCCTCCCAAAAGGACTGCCAGTGTCATTTCTGATAGTTAAGGACGAAACTTGATTATTAGGGTAAACCACAAGGACGATTTCGGTCGTTTACTTTTTTTTTAATTATCTCATTCCAAAAGAAAAATAAAAAAATAAAATAAATTTATAATCCGAGTAGCTAGATATACAAGGGCATGACACGGGTTTCACCTTAAAGGTATGGTAGTTGGTGGAGACCGTGGGAGTGATATGTTATAGGGGATGATAGGGGTGATCGGTGATGAGAGCCCTTAGCAGCCATAAACTAACAGACTTCGTCTATAGCTTATGGGTCACGCTTTTTGGAATTTTTTTTTTTTTTTTGAAATGGGTAATTAAAAACCCAAATATTCTTTACCATTTCTTATTAAGATACCTTCTATTTTGATCTCTATCTCCGTACTATATATGTATACAACAAATTTACAATATATGAGATATTTTAGAAAAAGGGAAATATGTTTTCTACTTTTCAGAATGCTTGACAAAAATGATATAATAGAAAAACAATCATCTTTTTCATATTGACGACCGCCTATTTTCTTGGATTCGAGGGTCGGCTAATGTCATTGTCGAAAAAAAAACAGTATCCCCCACCCCTATATTATACTCACAATTACTTACTTGAGTTAGATAACGAAATTAACATTGAACGTGACATGCTATCAGCAATTTTAACATTATGATTTTGGTCAAATCCATCCAAGTATTTATATGTTTCTTTTTGTATTCTCTTATCAACTAAGAAAGTGACATATGTAATCTCCAATCTCCAATCTAATAATATACTAAAATAGGAGGCTGAAGAAGTATTTGGAGCCACTAGAACCTCTTTTGAGACTACATTCCCGCCCATCCCTCTTTTATTTTATTTTCTCTGTTTTCATTTATCAAAGAAAATTAAAAATACAACTGGAGCCCTTCTCTGACCTAATATCCAAAAAAAGAACAGAACAAAATTTCACCCATCCCTCAATCTTCTTCCTCAACCTCTACTCACAATTCAATCTAATCCTTTATTCAAATCCTCTTCAGAACATTCAGCTGCACATATTATTCTTTTTTCTCCATCCAATTTTGTTTACTTTGATTATGAATACATAAATATAAACCATACAAAACCCTAAATCGTTGTTGTTGATGGAGATGATGCTCGCGAGATTTTGTTGGAGGAAATACTTAGGTGAACAATATTTGGTTGAATTCATTTGCTATATGGATGAATTTTATGCTAAAGGGTTGAATGCCCACAAACTGTTTGCTATAATGCCTGAATGAGAAGACTCATTAGCAGGGTTTTTTTTTACCCATTATATACATTTTCGTTAATATTATCTGTTCCCAGTGTTATAAGTTAGCCCCATCCAAGCTAGCGAACCCCATCTCATCAGTTACGATTTAGAACTTTCAATTTAGATAGTTTCGTTATGCAAGGTGCGTAAATACCTCCCACATGATGTTCTGTTTTTTGCTTCATTTAGTTGCTATATAATTATTTGCGAGATTCATGACCCAAAGGTATGAAATAATGTCAATTTTGTTATTTAAAAAGTTTGTGACGAGCATTCGATGTTAGTATTGACACTCCATGTTTTTTAAATGCCATTTTGTTGCTGCCTGTTGATTTTGCACCAAGAATCCAACTATTTTGATACCTTGATTGTACAAAGTGTTGGTTAAGTATTAATTATTAATTTTGGATAAAAGGCTATTGGCAGTTTATGCCAAGATGTTTTGCTGTATTTTTATATCAAAATTTGAAGTCATTGTTTTCATAGCAAAAGTTCCAATACATGTAAGCAACTATAATGTTGTACTTGCCATACCAGTTATATTTGAAGTTTATATTGAATAAAGTGGTCATTATTTAATCAGTGTTTCTTCTTGCCCTTTTGATAGTTGTTTTGATATGATGAATTTGATAGTTGTTTTGACATGATGCATTTGATAGTTGTTTTATTTTACTAATGCGGATATACTCGATCAAAGGTACTGATACAAGTATGCCAAACTAACTTCATGGTGATTGGATAAGTGTTCCTGTTGTTATTGGCTTCCTTGGAAAGGTCTTCTATTTTTTGCGCCTTTAGAATTTCTTCTATGCTTCTGCACATGAAAGTGACTCCTCAAAACATGTTGTTGGCAGTGGAATACTTGAATGGATCAAATGTAGCAATTGAGACTCTCCAATATTATTATTAGTTGTGCCGAGTGGAAACACATGTGTTTCTTTACAACATTGTGCTTGAATGTATACAAGGTATACTTGCCATTTAATTTGCTCATACAAAGATGCTTGCTAATTTGCTATGTTTTTGGGTTACTTGATGATGATAGGGAATACATCGACGCTATTATAGAAGCAATCAGGTTATCTCAGGACTTTGTTGTCTACCACGATTGTCACAGATTTTTGACCGAATCTCATACGCTTTGGAATGCGAGTAAAGATCTTCTTATTGACGGAATTCTTCACAAAGCACGTGTGATCCACAAATGGCTAGGTTTCATCTTATACATACCTTTCTAATTATTTTTAATTACCACATTATAATGTTATATATTATTACATTAATACATGTTTCATGTGTATATGCTGGGCTATCTCATCAAAGTCATCAACACATTAATTTATATCGAATATTAGTAGATGTATGTAACTCGGGGTTGGGTCTGGTCACGTTTTTATAGAATTAGACTTTGCTTCTTTTTTTTTTCCTTTCAAGGCGTCGTTTTATATCTATACATAAATTACCGTCAGGTTTGGAACCAAAGTAGATATGTTATGATTTGGTTTACCCTTTTATCTCTTATTCGGTACATATTTGGGTCATTATCTCTCATGATTGTTTTGTTTTAATTCTGATTAGATAATGATGAAGTTTTCTTTACTTAATACATGCATACTGTTAATCGTCATCTTTATTTGTTTTTACATACGCAGGGATGGTACTTGACATTGATTAGCTGCATAACATGACATTGAAGGTGATAAAAATGATACGATAAGTTACTATTTTGAAACCATTACTATAATTTAGCTTTCATCTTACAAAGACATGTTGAAATTATTACTCTAAGTTAGTATTTTGAAACTACCCGTCCATCGGACGGGCCTGAAGACTAATAAATTATATTTCATTCATCTTTTTTTACTAAAAGAAGATAATTTATATGGTTATATTTTTGTTTGTTTTAAAAAGATGTCTTATCTTATACCAAATTCTTAATTAGTTGTTAACCGATTAATTATAAAAGTTAAAACCGTTTTAATATATACTAGTTTTAATACACGTACAATGTATGTGATTGATTATATTATGTGTTATGCACGGCTATAACATAATATACATTATAAACAATGAGTCTATATCAATATGATATTTAAAACAAAAGAGAAAAGAGTTATAACGTTGTCCTTTATCAAAAAGATGTTGCAATCTTCAATCATCGTTCATCGAATGCTTTCAAGCATTTGAAAACAATGCCCTAATTGAGATTGCTTATAATTCAAGAATTAATTAAATTAATTATCATTTATAATAACTTGTATATATTGTGAAAGAAAGTTCACTTTTTGTTTCTCATAACTAATTTACACTTTTTTGTTTTTATCACTAATTTTACACTTTTCATCACTAATATTTAATTTAAAGAGATACATTTTGACTAATCATCTAAAATGAGAGATTTATCGTCTTTGATCAATTAAGAAATTAAAAAATGTAATCTCGCTAATCTAATAATGCTCCTTATGTTATAAAAATTTAACATGTATGATCTATTTATTATGTTTTTTCATCACTTTTCTTTTTACGTATAACTTGATCTTAAATGCATATAACATAACATTAACAATATACCTGTCAGGCTGTAACATTTTTTCGCATAAGTAGGTGGGCTTCAAATGCTGTTATGGGCCAATATGGGCCCAATAATTGAAGTGGATACTTACAACAAGTCAGCATAGTTTTAAATGCAGTGCGCCACCGCAGTCCATTAGAATTAACTACATATAAAATGTTTAACCATATCTATATCTACTAGTCTTGCTAGGCTGCCTTTTATAGTAATATAATATATTTTTTGCCGTTCAAAAAAAATAATATAGATATCTATATGACATTATGACTATATGTATATGAAACTAGTTCTAACGACCACCGTGATTCATTGGCCTAAAGTATGAAATTTTAGGTAAGCATTTTAAAAAGATCACAGAAATTATTGGAAACAATCACGATAATACATTAATAAGATTGCTCACATGCATCTAAATAAAAAGAATCTTTATCCATGAACAACTTAAAAAGGAAAACACCCACACCGTTTAGCGGTTTATATTTAACTATATATTAAATTAAAACAAATAAAACAATTATTTTTTAATAACTAAATCATAATAATTTTCGTGAATCAATATGGTAAAATGGAACACCGATCTGTACACCACCAGATTTTGACAATACACCACAAACATGTTTTACATTGTTGTACAGTACAACACTGTAAAACACGTTTGGTGGTGCATTGCCAAAATTTAAGTGGTGTACAGATCATCTCCCGTTTACATATAAAAAATTGCCTGATCTATTAATTTCGTACATCATTTTTATCATAATCCAATGGTCAAGATTTCATTTTATATATTTTATTTCAATAATTGTTTTATAATAACTAAACTTTTATATATTTATAGTAAGTGCAATGTCTAGACCATATATCTACTCAATGCTAATCATTGAATCATATTTCTTTTTTTTTTTATTTTTTTTGACAAGTGACTTTCACAGACGCGTATGGCTGAGTCCTCACGCTCAATGAAGGGTAGCTAAGCCATAGCCTTCGCACCATACCACCTCCTTTGGAAAATACCATCGAGGAGAACCCGCCAAGACTCGAACCCGAGACCTTGTGGTAAATCCCTCAGAGCCCGCATAAGCGGTTTAAGGAAAGACCCCTGGCCACTGGGGTTTTAACAAACAATACATAGCCTTGTAAATCATAAACACATTTGTACTTGATGCATGAACATCTGACTTAACAACTTAATATTATATTAACGATTCTTAATTCAATTAATACTCTGTAGAAACTATACATTAAATATAATAGCAATAACGTTATGTATAGGTAAAGATATGATTATTGCGTATACTTCAATATCTCCAAAAATAACAACAGCCCCACTTCACATGCAATTGGGCCAAGTTGTGCAAGTTGAACAAAAACTAAACTATATCCATGCAACTTGAATGGCCAATATCTCATCATCAAACATTCAAACCTTCATATTCATTCAACCCATCCATACTTTATTTAAAAATTTGTTCTCTTGAATAAATACCCAATTAATAATTAACCCATTTTTATCACATAAATATACACTAATAACGTTATGTATAGGTAAAGATATGATTATTGCGTATACTTCAATATCTCCAAAAATAACAACAGCCCCACTTCACATGCAATTGGGCCAAGTTGTGCAAGTTGAACAAAAACTAAACTATATCCATGCAACTTGAATGGCCAATATCTCATCATCAAACATTCAAACCTTCATATTCATTCAACCCATCCATACTTTATTTAAAAATTTGTTCTCTTGAATAAATACCCAATTAATAATTAACCCATTTTTATCACATAAATATACACTAATACACCTTATTGTAAACTCTAATTATTCCCAACTAAGGATCCATCCAAAAATATTAATAGAAAGTCGACCCCGAGGAATTGAAGAATTACAGATGAATTTACAAAAAGAATTTAATTCTGTAAATAGAAAACTTAACATTGCTATCGCACGAATTGAAAAGCCTTATGGAAACCCTAATATTCTGCGGAGTTTGTACTTTCCGAAACCTCATCTTTGCCGTCTCTCCTTCTCTTTTGTAGCATATTTCTAAATTGTTGGTAACTCAAAGTTAAATAATTTTAGTTTTTCCAATCAAAGAAAAAAGAGTAAATTACACTTTTCGTCTCTAAAGTTGGCACGTTCTTCACTTTTGATCCCCACACACATGCTCATGCTCAGCTTTTAGTACAAATAAATAATTTCAACAAAATCACCAAACGAGGTATCATTCATCTTATAGTACAAATGGGCACAACAACCTGCACTTCTTAAACTAATGAATCCTAATCAAAGAATAATTTTGCTATATCACTGCCTTCTTCTAAAATAAAATATAAAAAAAATAAGAGTTGTTGATCGGTTACTTCGGCAATGGCAAGATTGGTCAAGTCGGCAAATGGCTTATTTTTGCAGAAAAAGCGATGAACAGTTATGGTGTCTGGAAAATGATGAATTTCAGAAGAACAACCCGTCGGAAAATGCAAAACCCCGTCGGAAAAGAATAGAATGTCACCGGAAAACTTTAAATCACGATTATTCTCTCGATCCTCCGAATTACGACTCGAAACCGGTTGCAACCAACTCTACATTCAATCGCGAACAATCCCTGACCAAAAATTTTCAGATTCAAAGCTCGCCGGAAAACATGTCAGGTCGCCGGAAAAATTAAATCTCCAATAACTTTGTTGTTTCTTCGAATTACCACTTGAAATCACCACCAATCTTCTCAAAACTTGATCCCACACAAACCCTGGGCAACAATTGATTCGATCTATACTCTCCGGAAAATTCAATTTCTCACCGGAAAATTCAACCGCCGTCCAAACTCACCCAATCCGAAATATGAAACTATCAAAATGATCAGAATAAAGATCGGTGGCTGCTTTTGTTGTTGACTTTTTTTATTTCCATGATCTTCGCGTTTCACTAACAAATATATATATATATATACACACACACACACACACAGATATAGATATAAATTTATTTTTCGTTTTTCGCATGATTTTCATTTTTCGTCCCTCAAGTAGCTATTTTTTCACTTTTCGTCCCTCAAGTAGCAATTTTTTCACTTTTCGTCCCTCGGTGTAAGGTGAAATTACATTAGTGCCCTCACGTGTCTCGCACGTGCGCACGTTAACGGCCATTTTTTAACGCCGTATGGCCAAAGGACGATTATTGAAAAAATTGGCCAACTTTAAGGTCAAAATTATAATTTTTAAAGTTTAGGGATCAAAAGTGAAAAATGTGCCAACTTTAGCGACGAAAAGTGTAATTTACTCAAGAAAAAAAAGAGTAAAAAAGATACTTGGATTAACCAATTAAGCAATCATCAAAATATAAAGTAAAGGATAAATATGTAATTTGATACTTTTATCTTTTTGTAGTGTATTCTTGTCCTTCCATGGACACTTGGATATCTCCCCTGCAAAACAAAGCATTTTAGCTCATCTCACGAAAACCCTAATTTATACCCACTTGTGCTTATCTATTTCATCATCTAACTTAGACCCATTTCATTTCTTCCTTTTTTTTTGATGCCCCTTTTATCAAGTTTCAATCTTGCTTTCATGTTCACACAAATTTTGCTTTCATCCATGGTTGGAGAGTTACAATTTTAATAAGGTAATAATTCTTTGTTTCTTGTATCTTTTTTTTTAGGTAACACTATGGTTGTTGTTTTTATATAGTTTGTTTTATGATTATCTGGGTTGTTTTGTTTATTGGATGATGATGAATATGTACTTTGCTAACCAAAAAGTTAATGTATCTGTTCAATTTGTGTTATCTTTTAAAATTAGTTCGATGTGATAATAAAGTTATGTAACTATATATGGAAAGATAAATTGTTAAACATTATTAGTACATATGGTACCGGCCTGTTGCATCTTACAACTGAAGTACATATTTTGACCTTGTCTTTTTCAAAGTCCAAGTTCAAATCTTTGTGTAATGGTCAAATATTGACTTTTGGAATATGCTGTAACTTATGTGAAAAACAACTACTGTAATTAAGACTTCCTTTTGTATATGATCAATTGAGTTAATTCATGTTAAGGTATCTATGTATGAACTACTTCCTTAATTGTTATATATATCAATGTTTAACAATTATATAAGTCAGTGATCATCACCTAAACTTCTTTCTCTATTTTGTCTTATTGTGTATATGTTGTTGTAACCATGTTATTTCTTTCAATTGGCAAATATCTACTCATATTTGTTGGTTAATGGGTTGCCTCAAATACAGCTTGGCTAAATCCCCATTGGTTCTTTAATAATAGTTAAAAAAGTTAATGAAGTGCATTTCAGATTGAAATATATATACGATCTAAAAATTCCATTCACATGTTGCAGAAAGCATGAAAATTGGCAGCATATACCTATCTAACTCATGGAAAGTTCATCAGCGTCTCTTGGGCTAAATGACATAACCACGAGTGATGTTGTTGTTCGTCTAAGAAACAACAAAAGAAGACCTGAGCTGTTCTATTCCCATTCATCAATCCTCAAAGAAAAGAGTAAGTATTTTGCAGATAAACTATCTGATCCAAATTCTGGTGCTTTTATTGATATCTCCTGCTTAGATTGCAACTATGATCACCACGTCGACCTATTAAAACGTTTTTACCTTTCCCAAGAGTCATTGTTGGAATCTTGGAACTCTGTTCA
>CM067167.1:56826155-56969602 GCA_034093135.1 Erigeron breviscapus | reverse complement strand
TTGTGATCAATAAATCAAAACTCAAAGTTTTCATACAACCAGATGTTTGATCATAAAAGAACTCAAAATTTCCTACAAATATGAAAACCTCAGCACCACTACCAAAGTAAAATGCATTTGTACTAATCTTAAAAGGGAAATGATTAATCCTCCTAACCAAATAGCCTAATAATCCTCCTAATTATGAGATGATGACATGTGGAAAAATCAGGGGGCAGGATTAGGAAAGAGAATTAGTGGATACCACATGTCACCTTCTTAATGTATTAGGAGGATTATTAGGTCATTTGGTTAGGAGAATTTATCATTTTCCTTCTTAAAAATATATCTAACAACAATACTCAGTTGAAACTTATTAACTAATATTAATAATAACTAGCACGCTATCTGTGCAATACAGCGGTATTCGTGACGATGACAGTGTGGTGGTGAGAAACGACTGTTGGTGGTAGAGACGACGTCGAGTGATAAAAATAATTGATATATCTAATTAAAATCTTTAGATATAGAATTCAAAAAGTAATTTAGAGTTGTTCCATATTATATATATAGAGAGAGAGAGAGGGGGGGGGTCCTTAATTTGAGAACCTCTAATTTTGTAGGAACCATAAGAACCATTTAGGGCCACTAGATATAATTAATCAAGGGTGTATAATGATGAATGGCAATTGTGTAATTTGTCATAAATTAATAAACGGGGGATTAGTGTAAAACGGCTGTAAGGGTGTGAATGTCAATTCGCAAATAGTTTTTAGAAAATTAAAAATACTGGGAATTTGTTTCTAGTCGTTAATTACGTAAAGTTAGCTTCAATCGTTTTCAAATACAATACATCCATCTGCATTAGAACTCATGAAACACTCCCCTAGAAAAACAAGATTATAAAAAAACCCATCATCAATCGACTAGCATTTGCAAAAAAGCATTCAGCTGGTTCATACGTGATAGACATATGTATAAGTTTTGTTCATATGTGTGCAGGGTTGTACGGGCTTGTCTAGTTCGCTAATTAAATTAAGAATTATTATAAATTTTGTATTTGTAAACCTGAATTAAGAATTGTTTTCTTCGTTCCAATTACTCTTGTTGCATGCCATGTTTATGTGTGATTGACATGTATTTACAAGTGAACGTTTTTATATTCTTGTGTGAATATATGAATGTTTCTATGATCATATATGAATGTATCCATGTTCATATATGAGCACATCGTCTTCACAAACGAATGACTTGTGTTCATTTATGAACACCCACTCTTGTCGTGTGAGTATGGAAACATCATTTTTGGGTTTGTAGTAGATAATCATATATCCCGATGTTCATTTTGGGTTTGTTGATATATAAACGGCGTTCATTTGTGACAATGAATTGTATCAACGATCATGTAAGAATATATTCATGTTCATATATGAGCACCTAGTTTTCACACCAAGAATGACTTGTATTCATAGATTAATCATTATTTATCCCGATTTTCATTATGAATGTATTCATATGTTCTATGATATATCACTGTGTTCATATGTGACAACGAATTAATAAAATGTAATCATGTAGTAACGTATTTCAACTGATGATGATGTACGTATAATAATTGTTATATAAATATAGGAATAATTTGAATACGTATTATGTGTATACCAGTTGTAAAAATGAAGGTTTTTTTTTTTGATATTGTAAGAAAATGGGTGTCAAGTTGTATGAGATGGGATGATAATGATGACGATGCAGATGCTTCAAAAGGTGATAATGATATGGAGCAAAATTAGGAAGAATATAACCGATGCATTTTTGTAGGGCTTTTCTATTTAATATATAATGAATGATTATTGAAGTACTATACTACCCTTATGTAGTAAAAGGTTCTTAGAGTTCTTATAAAAAAAGAGATTCTTAAAAGGAGCCCCTATATATATAGATAATATATATGTATATGCATTACATCTAAGAATATATATATATATTGAAAAGTTATATTAATAACAAAAAAAAAAACAAGAATCTTGAGAACCCTTTTTCATAAATATAGTTAGGGATAACATTGTAATTTAATAATTGATTATTTTAGTTAAATGGAAATTAAAGAGATAACTATCCCATAATTAATGCTTACGGTTATAATTATATATCTAGATTACATCTTCTAAAAAATCATCCACATTTATTTTCTTCCAAAAATTGTAAACGAAGGTCTTTTTCATTAGATCAAATGGAAATACAAGAGATCGATTATTCTAAATTTATCTTTCCAATTATCTAATATTTTTTTTCATGATTGTTATGTAAAATGTAAATCATGAATTCAAGGATTTAGAAAATAATAGAAACTTATATGTTGGTGATAATCACATGTACATGAACAGCCATATAAATATGTCTTTTTCTTGTCATATGTATATAAGTATGTGCATATATGCATGAATCATATGAACATATGTATGTAAATATTATAAATAAATGTTTCATTAATTGGTGATCACATGTGCATAAACAATCATATGATCATATATATGCAAATATTTTATTGATCACATGTGCATGAATAGCCATATGAATATTCATTTTTCTCCTCATATGTATACAAGTATGTGCATATATGAATGAACAATTTTATGAACATATGTATATAAATATTTTATAAATAAATTTTTCATGAGTTAGTTGGTGATCACATGGAAAAAAAAATCATATGATCATATGTATGCAAATATTTTATTGATCACATGTGCATGAACAACCATATGAATATGTCTTTTTTCTCGTCATATGTATACAAGTATGTATATATACATGAATAGTGCTATGAACATATGTATGTAAATAGTTTACAAATAAATATTTTATAGGCTTAGTTGGTGATCACATGTGCGTAAACAATCAGATGATCATATGTATGCAAGTATTTTATTGATAATATATCATGAAATTAGCTACATATGTATGTACAATGACTACTGTAAATTTCAATCTCAATATTTGATTATAAAAATTATAATAATAACATGTTTATATATAAAAATGATATAATTTTATAAAATACTATGCGAACATATGCACACACTTGACAAACACCAATTTTTTAACACAGAAAAAAAAGGTTCGCATATGCTAATCTTCAATGGATGTTTCTTTGATCACATGTAGATTGTTTGATTGCAATATGATTGTTTTTTTTTTATTTATTTGATCAATAAATTGGAAAGATAGTGCTAGTATCAAGGAAGCCGTTCGTATTTTACGTTTTTGTTTACTTTTTGATTTTTCTTTTTTTGTTAATATTAATAATGATATGTCATTTCTACCCTTTTACACAACAACCGTTCTTTTTGTTTGTTAATATATTTACACTTTTGCCATTATACATTCTAGCCCTTGATCAGAGTAATTGAATGATGAGGATTTATTTTAGGGGTTCTTAAAGTTCTCACTTTAGAATATGTATATAATATATATATATATATTCTAAAGTTGAAGCAAAGTTGCTTTCTCTAACACTTAATTTATGAGGTTAATTAAGGAGGTTAATTACTTTTTGTTTATACTGAGTTTGTTGAGAGAATATTTTAGACTTTACGAGTCGAGTCGATATTTATACCAAAAACGAGGCGACTCGTTGGGTGACTCTTTTTTCTCCTGACTCTTACGAGCGTGTGAATTGGAAACGAGTCAATACGAGTCGCAAACTATGATTGTTGTAGTTTGATAATATGATATATATATATCACATATGTTACATTATTTTGTATGTTATATATGTAGTTTTGATCATTTTCGTACGAATTTTAAGATACACCGTAAGATTATGACTCATAAGTATCTAATATGTAATATTTTGGTAATGTATTAAGATACTCAACTTATTTTTTGTTTATAAATACGTCACATATATAAATTATACAATATTATGTATAGTATATAAAAATGTCTGACTCTTACGAGTCGAGTCACGTTCGAGTCACGAGTCAAAAAACAGGTTTTCGAGTCGAGTCAAAAGTTACGAGTCGACAACTATGGTTGAGAGTAATAATAATATAAGAGTTTATTGAGTTTATTTATTATATATGAGTTTATCAACTCTAATTAATAAGGAAATTACACTAACAAAAGATCATCGACTTGGCATTAATTATATAAGATGTTTTATATTTTGTTTATTACTCCACTAGATTAATACCCGCGTAATACGCGGGAAACATATATAATTAATGACATGTTAAATTTTTATAATATCATAATTAGACAAATATTTAATCAAGTAAGAATTAAACCACTAAAAAACATGAAGTTACATTAGCGGTCGTTTAGATTTCGGTTAACAGTGATCAGACAGTTAAAAAATGGTTACATCATCTATTAGAGGTCTCGCTAAGTAAGATTTTTGTTTCTTTGGATGTCTTTCATTCATCGGGATATGTCTGCATTGTCATTATACTTGTGCTTTAACGTTTTGCTAGAATAATTTGGTTATACACTAAAATTACTAAGTAATTTAATTATCAATTTATATATCATTGCAAAATATGTAATTGTGATAGCTTACTATAGACTCCATATTTGTTTTTTAGTTCTTTATTAAGAGGGTCGGTTTGCAATCCTGTCCGGTTTTCAGAACATTGATTTAATAAAAATATTATATGATAAAAATTCTATATAAAAATCCTTATAACCAAATTTATTCGTTATATGATAAAAATCCTATACAAAAATATAATTTAATAAAAACGTATTACATTAAAAAAGAAAATTTTATTGTAAAAAACTAAAAATTAATTTAAAAATAAAAAATGATGTAAAATATAAAACTAATAGCTTCGATAATTATATCGTTAAAAATATTAATTATTAATGTATACAAACTTATATAAGGAAATAGAGATGGAATTGGAATTTGAATTCCACCATTTCCTATGTTTGGTTGAGCAAAGAGATGGAATTGAAATTCAAAATTTTCCATCAAATTCTTTAGATCATTGGAATATATAATTCCTTCAATATTTGGATGGAAAGTTTATAATTCTTTTGGAATTCATACATTTTGACCAAAAGCCCCTCCCCCCAAAATTACTCCGTGTAACATATATTTTATCTCCCCTCTTGTTCACCATAGTTGCTTTCATCAAAAACTTCATAAAAAAAACTAGATCTACATTTTTCTCTCAAAAATGTATATCTCTCTTTCTTTATATTTCTGTAAATCTATTTCTTCTTGGGAACCACCTTTGTTGGAGCACAACCACCAACCACCACCATGGCAGCAATCTCCGACGAGTAAATCCGGCCATTGACCACCACCGTTCATCGATTACTGTTCCACTAACCACCTCCACCAACCACCATCGACAACAACCCGATCCAGTACTACTTGAAGTAGTTGTAATATATTTTTCTTTCTTTTTCTTTATTTAAAGGCATGGTCTTTTCATCTTAAATAAAATTTAGATGTTTTTGATTAGGGATTGTTGTATTGTAGGGATGAGCGTGGGATGGTACCGATCCTGAATTTCACCAAAATGTGGTACCGATCCCGATCCCATATGAAACGGTACCGGTACCGAACCGGGACGGGACCGGGATATCGGTACCAAATCCCGACAAGTCCCGACTAAAATAAATAGCTATCTAATTTAAACCCGAACTAAACTTCCATTTATTGGCTAATTCGTTTTTACACATAGATGCTATTATATATATCAAGTAAATGATGTCAAATGATTTGAAATCTAAAACACTAGCATCTGATATAGATATACATATACTGATGTATTCTTATTGATGAGGATAAAGGTAATAGGCAATTGTAGTTTCAAGCTATCAAATTTATCCCATGTGTATCAAATTTGTTTAGTTTTATCACATGTTAGTAGCGATATTACAATAACGTTCTGTTTTCATCTTAGTTAGCACCTTCAAAATTGTATATGTGCAAGCTTGAGCTTCTGTTCTTGTATACTAATATATATATAAAATATGTATACAACACATACATTTACGGACATACATAGTTCCTAACAAACATATATAGAATGCTCATTCCTTGCAAGTCGGGACCAATGGGACCATCGGGATTTCCTCGGTATTTCCCGGTACCGATCCCAATTAGTACCGATCCCGCAAACTTATAAAAGTGGGTACCGGTCCCGTCCCATTCGGTACCACTTTTCGGTGGGATCGGGACGGTACCGGGACGGGATCGGGACTTGGGAGTTTTTGCTCATCCCTATTGTATTGTTGGTTTGCTCATGTATATTGATAGCGTGAGATGTACAAATATGAAACTAGAGTGAAAGAACATCTTTTTAGGTATGAATTATTGTTATGGTAGTGAAAGGGTAATTTTGTAATTTAATATGATTTATTTTCCAATTCATTCTACAAAATTCCATTGAATTCTACCAACCAAACACAATACATATTTTAAAACTTTCAGATTCCAATTCCTTTAATAGAATTCCAATTCCTTAAAACATTATTTCAACCAAACACCCCCTTCGATTCTTTACAACAAAAAAAATACATTACTTGGCATAAAACACTAAACTATACCAGTATGACTCTGTGTAAGCAGAAATTGAAATCAATTGTAAATTGTAAACTAAAAGGACAAAGTTACTCACATTAAAACTTTATCATTTAATTGATTAAACACATTATCCAACAGCAGCATGAAAAAAAAACATCATCAGACCAACAACCCCCAATTCCTACTTTAATCCGTTTCTTTTCAAAATATATGCCAGATTTACCTTTTTACTTTGATTATTGTAAAATCTATTAATATCCTTGAATATATTTACCGCACATTCTTCATCTTTTTTAGATATGCTTGGTAGAAACAATTTTTGTAACGATAACGGACAAATAAGTTGATGCATTATGCCAATACTCAAATATAGAGATTTTTAAGTATGTGCTAAAATGGCGCGTTTTGAACAAAATTTGCAGGAGTTACATGGCCGAGCTCTGAGGGTGAACTACACCAAATAAGAGGTCACAAGGTGGAGGTATAGTTTTCGAGCAGGTGACTACTTTTTTAGGAGTGCATCTTTAAATCATTGTGGAGTGTCCCTAATTGTCAAAACGCCTGGTTGGGTGAAAGGTATGCTTTAAATATGTTGATTCCTTACAAAAATGTTTAATAGGAACTGAAAACTGGACCCCAAAAAGAAAAACCATAAAACATTAAACATAAATTAAACAATAATCTTAGAAAAGGGGTCTTTCCAAAGTGGCTGTACCAGTGACTGCTGGCTATCAATAATTAAACATTATTTCCACTACTTCATTCCCTTATGTTTGTTTGAGCTTGCTTATTAATGATGCAAACATCCCACGAAATTAGCAACGAAGTTGTTGCTAATGATGATGACAGAAATGCCTCAGAGGTTCATGTTTTGTCTTCTTTTTCTTGTTTCTATCTGTCTTTTGTAATAAAGTTGTAATCTTTTTTTGTGGGTTTTGTGCTTTTTGGTAAATCCTTAAATTTTATCCAATACCCATTTGTATATAGGTGTTTTTTAGTTCATGGCAGCTCAGATTTTGTGGCTTCTTGATGTGGCACCGCCTAAATCTTGAAATTATTTGTTTCCTGAATTTTGAGACAATTTACAATTTCTGAGATTTTGTATGATTTACTGATAGGAAATTTTAAGGCTTGATCCTTTAGGGTTATGGGTTAATAGTGTGTAGTTGTAATAACTGTGTTAATTTGCCCCATCTGTTTTTTTTTGTTTGTTTGTTTGTTTTTTATAATGAAGTGTCTTTTCCTTTTTAAAGACACAGTTATTTATGATCAAGCTAATATTACGTCACCGAAATAAAGATATATACTTTGATCTTGGGTGTTGGATTATATAATGTCATCTTTATTTTTGATATAGGTTTAGAGTTGTTTGGAGAAAATTAGTGATTGAATATAATTGCTGCAAATAAAATTGTGTAAAGATTTTGACTACTTCTAGGCTTTCCATTGATACTGCAATATTTATGTTATGTTATTGTTGTAATTTGTGAATGTTCCTTAGTTCTCTATGTAGAAGCCAATACTTGATGCAATTGCAAGCAAACAATGATAAATGATTATTTGTTCCAGCTTCCATCTTTTCTCCAAAATAATTCTAGTGTCATAGAATGTATTATTAGACCCGGTATCTTTGCTTAGATAGAGCCATAGAGGTATAATATTTAAAATGGTTATTACTGGTATTTGCAGGCAGATGCCAGGGAGAAGGAGTCTACAAGTGAAGTTATAAATTCTGGAAAAAACACACGTCATTTGGATTTATCACTTAATATACCCCCAAGACATCCACATTTTGGTAGTAGTGGAAGTGGGAAGGCTTTACTCCAGTCTCCTAGTATTTCATCCAACGGCGGGACCTCATCACGGGGCATTTTTAGAGGTTTAAGTTTCAAAAAGAAGGATCCTCCCAATGGTGAAAGTAGCTCTCTTCTTCGTTCTGACACAAATGCACCACCAGACAAAAGCCCTGCCGTGACCAACCATATGTCCACTTTAAAGGGGAAACGATGTACATCTCTTCCGGTTAAACATGGGTCAATTCCTTCCCCTTCAGTCACCACGCCCATTTCAGCTAGGACATATAGTGAACAACAAAAATCACAAGTAAGATGTTCTCCAACAGTTGCATTACATCACACACTTGTATAGAACTCATATATAACATGCTCGAGTCTGATCGGTGATCACTTGAGGTAGAAAAGGGGCAAGTCGGGAGGTTGATTCACTGGTCAAGATGGGTCATACAGATTGGGTTGACCTGAAACAATTTTTGTCCAAAGTGCTTTCTTTTTCATTTTCATTTATAGATTAGTGTCTCAAATATTATTCTTATTTTGGGTAAGGATTAGTGTCTAAAATTTAATTACAAGATTATACTACTTTTCAATATTCTATTTTTCCGTAAAATAATTAGTAGGTTATTCACATTGATATTGTTTATATATGTTTATTCCTTCTTTTTAAGCAGATAATCAATCTCAAACACCCTTTTGAAAACTGCTTATTTTTGAACGAAGCATTTAAATTAAGCAGCTTGGTATCTGCTTTTTACTAAGCAGATATGCACTTTAATATAAACAACCCAAAACACCCCAACTTGGTAGCTTTTAACTCATTTGATCCTTTTCCCTTTTAAGTTGATCTTATATACATGATGTTTGACCGTTTAGGAAAACGTTACCTGCATCAACCGGTTCATAAGTGAATGGTCTGAAATCGCCACGGAAATTCCCAATTTTGTTTGACAGAAATTTTGTTGTAAAGCAGATTTGAATTTATACTGCACAACCATTATATTGTGACATGTTATTTCTTTATTGTTTTTCCTGCAGATAGGGGCGGCACAACCTTCAGTTTCAAGGTCTCTTTCTGTGCCTGGACGAAACATTGTTATTGTAAGATCAATCTCATTTGCAACCCGCAAGGATAATGATCAAATAGAAAGTGCTGATGGTATGTTCAGACCATATAACATGTTGCAATCACTACTGTTAGTTGCAGGTTGCTTTTAACTTATATGATATAATTGCTTGTCAAATGAAGATCATAACAGTCCTGTTCAAGTAGAAAATGATGAAGAGATTGACGAGGAAGAAGCAGTTTGCAGGATCTGTTTTGATACATGTGATGAAGGTAATCAGCTCAAAATGGAATGCAGCTGCAAAGGTGACCTAAGACTTGTACATGAAGAATGTGCTGTCAAGTGGTTTAGTGTCAAAGGGAACAAAAACTGCGATGTTTGTGGTCAAGAAGTCTCAAATTTACCAGTGACTTTACTTCGTATGCATAGTTCTGTTCAAAGACAAAATATCACAGCACAAAATCAACAGGGTCTCAATTCTGCAACAATAAGGTGCATAATTTCTTAAGTTTATGTTTGAGAAATATATGCAGCGCTTAAACATAACTGGACACCAACTCCCAGAACTGGATATATATAGTTAGGTCTTATCTATTATTGGGAAGATTGAAAAGCAGAAATACTCGTGATGTTGTCTTCTTTACTTTGTTGGTTTCTCATATTTTAAATGGGAAATTGCTATATGTTTTATGCAGTGCCTGGCAGGACTTTGTGGTGCTAGTTTTGATCAGTACAATATGCTACTTCTTTTTCCTCGAGCAGCTTCTGGTGAGCCCTCTTTCCCTTAATTCGATGCTTCCCATATATCCTTTATTTGGCTTCTGGACATCTGGTGATGATATCACATTATGCAGATCCACGACCTGAAAACTCAAGCTGTTGTGATTGCTGCACCATTTTCTTTTACGTTTGGCATTTTATCATCTACATTTGCACCATTTTCTTTTACGTTTGGCATTTTATCATCTATATAATGTTGCAACACAATCTTACAGTAACCTTGTTTCAACTACAGCAATCAGAGAGTATATTTGGACATATGCGGCTCTTGAATTTGCACTTGTAGCTATGATTCTACATTTGTTTTATTCTTGGGTAAGTTACATATTTGAAGGGTATTTTGGGAAAACTTGTGATGCTACATAGCTGGTTACCTGAATCATGAGCAAATTCATTTGTTTGTTGCAGCTTCAGTTGAAGGCAATATATGCAGTAATGCTGTCATCAGTTTTGGGGTTTGGAACAGCTATGACCCTCAATGCATTGTATATCCGCTACTTTGTCTGGCGAGTTCAAATCCCTCGAGAATCCAACAGCGTTTAATGAGTGAAATATGTTAGATATTATATAAATTGTGTACATAATTAATCTCTCTTGACACAAGGGGCTAATCAGTCTGGAGGTTCATCTCCATAATTCCATTGACCTCAGTGGGCTGTACCAGTGTTGAGGGGAAAATGTGTTTGTACTAGTGTTTCCTTTGTATTTCATGAAAAAATGGTCTCCATTTTGAAGTCCATGATGATTTATCTCTATAAAAATGGTAATTTTGTAGATTGCTTGTGTTGGATTCCAGAAAATATCCAAATGTGACGTACAAGGAAATACGCCACTTCAAAAATATCTGGATATGCTAAATGATATTTCATAAACCGATTCGATAATGAATTATGGTATAAACTTGTTAATAGCAATCATAAATTTACTGAAATTTTTTTGTCTTTTTGATGATTAAAATGTATACAAAAGATGAGAGCCATTTCCTTTACAAAATGTGGTACCTTAAAATTAGTTGCATTATCTGTTAGTCCAGATTATGGTAACATATCTAGTTAAGTTTTCCTTCACAATATTCAGATATGGAATGAAGGTGCATGATATATCCAGTTGACTTTCCAGATCTAAGATTGTTCAGTATATTGACTTACTAATATAAGTCATCAAGTCAACTAGTTTTCTTGCTTCTTGCAGAGGATTCATGTGCTGGATAACATGTTCATTAAATTGTACTTTGCATAATTTAATATAATTACATCCCACTTGAAATTAGAGTGCGACCTTTTCCGCTCATATAAGGGCATGCCAGATTTGGTTTTAGGCAATGCCCAAAATGGTGACCATCACAAGAGTATGCCAATGGTTGTGCTTAATACTATTCATAGTGTCGAAAACAGAATGTTCAGATGACGTTGAAATGACTTACATGCAAAGTGCTATTGCCAAAGGAGCTGGTACACTTGTTTCCTTAAACTCTCTGTGTGCGTGTTTATGTGTGTGCTAAAAATGTTGTTGTGCAGTTTGTTTAGATGGAAGCCCACCAGCATACCAGTTTGATAAAGGATTCGGAGAAGGTGTTGACAAGTGGTTAATTCACATACAGGTTAGTCATTTCATATGTTCATGTATCCACTTACTCTTAGTATTTGAAGTATCATACAAATATTCAATTCATAAACATAACTGTTGTACCCTTGTTCGATATGCAATCTGCATACAGGTAGTACATATGTTGGCCTCATTCTTATATGACCTTAACCTTAGTATGGGAACTATCTTAAATGATTAATAGTTAGAAACAAAACTGTGAGATGCTATAAAAAGTACCATGAGCTTAATACAAACTTATGTTCGTTTAGGGGGGAGGATGGTGTGAGTCGACAAAAAGTTGTCTTTTACGTGTGAACAAGAGCAATGGAGTGGGTTCATCGAAACTTATGCAAAAGTTTAATTTCACAGGAGTTTTCAGTAGTAAGCAAGAGTTCAATCCAGGTAGGTGCTCATATGTGTACAATTTTTAGATAAATAGATTTATATTTATGGTGCAAATTAAGTTTGTTCGAATTTTCAGGCTTCTACAACTGGAATAGAGTCATCATGAGGTATTGTGATGGAGCATCATTGTTGAGTTAAGGATTCGCTGACCAGACTTGGTCGCTGACGTGTGTCGTCAGCGAGTCATCAGCGAGTCACGAACTCTTGTCAGCGGGTGGTTTGCTTTCCAATTTGTTGGTCAAGGCGGGAAGATTTTAAACCAGAAGAAGACAAGAGTCACATGGTGGTTCATCCAACTGTATATTACCTTATATGGCAAAGGTACAGTTGGGACCAAAACAAGGGTTTTCTCTTTCATACCCGTTTTGGTAAAGAAGACAAAGGCTCCTGGATCCAAGTACTTAGAGCCAATGGGACGTCGACAACCACCATCCTATCTCTATCATTGTAAGGCTGTGTTGCCCTAATTCCTCCTCTATATAAAGCAACACAGCCGCATAAAATATAAGTGTGTTTGTCACCACAAGTGTGTGTCACTTATTTCTTTTGTAATTGCTTAAGTTTCTCTCATTGTCTAGACTTAGCAATTATTAAGTTCATTTGTATTCTTGTAAGTCAAGTTGTAATATCGACCGTGTATTCACTGTTTATTCAATGATACATATGATTAGACTTGCTTAGATCTTTGCATTTGAACTTGGTCTTGTTCTTGTCTCTTACTTTACATTCTTTACTTTCCTGTCTAGCTTAATTAAATATAAGTGTGCAATCGTGGACTGTCAAGTGGTATCAAAGCCACCGTTTCTAAATTATTGAAACAAAGATCTGTTGCATACTTATTTTCTTTCAAATATTCTTCTTTCTTTCTTAAATACAAGAACATGACTTCTGTACCAACTCTTGTGAACACACGTGACTTTGGTTACGTGTCTGTTCCTCCAAGATTCGAGCCTGAGGACTTTGGATCTTGGAAGGAAAGAATGCTTCTTCACATAGTTGGTGTAGAACCCTATCTTATGACCATAATGACCAAAGGTCCATATGTACCCACTCTGGTACAAAGAACACCAGGAGCAACTGCTGATGCTCCTGAGGTAGTGATTGACATTGTCAAACCAGAGGTACAGTGGACCGATGATGAGCGTAGACTGGTGAATCTTGATTCCAGGCTCAATAACATGATTGTCAGCACTCTTCCTTCTGATATCATGAAAGTGGTCATTAGATATCCCTCTTCTAAAGAAGTATGGGATAGGCTATGTAGCATGTATGAAGGCTCTGCTGCTACCATTGCTACTAAAAAGATAGACCTCAAAAGAGCCTATGAAAAATTCTTTTCTCTTACTAATGAAGGTCTGAATGGCACATATACCCGATTCAAAGGGTTGCTAAATGACATGACCACTGTTGGTATCACCCATGACAACTTTGAGGTATGCCACAAATTTCTTGATAGTCTTCCTATCAAGTGGCAAGGATTAAGACAAATCCTTAGGACCACTAAGCGTCTTAATGGTCTTGATCTTGAGTCTCTCTTCGGTATTCTTCAATTTGAAGAGAGAGCCCTTGCTCAAACTCTAAGAGCCGCTGCTGATGCAAAACATCATGCTAGTCCCTCCTCTTCCTCTACATCTTCTGCTTATTCTGTTGTCGACCCACTTGCCCTTGTCTCTGCTGAGCCCAACAATTTCAATGTTGGTGCCAGCTCTTCTACTCTTCCATCTCCAATCCAATCTCTTGTTAATGATCTCGATGCTGATGAGAAACAAGAGATGTTCAGCGACTTCATAGACTTTGCTCTAGTCGCTGGAAAGAGATACGCAAGAAAATGGAACAACCGTAAGTCGGTTGCTCCATATAAGCCTCCTGTTGACAAGTCCCAAGAGGAATGCTGGAGATGTGGACGAAAAGGACACTACCAGAAGGAGTGCAGAGTTGCTCTTCCAACTCCTGCTGCTCCTAAACCTAACCCCTCTAAACCTGCTGATGAGTACAGGAACAAATACTATCAGCTAAAAGCTAAGGTTGCTGAGATGGAAGAGGCTAAAACACCAGCAAAAGGGCTGGTTGCTGAAGAGCATGACTGGGCTGATTCAGATGAGTCAGACAGTGAAGAATATGTTGACACCATGTGTCTCATGGCACTCTCAGATGGTGATGCACTGACGAAGGACCAAGTCTCGTCCAGTCAGTGGGTAAATGTCACCATTAAAAAGGTATGTGCTCACTCTTCTTCCTCTGACGAAGATAAACCTAAAATCTTCGAATCTCTTCTTTGTGACTTTCAGTTTGTTGAATCTATACGAGCTGATATCCAGTCCAAACTTAACTCTGTCAGTTCAGAGTTAAGTGAAAAATCTAAAAAACTCAATGAATTGAGGAATGTTCACGTTGAACTCCAATCTCATGAGTTGCTGGCACGAAAGGTTCAACTTGAGAATGAAAAACTCAAACTTGAAGTTTCCAACCTTAAGAAGATTGTGACCTCCTGGTCAAAAGCTTCCAGGTTTCATCACCAGTGCCTAAATGAACAAGTCCCTGCCCAAGTTCAGGCAGTGATAGGCGGCGACTTTGAAGCTGCTGCTACTCTTTCTGACTTGTTCAATGATGAGGTGAAACCTGAAATTTCTATCCCTCCGTCAGCATTCATGTCTCCTGAAGAGATGAAGAAATGGTATTTCATTAGGGGTCTTAATGATTATCATACTGAAATGGAAGCTGGTCCTTCCTCTCCTACCTCCAGCGACCCATCTTCCCCTGCTGATGCAAATGGTGCTAGTTCCTCAACAAGCGCCAGCAACCCCTTTCCTCATCTTCCCATCATTGGCATGATGCCTAATGAAGGAAGAGTTCAATACTCTTCTGGGGAATCTTTTGAAGGGGATATTGGAAGTGACGATTTTAAACCTGTCGCTCCTCAGCAACTCACTCTTAGAGCTGCTGAACCCTTCAAAAGAAGTACGGTTGCTGTCCCTTATGACTATAGCACGCCTCAGCGTGCTAACACTGTCAGTCAGCAACCTCAACATGTTGCTCCTCAAGCTTCTTCTTCCTCATCCTCTCAGCAACTTCCTACCCATGCTGACAGTAAAACTGATCAGCATGAGCGTCTTATGAAAAGACGCGTTAGGTTTGGTGACGCTAGACATCAGCTAGTAGGACCTTCTCGGGTCAGACCTGCTGATAAACCAGTCCATCAGCAAGCACCCCAATCCATGCCTACTCCTTCCAATATGAGGAATAAAACTCCTCAAAAAGGAAGAATACCTTATACTCAAAGTAGGTCTACCACTCCTCAGAGAGGACACTTGCCACACCAGCAAGTAAGACCTATCACTCCTCAAAGAGGACACTTGCCTCATCAGCAAGTGAGATCTACTACTCCCAATAGGCAGTACCTACCTCATAGGCAAATGAGGACAGTTACTCCTACTCAGCAACCTAGATCGATCACTCCCAAAAGAGTGCACCCATCTCAGCAGGCTTCTTCTTCTTCCTCTCAACCTGCTGTCAAACAAGCTTGGAGTATTGTCAAGGGATCACAAAATCCCTCTACTTCTCAAACTGAGGATCCAAAAGGAAAGTCTATCTTGGGTCCTGCTCCTAAGATGCCTCAGCTTACACTTAAGCATAAGCAAAAGTCAAAGCAAAAGAGAAAAGCATCTTCCTCCTCTGACCCCCAAATTAACGAGCTTACTCAGCGAGTTAATGATCTTTCTTCTCAACTGAAGGAAATTCTTCCTTCAAAGTCAAAAGGGCAGCACCTCTGTTAGAAAATGCTACATATGTGGCAGCAGAGGTCATGTTGCTGCTGATTGTGATGAAGATAACTCCAGGGATGCTCCTGAAGTTGTCATTCAACCCAATCCTCCTTCCTCAACAGCTGCTTCCTCCTCCACTATGGTCAGCGAGAGACCTTCTGCTGAACTTGAAAACAGTGTAGGTGATACAACTGTTCTCACTGAGGAAAACATTGCTGACTTCATTGCTACTCAGCGAATCTCCTTTCCCCAGTCTCAAGAGATCATTTCTAATGGTCATGGCAGCATTCTGGTCGAGTATGGGACCAACAATCAAGTCAGCAGCTTGACTGTTCTAGATACTGGAAACACTGTCACTTATACCTCTGCTGATCAATATTTCACCAATGAGGTGACTCGTGACATGCTTCCTGCTCATCAACTTGTTAATAACTTTCCAAGAGATGAGAATATTATCCCAAGTGCTCCCCTTTCTCTTTCTACTAATGACACTGAAGAGGAAAACTCTGAATCTGCTGCTGTCAACTCTGAAGCTCCCTACTTTAATCCTGCTGACATGGCTGTCAGTGAGTTCAACAGTGAACCTATCTAAATCCTTCTGTTGTATCCATGCAGGGCTCGCTAGGAAAAGGTGTGTGGTACTTGAATAGTGGCTGTTCAAAACACATGACTGGCTCTAAGTCCCTGCTGGATAACTATGTAGAGGCTGCTGGCCCTACTGTAGTGTTTGGTGATAACTCCACTGGACAAACTGAAGGTTATGGTCATCTATCCAATGGTCTCATTAAGTTCACCAAGGTTGCTTATGTAAATGGTTTGAAGCATAACCTCATCAGCATAAGTCAACTTTGTGATGCTGACTACAAAGTGATTCTTGATAAACATCAAGGCACTGTTGTAAATATAAACAAAGAAGTCGTCTTGGTTGCTCCAAGAAAACGAGATGTCTATCTTGTTGACTTTACTCCTATCAAAACTGATAGTGAGACTTGTTTCTTTGCCAAGTCAACAGCTGAATTAAATTGGTTATGGCACAAGCGTATGTCGCATGTGAATTTCAAAACCATCAACTCTCTGGCCAAAAAGAACCTTGTTCGTGGCCTTCCTCATCTCTCTTTTGAAAAGGATAGGCTTTGTGGTGCTTGTGAAAAAGGTAAAAGCCACAGAGCTACCTTCAAAACAAAGCAGGCCAATTCTATCTCTGGCTGCTTTCATCTTCTTCACATGGACCTTTTTGGTCCAGTGAATGTCCAAAGTCTAAAGGGTAGCAGATACACTTTAGTAATCGTGGATGAATATTCACGATATACTTGGACCATCTTTCTTCATTCCAAGAGTGATGCTGCTGAAGAGATCATCAATTTCATCAAGAAAATGGAAAATCTCAACAACATAAGAGCTAAAGAACTCAGGAGCGACCATGGCACTGAGTTCAGAAACCACACTCTTGAATCCTTTTGTGCTGATCAAGGGATCTCGCAAAATTTCTCTTCCACTAGAACTCCTGAGCAAAATGGTGTCGCTGAAAGGAGAAATAGAACTCTCATCGAGGCAGCAAGCACTATGCTAAGTGAGTCCTCTTTGCCCAGCAAGTTTTGGGCAGAAGCTGTCAATACAGCCTGTCGTACTCAAAATCGTTGTCTTATCGTCAAAAGACATGACAAAACAGCGTATGAGGTTTTGAAAGGTAAGAAACCTCAAATCAAATACTTCCATGTGTTTGGATGTCCTGTCTTCATTCTTAACAACAAGGATCACTTAGGAAAATTTGATCCCAATGCTGATGATGGATACTTTCTTGGATACTCATCCATCAGCAAGGCATTCAGAGTATTTAATACTCGTCTTCAGAAGGTAGATGAATCCATTCATGTTACCTTTGATGAAAGTTCATCAGCACTAAAGGACATTCAATCCTCTTCCTCTAAGGTAATCTTTAATGAGCTCGTTGATCCTCATAATGAGGAAGCTGACTCATTTATTGATGATTCTTGCTCGCTGCCTGAAAACGATCAGCATATCTCTTAGGACAGTTCAGCTGACACTGAATTAGAACAAGTCGCTGCTCATATCTACACGATTGAGCCAGTTGAGCCTATCTTAAGATCAATCCATGCTGCAGCATCCAAACCTAGATCACTGGCTGATGATGTGCATGCTGATGACTCTGCTGAAGATGAGTTTCATGATGCATCAGCAAATGCTGATGATATGGAGTCTGCTGAAGACTCCAACATCAATGATAACTCAAATCAATCGAATGGCTCTACTGATCATACTCCTGAACCCATTTTTACCATTGATCTTTCTTCTTATGACAATCTCGCTGCTGCTCCCATCTCTCTGTCTTCCGCTGACACTCTACTGGGTTCATCAAGTGCTCCTGCACTAAAGTGGACATCCAGTCATCCAGCTCACCAAATCATTGGTGATCCTCAAAAGGGGATTACAACTCGATCAGCGACAAGAAACACATGTCTATATGTTAACTTCTTGTCTATGATCACTCCCAAAAATATAGGAGAAGCAATGGTTGATCCTTCATGGGTTGCTGCCATGCAGGAGGAACTTACCCAATTTCAAAGACAGCATGTCTGGTTTCTAGTTCCTCTACCTCCTGGAAAAGAACCCATTGGAACCAAATGGGTTTATAGGAATAAAATGGACGAAGATGGTGTTGTTACACGTAACAAGGCTAGGCTGGTTGCACAAGGTTACCTTCAGGAAGAAGGTGTTGACTATGATGAAACTTTTGCACCAGTGGCCCGATTGGAAGCAATTCGCTTATTCTTGGCACATGGTGCTTACAAAAACTTCACTGTATATCAGATGGATGTAAAGAGTGCCTTCCTAAATGGAAAACTCGATGAGGAAGTTTATGTTGAGCAGCCACCTGGTTTTGAAGATCCTGCCAAGCCTCACCATGTATATCGTCTCTATAAGGCACTCTATGGTCTTAAACAAGCTCCTAGAGCTTGGTATGACATACTCTCTGAATTTCTTCTTACTAATAACTTTCAGCGAGGGTCCATTGATTGACAGCACCCTCTTCATCTTTAGAAAGGGTGCTGATGTCCTATATGTTCAGATATATGTAGATGACATCATCTTTGGGTCCTCCAGCAAGAAACTCTGCACCAAGTTCAGCTCACTGATGTCTTCTCATTTTGAGATGAGCATGATGGGTGAGCTGACCTTTTTTCTTGGTCTTCAAATTCGCCAACTCCCAAATGGGATTTTCATTAATCAGGAGAAGTACATTCGAGACATGCTGGCTAAGTTTGACATGTCCAATATCACTCCTAAGCCCACTCCTATGTCTCCTCCAAATAATCTCCATGCTGATCCTGATGGAAAGCATGTGAATCCCACTCACTATAGGGGAATGATTGGCTCGCTGATGTATCTCACAGCGAGTCATCCTGATATCATGTTTGCCACGTGCTTATGTGCAAGATATCAAGCCTCTCCTAGGGAGTCTTATCTTCTCGCTGTTAAGCGAATTTTTAAATATCTCAAAGGTACTTCAACACTGGGTCTCTGGTATCCCAAAGACTCCAACTTTGACCTAGTTGCATATTCTGACTCTGACTATGCTGGTTGCATGTTAGATAGGAAAAGTACCAGTGGTGGATGTCAACTGTTGGGGGGGAAACTGACTAGTTGGTCTAGTAAGAAACAGCATACAGTTTCCATCTCCACTGCTGAAGCAGAATATGTATCAGCAGCGAGTTGTTGTGCACAAGTTCTCTGGATGAAAAACCAACTCGCTGACTATGACTTAGAATTCTCTAAGATTCCCATAATGTGTGACAATACAAGTGCAATTGCTATCACACACAATCCTGTTCAGTATTCAAAGACCAAACACATAGACATTAGGTACCACTTCATTCGTGACCATGTCATGAAAGGGGATGTTGAAATATACTTCATCCCCACCGATGACCAACTTGCTGACATTTTCACTAAACCTTTAGATGAAAAGAGATTCAAAGATCTTGTCAGTAGGTTGGGAATGCTGAATGGTGAATCAGCAACATGACTCGCTGAAAGAAAAAGCAAAATAAAGGCAATAGAGAGCCAAAAGTCTCTATCTAGTCCAGCAGCAAACGGCTGCTGGTAAAGACTTAACAAATCCGTTGATCCCTGTTGCTTTGGGAAAAAGCAAAATAAAGGCAATAGAGAGCCAAAAGTCTCTATCTAGTCCAGCAGCAAACGGCTGCTGGTAAAGACTTAACAAATCCGTTGATCCCTGTTGCTTTGGGAAAAAGCAAAATAAAGGCAATAGAGAGCCAAAAGTCTCTATCTAGTCCAGCAGCAAACGGCTGCTGGTAAAGACTTAACAAATCCGTTGATCCCTGTTGCTTTGGGAAAATGCAAAATAAAGGTAATAGAGAGCCAAAAGTCTCTATCTAGTCCAGCAGCAAACGACTACTGGTAAAGACATCTAAAATCCGTTTATCCCTGTTTCTTTGGGAAAAAGCAAAATAAAGGTAATAGAGAGCCAAAAGTCTCTATCTAGTCCAGCAGCAAACGGATGCTGGTAAAGACATCTAAAATCCGTTGATGGCTGACAATTTGCCAAAAATTGTTTGGTCAGCGACTATCACTTGTGAGAAATCGCTGGCTAAAACTCCTTGTCTTTTCTCTTCTCGACTAGGTAACCAAATTTTCAAATTAAGTCAGTGGATACACTCCAAATCTTTTGAGCATATCCACTAAGTATTTTTTTTTACTTATTTTATTGATATTTTCAAACGGTTACCTCGATCTCCTCCCTAATGGACAAGTTGTACACTGTATCCGCCGTAACCACTCGAGTATATTTGAAATAGGTGTACAAGTTGTCACATCAAATTTCTTTTTATACGTTACTCACATACATATATTTAAACGTTTTTTCTCATATAAAATTGTTTTATTGTACTTTTATTAGTACAAAATCAATTTCTTTCCTTTTTATCCATTAGTTTAATACGTAAATACTTTTTGCGTATGAGAGAGAAAATAGTGACGGTTCACTTTTGCAGATATGGGTCCCATATCCATACCATATATATGCATATCCTTTCCACTTCTCCTCTTTTTACGTTCATTTTCACTCTCATATATTCCTAAAATCTCTTACTCTCTCTCAAATCTCAAATCTCTTCTATATTTTCTCCAAAATCACAGTTCATCTTTCTTTTATTCTCCTTTCTCATACCATCAATGGCATCTCCTTCTGAACAACCTATTCATGAACAACAACAACCCGAACAAATAGAAAATCCAGAAATCACACCTGAGCACCAAGAAATCTTGGAAGATATACTAGCCTATTTAACTTCCAAGGTTTTCGATCCTGAAGGCATTGTTGCTTCTGATCAAGTGGCTTTTCAAGCCCACAAGTTATCCATCAAACCCAATAACTATCTTGGGTCTCTAGAAATCCATCCCAAAGTGAAGGGTTACTATTCTATGCTTGATTTCATCCGGGCATGTCCAGCCAGAAGGGCAATCTATAAGGATCCCAAAGAGATGTGTGTTCATCTCTTGAGGGAATTCTGGTGGACATGTGACTACAATCTCTCTAGCAGTACTATTTCAGGTACTGTTATGAAAGGAAAGCACACCATCATCATCTCAGTTGATTTGTTAAGGACTGTTCTTCGTCTTCCTCAACAACCTGAAGAAAGAAAATTTGATGACTTGGTGTTGCCTGAAGTATGGAAAAACTGGTTGTTGTCCATAGGTTATGGTACAAACACGAATCCACCTCAATCAGTTCACAGCAACCCTCTTAAAAAGTTCCTGCCTGGAGTATGGAGGTTACTTTTTACACATGTCATTCAATGCCTTGGTGGAAACAGTGGGTCATTTGATCAGGCCACTGCTGCTCAAATGCAGATGATATATGCACTTGCAACTGGTCGCTTCATTGACTACGCAAGTGTCATATTTGAGGATCTAAGGACAAAAGTTACTTCCAAAAATAGATCGAGCTCAGTGCCCTTCACTCGATTTCTCTCACTGATCTTTAAGCATGAGCTGAAGGAGAGGTATCTTCCAAATGGTGCTAATGTCTTTTATGCACCACGTGTGGCCAGCACGGTGTACAAGGTCCCAGCTTGTGACACCAAAGTGTTTGAATCTAAGTATGCTGCGCTCACTCCAGCAATGAAACAGGTACTAGACTCTACGTACCCTGATGTGTATAAGGTTGGAGCTTCAGTACCACCAACTAATGTGGTTGCTGGACCTCCACCTGTTCAACCCTCTGGAGCTGGTTCGCTGGTAAACCCCCCAGCAGCCTCCAAAGCTCCCAAAAAGACCAAGAAAATACATGTTCCATCTTCTTCCACTTCACCTCCTGCTGATGTCCCAAAACAAAAGCAGCGAGTACCAAAGGGCTTAACCACTAAGGCTAAGACGTCCTCACAGCCCAAGGACACTAGACACCCAGCCAACCCATCAGCAGTCTCAAAAAAGACTGCTGACGAGAAAAAGGGTACCAGCAAGCAGCCACCTCAATCTTCTGTAGGAGAGGTTGGTGAAGAACAAGGGCCACCCCAGCCCATTAGAGTTGAGTCAACCACCCATATAATTCCCCGTTCTTCTTCTCAACCCTCTGAGTCGTTGTCAGCAGCCAGATCACAGGTGATGCTAGAGACAACACATTCTTCGGCCGATGATGTATCAGTGCTACAACACACTGAGACAGAGGCACCAAATTCCCCAATCCCTTTAAATTTTTCTTTGGATGAAAGGCATGTGCAGGTTGGTGATGTTGGGAATGTAGGTTTGAATGCTGAGGTAGATACCAGCATAGAAGAAAGGGAAACTGTTGGAAATATTGTTGAAGGTGATGGTACTGGTGATGATGTTGGTGGTCATGTTGAAGAAAATTTAGAGTCTGTTGTTGAAATGGAGGAAGTAGATGAAAGTGATTTAGAGTTGGGTGATATTGTGGCAGATGATTTCCAGCATGACTCATACAGTCATGCTGATGAAATAGAAGCCAGTGATATGGAGGTTGATGCACATGATGATGAACATGATGTTGCTGCTGCTGGTGACAATGCAGCAGCCACTGATGAAAATGTTGATGCTGCTGATGCTGGTGAAAATGCAGCAGCCACTGATCAAAATGTTGCTGGTGATGCTGCTGCTGGTGAATATGCAGCAGCAAATGATGATGATGTTGAGGAAACTGAGGCAGCCACCCTTACTGCCAGGCCTAAAACTCCACCAGTACAACCAGTGAACACCATGCCAACTCTGAGCATGCCCTCCTCCTTTCTATCTGTTCCTGGTTGTCCATCTGTGAAACCAAAAGAGGTGGAGCCTTTACCAGCTAAGAGTTTGGGTATCTCTTACTCTACCTACTCTGCTGACAGGTTGGCACGGGTAGAGAATCAACTGAATGATCTCACCAAGACTGCCACACTCGCTGTTGAGCTTAAAGATCAGGAAACTAATAGGCTAGTAAAGACCATGACAAGCTGGTACAATAAGCAGACTGAGAACACTGCCAGCATTGAGAAAATCAAAGAAAATTCTATCTCAATGGCTGCTGATCAAGAAAAGCTTCATCTTTCCACCAACATTATTAAAAAGGATCAGCAGGTCATAAAATGTGCCACTCGATCGCTGTGGAAGGTTGGAAACTCTATTAGCTACTCAGCAAAGAAAGCTGCCTCCACTAGCAACCAGGCTGTTGATGAGCTAAAGAAGCTAACTAATCTTGTCTCTCCTCTTGTCACACAAGTTGAAAGTAACACTAAGGCTATTCAAGCCTTGGAAAAACAAGTGGCAGATCTTCCAGTTCCTCCAGCATCTTTCACGACGGAAGACCGGAAGAGACAAGAAAAACTTGAGAAGGACGTTGATGAAATTAAGACTTTGTTGACCAAGCTGGTGACTCAGCAATCGCAACCAGCAGCTACTGTGGAAGTGGTCGTTAATAATGTCACTTCCAAGGGGGAGAAAGTTGATGCTGAGGTCTTGGAAATGGTTACTCAAGCAGTGCACAAGGCAGTTCACAAAGTCTATAATGATAATGCTGAAGAGGTTTTGGATGAGGAAGATGCCACTGACACCACAAAGGCAATTGTGGCAGTCAGTGAAGAAAAAGAAAGTGAAGTTCCCCCTGCTGGTGCTGAGGGGGAGACTGAAAAAGATATAAGTATGGAAGTTCCCCTTGCTGGTGTTGAGGGGAAGACTGAAAAAGAAGTTTATGCTGAAGTTCCCCCTGCTGGTGCTTAGGGGGAGACTGAAAAAGAAGTTGATGCTGAAGCTCCCCCAGCTGGTGATGAGGGGGAACAAATTCATTTGTTTGTTGCAGCTTCAGTTGAAGGCAATATATGCAGTAATGATGTCATCAGTTTTGGGGTTTGGAACAGCTATGACCCTCAATGCATTGTATATCCGCTACTTTGTCTGGCGAGTTCAAATCCCTCGTGAATCCAACAGCGTTTAATGAGTGAAATATGTTAGATATTATATAAATTGTGTACATAATTAATCTCTCTTGACACAAGGGGCTAATCAGTCTGGAGGTTCATCTCCATAATTCCATTGACCTCAGTGGGCTGTACCAGTGTTGAGGGGAAAATGTGTTTGTACTAGTGTTTCCTTTGTATTTCATGAAAAAATGGTCTCCATTTTGAAGTCCATGATGATTTATCTCTATAAAAATGGTAATTTTGTAGATTGCTTGTGTTGGATTCCAGAAAATATCCAAATGTGACGTACAAGGAAATACGCCACTTCAAAAATATCTGGATATGCTAAATGATATTTCATAAACCGATTCGATAATGAATTATGGTATAAACTTGTTAATAGCAATCATAAATTTACTGAAATTTTTTTGTCTTTTTGATGATTAAAATGTATACAAAAGATGAGAGCCATTTCCTTTACAAAATGTGGTACCTTAAAATTAGTTGCATTATCTGTTAGTCCAGATTATGGTAACATATCTAGTTAAGTTTTCCTTCACAATATTCAGATATGGAATGAAGGTGCATGATATATCCAGTTGACTTTCCAGATCTAAGATTGTTCAGTATATTGACTTACTAATATAAGTCATCAAGTCAACTAGTTTTCTTGCTTCTTGCAGAGGATTCATGTGCTGGATAACATGTTCATTAAATTGTACTTTGCATAATTTAATATAATTACATCCCACTTGAAATTAGAGTGCGACCTTTTCCGCTCATATAAGGGCATGCCAGATTTGGTTTTAGGCAATGCCCAAAATGGTGACCATCACAAGAGTATGCCAATGGTTGTGCTTAATACTATTCATAGTGTCGAAAACAGAATGTTCAGATGACGTTGAAATGACTTACATGCAAAGTGCTATTGCCAAAGGAGCTTGTACACTTGTTTCCTTAAACTCTCTGTGTGCGTGTTTATGTGTGTGTGCTAAAAATGTTGTTGTGCAGTTTGTTTAGATGGAAGCCCACCAGCATACCAGTTTGATAAAGGATTCGGAGAAGGTGTTGACAAGTGGTTAATTCACATACAGGTTAGTCATTTCATATGTTCATGTATTGATCTGTTGGCCTGCCGCTGTTGCACCTGTCTGAAATCTGTCCACTGTTGAACCTGTCAAAAGAGTTCTGACCTACCAAAACAATCTGAACCTGTCCCATTCTAACCAGTTGAACCTGTCAAAAGAGTTCTGACCTACCAAAACAATCTGAACCTGTCAAAATCATCTGAACCTTCAAACAGTTTCGTCATTTAGCTTATTTTGTCTTCTAGTAAAAAAAAAAAAAAAAAAAAAAAAACAGTTTACATTTTGGTTTGACTACATATCATATTTTCAATGGCCGATAACAAAGAAATTATTGAAAATCAGATTGCTCCAGGTATTATTAATTATACCTCGATTTTGCGTATTCCCGTAAAACTGGACTCTAGTAATTGGAGTTCATGGAGCCTTTTTGTTCAAAAGGGTCTTGAAAGTGTTGACAAAGAAGATCATCTATCAAAACCACCACCTGAGCCGATCACCCGAGAATGGCGTATTAATGATAGTGGGATTCAAATGGCTCTGTGGAATTCTATGGAGCCACAAATTCTCACAATCGCTCAAAACTTCACTACAGTAAAGGCAATGTGGGATCATTTGTCTTCATCCTTCTCAGCCAAAGAATCTCTATCTCATGCTTATTCTGTTGTTCAAGCATTTACTAGGGGTGAACAAGGCGATTCCACTTTCACCGAGTACTTCACTCGCTTCTCTAAGCTTCAAGATGAGTTACGCACCCTTTTTCCACCAACTGCTGACTTAAAAGTCCAGGAGGAGCGTAACAACAAAATGGATGTCATGACATTTATTGCTGGATTATCACCAAAATATGCTAGTGCACGTCCTTTGTTGCTTAGTAACTCTAATGCAATTAAGTCTGTGGCATCCACATATCATCTCTTACGAGAAATGTATGGTTCAGATGCTTCTCCAACTCCTACTCCTACTGATGCATCCGCCATGATTAGTAAAAGTACAGAGAGGATCCCTTTCAAGAACAGTGCTGGACAGGGCAGTAATATTGTCTGTCATTTGTGTCATGAACCTGGACATGTAAGGTACAGCTGCCCAAATAACTGTCACTATTGCAAAGGGAGATGGACGGATATCAGGGTTCTCTGATGCAGATTGGGCAGGATGTCCTATCTCTCGACGATCTACGACTGGCTATTGTGTGTTTGTCGGTGGAAACCTTGTGTCATGGAAGAGTAAGAAGCAACACACAGTATCTAGATCAAGTGCTGAATCGGAATATAGAGCCATGGCAGATGTCACATCCGAAATGATATGGGTTCGTCGACTTCTTAGAGAACTCGGGGTTTTTTCTGATAACCTAATGCGACTATATTGTGATAATCAATCAGCTATTCATATAGCCAAGAATCAAGTATTTCATCAAAGAACGAAACATATTGAGGTTGATTGTCACTTAATCAGAGATCGAGTAGTAGGGACGAAAGATGATCCTCCGTCAATTCAGCCAATACATGTCAAGACAGAGTTCCAACTTGCAGATATCCTTACCAAACCACTCCGGAAGACCCAAATAGATTTCATATGTAACAAGTTGGGCATGATTAATATCTATGCACCAACTTGAGGAGGAGTGTTAGTTGTAAATATGTAATAGATCAAGGACCAAGTGTGCAATTATAGAGGTCCTTAGTGTAAATGTTTATTTCGTTTTAGTCCCTCTCTCTTCCTATAAATAGAGGGCTCATTAGTTGTAATAGACACACCTTCATTCAATACAATTCAGTTTACAAGATAATAGACAAAAAAGATTATTTAGGGAAAAGATGTAAATAGGCACCTCAAAAACAGCTGGTTCATTCATATCATTCCATATACCATCCACTCCGTTAGATACAAAATCTCTGACTAGATTAGCCCACCACGAACGTGCTTTCTCTTGAGTAAAGTCAGGAAAAACACAAGGTCCTGGCCATACCTCTCCTATAAAAAAAGAGATACAGCCTATAAGATACGAGAATCAATCTGAAAACAGTTGAAAAGTAAAGGCATAGGCATACCAACAAAGGGTTCTCCGTCTGCTGTTTGAACCCATATGTCTTTCTGCGATCCACTGTCATAAACAAAGTAACCAGTTTCATGCTTGATCCCTGGGTCAAGCATCCAGATAGCTTTGAAACCAGTACAATGAAGATCATCCGCTAGACATTTTGGATTAGGAAATTTTTCCTACGACCAATAAGAAGGAATAGTAGTCAAATGTGACATGTTTTGCATACACATAAATGTGGCTAACATTAAATATGTTTCTTTTCCCATAGAGAACTTACAAGAATATAAAATATATTTATTGACAGGAAGTTTTTGACACGATTAACATTAGCTATTAATGCAGAGAAATTGAATGTAATTAACAGATTTATTGGCTTGAGATAGTGATGAAATTCACTTTCAGATGTATGTAAATATTCATTACAGTATGAGAACATACCTGGTCAAATGTGAAACAACGAAATCCATCCATGTAGTCAATATCCATCCATATGACATCACAAGGTATATTTTTATCCCTAAATGTCTTGGCAATCTGCACAGTAAAATCAGCTAAATGTTGTGCTCAGAATAAAACTTGAGATAGTGATGAAATTCACTTTCAGATGTATGTAAATATTCATTACAGTATGAGAACATACCTGGTCAAATGTGAAACAACGAAATCCATCCATGTAGTCAATATCCATCCATATGACATCACAAGGTATATTTTTATCCCTAAATGTCTTGGCAATCTGCACAGTAAAATCAGCTAAATGTTGTGCTCAGAATAAAACTTGAGA
Organism: Erigeron breviscapus; assembly: GCA_034093135.1. NCBI lineage: Eukaryota > Viridiplantae > Streptophyta > Magnoliopsida > Asterales > Asteraceae > Erigeron > Erigeron breviscapus. The sequence continues at coordinate 56,941,347 of CM067167.1, read as the reverse complement.
TAGTGATGAAATTCACTTTCAGATGTATGTAAATATTCATTACAGTATGAGAACATACCTGGTCAAATGTGAAACAACGAAATCCATCCATGTAGTCAATATCCATCCATATGACATCACAAGGTATATTTTTATCCCTAAATGTCTTGGCAATCTGCACAGTAAAATCAGCTAAATGTTGTGCTCAGAATAAAACTTGAGATAGTGATGAAATTCACTTTCAGATGTATGTAAATATTCATTACAGTATGAGAACATACCTGGTCAAATGTGAAACAACGAAATCCATCCATGTAGTCAATATCCATCCATATGACATCACAAGGTATATTTTTATCCCTAAATGTCTTGGCAATCTGCACAGTAAAATCAGCTAAATGTTGTGCTCAGAATAAAACTTTCAATGTTACTTGAGATAGCAAAGTTCAATATACCTCACGAACACGTGAATCGGAGACGTAGCTGTAACGACACTGGTGATATCCCAATGACCATTTTGGTGGCATGAAAACAGTTCCTAACAAAAAAATGACAGGGACATCAGTCCAGTCGTAGCAGGTGCAAACATATATACTAAATATAAAAACAAGAATATCAAAGTCAAGATTTTAGAAGACGTATTTCTTCATGTTATTAAGAAAGGCTAGAGTGCTCATACAAATTAGTATACTATCATGTTCATAAGAGTTGGTGTATTATATGAGGTTGAAATTCTTTTATACTCGTATAAGTTAATTTTTCAATAATCATACTATCTCTGGAAGTTATCATTTCAGAAACTAAACAAGGTACCATAATTTAAGTTTAATCAGTCTTGGGAGAGTAGGTTTAATAAGCTTAACATAATGATCACGGAGAGAGTAATAGGAAGAAGGGGATTTATAAAAATGAGTATACACCAGAACTTCAACCAGTATGCAACTTTAGAATTAAAGTTTCACTGCCATCTATCCATGAGCTTTCAGAATCATTATAAATATCAAATATGCTCGTAAATGCATGGTTCAGTATATTACCAGTTGCATGCGACAATGATATCAAAACAGCGGTTGTGGAAGCAAATGGTCCGAATGTAATGACAGGAAAAGACGATGGGGCACTAAGCTTCGGTGTAGATTCTTTACACAGATCAATCTATTCATGTTTTTAAAATAAGATAATGAGTGCATGACGACTATAATAACAATTTATTCAGAAAGTGAAAAGTTAGATGTGTTGGTAATCTCAAGCACCTCACAGCGCTTTGTTGTATCTGCAAGAATTCCAAACGCCTCTCCATTAGGGAGAACGGCCAGAACCCAAGGATGTGATTGATACAATGAGGTGGTTTCACTCCCATACCCCCATGCATCAGTATTCCATGTAAAGACCTGCAATTATTGCATCCATCAACACCCAAAAAATGTAGTTAACATAGATTGTAACATCTAAAAAAACCAAAATATGTACAATAAAGTAACGATAGGAACCTACCCTTTTCCCAATTCTTTCAAGTTGTCCACTAACTTCACCTGTTCCATAGAATGAGGTTCCTGCTGGAAGCTAATTACCATAATCACTAGCTTTAGTGAGACAAATAAATAACATCCGCAAATGCATGGCATAATCCAAAACAGAGCATAACATATCAAAATTATATCTAACAAAACAGTTTCTTCAAGAAGGTGCAACTGACCTCGAAATAGACAATTTGTTGCCCGGCAACAAATTCAGAAGTTGGGATATATGATGGAAGTTTGTGATTACTCATAACAGGTATGTCCCTTTTTTGGGGATCAACAAAAGAAAAGGTGGGAAATGCCAACTTTCTAGCATCAGCATAGCAATCAAACCTGAAAACACCTTCTTCTAGAATTGGTTCAAAGACCATATTACAACGATTGACCTCACCAGCCACAGATGACCCTGCCTTCTCTCCCATCTCAGACTTGGCTAATATTCGGTGAATGGAGCTCTTATTGTTGTTTCTGCAAAACAACTATGCCTTTTAGCTGATTAAATACCATATCAAATCAATCATGTTGACAATCTGAAGTGTCGACTTTGCAAAACCACTATTTTATTCATCAACGAAAGCATATTACCCACACCAAGTAAACAGGAAAAAAAATAAATGAAGCTTTAACAAACAAAGTTTCAAAACTAACCTCGTGGTTCCACTAAAGCTGATTAAACGACATTCTGCACTTGTGTTCCTAAGGTGGCAGCAACGTGGTTTGATGGTTACGTGAGGGGTTTACATGAAATTTGGACCCTTTTTCTGTTGTATATTAGATTCCTGAATTTGAATATAAAAGTCTTACCCCACAGAAAGTGAAGTTGTATTGACTGCAGATTTAAAAGAGATCTTCACACAATGTACAACTGTGGTAGGTAAGATTCCACCATAATTAATACAGTATTATAATAATCATTGATTTATTTCTACAAAACCTTAAACAACCACATATGTAAAACTAGACAGTTTTATATTAATTTGTATGTCAACGTTTCTTATTACTGACTAACCATAATCAAATTCGTTACATCAAATGCACACCAAACAGACCTAACTGGTGATAGTTACTTGTAATTTTCGAATGAATTTTATGTTTTTTTATTGATGTATACCCTTTTATTGTTTATCTTTATTCCCAACAATTTTTAACTTCTTAGCAGCAAAAATTACATAACTTTGACTTACAAAGGCAAACACGCTACTCTACAATTAAATCCAAAGAATTAGATGCCAATTGGTAAGAGTATTTCCAACTTAATATATCCTAAATTATTGAGTTCTGAAGTTTACTTGAGCTATCACACATATATAGATTTTAGAAAAATATCTACATTGAAGTCGAATAGCAGCTCATTTGACTTCTAAAGACAAAGTATGTCTAATATTGGGATGGAGGGAACAGATGTATACATTTGATCATTTATGTTGATATAGTTTTTGTTATTGGATCTATGAAAGAAACAAAGCTCAGTTGATCGATCACCAGCATAACTTGCCTCGACAGTTCCCATAACAATTGTTTATAGATGAAAAATAATCTAGGTACGCTTCCCAAATATATGTTATTCATCATATAATATGCATACAAAACTATGTATCTACTCTCAATATCATTATTATTGAAATGTGAGGAGATATGGAACACTGTTCTAAGCAGCATTATCTACAATTTAGAAATACATACAGATTGTGTCGTCTGACTTCATATTCTATGGAATCTGCCTAACTTCATAACTGTGAGAAATACTAAGAGGGGATTGCTTTGAAACAGGTCTGTCTTCTGACCAAAGCTCTAAATTTACAGTCCCGAAATCCCAGTGTAAAAGACACTTGTAAACCTGGCCGATGTTAAATTTGTTAACCAAACACAACCCAAGGCACTTGTCAACTAGCATCCATTCACCTGATAGGCCGAATGAAAAAAAGTTAATTTCATCGAGTTGCATGACATAACCTAAAAATATATCTGTTGAAAATTTACCATTTGGGCGAAGATCCCCTTCGTAGAACTGCTCGCCGGATTCTGGCCATACATCATGTTTGGACCCATTGATGGAGGTAAAAGAGACGTAAGATTCGGTTGGGTGCAATAGGCTAAATGTTGGATGTATACGTAAGCAAACAAGCCTGGGAAATGAAAACAACAGTCTTCATGATTGATGAAATATATAATTTACTGAAAATAGAAGAGGTGGTAAAAGTAAAAAAACCAACCTTGAATACCCCCCGGAACCAGCACCAACATTTCGTGCTACAAGGCTGGAGTCAATATTGAAAACTTTGGGATTATTTTGGGAGATCGATATGTTTCTTTCAATAGCTAATCCACCTCCAATATCACCTTCCATTTTTAGAGATTCTATCTCTCCTGCTTGCTCAAGATCTCGACTGTAACAGAAAATTGGATTAGAGTTTTGTCTATTTAGAAAAAGTAGTTTTTTATGATCAAAAGGATTAATGATTAACTCACTCAAGGACAGTATACTCTTCGGTACAACCAGCAGAACGATACTCAGTACCACTATATTCTTCATAACCATTAACTTCGACCCGACTATTTAGCCATTGAGTTCCTGTTATAACATCCATACATATGTTACAGGTTTAGCAATTCTAGCGAAACACATATATTTCTCCCGATTGATTATTTTTTAATATTTATCGCAAACTTGTTTCGCTCCCAAAGAAATGGTAATGCTTGACCACAGACAGTCTAATAGAAAATATCATCAGTTTTTTGTGTGATCACACTATATCGATTACCTGTAGGAAGGTGCTCCATGGAAATTATTCGACCCCCAATCCAAGGTACTACTTTGAGAGCCCATTCACCACATACAATTTCCACAGGAGTTTCTGTAAGCTCAATCCCTTTACGTCCAGGCGCCTGCCCCACATCAGGAATACACTTCACAGTTTCTGTAGTTCACATTAGAAAAATAACATGCAGTTAATATTGAAAAATAACATAAAAAGTAAGACAATCACTACAGGCAATTGTTATATAGCATAAATTACTTAGAAGAAGCATAATTACCCATTCGCATCTTGTAATTGTTCTTGCTAGCAGAAATTAATTTTGACACTTCTTTTTCTGATGGCATAATGATCTGAAGATCCTCTCCATCAGTACCCCAGGCATCAACCTAAACAACGTAAAACAACCGAAACTTAAAATCCTGAAAAGAAAGTAAAAACAGAGAGAAATAAAATAGAACACATACCATTGCTCCTTCTCCGAGCAATAGGTGCACATGTAAGCGGCGGTTTGGCCTTATCCACGATCCTTCAGTCTTAGAAACACTCACTGTGACAACCGAAGCTTTGAGCTCAGCAATGTATGTTGTCAGGAGATAACCTCCATTAGTATATTCATAGCCATCACCAGCATCTTCAAAGAGAAAACCTTCAGCTTTACCTGCAATATCGAGTTGAACATTAGACTTCTAACTAATTATTAGTATAGATTGATGACGCACGGCCACATATATATACCATTTTCATCTAACGCAACAAGCAATGATAAATCATCATTTGGATTAGCTTCACCAACATGTTGATGAGCTGGACCAAATGGGATAATTGATCCGCCATGTAGATACAGTGCTGGTAAATCCTGAGAAAATAAAAAGATAATTATATGAATCCATACAGTGGCGGCATGCAATCCATATGGCAAATATAAGATACTAAAACAGTTCAATCTTCAGGGGATTCATACTGGATGTGAATCTTCAAAATCAAAACTCATCCAAATGCCATTAGGCAATGTATGCTTCAGTTGATGCACCCCAAGATCACTCACAGTGCTGTGACATTAGTACATCAATTTAGTGCAGATTATATGAATCATAAGTTGAATGCACAACCCCTTCAGTCATCCACAATTATAGAGAATATATTGAGAACCTTGCATATACAAGAAGTGGCCCCAGTAGGAAGGAATTCTCATTTGTTCTTAACGGGGAATCTTTTGAATCTGCAAAACAAATATGAGACTGATGATGCACAGTCCAAACTCACTCTTAATTTCTTCAGATTACTAGTAGAAAGTGTAATAGTAGTTTGGTTGGATCTCTAATCCATGGTCCAACATTTCCCTCATTGTATGAAGTCCTAGCATCTTGCTAGATTCATTTTAATAAGTTCAAATGCCGTTTACAAAAATTATGGGTGCAAATATATTCATAGTTACCAGCAAAAAAACTGGGGGCTGCCACTGGAGAACCTCTAGTATGTGCAAAGTAGAAAAGTGTATATATGTGTGGTATAAGGCGGTAACGCCTCTTTAGGGCCAAACGACAAACCTCCTCGCACTATGAAATGCACATGATATTAAAACGTGAAAAGCTTGATTTAAGAAGTCGGAAAAAGAAAAAAGGGCCCTACCTCCTCCCCAAAGGACCAAGGCTCGTGATCGGCGGTTCCCTTCTCGGAATGCCCACGACAAAATGGAAACATGGCCCCAACACCCACCCATCTTCCAAATAATCTGGGTGTTGCATTGCCAGCGAACCCACCAATGTCAGGACCGGAAAGTGGCTGACCGCTAAGCCCCTGAATGACAAAAGAATCTTGCGAATCAAATCAATCTTATCCAAAACGTTAATCTATTTAAATTTAACATAGTAAAGATGGATAACTTACTAATTGAAGTACCATAGAGATGCTCATATGTAGGTGTTCCCAAGTGGAAAGATTATCCCCTGTCCACGTGGCAGCATACCTCTGACTACCGATAAACCCAGCTCGAGTAAGAACGAATGGTCGTTTATTTGGGTTAGCTAATTTCATTCCTTGGTATGTTGATTTCACCATCAGCATGCCATAAACCTAAATGAGAAAGTATATTCATAAAAGGTCCATATACCCCTCCAAGCACTTTAGACTGATTTATAGCAATAACTGCATTATTCTTTGACAAACATGCCCGGCAAACAAACAAATAATCTTACGTTGTGATAGTGTGAGTGATTCTGAAGTCCGCCAAGTTCAGCATCTCCCCTATGGATGTTACTCTCAGGCATCGTCTTTGTGATGGACTGCATAAATGATAACAAATTCAGTCAGATAACCAACTACAGGTAGCAAAATGGGTGGATCGGGTAATGGGTCAATATAGAATAGCTTCAACCAGATAGATCTTTGTACAGGTCAGGTTATGTTGAAGTGATACACTTATTCACAAATACTTTATATAAATCTATGGTGTCAACTACCATTACAAAAATTATATAGTTGGGCCACCTTCGACCTGTTTAACCCATTTCCTGTAAATATGTTTTTATTTTACATGTCGACCCATTCAAAAGAAATGGGTTTCGATAGGAAACTCGACAGGAAGATTACAACGTAAAAATAAATAAAATAAAAAAGGTTTGAATATCACCTTGAAAACAGCTGGTTCGTTCATATCATTCCATATGCCATCCACACCGTTAGATATAAAATCTTTGACTAATGTTGCCCACCAAGTACGAGCTTTCTCTTGAGTAAAGTCAGGGAAAACACAAGGTCCTGGCCATACCTCTCCTACAAAAACAAAAAAAGAACTTGTGTGAATCAAATTTAAATAAGTTGAACAACAAAAGCAATAGACATACCAATAAAGGGCTTTCCGTCTGCAGTTTGAACCCATATATCTTTTTCTGATCCACTTTCAAAAACAAAGTAACCTTTTTCATTCTTGATCCCAGGGTCAAGCACCCAGATAGCTTTAAATCCATTTTTATGAAGATCATCCGCTAGAGATTTTGGATCAGGAAAATTATCCTGAGACCAACGAAAAGGATCGAACTGTAAAGTGAATATCACACAAATGTGTTGCCAACTACATGGCCAATAATAATTTTTTTCAATCAATGATGCATACATAAAAAATAAAAAATGATACATCAATTTCTAAGACATTTAGTTATGAATGAGTGACAAGTAGATTAATAAATTGTGACTTAAAATGAAGTTAAGATGTATGTACATATTCACTACTGCAAGAGAATGTACCTGGTCAAACGTGAAGCATCGAAAGCCATCCATGTAATCAATATCCATCCATATGACATCACAAGGTATTACACAAAGACATTCCTTTATCCCTGAATGTCTTGGCAATCTACACAGTAAAAACCAGCTTGAAGATATCTTCAGAACAACAAACATTGATGCGACAACAAGAGAATATTTTTTTTCTAGGCAGATTTTAATGTACCTCACGAACACGCAAATGAGAGTCATAGCTCCACCGGCACTGTTGATATCCAAGTGACCACTTTGGTGGCATAAATACAGCTCCTGTCAGCAAAAAAGCCAGGAATATTACCTCAAAATAATAACAAGAAAACTTATTTGAAAAAAGAAACAAGATAAAAATGATGATTTTGATAATCATTACAAGTATGTTCACAAATACATAATTCAAGAATTACCAACTGCATGTGATAGTGATGTCAAAACAACGGTTGCTGAAGCAAATGGGCCGAAGGTAATCACGGGAAAAGGCGAAGTTGCAGTTATCTTTACGGTGGGGATTCTTTACGCAGATCAATCTGTTGAATATATTTCAAAGACAAAATACGAGTATGACGACTGTAATAGCAATTTATCAAGAAAACCAAACAATTATATAAGTGAAGAACTAAAAGCACCTCACAACGCTTGGTTGTATCGGCGAGAATCCCCAATGCCTCTCCATTAGGAAGAATGGCCAGGACCCAAGGATGTGATTGATATAATGATGTTGTTCCACTCCCGTATCCCCATGCATCAGTATTCCAAGTAAAAACCTATATTTATTTCATTTATCAAAAAATGCAACTAACAACATGATTATGACAGCCATACGCAAAATACACCACTAACAAAAACCTACCCTTTTTCCTGTTCTTTCAAGCTGTCCGCTAACTTCACCAGTTCCGTGAAATGAGGCTCCTGCTGGAAGCTAAATTACCATATTCACTAGCCTTAGTGAGACAGATAAATAGCATATTTGATCATACTAATACGATTTATAGTAAAAGGTAGTTTTAAGAAGACACAACCGACCTCGAAATAGACAATCTGTTGTCCAGCAACATGTTCAGAAATCGGAATGTATGATGGAAGTTTGTGATTACTCATAAGGGGTACGTCTCTTTGTTTTGGATTAACAAAAGAAAGACTCGGAAATGCTGTGTTTCTAGCATCTGCAAAACTATCAAACCTGAAAACGCCTTCTTCTAGAATTGGTTCAAAAACCATTTTATGTGGTTCGATATCACCAACTTGCATAGATGTCTCTGCACTCTCTCCCATCTTAGACCCTGCTAAAATTCTCTGATTTGAACTCTTATTATTGTTTCTGCCAAAAAAAAATACGAAACTTTTCATTTCTAAAAAACTTTTCTTGAACAACCTAACTACTAAAGACTTAGAAAGATAACTACTTGTTGCACATACCATATCTTATAACAATATAACAATCTGGTTTTGTGAATATAAAATGAAAACTTGGAAAATCCACTTCAGGTTTGCCAAGTACCAATACGGGTCGGGTTATAATTTCGTTCCGGTTCACTATACAATTCCAAGTCATAAACTTTATCTATCTATCTATCTATCTTGAAATTTTAACACAATATTAGTTTGTGATTGGATCACTCTTTTCCTCTTTGGTTATATAAATACCTTCCATGTTTCTTATACTTGTAACCAAACACCTACTGGCTTTCTTCCACCATTATATATATTTAACAAATTTATATATACAGTAATAAAAGCCAAATATGTTGAGAATTCGAGATACATTATCTATACAGAAATTTCAGCAACAAAAAAAGATTAACTATCATTGCAGACATCATGATTCCCATATTCATAACACATTAATGAGAAAAAGTACAAATTTTTTACATTGTAAAAAATAAGGTTACCTGAGAAAATGAGTGAATTTGCGAGAGGGGGTTGGATTCTTGACAAAATTATAGTTTATAAGTAGAAATTTTGTATTATTGTTATTATTATTGTGATTATGAGTGGAAAGTAGTACTGAAGGAAGAAAGTTATGAATTGTTGTGTGTCTGCTACTGGTACTACTACCCAATGTTTATGTAATATAGTTAACTTTCAAAATGGCAATATGATGTAACCACCTTTTATTTTTGTTCTTTTCATGTATGTTACGACCTCCTGTATAGGTAGCCGGTAACAAATTTTATTTTATTTTTGAAAACGACTACGTGACATGCTGACTTGGTAAATATATTTCATTTATAAATAAGAAAACATTTATTTATATTTGTATTTATAAATATATATACACACATATCAGAGGGATTTTATATTCCCGGCAACCACCACCAGATTCCGACAGCATTCATCCAACGATTTCATCATCATCAGTTTTATAAATCTTATATCTTCTAATCCTAATACTTGGACACTAAATAATCCTTCTAACCAAGATCACTCTAATGTCTCATCTGAAAACATAAATCTTGAAAAATGAAAAAGATTCAATTTTTTTTATAACTAAAAGTAAAACAGACAGTTGAAAACAATTCAATTATACAATATCAAATGGATCATTCAAGTATGACTAAAAAAAATACTACAAATTTTCTTTGAAAGATTTACCACCACCAGATTCCGGCAACCACCACCAGATTCCGGCAACCACTACCAGATTCCGACAACATTCATCCAACGATTTCATCATCATCAGTTTTATAAATCTTATATCTTCTAATCCTAATACTTGGACACTAAATAATCCTTCTAACCAAGATCACTCTAATGTCTCATCTGAAAACATAAATCTTGAAAAATGAAAAAGATTCAATTTTTTTTATAACTAAAAGTAAAACAGACAGTTGAAAACAATTCAATTATACAATATCAAATGGATCATTCAAGTATGACTAAAAAAAATACTACAAATTTTCTTTGAAAGATTTACCACCACCAGATTCCGGCAACCACCACCAGATTCCGGCAACCACCACCAGATTCCGGCAACCACTACCAGATTCCGACAACATTCATCCAACGATTTCATCATCATCAGTTTTATAAATCTTATATCTTCTAATCCTAATACTTGGACACTAAATAATCCTTCTAACCAAGATCACTCTAATGTCTCATCTGAAAACATAAATCTTGAAAAATGAAAAAGATTCAATTTTTTTTATAACTAAAAGTAAAACAGACAGTTGAAAACAATTCAATTATACAATATCAAATGGATCATTCAAGTATGACTAAAAAAAATACTACAAATTTTCTTTGAAAGATTTACCACCACCAGATTCCGGCAACCACCACCAGATTCCGGCAACCACTACCAGATTCCGACAACATTCATCCAACGATTTCATCATCATCATTAAATTCTGGCCACACCTTTTCCGGCCAATATATCTTCAAAAGTCGGCCGCTACTTTTCCGGCCAAACTAACCGGCGGATCACCATCATCATATTTTGATTTTGATTACTAGGATAGAGAATAGAAAGACGGAGGAGAAAAGTATAGATATAAAGATCTTGAATTATTTGTGGAGATCTAGAGATAGATATATGGGTATCGAGACCACAATCAAGAAGGGTTCACTAATTTTTGTTTCTTGAGATCGAGTAAGATTTTTCCGGCGGCGGCGGGTTGAAGAAAAGCGGCTGGTGGGTCTTTATTTCCGGTGGTCAGAGACTGTAGCCAAAGAGGGGGGGAGCTTTTCAGATCCAGATATGCTTTGCTATTTCCGGGCATATCGCATTTTTCCGGCTAACCGGAAAGAAAAAAAGATAGAGAATAAATTGGATGGGGAGAAATAGATGATGACTTGATTTGGTGTTATATAACCCATTCGTGTGATAGAACAAGAGAAGATGATTGATCATTGATGTATTGTACTATATGTATAAATAATTAAATGTGTTAATATATTTATATATTTATATATATTTATAAATAAATATAGTCCACGTAGGCATTAAAGGCTGACTTGGCAAGTGACGTGGCGTGACATGGCATTTACCGGTTACAACTTGGATGTTACCCGGTAACATACATGAAAAGAACAAAAATAAAAGGTTGTTACATCATATAGCCATTTTGAAATATCACTACATTACATAACCATTTGATCATAGTTAGTTACACTCCGGTGCCATAATCCCTTTATTTTATATATATTTTGTATTTGTATTTATATTTATTAGAGAATCCAAACAAAAAAATGATATCTTGTTAGGAGGAACAGTAAGAGCAATCACAATGGGCTCGTTTTAGCTCGTCCATGGCTTGTTCTTTGTTGGAGGACTAGTGCACACCACTAGGTGTGACTAGTCCTTGACTAGTTCTTGGTTCACTCATCCCCCCAGGGACTAATGAAAAAAATGGTGTAAAGTGAAATAAATGGTTAGATAGAAGTGTAAAGTGAAATAAATGGTGGATCCTAGACTAGTCTTGGCATTGTGGGTGTTTTGAGGGATGAGTCCTTGGTTAGTCCTTGAGCTGATGTGGAGCTGATGTGGTGCTGACATGGACTAGTCCTTGGAGGATGAGTGTCACCCACTGTGAATGCTCTAACAGTAATCATCATTTCATTTTGCAACAAACAAATGTACAATGAGAATTGATAATCGTACCACATATGTTGATTGATCTACCAAAACTGTGCATTGACTGTTTGTACAATATGCTATAATACTTGTACAGTGTGGTAGATTAATCAACTTATGTGGTACGATTATCACTTCTCAATGTACAATGCTCCAAACTTTGATCAGATCTTTCTCAAACACGTCTACTTATTATAACTTAGGTTATTATCTCAAACACGTCTATTTATTGTAACTTGTCTTTTATGTCTAATATTCAATCAACTAGGTCCCATATCAAATAAGTTTGCTAAGAATTTATTTTTTTTAAGATAAAAGTTTACCTCTGTTAACATGTATATTATATATACCAAAATAATCGTATCAAATTGACTATTACAAAGCATATGCACAACAAACTAGGCATAACGTCCTATGTCTAAAACCAGAAGCATTACATCATTCCATTAATGAGAAACACAAATCGCACGCTATCAAAAATTGCTCCACACATCTCGTCCTTTTGAAACGAAATGATAGAAGTTTTAACCTCACCGTGTTGGAGATGACATCCCCCAGTTGACTATTTGATCGTTTTCCTTTCTTGAACAGCTTCGCGTTGCGTTGTTGCCATATAAAGTAAACGGAAGCAGCCAAGAATCAACTTTGTCACGACCACCTCAAATGACCCTCTTATGTGCAACAGGAAGCATTCCAGCAATAATAACATCCCAAACAGACATAACCCTTTGAAGACCAACTTTCATTCGAACCAAATTCCATACAACAGTAGAATACCCACATTCAAAAAACAGATGGGTGTGTGAGCCTAAATGTGATTCACATAAAGGACATGAAAGATCAGTAACTATTAACTGATCCTCCCAAGTGTCCGAAAACAGCCTTGTAAAGGAAGAATGACTATAATCTTGTGTTCTCGAGTTCTTTTTATAAGAGAAAGGAATGGAATAGGACAGAAATTAATTTTTTTTGTGTTCGTAAGTTATTTAAAAGAGGGAAAAGAAAAGAGTGGAGTGGATTTCAAAGGATATGATAGTACACTTTTGTTTGTAACTTTTTCTGCCCAATTTTGGGCTGATTGAGAAGGAAAATAAAGTATGATACATCATCACTACTATAAAATGACTACTATAAAAGGTTTGGTATATGTTTAGCCATTACTACATCTTTAGCCTAATGTCTATGTGTCTATTTTGATTATGTTTTTGTTTATATAGGAAAAGCCCGAAGCTGGTAAGTGGAGGACCAAACAAATTGCTCACTACGATGAGATGTTAGAGTTGTTTGCTAAAGATAGGGCTTCGGGTGTTGCTGCTGAAACCGCGAAAGGAAAAAGGAATCGCATGAACAAAACTGATCAAAGATATGAAACAATCGATGAAGTTGATCTATCACTAGAAACGAATGAGATTACTTAGGAGAATTTCAACACTCGTGCGGAAATACATGTCACACCAAACACACCTCTTTCACAAGTGAAACTTCCTGATAAGCTCTCATCAAAACGTAAGAAACAAAAGTTGGATAAGTTAGGAGAAGAGAATGTTTTTGTGTCTACAATTATGACCTCCATTAATAATGTTTCTCAGGCTCTAGAAAGAAACAACCACGTATTGTAGTTATATACATTAAATATAATTCAAGGAATTTTCATGTTCTTATCTCTATAACTTATGCTTTTGTTTCAACCCATTCTAAGGTGATGGAAAGTTCTCGTCCACATATCTATTCAGAGGTGGAAAAATATAAAGAACTCGAGCTCATGTGTCTAGAACCTAATGACATTACAAGTGCGTATTTGTTTCTTGTGGAACTCCCCGAAAAAGCACGAGCACTACTTGGTTGTCCTCTACCAATGCGTAAGACAATCCTAGATAAAATGATGCATGCAAGTCCATGAAAAACCGGTTGGATCCCATAAAAACTTGAGCAAAATTATAGCCCTTTTTGTGAGCTCAAAATTGATCTTTTGTATGATGATATTGGATGTTTGAATAAATGTTTAGTATGGTCATGAATTCACCCACTGCCCACTTTACCCATTTGGTTCTTCAATTGTTGTTTTGTATGGTCATATTGGGTGCACCACTTGGATGTGTTTTTGCTTGTATTATAGATTATCTAGTATGTAATAGGGCTGCTAGGGGTTGTAGATCACCAGCTAATCTCCTCATTTTGGATCCACCACATGTTAATGTAAATCTTTTATTATGGTTTAATGTAATGATATATCATGTTTAAAAGGGCATAGTTGTACAATTGTCTTTTTTTTTTTTTTAGTTTTAAAACATGCTATAATGTATTTTCATTTATTTTCCTTTCATTTCTTTAAAAACTCAAGAATACAAAATATGCAACACCCTTCTTCCCATTTTTTTTCTTTTATCTTCATTCCTTTCCATTTCTTTTCTTTTTGGGTTAAGTGCACGAAAATGTAATCAACTAAGGCCGAAAAGTTATTGTGTGTATGAACTTACAGAACGTTTATTGTATGCATGAACAAAATCAGAAACGTTATAGAATACACGATTGACCTGCTATTCCCTTAGCCGGTAACCCTTGTGAATTCTTAGCTACCTGCTGACGTCAGCATGACGTCAGCAATTTTGTCTTATTCTTATTTTGTCATTTTCTGCATTTTTTTTTTTTTTTTACGATTGTATATTTTTATAGTTTCTTATTTTTATCACTTAACTTACTTTTAAAGTTTTTAATTTTTATCAATTAACTTTGGATTTTAACTTTAATCATCAATTTTTTTAATTTTTTTTTCTACTTTCTATCTCTTATTTTAACGCTTTTAACTTATTTGTACCACTTAACTTATTGGTTTTTTAACTTTAGTCTAACTTTTTGTATACAAACTTAATTATAGTTTAGTTTTAAAGTTTTTAATTTTTATCAATTAACTTTGGGTTTCTAACTTTAATCATCAAATCTTTTTTTTCTTTACTCTCTATCTCTTATTTTAAGGTTTCTAACTAAACTATAGTAAATTTTAAGTGTCCAAACTTTTAGGTACCGTTGTATGTATAAATGCTTGCATGACGCAGTGTCGATCCCGGACAACGTCCCCCTGGGGTCAAAAAACTAGTTCTAACTACACACATTCATCAGAATTTAGAACCATAAGAATTTAAAAAAAAATCGGATCTCCATATCTTGATGATGTCAAATAAATGAATAACAAACACAATCACTGATGAAAAACGATGTCAAACCACCGCACATATGCCTTTTTCTGTATTTCATCATGAAACCGACAAACAAGTAATTCCTTTTACACCCCGCCGCTGAGAGATGTTGGTCATCCACTGTTACTGTCTTTTGCTTTTTCTTCTTCTCTTTGATTTTATTTATTTTATCTATATGTGGGAGATGAAAAAAAGAAAAAAGTAGAAATTGTAAAAATCTTGATACAATAAATATTTATCATAGTTCCTTACATATAATAGAGGTTTTGTAAGTTCATGCACACAATAACTTTTTGGGCATAGTTTATTACATTTTCATGCACTTAACCGGCCCACATCAAGACTTTAGCCGGTTTCGTTATACAATAGAAAAATAGCAGGGTTCATGTATACAATAAACGTTCTGTAAGTTCATGCACACAATAACTTTTCGGCCTTAGTTGATTACATTTCCGTGCACTTAACCCTTTTTTTTTTTCAAGAAAAATCTTGAGAACACAATGTAAGTGAATAACCATATGCATATCTAATGATAAGGCATTAACTAATGCATTTAAGTTCATTATTTCATTCGGTAGATGGACTGAATTTTCAGCAACAAACTATTAAGTCTTGCCTACTTTGCTAGTTAATTCATAAAAGACTTGAACTTTGTAGAAAAAGTGAAAAAAACATTTATTTGTGACCCATTCCATACATTTACAATACTCCCCTAGTAGTCCCCCTTTATCCATCAAGCTTGGATTTCCTATTTACAAAGTCCTCACTCTTAAGTATTTTCGAGTCATTGTCACTCTTTAATTTTTTTAATTGATTCAAGATTTAGATTCACAACACAATCTAGACATTTATACCCAACTACAAGATTGACACAATATTAATCAACCAAGATAACTCTTAAAGTGAAAAAAATTATATGCTAAACCTCATTAGTTAAACTTGATGCAAAAACCAGTTTGATTAATAATTGATCAAAATAAAATAAGGAAAAGAATGTAGGAAAATGGAAAAGAATATCTAGTAATTACCTTCAAGCCTTTTTTCGACACGAAAAAGAAGCAGTTGAGTATGTTATTTTGTGAACGAAACCCTAGAAACTGGAAACTTTATATGGAAAAAAGAGAAAAAGTTATTTTGTGTTTTGATGTTAACCATTGAAATTAACTAGATCGAATGCCCGACTTTGCCCGGGAATTTAAGTTAAAACTATTAACAAAAAATTAACATATCATAAAACTAATTTATTCATCTGACTTTTTTATATACACCATATAAGACAAAATGATATATTTAATAACGTGTAAGACTTTTTTGCTTTTTTAGCTTTAACGTTTGTAAAGTGGCCAAGAAGTAGATGTTAATTACATTTATGCCACCGTAAACAGTATTCAATACGACAATTATTTAAACCAAAACCACATGGCACTTCTACTACAAATGAGGATGGAAAATGATTAATATGTCTAAATTGTATGCCTAATGATATGTCTAAAAATGAGATCAAGCCATGTGTCAAAATTAAAGATAGAGATGATGAAAGAGAATTAGTAGAAAACATGTGTCATGTAATGTATGGAGTAGGCATATCTTTAGGCATATATATTATTATCCAATGAGGATAGTAGTAATAATAATATCCTGAACTAATAGAAATCCTATTAAAAAAAGATACTAAATCAATAGAAATTAAAAAAAAAAGGTACACGTGGTCTGTAAAGTTTATGCCAGTGAACCTACCCCAAATTTCATATATGTAAATCAGTAGCTAATCAACCCGGATTCAATCCGGGTCGTTGCAAATATATTTCGTTATATATACAAAATAAAAATTGTTATAGGAGGCAAACCTTGATCTTAACATTACCAAACATTGAATTCAATAATATTAATAAGACTGAAGCTTCAAAGTAGAATAATATTCAACAATCATCGGTAGATAAAAATAATATAACCTACAACCTATAAAAACAAAACATAATTCACATATCCATAACCATAAACTTGAAACACCAAAGGAGCTAAACCTATGTAGTTATGTATTTTAACTCCAAAATAAACTTTTACTTGAAAATAAATATAAAATATATCATTAATTTGAATTTATAAATATTTCATCAAGACTTAAATGGAAATTTTGAAATATGATAGACAAAGAAAAAATATGTTAAATTAAAATAAATATATTTTTGTAATATGATTCATCTTTAATTATTAGGATGAACAATGATTGGTACCAAAAGAAATCGAGATGAAAGATATCTCCGTCAAGATTAGATCAATCCATTGACCAAAATATCATTAAAGTTATATTATTCAAGATGTTTTAATGGTGTTATGTTTTACCTACATGGCTACATGTATACGTATTAACACGAAATTTATTAATGTAATTTGTATGAACTGAATTAGTTTTCGATCGAAAGTTTATTAACCCGAAATAATAATGTCTAAATCAATGTAATACTTTTACTTTTGTACATCTATTTATTATTGACGATGATTTTGTCCCTCGGAGTGTACTACCAAGTTCCAAAACGCTTACCATAATTAACATTTTTTTCCTGTCTAAAATAATTAAAGGGCGGAAAGTATTTATCCTATATTGTTTAGGTCAACTCTCAAGAATGATGTTTGCGAGAAGATCCAAAAACATCATATTTACCGAGTACAGCTTTTCTGATACAACTATTACATATTTTGTCATTATCAAAGAACTTTATTTTTTTTTTCCTATGAAGGGACTGGTAAAAAGTATAGAAATTGTAAAATAATAAATATGATTAATCTATTAAGCATAAACATGTGTTTAAAAATCTAGCCTTGATAGACGACAGACGATGAAAGGTTAAGATTTGATGGGAGAATACGTGAAATTTAATGCCAACATCAAATTTTTAAGCATGTATTTAAGCTTACATATTAGTCTGATATGTTATTTCTCTGTATAATTACATTTGATTTATTAAAAAGCCGGATATATTCTCCGAACTAACAGTAGCTCATAAGTAAAATGAATTCTAATATTATTATCATTGCAAAAATCCGTAGTTGGTACCAATCGAAATCATTCATGTTATATGTCAGTGTGCAAAAATCAGTTATATTAAATGAAAATAAATGCAAGTCAAAAGACAGTAAGAATGACGATGCAATTCAATATGTCAATGATTAGATATATGATGCGTGTATGTGTATCACATTAATTGCTACCAATATTTAATAGTATTTGATACAACATATGTACATGTATATGTATGGAATTTTCTCTGGTCACCCCCATATATAATTGCACTTGGGGAGGGATTCTTTGTCCCACGCCCTTTAAAAGCTCTAGTTTTTCTGAACTTGGTAACCTTGATTTATCATGTAGATGAATATATATAGCCTACTTTTGTAGCCTCTGTTTTCAACTATTAGGTTTACTATGTTGGTGCACTTATATATGGCTTTCTTTCTATAAAGATTCTTCCCGATAATTATTTGCATAGTACTAACTTCATTATTTGATTCTAAAATTTTGGAGCCAACATAAAATCTACGTTCAAAAGTGGCTTTGATCATGAAGCAAGTGATGTAGACATGTGTCTTGTTAATTCATTTATTTTTGCATTGGAATCAAGAGAGTAATAATAAGTTTTTTGAATATAATCAAATCGAGTTGCATATGATGTAAAAATGAATCTCAAAAGTTAAGTTGCTTAAAACAAGATCTTCGAGTAAAAGGTCGGATTCACAATCGCTTTATATAAACATCTTGAGATAATGAAGATAAATCCAAACACAATTCTGGATATTACGGTCCGACTGTAGTACAATTGGAAAAAAAAAATAAAAATCATCGTTCTCCGAGTAGCCTATATATGAATCCCTTCCAATTTATTACCATGAATGGTTCTTAATTGGTCAAATCAAGTACGATTCATTCAAAGATTGTTACTATAGAAAGATATAATTTTAGTACTTACGAGACAAAGTACCCGCGCGTTGCGACGGTGAGATGGTGAGGGTGATAAGTCATAGAGTATGATAGGTAATAGGAGGTGATAGATCATAGAGTGTGATAGCCAAATGCCTTAGCCGTCCGGGCTTCGCCCTCGGATTTAAAAATTCGTCGAAAGTATATCGAATGACATCTCTAATGAAAGAGCATGAAATTTTAAGAACACCCATATAATTTTTATAATTTATCGATGTACGGTTTTTAAAATAAAAGATTTTGAAAAATTAGAGGAATAAAATGATTTATGGAGGAGCGAGAAAAAATAAATTGTTGAGATTTGAGGAGAGAGAAGAAAATGAGTGGTTAAAATTTAATGTTAAAAGTTGAAAGTTCAAAAGTGGATTTACTTTATAATATAATATAGATAATCTAATCCTCAATTATTTGAACATTGAAAAACTTGGTCTGGCGTACAAAAGTTCAATACAATAATAATATTGAAATTCGACACCAATTGTACTCTAGAAAAGCTTCATTTGTTGGAAGTTAATTTAACATGTACTCGTATTAGTTAAAGTATATCTTTGAATGATGTATGTTAAATTAGTTCCATTTCATATTAATATGTTTTTGCCGTTTTAAAAGAAACATAGTTCCACTTCACATTTGAAAAGGAAAAAGCCGAAAAGCATGGCAGCAAGGTAAAAATAGAGCGGTCCACCGGGTAAGGCCCAATGACCGGCTAACGTGTATATGGATTGAACCGGTTTTAATAAAAGTTTGAGTAAATTACACTTTTCGTCCCTAAACTTGGCTCGTTTTTTACTTTTCGTCCCTAAAGTTTAGAAATTACAATTTTGACCCTAAACTTGTCCAATTTTTTCAATAAACGTCCTTTTGTCTAACGGCGTTAAAAAATGGCCGTTAACACCCTCACGTGCTTCGCACGTGAGGGCACTAATGTAATTTCGCCTTACACCGAGGGACGAAAAGTGAAAAAATTGCTACTTGAGGGACCAAAAGTGAAAAAATAAATACTTGAGGGACGAAAAATGAAAATCATGCAAAAAATATATCAACGTGTTTCTGTCTTTGTTCCTTCCTCCCTTCCTTCCTGTTTCTTCTTCTTCAAACATACTATCCCAAAATCAAACAACCTAAAATCACAACAACATCAATCACCTTATGATAATAATCCAATTAACATATTAACGTTTTTCAATCATGTCTCCACACTTCCCTGTTTTCAACTATCCTTTCCCCACACACATGTCTCCATAACATTAGCTTTTAGTACAAATAAATAATTTCAACAAAATCACTAAACGAGATATCATTCATCTTATAGTACAAATGGGCACAACAACCTGCACTTCTTAAACTAATGAATCCTAATCAAAGAATAATTTTGCTATATCACTGCCTTCTTCTAAAATAAAAAAAATAAAAAAATAAGAGTTGTTGATCGGTTACTTCGGCAATGGCAAGATTGGTCAAGTCGGCAAATGGCTTATTTTTGCAGAAAAAGCGATGAACAGTTATGGTGTCTGGAAAATGATGAATTTCAGAAGAACAACCCGTCGGAAACTGCAAAACCCCGTCGGAAAAGAATAGAATGTCACCGGAAAACTTTAAATCACGATTATTCTCTCGATCCTCCGAATTACGACTCGAAACCGGTTGCAACCAACTCTACATTCAATCGCGAACAATCCCTGACCAAAAAATTTCAGATTCAAAGCTCGCCGGAAAATATGTCAGGTCGCCGGAAAAATTAAATCTCCAATAACTTTGTTGTTTCTTCGAATTACCACTTGAAATCACCACCAATCTTCTCAAAACTTGATCCCGCACAAACCCTGGGCAACAATTGATTCGATCTATACTCTCCGGAAAATTCAAATTCTCACCGGAAAATTCAATTTCGCATGATTTTCATTTTTCGTCCCTCAAGTAGCTATTTTTTCATTTTTCGTCCCTCAAGTAGTTATTTTTTCACTTTTTGTCCCTCAAGTACCAATTTTTTCACTTTTCGTCCCTCGGTGTAAGGTGAAATTACACACGTGAGGGCGTTAACGGCCATTTTTTAACGTCGTTAGACAAAAGGACGTTTATTGAAAAAATTGGACAAGTTTAGGGTCAAAATTGTAATTTCTAAACTTTAGGGACGAAAAGTGAAAAACGAGCCAAGTTTAGGGACGAAAAGTGAAAAACGAGCCAAGTTTAGGGACGAAAAGTGTAATTTACTATTGGATGGATCTCCTTATATTTTTCAAAGAGAAAGAAACTGATGGACATTTCATGCATGGAGAAAAAAACTAACGGACCTTTCATCAGGATTTAACTACTAACATTAATCAGAAAAACACAAAAGAAAATGCATCATATGAAATCTTTGTCTTCATCTTTAATTGTTCATGACTTCATGTTGCAATGTTCTAATCAAACCAACGACTTGTAGATCAATAAGGGCAAACAATTAAGGCCAAAATGAGTTTAACAAGATACGTGTGAATGTTTGATGTACAAAATCCATTTCATGAATAGGGTCTTAAAGTTAGTTCAATTTTAATGTAAATCAAATAAAAATATACTATTATGACATCATACCTACACTTTTAGTGTCACTTTTTATTGGTATATAGTAGTGTGGGCAAAAGTTTTTACGTAATCCATTTGTATGGTTGCATGGTAACTATTGTTGTAGGAGAATTCAACCAATGGCAAATGATCCTCCCAACTACCACCAAAATCAATTGCACAAGCTCTCAACATGTCTTCAAGGGTTTGTATCGTTCTTTCACTTTGCCCATCCGTTTGAGGATGAAACGCCGTGCTCATATTAAGTTGTGTACCCATCGCCTGTTGAAAGGCTCTCCAAAAACTTGAGTTATACCGGGTATCTCTATCGGAGAGGATAGAAACCGGAACTCCATGTTTAGACACCACTTCTTTAATGTACAGCCGTGCTAGGGTGTCAAACTTATCAGTTTCACGAATGGCTAAGAAATGAGCTGACTTCGTTAACCGATCCACTATCACCCAAATAGTGTCACGACCACTCCTTGTCTTCGGTAACTTCGTAATGAAGTCCATTGCTATATGCTCCCATTTCCATTCGGGTGCCACTGGTTGCACCAACAATCCGGGTGGCTTTCTGTGATCGGCTTTCACTTGTAAGCAAGTAAGGCACTCACTCACATATCTAGCCACGTCACGCTTCATGCCCGGCCACCAACAAAAATCTCTTAAATCAAAGTACATTTTATCCGATCCAGGATGAACCGAATAAGGCGATCGATGGGCTTCATTCATAAGAAGTGTTCTTAGATTGCCGAAAATGGGAACCCAAAGCCTTTCAACTAAATATAGCCCGTTGTCACTTTTTCTATCAAGTTGTTGCTCCATACCATCCAAGTTTTCGTTTCCAAAATTCTCCGGTAGGGTGGCTTGTATTTGGGCTTCAATGATTCGGTTACGAATATTCGACCCTACCGTGAGGCTCATAACTCTAGCTCGCCTTGGCTTAACCCTCTCTTTTCGACTCAAGGCATCGGACACAATGTTGGCCTTGCCCGGATGATAACGGATATCACAATCATAATCACTAAAGAGTTCAAGCCAACGTCTTTGCCTCACGTTCAATTCACTTTGATTAAAGATGTGTTGGAGACTTTTGTGATCGGTATAAATCACACATTTTGTGCCATATAGGTAGTGTCTCCAACATTTCAAAGCAAATACAACCGCCCCCAATTCTAAATCATGTGTCGGGTAGTTCTTCTCATGCACTTTCAATTGACGAGAGGCATAAACAATGACTTTGCCCCTCTGCATAAGAACATAACCCAAACCTTGTCCCGAAGCATCACAATAAACTACAAAGTCTTCAACTCCATCCGGAAGAGTTAGGATAGGTGCATCACACAACATATCCTTAAGAGTTTGGAAAGATTGTTCTTGTCTATCGCCCCATTCAAATCTCCTCTCCTTTTGAGTCAAAAGAGTAAGCGGTTGCGTAATGCGGGAGAAATTTTCAATGAATCTTCGATAATAACCCGCCAATCCAAGAAATTGACGGATCTCGGATGGTGTTTCGGGTCTTCTCCAATTCTTGACCGCTTCAATCTTGCTTGGGTCCACGTGAATACCATCCTTGCTTACCACGTGACCAAGAAAATGGACCTTCTCCAACCAAAACTCGCACTTGGAGAATTTGGCATACAACTTCTCCTTTCTTAACAATTCAAGCACTTTGCGCAAGTGTTCAGCATGTTCTTCCTTTGTCTTCGAGTAAACAAGTATGTCATCAATGAAGACAATGACAAACTCGTCCAAATAGGGACTACACACCCGGTTCATCAAATCCATGAACACCGCCGGTGCATTAGTCAACCCGAAAGGCATAACGGTGAATTCAAAATGGCCATACCTTGTACGAAAAGCTGTTTTAGGAATGTCATCTTCATGTACTCGTAGTTGATGATAACCCGAGCAAAGATCGATTTTTGAAAAGTGCTTGGCACCTTGAAGTTGATCAAATAGGTCATCGATTCGAGGAAGCGGATACCGGTTTTTTACCGTGAGCTTATTCAACTCCCGGTAGTCAATACACATTCTAAAGGACCCGTCTTTCTTTTTGACAAAGAGAATAGGAGCACCCCAAGGAGATTGGATAGGACGAATGAAACCTTTTTCTTGGAGTTCTTTGAGTTGAGTTGCTAATTCTTGCATTTCAGATAGAGCCAGTCTATAAGGAGCTTTGGCAACGGGTGCTGCTCCAGGGACTAGATTGATACGGAAATCAAGTTCACGAGATGGGGGTAATCCCGGTTCGTCATCGGGAAAAACATCGGGGAACTCACACACAATAGGAACGGTTTTCAATTCTACCTTTAAGACGGTAGCACTAAAAACTTTAGAGTTAGAAGGATCGGAGATTTCGCCTTGAATCCTAAGAATTCTACCATTAGACAAAGGTATCTTAACAACTCTCTCACCACAATCAATAACCGCGTTAACTGCCGACATCCAATCCATACCCACAATCACATCAAAGCTCCCAATATCAAAGGGCATAAGATCGATAAAGAACTCAACGTCGTTTAGAGTCAAAATACAATCGCGAAGTATTTGACTGAGTTTAGTTAGTGACCCATTTACCATTTCAATATCAAGCACATAATTCAAAGCACACGGATGAACTTCAATCAAAGGAACAAAACTAGAGGTAACAAAGCTAAAATCGGCTCCAGAATCAAACAAAACGGCGGCATAGTGACCATTAAGAAGAAAGGTATCTGCCACCACGTTTGGATCATTGCGGGCTTCATTGACATTGACCGCAAAGGCTCGGCCACGAGGTTGCACTTTGTGACCTTGTTGTCCTTGGTTTTGGTTAGGCCCGGCAATTTGAAGTTGGTTGGGGTGAACAGCCACTTGAACTTGTTGTCCAACCCATTGAGAACAATTGTTGCGGTAGTGATTAGGGCTTCCACATTCATAACAAGTACCCCTTGCAAAATTTCCTCGTGGAGGAACAGCTTGAAGAGGAGCCACATTTATTGGGGCCGCTCTGGGCGCCTTACACTCCCTTGACATTTGCCTGAGTCGATTGCAATTAAAACAAGCCCCACATGAAACGTTAGTAGGGTGGTGCTTGTTACATTTATTACATAAAGGATGAGGTCCTTGATAAGGTTTCCTCACCTGCTCCACTGCTGCCATAATTCTTCCCCGATTTGCCTTCTTGGGATCAAACCTTCCCTTCTTCTTTTCCCCACTAGACTCCGCCACTTCTTTTCTTTTTGATGACGATGATTTGCTCAATACTCCCCTCCTTAAAAGATCCCCGGTAACACTACCGGCACGGTTAATAGCCTCGGCCATAGAAGTAGGCATGACCGAGTTTATCAGAGATCGGACTTCTGGAGTCAAGCCTAACACAAATTTTGCAATGGCTTCAGACTCGATATTCACTAGATGAGGAACAAGGGTAGACAAATCTTGGAATCGTCTAATATAGCCCTTATAGTCTGCCCCGTCCATCTTAAGGTGAACAAATTCAATGGTTAAATTTTGGAGTTCATAAGGAGGGCAAAACTTCTCCTTCACCATGTTCTTAAAATCAGCTCATAACAAATTACGAGTCCGGCCCAAGGCCTTCTCTTTGTTCCACCAACTTAAAGCATCATCCTTAAACATACCAGATGCGTAAGGAATTTGGTCATCATGTGTGTAATGACTTCTTTCAATCACCGCTTCAATCTTCTCAAACCATCTTATACAATCTACGGGACCACCCTTACCATCAAACTCTGGTGCCCCACAATTCTTGAAGTCTTTGAATTGACACCCTTGACGGTAAACTCCATGTTGGTTATACATGGGAACATAATTATCCACTCCCACTGGTTCCTCCTCTTCTCCTACTACAACATGAGGTTGGGCACCCTCATCATTCACATTTTGTGGAACTTCAACATTTTGAGGCACATTAGGTGGTGCCCCATTGTTTCCATCAAGGGTTGCCGTGACATGGGCAATAATAGTTGGCATGATATTAGTGACCGTTTAAGCGATCACCTCTGCCAAGTTCGGTGCATGCACTTCATTATTACCTCCACCTCTTCCTTGGCCTCCACCTCGACCCCTACCGCGACCTCTACCACCACGGCCACCCCCACGACCACCTTGAACTTCCGCTTCTTGTGGCTCTTCAGGGTTAACCCCATAGTTAGCTCCGGTTCTCCTTGGTCTTTCCATTTCTATAAGTAATATATTGACCCGAAAATTAGTCTCAAAATGCTCACATGTTAGTCACACAAGTAGTCAATGTTCTCATATCGGTACAACATACCTAATTCATATCATTGTGCTATGATTTAAGGGGAATTATTACTTATCATGTCATCATGTCAAGTTCACTTCAATAATTTATCATCATTACAAGTACTCAGGTTCAACATAACCATTATCAATGTAAGTCCCAACTCGTAAGATGGTACTACTGAAGACACCTCTATGTCGATGGTGGAGTTACTTTGCAATATACTCGCTGAACTGGAGACGACCAGTTTCAGAGGTATATACCAAGTTCTAGATAGATTACTTATATAAAGACAATAAGTAAAGAACAATGCAATAATACAAATAACTTGTAAACAATCTTGATGAGACAATATGTAATTTTCAATGTGTAATTTATTTATTGATATTAAACAAATTACAAGGTTGATGCGGAACCAAGATAATACACGAATGTAAATATCCTAACAACCTATGAAATACAATTGATCTATACTTGGAATTTCTCTTCTACAATCGAAACACTTAAAGTAGTGAAATGTTCCTTTTAGCGATTGAGAGAATATTGCACAAGTTCACCAAGAATATTGCTGGTTTGCAAAGTGAAGTGTTTGTATGTTTTTCACAGTGTGAATTCACTTATTATTCTTGTTGTGCAATGACTTGTATTTATAGGCAAAGTTAACATTGGGATGTTAACTTTGGCCGTACAAATGTGGTTGGAGCATTTAAGGAATAGCATTTAATTCCTTAAAATGGCAGTGTAAAGTCGCTTGTTAAAGTGACTTTACATAACCACCTTTATGTACCTTTTAGTACTTAAATAATAAGATAATGCTTATTATCCGGGTAAAGGTACATAAAGTATACAAGTCAATTCCTCGTAATCAGTGTAAAGCTTTGTAAGGGCTTTCCACTGAAGGTCTCCAGTTTGTAACTGACTAGAATGTCAACTGGGCTTCGCTGCCATTGTCATTCTCTATCTTCCATTTGTTGTCTTCGACTTCAACTGGAATGTTTCTTCAACTTGGTCAGTTCTCAACTGGAGGAAGTCTTCAGTTGCGTACTGTACGGTGCAACTGGACTTCAATATATTTCTGGACAAATCATCTTGGTCACCAGTTTTACTGGGTCACCAGATGCAACTGGTGAACTGGTCAGTGTGAACTGGTGACTGGCCAGTTCCAGGTGAACTGGTCGTAACAAATTCCCCCTATTTGTCCTGAAATATTGCTAAGTCTTTCTAGTTCTTTGTGTCTATACAAGTATGAACTGGAAAGGTTAGTTTGATTAAATTCTATCTAAGTTTCTAAGGTATTTTTATAGATCAATAAATACCTTAGGTTTATCAGTTTAGTTTTGTTAGACTTTAATCTTTTATCTACCTTGTGGTTACAGACTGGTAACTTCATTTATACAAGGAATGAATTTACAAGTTACAGAATGTAAATATCCTAACAACCTATGAAATACAATTGATCTATACTTGGAATTTCTCTTCTACAATCGAAACACTTAAAGTAGTGAAATGTTCCTTTTAGCGATTGAGAGAATATTGCACAAGTTCACCAAGAATATTGCTGGTTTGCAAAGTGAAGTGTTTGTACCTGGTTTGATTGAAACTTTCACATCAGTTATCTTTCCAGGGTTATATCTCCGCTGTTGCACATCTGACAAATATTCTCGTGCTTCAGATTCATTGGCCAGTTTGATCTGGCCAGTGCTCATTTTGTGCACTGCAGCTTTGATATCTTCACTAGAGGGTTCAGTTGTTTCCACCCAGGTTCTAAGATCTGCATCTCTTGGCAGTTGCTTCAGTTTACCTCTGGACTTGGGTGGATTCAACACTTGTTTGACCACATTCTTTACATGCTCAGATCTCTTGAGAATTCCTTCAGTTCTTACTTCCTTTGCCTTCTCCACTGTGATGTTTAAACATCTGGCATCGTATTCAGCTTCATCCTCCCTATAGTGTTTGTCAAGCTCAACCTCCAGTTGTTCTTTCAGGGCATTTATAATTCTGGGGTCAGCTTTAACTTTGGCATATTCTGCAAGTGTCATGCCCAGGAGACGCGCATCACTTATATCAAGTAGAGTTGGGGCCAAGGTTTTTCTATCATTGAATTGATTGGCCCTCATCATTTTCTTTCTCTCCTTGATTGAGTCCCCAAGCCTTGCCAATTGCCTACTTACATCATCTGACACTGGAGGAAGTCTTCAGTTGCGTACTGTACGGTGCAACTGGACTTCAATATATTTCTGGACAAATCATCTTGGTCACCAGTTTTACTGGGTCACCAGATGCAACTGGTGAACTGGTCAGTGTGAACTGGTGACTGGCCAGTTCCAGGTGAACTGGTCAGTGTGAACTGGTGACTGGCCAGTTCCAGGTGAACTGGTCTTAACTGGTGACTGGCCAGTTCCAGGTGAACTGGTCAGTTAACTGGTGACTGCCAGTTCCAGGTGAACTGGTCAGTTTACTGGTGATGCCAGTTCCAGGTGAACTGGTCAGTGTGAACTGGTGACTGGCCAATTCCAGGTGAACTGGTCCTGGTGATGCCAGTTCCAGGTGAACTGGTCAGTGTGAACTGGTGACTGGCCAGTTCCAGGGGAACTGGTCCTAACTGGTGACTGCCAGTCCAGGTGAACTGGTCAGTGTGAACTGGTGACTGGCCAATTCCAGGTGAACTGGTCCTAACTGGTGATGCCAGTCCAGGTGAACTGGTCAGTGTGAACTGGTGACTGGCCAGTTCCAGGGGAACTGGTCAGTTTACTGGTGATGCCAGTTCCAGGTGAACTGGTCAGTGTGAACTGGTGACTGGCCAATTCCAGGTGAACTGGTCAGTGTGAACTGGTGACTGCCAGTTCCAGGTGAACTGGTCAGTGTGAACTGGTGACTGGCCAATTCCAGGTGAATTGGCCAGTTTGATCTGGCCAGTGCTCATTTTGTGCACTGCAGCTTTGATATCTTCACTAGAGGGTTCAGTTGTTTCCACCCAGGTTCTAAGATCTGCATCTCTTGGCAGTTGCTTCAGTTTACCTCTGGACTTGGGTGGATTCAACACTTGTTTGACCACATTCTTTACATGCTCAGATCTCTTGAGAATTCCTTCAGTTCTTACTTCCTTTGCCTTCTCCACTGTGATGTTTAAACATCTGGCATCGTATTCAGCTTCATCCTCCCTATAGTGTTTGTCAAGCTCAACCTCCAGTTGTTCTTTCAGGGCATTTATAATTCTGGGGTCAGCTTTAACTTTGGCATATTCTGCAAGTGTCATGCCCAGGAGACGCGCATCACTTATATCAAGTAGAGTTGGGGCCAAGGTTTTTCTATCATTGAATTGATTGGCCCTCATCATTTTCTTTCTCTCCTTGATTGAGTCCCCAAGCCTTGCCAATTGCCTACTTACATCATCTGACACTGGAGGCAGCTGATCAACATTACCAGTTTCTAACACACTGGCTTCAGTACCAGTTGTTTTTGCTTGTTCACTAGTGGCCGGCACAACTTCCTTTTCTTTACCTTTATTCCCCCTATCAACAACATCTTCAAACTGTTCAATAACACCTTCATCATCTTCAGTACCAACAACAGTTCTCTGAACCAAAGGCCTTGCACCACCTGGCAATCTTGGTGCAGGTGCAAGGATCCTTCGTTCCTTTTCCCCCTTGGCAGCATCTAGGCCAGCTCGAATGGCTGCCCAGTCCTCATTACTGGATGGCAATCGGGCTAGAGGCTGCCACGACTGCATATCCTTGCACTCTTTAAAAACTGTGCAAATCATCCTGAAGGATCTCCACAAGTGATTAATTTCTTGAGACTGGACCAATACATTTGCTTGAGTTTGATCCTGACCAGTCTTCAAGTCTTTTAAAAGCTTCGAGTCTTCAACCAAACCTTTAATCACTTGTTCCTTCACCTCATCATCTTTCTTCTTCAAGTTCTCCACTTCAGTCACCAATTTATTAATAGATGAAGTGTGAGATGCCAACTGGGTGTTTACTGCATTAACTGCACCCCTTAACTACCTAACTTCAAGTGCCAGAGGCTCCAGATTAATCTGAGGAGGGGGGAGCTTGGCAAATTCAGTCATAACCTTCTTGACCAGTTCATCTTCACGACTGGCCAGTTTTTCATCAATCAACTGACCAACTGAAGTGGCCACCTGCTGTCCAATTTCACCTACATTAAGGCCAGGTCGATCAAACAATTCCTTGACCTGCCTCTCTATCTCCTTCAGATCAACCTCTGATGATCGAACAGTATTGCTTAGTAGGCTGGAGATAGAAGTAGTGACATTGGAATGAGTTAAGTCAAAAGCCTCTTTTAATGATGAGGTCAGATTGTTGCAGCTGGTGACTAACTCATTCAATTTCCTGAATACCAAGTCTTCATTTGCAGCGAATTTGTTTATTCCCAAATCAACAACCTTAGAATTTGTGAGTGTATCTTTGTTGTATTTGGAAATAGACTTGGCATTCTGCTCAATGGTCTTATGAACACCCTCCACCCGTTTGATCAGGTTTTGGATGTCGGTTGAGAAAGAGACCAGTTGAGCGTCCAGTGACAAAGGAGTAACTGTCACTGGACCAGTAGCAGGATGCACCAGTTCAACTGGAGGGGGCACAACAAAAGAAGCCTCTCCAGTTGTTCCAGTGGCAAAAGAAGAAAAAGTTGGTAGTGAAAAAGAACGCTGAGGAGTTGCAATGTGTTGGTCATGCTGAGAATGCTCAGGTGTGACCAACGGCGACGGTAGGGAGGTTTGCCTAGTAGGCACAAAAGGAGTTGGAATACTTTGTGTGGAAGTATGTATAAGCGTATCTGTAGGGGAAACTGAAACTTGTGGTTCTAGGGGTTGATCAGAGAAAGAAGGGGGTTGAGCATGTACAGATGCATCAACCATTTCTTGATCATCTTGTGTTCCTTCCGAATCCGAAGATTCAAGATGGAACTCATCCTCATTTATGCCTAGATCCATAAATGATAGGGATGGCTGAACATCATGTTCAGGCTCCTGATGACCAGTTCCAGTTACCTGGATGGTTTCATCAGTTAAAGGATCAGATGCCGAAACATCTTCACCAGGGATAGACGTGATAGGAATGGCTTCAGTTATGGTTGTTCTATCCTCAACCACAACTTGAGACGAACTGGAGGGTCCCTCATTATTTTGAGGCCCGCCCAGTTGTCTTTCTGATTCACTTTCCAAAGGTGCATCAGTTTTAGCAAATGCCAGTCGCATCTGCTCAGGAATACCGACCTCTCCAGCTTCAGACACTAAAGAGTCCAGATTCCTCAAAACATCTGGTCTCGTGAACGGAGAGTCCGTATTTCTGTACTCTTCTTCGCCCAGAATTTGCTTGAAACACAAAGAAAGAAATCTGGAAAAGGGGATACATACACCCCTGGAGCCTTTCAGCTTTTGTACAAGACTTCTAAACAATATATCAGCAAAATCAACCCTCAATCCTCTCCATAAGCAATAAGCCATTTCAGCTTGAGAGGAGTTGATCTGGTCGAGACCACCAGAACTACCACCTAAACTTTCCACCAGGTGTACGAAGAAATACCTCCATGAAGGAGTAAGACCCTTCATGGTCATAGCCCCCTTGGTCTTGAGAACACCATTGTCCAAGCACTCCTTATGACCCATCTCTAGGAGTACTTGACGAAAATTAACATTAGGGGGCAATACAACTGGAGACTCACCCTCTCTCCAGTAATTGAGGTGTAAAGCATCCCTCAATACTTCAACATTCAAAGTACACTCAATTGTTCCATTTTTTAACGTGAAACTGATGGAGGAACAATCGGAAGAAAGTGTGGCAGTGAACCAGAACTCACACAAGTAGTCATGATACATCTTGCGTGGGTTCCTAGTGAATAAGGGTCCTATTGGAGAATCCTTCAGAAATTTACGGATTCTTCCAATAAGGGTATTTATAAGGGGATTCAAGATCCCAATGTAAAACCAAAAATCATATTTTATTAAACCAAATATTTTCGAAGATATTTTGAGAATAAAATATAATTTGCCATGTAAGCATTAAATGCTACGACGGCTTACTTTACCCATGACCCCACTCACTTTTTGTTATCCCAACACAAACAGTTTTCAAGTACTTAAAATGGTTTCAACACGTCAGATCACGATATCAAGTGGTTTAAAACACTCGAGTATCATCACGTGTCACACAAATTGACCAAGTATTTGTAACGTTATAAAAAAAATTTGATAAAGACTGAACCTGGTAACTGGAGGATCAATCCAGTACCAGTTTCCAACTGAAGGGTTCTCCAGTTGCATTTTCAAACAAAAATAAATTTTAGTCAGAAAATAATTTTGAGTCTTTCCCCCTAAAATGATGATCCAGATATCAATTAGTGCCAAGATAGTATCACAAAGGCGTTCGATAGCCTGGCGAGCAAGGATAATCTGGACCTCTTAACTGGAGAACTTCATCAGTGTCACTGACGCGTTCAATAACAAAGAAAGCTCCAGTTAAGGGTTTAACATTCCCAGTTCGCTGATGAGATGTTTAAAGGTTTTCTCATCGAGAGGTTTAGTAAAAACATCAGCTAACTGTTTGTCAGTGGGGATGAAATGAATTTCAATATCACCTTTCATAACATGATCTCGAATGAAGTGATACCTGATGTCAATATGCTTTGTTTTCGAGTGCATCACTGGGTTGTGAGAGATAGCAATTGCACTGGTGTTGTCACAAAAGATTGGGGTCTTAGTAAACTTGAGACCATAATCTAGTAACTGGTTTTTGATCCAGAGAATCTGGGCACAACAACTGGCCGCAGAAATGTACTCTGCTTCAGCAGTGGACATAGAGACTGAAGTCTGCTTCTTGCTGGTCCAACTCACCAGTTTTCCTCCAAGGAAATGACAACCACCAGTTGTGGATTTTCTATCAATCTTACAACCTGCATGATCAGAATCTGAATAACCCATTAGATCTAATCCTGAGCCTTTGGGGTACCAAAGACCAAGATTAGGACACCCTTTCAGGTATCTAAAGATACGCTTTACAGCGTGCAAATGTGATTCTTTTGGGTTAGCCTGAAACCTGGCACATAAACATGTTGCAAACATTATATCTGGTCGACTGGCAGTCAAGTACATTAGTGAACCAACCATACCTCTATAGTCAGTTATGTTAACTTGTTTGCCAGTTGGGTCAGAGTCCAAATTCAATGGTGCTGCAATTGGTGTGTTTTTCGATGGGATTGAATCATATTTTATTAAACCAAATATTTTTGAAGATATTTTGAGAATAAAATATAATTTGCCATGTAAGCATTAAATGCTACGACGGCTTACTTTACCCATGACCCCACTCACTTTTTGTTATCCCAACACAAACAGTTTTCAAGTACTTAAAATGGTTTCAACACGTCAGATCACGATATCAAGTGGTTTAAAACACTCGAGTATCATCACGTGTCACACAAATTGACCAAGTATTTGTAACGTTATAAAAAAAAAAAAAAAAAAAAAAAAAAAAAAAAAAAAAAAAAAAAAAAAAAAAAAAAAAAAAAAAAAAAAAAAAAAAAAAAAAAAAAAAAAAAAAAAAAAAAAAAAAAAAAAAAAAAAAAAAAAAAAAAAAAAAAAAAAAAAAAAAAAAAAAAAAAAAAAAAAAAAAAAAAAAAAAAAAAAAAAAAAAAAAAAAAAAAAAAAAAAAAAAAAAAAAAAAAAAAAAAAAAAAAAAAAAAAAAAAAAAAAAAAAAAAAAAAAAAAAAAAAAAAAAAAAAAAAAAAAAAAAAAAAAAAAAAAAAAAAAAAAAAAAAAAAAAAAAAAAAAAAAAAAAAAAAAAAAAAAAAAAAAAAAAAAAAAAAAAAAAAAAAAAAAAAAAAAAAAAAAAAAAAAAAAAAAAAAAAAAAAAAAAAAAAAAAAAAAAAAAAAAAAAAAAAAAAAAAAAAAAAAAAAAAAAAAAAAAAAAAAAAAAAAAAAAAAAAAAAAAAAAAAAAAAAAAAAAAAAAAAAAAAAAAAAAAAAAAAAAAAAAAAAAAAAAAAAAAAAAAAAAAAAAAAAAAAAAAAAAAAAAAAAAAAAAAAAAAAAAAAAAAAAAAAAAAAAAAAAAAAAAAAAAAAAAAAAAAAAAAAAAAAAAAAAAAAAAAAAAAAAAAAAAAAAAAAAAAAAAAAAAAAAAAAAAAAAAAAAAAAAAAAAAAAAAAAAAAAAAAAAAAAAAAAAAAAAAAAAAAAAAAAAAAAAAAAAAAAAAAAAAAAAAAAAAAAAAAAAAAAAAAAAAAAAAAAAAAAAAAAAAAAAAAAAAAAAAAAAAAAAAAAAAAAAAAAAAAAAAAAAAAAAAAAAAAAAAAAAAAAAAAAAAAAAAAAAAAAAAAAAAAAAAAAAAAAAAAAAAAAAAAAAAAAAAAAAAAAAAAAAAAAAAAAAAAAAAAAAAAAAAAAAAAAAAAAAAAAAAAAAAAAAAAAAAAAAAAAAAAAAAAAAAAAAAAAAAAAAAAAAAAAAAAAAAAAAAAAAAAAAAAAAAAAAAAAAAAAAAAAAAAAAAAAAAAAAAAAAAAAAAAAAAAAAAAAAAAAAAAAAAAAAAAAAAAAAAAAAAAAAAAAAAAAAAAAAAAAAAAAAAAAAAAAAAAAAAAAAAAAAAAAAAAAAAAAAAAAAAAAAAAAAAAAAAAAAAAAAAAAAAAAAAAAAAAAAAAAAAAAAAAAAAAAAAAAAAAAAAAAAAAAAAAAAAAAAAAAAAAAAAAAAAAAAAAAAAAAAAAAAAAAAAAAAAAAAAAAAAAAAAAAAAAAAAAAAAAAAAAAAAAAAAAAAAAAAAAAAAAAAAAAAAAAAAAAAAAAAAAAAAAAAAAAAAAAAAAAAAAAAAAAAAAAAAAAAAAAAAAAAAAAAAAAAAAAAAAAAAAAAAAAAAAAAAAAAAAAAAAAAAAAAAAAAAAAAAAAAAAAAAAAAAAAAAAAAAAAAAAAAAAAAAAAAAAAAAAAAAAAAAAAAAAAAAAAAAAAAAAAAAAAAAAAAAAAAAAAAAAAAAAAAAAAAAAAAAAAAAAAAAAAAAAAAAAAAAAAAAAAAAAAAAAAAAAAAAAAAAAAAAAAAAAAAAAAAAAAAAAAAAAAAAAAAAAAAAAAAAAAAAAAAAAAAAAAAAAAAAAAATCACAGTTTTCCTCCAAGGAAATGACAACCACCAGTTGTGGATTTTCTATCAATCTTACAACCTGCATGATCTGAATCTGAATAACCCATTAGATCTAATCCTGAGCCTTTGGGGTACCAAAGTCCAAGATTAGGACACCCTTTCAGGTATCTAAAGATACGCTTTACAGCGTGCAAATGTGATTCTTTTGGGTTAGCCTGAAACCTGGCACATAAACATGTTGCAAACATTATATCTGGTCGACTGGCAGTCAAGTACATTAGTGAACCAACCATACCTCTATAGTCAGTTATGTTAACTTGTTTGCCAGTTGGGTCAGAGTCCAAATTCAATGGTGCTGCAATTGGTGTGTTTTTCGATGGGATTGAATCATATTTGTATTTTCTTAACAAATCTCTGACATATTTTCCTTGGTTTATGAAAATTCCATTTTCAGTTTGCTTAATCTGAAGACCTAAGAAAAATGTTAATTCACCCATTAAACTCATCTCATACTCAGATGACATGATTTTAGAAAATTTGTTACACATTGCATCATCAGTTGAACCAAAAATAATGTCATCAACATAAATTTGTACCAATAAGATATTACCTCTTTCTTTCAAGATAAACAAGGTATTATCTATTGCACCTCTTTGAAAGCCATTTTTAAGAAGATGTTTGGTTAAAGTATCATACCAGGCTCTTGGGGCTTGTCTAAGACCATACAATGCTTTGTTCAGTCTATAGACCCAATGTGGATGCTTCTCATCGATGAAACCTGGAGTCTGCTTAACATAAACTTCTTCTTCCAATGTTCCATTTAGGAACGCACTTTTGACATCCATCTGGAAGACCTTGAACTGCAGATGGGCTGCATAAGCCAGAAATATTCGTATGGCTTCAAGTCTTGCAACTGGAGCAAAAGTCTCATCAAAGTCAACGCCCTCTGCTTGACAATAACCCTGGGCAACTAGTCTGGCCTTGTTTCTTACAACATGGCCATCTTCATCCATTTTGTTCCAGTAGACCCATCTGGTACCAATAGGTTCTTTCTTTAACCCTGGTGGACAAGGAACAAGCTCCCAAACATTGTTCCTTTCGAACTGGAGGAGCTCTTCTTGCATAGCTTCCACCCAGCTTGGGTCTGCCATAGCCTCGTCAATCTTCTTTGGTTCAATTAAAGATAAGAAGGTGACGTTTAAGCATTGCTCACTGGTGGCTCTTCTAGTCTGAACCCCACTAGTTGGATTACCCACAATTTGTTCAATTGGGTGGGCTTTAGTCCATCTAGTGTATTGACTAGGCTGGTGAACTACAACATCAGTGCAAGTCACCTGGCGATCTTCTTCAGTTGCAACAGCTTCTGGAGAAGGATCAGTCCAAACAACTTCTACATCCTCATCAGAGTCAATGAGGTCTCGATTTGCATCATGAAATTCCTCATTAGAAGGCATTTCACGAAGAACTGGAGAAGTAGGTGTTTGAACTGGTGCTGATATTGGAGTGGCACGAACATCTGATCCAATCACCAAATCTTGTGGTAAGTTGAAGTTGATGGAGGGATAGAATGATGTGTCACTGGTGCTTTTCTTCTTCTTAACTGGTTCCAGTTTGTTGTAACTGGAAGCATTATCTGGTGAGACAACTGACCGATGAACTTGGTCAGATTCACCAAAGTTGATTGGAATGACTGGAGAAATATCAAGGCTTGGTCTCTTGTTGATTGCTTCAGTTGATTCATCGAATGTGACATGAATTGTCTCATGAACCTTTTGGAGTCTATAATTATAAACTCTAAAGGCCTTTCGAATATCTGAATAGCCTAAAAATACTCCTTCATCAGCTTTTGCATCAAACTTTCCAAGCTGACTGGAATCGTTCAGTATATAAACTGGACAACCAAATACATGGAAATATCCAATATTTGGTTTTCGATTCCTAAGTACTTCGTAGGCAGTCTTCTTGTGTCTCTTGATGTAGACTGACCGGTTTTGGGTGTGACAAGCAGTTGCAACTGCCTCAGCCCAAAAACTGGTGGGAAGACCAGATTCAGATAGCATGCTTCTGGCCGCTTCTATCAGTGTACGATTCTTTCTTTCAACAACTCCATTTTGCTCTGGAGAGTGAACTGATGAGAAGTTTTGAGAGATGCCAGTGTCATTGCAAAATGTTTCAAGTACTTTATTTTGGAATTCAGTACCGTTATCACTTCGCAACTGACAAACTTTTCGAGAATGTTTGAGCTCAATTCGTTTGATAAGGGAGATGATTTCAGCAGGTGCATCACTTTTGGATCTGATGAATACCACCCAGCAAAATCTGGTGAATTCATCAACCACAACTAGAGTGTACTTCTTTCCAGCTCTAGTTTGAACATTCACTGGACCAAAGAGATCCATATGTAGCATGTGAAGAGGTTCAGTGATGCTAAAATTTTGCCTAGTTTTGAAACTGGCTCTTTTCTGCTTGCCCATCTCACAACCTGGACATGGCTTTTCCTTATTGAAGGAAATCTGGGGTATCCCATCAACCAGTTGCTTGCGAGACAACTTGTTGATATTTTTGAAATTTAGGTGGGATAACCTTTTATGCCATAGCCAGTTGGTGTCCTCATCAGCTTTTGCATCAAACTTTCCAAGCTGACTGGAATCGTTCAGTATATAAACTGGACAACCAAATACATGGAAATATCCAATATTTGGTTTTCGATTCCTAAGTACTTCGTAGGCAGTCTTCTTGTGTCTCTTGATGTAGACTGACCGGTTTTGGGTGTGACAAGCAGTTGCAACTGCCTCAGCCCAAAAACTGGTGGGAAGACCAGATTCAGATAGCATGCTTCTGGCCGCTTCTATCAGTGTACGATTCTTTCTTTCAACAACTCCATTTTGCTCTGGAGAGTGAACTGATGAGAAGTTTTGAGAGATGCCAGTGTCATTGCAAAATGTTTCAAGTACTTTATTTTGGAATTCAGTACCGTTATCACTTCGCAACTGACAAACTTTTCGAGAATGTTTGAGCTCAATTCGTTTGATAAGGGAGATGATTTCAGCAGGTGCATCACTTTTGGATCTGATGAATACCACCCAGCAAAATCTGGTGAATTCATCAACCACAACTAGAGTGTACTTCTTTCCAGCTCTAGTTTGAACATTCACTGGACCAAAGAGATCCATATGTAGCATGTGAAGAGGTTCAGTGATGCTAAAATTTTGCCTAGTTTTGAAACTGGCTCTTTTCTGCTTGCCCATCTCACAACCTGGACATGGCTTTTCCTTATTGAAGGAAATCTGGGGTATCCCATCAACCAGTTGCTTGCGAGACAACTTGTTGATATTTTTGAAATTTAGGTGGGATAACCTTTTATGCCATAGCCAGTTGGTGTCCTCATCAGCTTTTGCATCAAACTTTCCAAGCTGACTGGAATCGTTCAGTATATAAACTGGACAACCAAATACATGGAAATATCCAATATTTGGTTTTCGATTCCTAAGTACTTCGTAGGCAGTCTTCTTGTGTCTCTTGATGTAGACTGACCGGTTTTGGGTGTGACAAGCAGTTGCAACTGCCTCAGCCCAAAAACTGGTGGGAAGACCAGATTCAGATAGCATGCTTCTGGCCGCTTCTATCAGTGTACGATTCTTTCTTTCAACAACTCCATTTTGCTCTGGAGAGTGAACTGATGAGAAGTTTTGAGAGATGCCAGTGTCATTGCAAAATGTTTCAAGTACTTTATTTTGGAATTCAGTACCGTTATCACTTCGCAACTGACAAACTTTTCGAGAATGTTTGAGCTCAATTCGTTTGATAAGGGAGATGATTTCAGCAGGTGCATCACTTTTGGATCTGATGAATACCACCCAGCAAAATCTGGTGAATTCATCAACCACAACTAGAGTGTACTTCTTTCCAGCTCTAGTTTGAACATTCACTGGACCAAAGAGATCCATATGTAGCATGTGAAGAGGTTCAGTGATGCTAAAATTTTGCCTAGTTTTGAAACTGGCTCTTTTCTGCTTGCCCATCTCACAACCTGGACATGGCTTTTCCTTATTGAAGGAAATCTGGGGTATCCCATCAACCAGTTGCTTGCGAGACAACTTGTTGATATTTTTGAAATTTAGGTGGGATAACCTTTTATGCCATAGCCAGTTGGTGTCCTCATCAGCTTTGGTATAGAAACATTGCTCTTTTGGAGCAGGTTCCATATCCATGATGTACACATTCCCTTTTCTTGGTGCAATCATCACCACTTTCCAATCCTTGTTAAATATGGTGCCTTGTGCAATATCAAACAATACTCTGAAGCCATCATCGCAAAGTTGGCTTACACTGATCAGGTTGTATTTCAAACCATTCACAAATGCAACTCTTTTGAATTCGACTTGTCCATTATTGAGCACACCATATCCTTCAGTCTTTCCAGATTGATCGTTACCAAACGTCACTGTCGGTCCATCTTGGACAGTGAACTCTTCCAGTAGGGGCTTACATCCGGTCATAGTCCGGCCAGCAGCGCTGTCCAGATACCAGATATTCTTCTTTCGATCGCCCTACACACACACAAAAATCATTAGTTCTTTTTGTGAACCCATCTTTTCTTGATGGGTCCACTGGACTTCTCTACAGAAGCCACAGTTGATTGTTGAGGTGTTGAACTGGAGGCCACATCTGGAGCTTTATCACCAGCTCCAGTTGCAGAAGTAAAAACGATTGGTATTTGATACTTACTCCTTTCTTTACCAGGTTTTGTTCCAGATGGAACATTGTTTTTATTGGTTTTAGAGAGGGAGGGTTTAACATTTTGTTTTAAAACTGGAGGTGGTGAGCCTCCTTCCAGATTGTTAATCCGGGCAGTACAACTCTGAACCTGCCGAGACAAAAGTTGGAGTTGCCTTTCCAGATTAACCAAAATATCATTTTGGTCAGGCAGTTGAACCTTGGACCTTGGTTCAACTGAGGATTTAGTCTGTCGGGTCTTGG
This sequence comes from Erigeron breviscapus, assembly GCA_034093135.1. NCBI lineage: Eukaryota > Viridiplantae > Streptophyta > Magnoliopsida > Asterales > Asteraceae > Erigeron > Erigeron breviscapus. Next base: position 56,901,235 of record CM067167.1, on the reverse strand, counting down.
GCTCCTTAGACTTATGAGGTAAAGGCTTGTTACCAGTGGCCTTTTTGACTGGAGCTTTAGCCTGTTTGGCTCCAGTTTTAACCTCAATGGGGGTGGTCTCATTGGTTTCAGTTTTAACAGCTTCAGGTTGATCATAAGGTGTTTCAACCTTGAGAGCTGGAGGCAATGCATGAATATCTGGTATGAGAGCTGCCATCTCCAGATCTTCAGATTTCCATGCACATTTCTGGGCATCGATTGTTCTTGAAAATGCATCATAGTTTTTGCCAGATGCTTTTACCCATGAATTGATAATCTTTTGTGCTTTTTCAAAATCAGAAAACAATTTTTGATTATCAAGTTCTAAAGCCTCAATCTTTAAAACTGACTCCTTGAGAGCCAACTGGACACTTTGCAAATCATTCAGTTGTGGTTTGACATTGTTCAGTTCAACTAAGATAGTGTCAAGATACCTTTCACTATCAGCTCTTACAGTTTCTACAAATGCCAAATCACCACTTAATGATTCAGCCAGGTCCAGTTTTAGTTCAGGGTCAACCTGGAGGTCATAGTCACATACCTTTTTCAGTATGATGTCCACCCATCTTCCAGAAATGACATCTTCTTTCACCACGTGCTGCTGTTGTGTATCTTCCAAGGCCATGAAACACATGTCCCTTTCCTCTTCTTCATCATCAGATGAGTCATCAGAGTACTCCCATTTTCCTTCAGTTTGTGCAATTAAGCACTGGTCTTTTTCTTTTGCCATGGAAAGGAGGGCAATCTGGGCCTTAAGCTTCTTGTACTTAGCTTTGTAGCTATCATCAGGCCGATTGAAATTTGGGACAGAGGGGCCAGTTTGATTATTCAACTGACTAGATCTGCATTCCTTCATGAAATGACCTTTCTTGCCACACTTATAGCATGTAAGATTGGTCTTGTCCAGAGAGTTGGAGCTGGAAGCATTATTGGGGCCATTAAATCTTTTGGATTTATGCTTAAACCTATTGAAGGTTTTAGCAATCATGGCGACCAGATCATCATCGTCAGTTTCATCATAACCAACACTGTTTTCAGTGGTCAGCCCAGAGTTTAAGAAACTGTCTAACATCTCCTTCATCGAGTGTGCCTGGACACTCTCAGCAGACATTAGAGCAGCACAAGGTCGCTCAGTTACACTAGCAACCTTTGGACTCTGGGCATGGTTCATGGCATCTTGCTCAGCCACAAGCCTTGCTGCATTATTATCTTCAGTGAATCTGAAGGCTCCATAGAGCGATGCAAGGGTATGAGTATGCAAGGTTTTACCTTGTCTCAAGACAAGAACCATGTTTTCCCATTTAGATGGAAGAATATCACAAAACTTTTCAAGAAGAATATCCTTATCCTTCTCTACACCCAAGCCTCTCAACTGATTGATAAGGCTGGAGAATCTGGTGTATGTCCCAGTTAGACTCTCATTGGGCAAGGCAAAGAAGGATTCATACTTCTTGTTCAGGGCAACTTTTCTGGTGACAATGGTGTCATCACCTCCTTCAAATTGAATCACTAATTCATCCCACATAGACTTGGCACTGGGAAACAACACAAGTGTTGGAATTAGGTCTTCAGGGACAGCCCCAAGGATCATGTTTTTCAGTCTGGTGTCCAAGTCCACCAGTCTGCGATCCTCATCAGACCAATGGTCTTCTGGCTTTTCCCTTGAGCCTCTTCTTCCAGTTGGATCAAGAAGAGGACTCACCCCAAGAGACATGGGTATATATGGTCCATCCTTTAGGATTTTCAACATATACCTCTCAATACCACCAAAATGCAAAAGCATTCTAGCTTTCCATGTACCAAAAGTCTCACTGTTTCCATCAAATTTTGGAACAGGAGTGTTAGAGTAGTGTACATGGACGTGGTTTGGGGTAGAAGAAGAAGGAGGAGGAGGAGGAGGAGGAGCATTTTGAAAAGGTTGGTTGTTATTATTTAATGGGGTTTCACCTGAACCAGAACCATCTCCACCTTCAGTAGGGTTCATCTTAGCAGATCTAGGCAAGTATATTAGCCTTCTGCTCTGATACCACTTGTAAGTCCCAACTCGTAAGATGGTACTACTGAAGACACCTCTATGTCGATGGTGGAGTTACTTTGCAATATACTCGCTGAACTGGAGACGACCAGTTGCAGAGGTATATACCAAGTTCTAGATAGATTACTTATATAAAGACAATAAGTAAAGAACAATGCAATAATACAAATAACTTGTAAACAATCTTGATGAGACAATATGTAATTTTCAATGTGTAATTTATTTATTGATATTAAACAAATTACAAGGTTGATGCGGAACCAAGATAATACACGAATGTAAATATCCTAACAACCTATGAAATACAATTGATCTATACTTGGAATTTCTCTTCTACAATCGAAACACTTAAAGTAGTGAAATGTTCCTTTTAGCGATTGAGAGAATATTGCACAAGTTCACCAAGAATATTGCTGGTTTGCAAAGTGAAGTGTTTGTATGTTTTTCACAGTGTGAATTCACTTATTATTCTTGTTGTGCAATGACTTGTATTTATAGGCAAAGTTAACATTGGGATGTTAACTTTGGCCGTACAAATGTGGTTGGAGCATTTAAGGAATAGCATTTAATTCCTTAAAATGGCAGTGTAAAGTCGCGTGTTAAAGTGACTTTACATAACCACCTTTATGTACCTTTTAGTACTTAAATAATAAGATAATGCTTATTATCCGGGTAAAGGTACATAAAGTATACAAGTCAATTCCTCGTAATCAGTGTAAAGCTTTGTAAGGGCTTTCCACTGAAGGTCTCCAGTTTGTAACTGACTAGAATGTCAACTGGGCTTCGCTGCCATTGTCATTCTCTATCTTCCATTTGTTGTCTTCGACTTCAACTGGAATGTTTCTTCAACTTGGTCAGTTCTCAACTGGAGGAAGTCTTCAGTTGCGTACTGTACGGTGCAACTGGACTTCAATATATTTCTGGACAAATCATCTTGGTCACCAGTTTTACTGGGTCACCAGATGCAACTGGTGAACTGGTCAGTGTGAACTGGTGACCGGCCAGTTCTAGGTGAACTGGTCGTAACAATCAATCAATAACAATAATCCATTTCGATCATAATCAAGTTCAATCAATGTACACATTAACCACGTTGTACTCATTATCCGTTCATTACATTGTTCTCAAGTCATCACATAAATGGTCTTGTCTACGAACTCACAATGTACACTTCCAGGGTTTCACATAATCCACGTTGCACACAAAATTCCTAACCATGCATGCTATATGAAGAGTTTTAACTTAAGCCGTAGTCTAGGTCAAACCGCCTAATTCTCTACGACCACGCATGGGCCACCATTCTGTAACACCCCAAGCTGGGCCCGAAATATTACGGAAATTATAAAGCACACAGTGGAATTATCGTAGAACGTAAACTATATGAACATGTTGAACTCAGTGAATCCAACTTATTAAATTATAATACAACACACATTACAATAAAACATACAATCATCACACGTTTACACACAACTTCAAAATATAGAAATAAGTTCTAGACATAATGCAATAGTTGGGCAAATGAATCCTTGATCCATCTAAGTCCAAGCCCTGGTTCAAAAGCAACACAAATCAAGCATCATGTCCCTGGTTCACTTGGTTTCCTGAAAAATGTACTAAACAAGGTCAACACTAGGTTGGTGAGTTCGTAGTAATGGTTCACAAGGAACCATCATCAATAACAATATCATATGTAATAATAACATCAAACAATGTACTTACAACAAACCCATGTATGTCACCTGTTAAACAATTGATGTTAACATATTGTTCAAACTTGTCACATAAATAACCGAACAACAAATGATACAAGATAGTTCGAATACAATCAAGTACAACAACTATCATTACTAAGAAATGCATCGTATGTGTATCAATGTCATACAATGTATCAAATATGTATAAATGCCAATACGTACAACATATGCGTGTCAATGTCATGCAATATACCTCAAAATCATATCAAATCATCAAGTATGGTCAATACTTGGCATCAAGTACTTGAAAGTACTCGGATGTACATATAGTGGCCTTACAGTTAAACAACTTGCCTTGGTACATATCATCAATAACAATATCATATGTAATAATAACATCAAACAATGTACTTACAACAAACCCATGTATGTCACCTGTTAAACAATTGATGTTAACATATTGTTCAAACTTGTCACATAAATAACCGAACAACAAATGATACAAGATAGTTCGAATACAATCAAGTACAACAACTATCATTACTAAGAAATGCATCGTATGTGTATCAATGTCATACAATGTATCAAATATGTATAAATGCCAATACGTACAACATATGCGTGTCAATGTCATGCAATATACCTCAAAATCATATCAAATCATCAAGTATGGTCAATACTTGGCATCAAGTACTTGAAAGTACTCGGATGTACATATAGTGGCCTTACAGTTAAACAACTTGCCTTCATATCATATCATCAATAACCATAATGCACATAACAGGTACGTCTCAATAAGCATAATCATCAATAACAATATCATATGTAATAATAACATCAAACAATGTACTTACAACAAACCCATGTATGTCACCTGTTAAACAATTGATGTTAACATATTGTTCAAACTTGTCACATAAATAACCGAACAACAAATGATACAAGATAGTTCGAATACAATCAAGTACAACAACTATCATTACTAAGAAATGCATCGTATGTGTATCAATGTCATACAATGTATCAAATATGTATAAATGCCAATACGTACAACATATGCGTGTCAATGTCATGCAATATACCTCAAAATCATATCAAATCATCAAGTATGGTCAATACTTGGCATCAAGTACTTGAAAGTACTCGGATGTACATATAGTGGCCTTACAGTTAAACAACTTGCCTTCATATCATATCATCAATAACCATAATGCACATAACAGGTACGTCTCAATAAGCATAATCATCAATAACAATATCATATGTAATAATAACATCAAACAATGTACTTACAACAAACCCATGTATGTCACCTGTTAAACAATTGATGTTAACATATTGTTCAAACTTGTCACATAAATAACCGAACAACAAATGATACAAGATAGTTCGAATACAATCAAGTACAACAACTATCATTACTAAGAAATGCATCGTATGTGTATCAATGTCATACAATGTATCAAATATGTATAAATGCCAATACGTACAACATATGCGTGTCAATGTCATGCAATATACCTCAAAATCATATCAAATCATCAAGTATGGTCAATACTTGGCATCAAGTACTTGAAAGTACTCGGATGTACATATAGTGGCCTTACAGTTAAACAACTTGCCTTCATATCATATCATCAATAACCATAATGCACATAACAGGTACGTCTCAATAAGCATAATCATCAAAAACGGAGTTACGGTTTGAAAGTTATGGCCAAAACAAGTTAGCAGTGTTTTTCTGCAGTCTACTTGTTTAATTAATTACATATAATATTTTTCGTTGAAACAACGAATTCTAATTAAAAGTAAATGATACTCTTTAAGTATTAAATTGTCATTTTAACTTTATTTATCATTTCCATAAGGCAATTAATATTTCTTTCGATCCTTGAACTCTTGTACTAATTCCAAATCGCTAAATGTACTAGATTTTGAATGAACTCATATTATTCATGATATAAAGGGTTTTTATTTCCTAAATAATAAAATAAATGAATGATTGATTATAATAGGTTAAATAAATAGATGAGATATTTATCCAGCTAAGGGATTAGGTTCATGATTAATAAACAACAAGAAATATCACGCGTATCCCTTCTTTACATAAAGTTATGTCTATATTTGTCCCATTAATGAAATTATTAGGTAACCACCGACACTGTGCCACCGACACTGTTCCACCGACACTATTGAAACCGTACATTATACTTAAGGTTTCGTATATACGTTTTCCCGATTACTACAGTTATTCAATTATCGTCTATAATTTTCATAACACGTATGGGCCAATATCATGGTCTTGTAACATGGGCCTAATTCCTGAAATCCAAATATGACACATAAAATTCATCATTACACTATAATTGGCCCAATATATAGATAAATGTACACAACTATGTCCAAAGTTTTCATTTATTGAATTAGTTAGTCAAAATACATACACGGTCAAACGGGTAAAAATTACGGATGTTACAATATGTTTTAGAATATGCTTTTTACCTTTACTATTTACCGTTACTATTCGTGATTACTATTCTCAATCACTATTCATGAATACGGTTATTATTCACATATACGGTACTATTTACAAATACGGTTACTATTCATTATACGGTACTATACAGTTACTATTCATGTATACGGTACTATTCACATATATTAACGAAAATCATTTAAATTTGCGAGTCAAATCTAGTCAAATTTTACAAATGTTACAACACCCTTATAATAATATCGAATATTTATATCTAACACAATTTGTGTCTATCAACTTGTATATTTTTTCAATTAATGAATGGTTTATGCGATCTATACCTTCTTGCAGTGGCGGATCCAGCCATTTATAAAGTCGGGGGCACAATTTTTTTCCCCTCTTATCACTAAATTTTTTAAAAACTTTATATAATGTACACATAAATAGTTAATATATAATATATGGAATGTATGGACTAATTTATACGAGTACAATTTTGCTTAATACATTGATAAAAAGAATTTACTATTATATGATCAAAATACAAAATATAAGTTTTGTTATCAAAAATATGAACTAAATATTATCTTAAAAAAAAGATATATGAAGTTTCATAACCATATTTAGAAAAAATAGGTTGATATGCAATGGTAATGCTTTTAAAAATTTAAGGACTAAACTGAAACTTTAAATATACATGAAGGACTTAAAGGGGCCAATGTTAAAAGTTATGTCATCTCCTTCACTTGAAATTGAAACCCTGCAAATGACAGCCGCCATTTCTGATAGTACTATTATTTCAAGTTTCATCTATATAGGTTTGTTTCTTATTTCTTTGGTTTTTTTTCTCCAATCCCCTAATGTTTTCATCTTTTATATATTATAACTCTGGATCCTAATTAACTTAGAAAAAGAAAATTACTAACAAGGATGGTGTTATAAATAACTGTGAGTAGTAAGTGTTGGAAATCAGGCCAAATATATAATCACACCATCACACGTATATCGAGACATAAAATTGCTGAGAAGATATGAACAGAGAGTTTGCAATGCAAAATGGAAGTTATAACTTTCATTCAACAAAAGTGAAGGCTATATATAGCCATACATAGAGCCTACCCATGACCTTTAAATAACTAACATATGACTCAACCTACTAAACCCGAAAATGACTCCATTATGGTATATTACTCAGTCAACATAACCTCCAACTATGACTTGCACTAGACACTAACTTAAAATACTTAGGACACTTTCTAGTTTAACCAAACATAAATTAATTTATTCATGTCAAGGTTAATTCCATCATTCACCCCCTTAATCTTGACCGACTTCATAGAAATGAAGGCTCATCATCATCCTCAATCAAGTTTGCTTCATTATCTTTGTCCTTTCCTTTCCATTTGGTGCACTCATAGCTAAAATGCTCAAACACTCCACAATTATAACAACGAATGCCACTCTTGTCAATACGACCTCTTCCTCGGCCTCGTCCACCTCGTTTGTTATATCTTCCACGACCTCTTCCTCGTCTACCACTAGTTTCACCATACCTTTGTTGACTTGCCAACAAAAGTTGTCCTTGACCGTCCTCAAGATCTTGGAGCCTTTCTTCAGACGGTTTGATTCTTCCAACAGTTCTTCGAATATCATTTTTGTAAGATCTGAATATTGTTCCATAGGAGCAACAATTGGCAAATACTTTTTAGGAACCAAATTGAGAATTTTTCTTACAATTACCTCATCCTCAAAAGTCAAACCAAGACTTTTGAATCTAACAGCAATACCACTTATCTTAACGGAAAAATCATTGAATGATTCAGTTTCTTTCATTTTTAGTCTCTCCAATTCTTTCCTTATGTAACACCCTACTTTATAAAAATGTGAATTTCAAAAAAAAAATTCAACTTTAAACATAATACCGTTAATAAAATGCTGAAACGACTTTTCAAAATCCCAATTGATTCTAACAGAATCAATAAAACATATTAACTGTCTCAAAAAGGTGTTACCAACTAGTATCATCACAATAATGTAAATGAAATCCACACTCAACCTCCATAAAAACAGTCAACATAATAAAGGCCAAAACGGCTAGATAAATAAGTCTACTTAAATAATGTCACTATGGGTAACTAAAGCCACGTCCAAAAGCTCCAATAATAGCTACCCATCTCACAAGCAAGCTACCAAGTTACTGATCATTGCCTAGCCTGAGGGCACAACATATTTTCACAAAACAAGTGTCAGCTATAAAGCTGAGTAAGATAACAGATTAGTATAAATAAAAGGATTGCCAATTAAAACACTTTAATAAATCAACTCATGCATACATAAAGGTACAAACACCAAAGCAACATAAACTGCATAATAAGGATTATCAAATCCTACAATGTGCCTAGCAATCCTCCATAGTCACCAATATCCACATAACTACATAAGCTACATAAATCACCAAAGGTTATGCCATGATAAACTACATAAAAAGGTTGTGTGAGGCGGCTAAATAGCCAAATATGGAACCTCACACCCGACTTGATGGGTAGACCTTACGGTGGTCCTTCTATGTCGTTATGGATAGGCATAACCAAATCCATGAGTATTCCGTTAACACCAGGTGGTCAACCACGACACCCGAAATACTCTAAACACCAGGTTGTATTCACAAGAGAACATGATCAGTGCCCCAAGTGACGCCATAGCACACTCCGCCTAAATAGACGTCATGTAGGTTAAGCTTAACTCTTACACCAATGCTCGAGACTTTCACCAAAAGATATATTAAAAATATATCACACCAATATCTACATAATATTTTAGGGCCCTTAAGCGTGCACGTGACATGGCAACCTAAATCATATCTAGTGTACTATGTGTACAAGTCCACATAAATCATTTACCACACAGTCAACAAGCTACATATATCAACAATGCAACATTAAACTCATTTCTCCCAAGCAAACAACACCCAATAAACCTCCCACATATATCTCATACCCAATATATGCATGAGATAATTATATGAACATAAAAAGGGAGTTTAATTATTAAAACTAAGTTCTGTTGTGTCTTTCATGTGTCAAAAGTAAGTTATCTTACCTTGTGAGGCTTCACTATCCACAAATAATAATAGTTTACCAAGCTTGTTATATATTCCTGACAACCTAAGAATAACCAACGCTAAAATAAGTCAAACGAAACGACTAGTCGAAACAGACACAATAACCTATTTGAAGGTCACCAAAAATGAACACTATATCGCCAAGTATTATACCACCCAAGTAAACAACACTTACCCTTTTATTATTCATCTTTCTTGCTTGTACAACCAAATAACCTAACGACAATATCATAACTCATTCTGCTTAAAACTTTCGAAAACGACGATGCAAAAATATATATATACATGGTCGTTTTTAGACTATAACAAAAAGGCACTGCGCCATTTATTAATTTGCAATATACATAAACTTAGTTTATTGACAAAAAGAAGGTAATTAAAAGACAACAAAGTTGACTTTTGTGATGGCGGTCCACAAGTAATTGATGAAACACAAATATCTGTCCCACTACAAGTGTCATGTTTTGAATTTTTAAAGTCTAAGTTTTGCAACTTTGACATTAAATAATTTTCTTAGTGTTAGATAATACTTAGTGAAAGTTATATGAATTGATTGCTTTTTAGAAGTGTATTCAATGATATAATTTTCATCAAGTTTTATATAATACAAAAAATTATATTTAAGGTCAAAGTTTAAAAGTTAAGACTTTGAATTTTCAAAGTAAGACACTTCTAATGGAACAGAGGGAGTATAATATATGTACATATATGCATATCTCGTTTAAGGCTACCAAGACACAACACAAAACAACAAGGATGACTCTTTTTTCATGGACCACCATTTATGACAACAAAAATATTGAGATTGGGGAATTACTTCATACTTTTATTTTATTTTATTTTATTATTATTTTATTTTATTTTATTATTATTTTTTTTTATTTATTTATTTTATTTTATTTTATTTTATTTTATTTTATTTTATTTTATTTTATTTTATTTTATTTTATTAATTTGCAATATACATAAACTTAGTTTATTGACAAAAAGAAGGTAATTAAAAGACAACAAAGTTGACTTTTGTGATGGCGGTCCACAAGTAATTGATGAAACACAAATATCTGTCCCACTACAAGTGTCATGTTTTGAATTTTTAAAGTCTAAGTTTTGCAACTTTGACATTAAATAATTTTCTTAGTGTTAGATAATACTTAGTGAAAGTTATATGAATTGATTGCTTTTTAGAAGTGTATTCAATGATATAATTTTCATCAAGTTTTATATAATACAAAAAATTATATTTAAGGTCAAAGTTTAAAAGTTAAGACTTTGAATTTTCAAAGTAAGACACTTCTAATGGAACAGAGGGAGTATAATATATGTACATATATGCATATCTCGTTTAAGGCTACCAAGACACAACACAAAACAACAAGGATGACTCTTTTTTCATGGACCACCATTTATGACAACAAAAATATTGAGATTGGGGAATTACTTCATACTTTTATTTTATTTTATTTTATTATTATTTTTTTTTTTAGAACAGCAAGGGCCGGACCACGGGTATCCGGACTGGTTACCGTGGACCTAAGACCCGTTTCCCTCCCCCCTGCCCGCTCCACCCGGTAAATGCTCCACGAAGGCCCAGGAAACCTAAAGCCTGTAAATCTCACACCCGAGAGTATCGAACCTGAGACCTCACGGACAAACGTCCGGGTGTCCAACCACTCAGGTAATCAGTGAAGGCTACTTCATAATATTACTTTTTCTTTTAAAACACCAGTACATCACCATTCTCTTTAACATAACTAAACAGTATTTTGTTACTAAACAATCAAAGATAGTACTAGATAATAATATATTTCTTTTTCTTATCCTTTTCTTTGTTTCTTACATGAACCAAAAACAAAAGATCCAACATATCCCCAAGACCCCAAGTCCAACTATCATCATATTAAAATACAATATATAATTTATTATTATTATTATATATATAGATGAGTAAAGAACATAACATAAATCGGACACAAATTCCTTCAAACTTTTATTTCTAATCTGCGGCTACAATGGGAAAAAGATGGCACACACTTTTTTTATATAACTTGCGGCGGCTATAGATACACAAAACGAAAAGAGGGTGTCTTTGTGATTTCTTTTATCTTTCTTTTATCTACTCTCGGCAACATATAATAATACATATATAAAACTATATATCTTTTAGCCAAAAACTTATTACACATAATTAGGATTTAGAGTCTAGTTAAATGTGTTTATTTATAGTTAAAAATAAAATATAATTAGGTTACTCTAATCACCAACTACAACTAATTAAATTTTTTAGATACCAACACTTAATAAGCCCTTCGAGCCACATAACTACATTTTTAACTACACAACATTACAAGCTTGACATTAAACATTTGACAATATAACACACTAATTGGGAACACATACTCTACCTGTCCCCATAAACATATAATTAATTAACCCCATAATTCTCCGCATAAAATATGACGCTACTTAACAGTAGGTCAATATTGACTAACGGTCAAAATTAACATAATTAGAATAAAAAAATTCGGGATGTTACACCTTAAGTTTTGCAGCCCTTTTGCACCCGTTCTTCACCCACATATCGAACCTTGATTGAATCCCAAACATCTTTCACATTCTCGTGTTTAGAGAAGAAATGGACATATCATATATGCCAACACCGATATGCACATGCACAGGGACACCTAGGACCTGTCGTGGGTGGAGTAAAGAGGGATGGGCATCCACTTGTTGTACATCTTATCTTTCCATGTATCCGTTACCAACATATGTTGGGCCAAGTCGTATTGTAAGGTTGTCGGGAAGAAGAATGGGTCGTACCACATTCACAAAGGTCGTAGAGAATTTGTTGTTATCGGGTTACGATCTTGATTGTCCGATTGACTTGAAGGATCATTGGGTTAAACTTGGGACTAACAAGTATGCGATAAATAGATAAGTATGTAAATTTCAAAATTTACCTATTTACTGCTATGCTATGTAATAGAATTTTATCATAGCATTTATTGTTGTTTTCAGACTTCAACTATTACTAGTCTTATTTGTCACTTATGCTTTTACTTTATTGACTTGCTTATCCAGATCTTATTTTTCGCATGTCTTTTTCCCTTTACTTTATTGTTGATGAGTTATTCTTTGTCGGCTATTTGAAAATTTAGCCATTTGACGTCATTGCTTACGTCATAACACACTAATTACTTTCAATGCTTAAGAATATAATACTTATTTTGATTATCACCAACACAATCACTTTCCACACCAGTCAATACAAGTATAGCCACAAACACACTCGTGTCCAGATACATTTGCAATTATGTTTCGGACCATAATTGTAACTGTATCTTTTCACGTGCATGTACGTTACACCACTTGTATATTACTGATTGTACCTCCTCAAATCTATTCGTATACTCCTTATACTTTACAATTCACAACACTTATACCTCCTAACCCAAAGTCTACCCAAATCTCACAGGTCATAACTTAGGTTTAAGTTTCTACAGGAAAGAGCCTATGCTTTGATACCATTCTGTAACGCCCCTAACTTACAAAACGTACAAAATGGAATTTAAAGACAAAAGGGGCGTTAATCTTATTCAAAAGTCAAACCGAAAGTCAAATTGACAGTGTATTCAAAGTACTAATTCTTCAATTAACTCTAAAGCAAAGAGTTGCTAAGTCCACTTCTATCTACTCTCTTCTCTTGATCCCAAAGCCCTTCTGATAACCTGCCGTATAAGAAAGAAAAAGGAATACGGCTGAGCAAAAAGCTCAGTGACGGATATGACAAAAGCAGAAATATTATATGAAAAGCAGAGACGTATTTCAAAGACAAACTTATTTCAAACAAACTTATTTTCGAATCAAAATACAAATAGGTATAATCTTATACTTAACAAATCTTATACTTAACAAAATCTTATACTTAACAAATATCTTATACTTAACAAATATCTTATACTTAACAAATCTTATACTTAACAAATCTTATACTTAACAAATCAAAATATACTATACTTAACAAATCAAAATATACTATACTTAACAAATATCTTATATTTAACAAATCTTATACTTAACAAATCTTATACTTAACAAATCAAAATATACTATACTTAACAAATCCAAATATACTATACTTAACAAATATCTTATACTTAACAAATATCTTATACTTAACAAATCTTATACTTAACAAATCTGATACTTAACAAATTTTATACTTAACAAATCCAATTCTTAACAAATATCTTATACTTAACAAATATCTTATACTTAACAAATCAAAATATATATACTTAACAAATCTTATATTTAACAAATCTTATACTTAACAAATCTTATACTTAACAAATCAAAATATACTATACTTAACAAATATCTTATACTTAACAAATCAAAATATCTTATACTTAACAAATCTTATACTTAACAAATCAAAATATACTATACTTAACAAATTATATATATAATCTTATACTTAACAAATCTTATACTTAACAAATCTTATACTTAACAAATATCTTATACTTAACAAATCAAAATATACTATACTTAACAAATCCAATTCCATAAAATAATGCACACAAGAGCCAAAACTTATAACTTATCTGAAGGGTCCTAGTGAACTCATAGGGTAGCTACTCCACTAATCATTCACTAATGGTGCCAAACGTTTCATATGACACTACGATAAACGTCCACCGTCAAACTTACCAAAATACCTAGGATCGATCCATTCGCCCCCTATCACAATATAATATAACCACTCGGTGGTCATAAAAGGAGACGCCGTAGATTAATCAAATACATTGCTACGGGCAGTGCCACGTCATCCGTGTCACAATAACGCGCCCATGGGACCTCCATGGATAGGTACTCTCTTATATGCATATCTTAAGAAACCGTTTTGACCAACTTATATACTTAAATATATCAAATATGTTTCCATATGACAAAATTTGTTTTCGGACAATTAAACAATAATTATATATATTTTGAGACATTTTAAATATAAACTTAAAACCACATCTCCATAAACCCAATTTTCATAATATGATTATCTCAAATTTCGGGGCCAATACTCGAGGGACATATATGAGTGTACAAATTTGGGAAACACTTGTACGAATCACCGCATCAAATGTAACCAAACGTACCTCTTTCTGGACTATTTTCAAATCAGGTTTCTAGAGATAGTTTTGACACAATTATAAATAATCTTATACAAAGGCTGAAGAACAAATAATATTTCAAAGGATATATAGATATTGACATAATTAATACATCATTCAAACAAAGTTTTGAGAAGAAAGATTTTACCGGAAAGGAATCCTAATAACAACTAGAATATCCGTACTATTATATATATATAACAAATAAAGTTTTGAAGGAAAGAATTGTACCAAAAGATCCTAATAACAACTAGAATATCCGTACTATTATATATATATAACAAATAAAGTTTTGAAGGAAAGAATTGTACCAAAAGATCCTAATAACAACTAGAATATCCGTACTATTATATATATATAACAAATAAAGTTTTGAAGGAAAGAATTGTACCGAAAAGATCCTAATAACAACTAGAATATCCGTACATTATATATATATATAACAAATAAAGTTTTGAATATTTTAAGTAAAAGCATAATACAAATAAATATTTCAAATAGTATAGATATTAATCAAAATAATACAAAGTTTTGAGAAGAAAGATTTTACCAGAAGGAATCCTAATACCACCTAGAATATCCGTACCTTATCCCGATCACAACAATTGCAAAATGAAAGAATCGCCAAAAGGATGAAATCACCGAACCGAATCGCTTAGTATACTATCTTTCTCGTAACAATGAAGTGCAATAAACTAGAGAGGTTTTGAAGGTTTGTTTCACCATAAGTAGTCTTTAACTTGTCAACACCAAAAAGGTCCACTTACTGACCCAAATTATAACGTATGGTTGTACAACAACTCCATAAATTGGTGAACTACTTCACAACTCAATTTCCCTCCAACTAATAAAGTTTTCTTTGTCTTGGTAAAGTAATAAACAATCTATAGTTACATGGTGATATAATTATAAACTATAAAGTAATTAAAGACTCACATAGTTGTAAATCAATGATAAATTGATAATATTGATCATA
Organism: Erigeron breviscapus; assembly: GCA_034093135.1. NCBI lineage: Eukaryota > Viridiplantae > Streptophyta > Magnoliopsida > Asterales > Asteraceae > Erigeron > Erigeron breviscapus. The sequence goes on along the minus strand of CM067167.1, from coordinate 56,885,741 downwards.
GTAACCATTATTAATTATTCATGTCACAATTGTTACGTTGTTTGTTTTGTATAATCTTTCTCAATCTATAGGATTTTCTTAGTTAATTTGGTTATACTAATAATTACACGACTAAGGTGATTACAAGACTATAAAGTATTTTAAGTTTTGTTACGTCCTATATCAAGATAAGTCATGCACCAAAAATCAAAATAAGCACCGACCAATGTTGTTAGTCATTTTAGAATATTACACCGCCCCTCCAATGTAGCAACTCCTGCATGACACTTTCTAGTTTGAAGCTTGTTTTTGATGATTTATCCATATAACATTAGTTAATAGGCTGATGAAAATACCTTTGACAATGCCAAAAGCTGCAGAAGTTCCATTCTTAAGATGAAAATCATTTAAATCTTTTCGGATAGTATAACGATAGGTTGCACCATACAATGCACATGTAATGGATGCAGCTTTTATGGATTCCAACTTCTCTTCGTTTATGTTAACGGTTTTGCTTTCTGTCATTTGTTGTTGTTTCTCAAGTTCTGCAATCTTTCAAAAGAAACCCACATTCCATTACAACCATGAAACTCATAATTGTATGGTAAATAAAGCAGAAACATGAAAACTGTAGAATTATATAGATATGTGGAAAATATATTAGTTTTGTATAGTTCAGATAGTTAGAGGGGGTAACTTGTATATATTGTAAGTTCAAGGTGTAACTAGGATAGTTTAGAATTTAGTTTTGTATAGTTCAGATAGTTAGAGGGGGTAACTTGTATATATTGTAAGTTCAAGGTGTAACTAGGATAGTTTAGAATTTAGTTTGTTATAACCGCCAACTAGTTAGTTAAGCATATATATATTATTCTGTATTGTAAATCATAATTAATAATCAATAATACAAAATCCTTAATATTTCTTCCGCGTTTATATGGTATCAGAGCTACGAATTTCGTTTTCATGGCGTAGCAATTGCAAAATTAGGTTTAATTTTGTCCTTCTCTTGTTACATTAGTGGTGTAATTAGAAGGAATTGCTATTTTCTGGCGATTTTCTGGCGATTTTTCCGATCTAGGGTTTTGTGCGATTGTAATTGATTGACTATTCTGGTCAATCTTGCACTTATTTTCATCATTTCTGTTCTTTTGAAGCTAATTGAAGCTTCAATTTGGCGAATAGATTGAGTTTTCACTGAAAATTGTGCTGACGTCATCATTTCCATGGCGGTTACTGAGTCAATTCCTACTTTACAAGCGAATGTTGTTCAGAATACGGTGAATGATCCTTTACATGTAGCTAGTTCTGATCATCCAGGTATGGCTCTTACGGTCACTGCTTTTAATGGAAGTAATTATCATGGTTGGAGTAGGACTGTTAAGATGGCATTAGGTGCTAAGCTGAAATTAGGTTTTATTGATGGCACTTGTAAGAAACCTGAGAATGATGAGGAAAAATTGCAAAAATGGATTAGGTGTGATTATATGGTTACTTGTTGGATCTTGAACTCTATGATAACAGAGTTGTCTGAAGCCTTTTTGTATACAACTTCTGCTTCTGAATTGTGGAAGGAAATCGCTGAGAGATATGGACAAAGTAATGGTCCATTGATTTACCAGTTGGAAAGGGAGTTGAGTGGAATTACTCAAGGGAGTTTGTCTATAGCAGCTTTCTTTAATAAGTTGAAAAAATGTTGGGATGAGCTTCATAATCTCAATGGTTTGCCCACATGTACTTGTGGCAAAATGACTGAGTGTACTTGTAAATTGGTGGAGAAATTTCTTGAGTTAGAAAGCAGAACAAGACTTGTGCAATTTCTTATGAAATTGAATGATGATTATGAATCTGTGAGAAATCAGATCCTCTCTATGGATCCTTTGCCTAATGTGAATAAGGCATACTATATAGTGCAACAAGTTGAGAAGCAAAAACAGATCACACACAATGTGCCTGAGTCTGCATTTTTTGCAAAAATGAATGGAAATAAGAATAGTTTAAGTGGGAAGAAAGTTGGAAAAGGACCTCAGGTTGAGTTTAGGACTGAAATGAAAAGGCATTGCACTTATTGTAATGAAGATGGACATTCTTTTGAGCAGTGTTTTGAGAGAATTGGATATCCAGACTGGTATAGAGGTAAAAAGGGAAAGAAAGGAAAATTGGCAGCCCAAGTTAATATTGGATACGAAGGAGAGAGTCCATTTGATCTGCCTTTTGAGAATGAGATTTCTGCAGGAAATACAGGATTGGATCCAAAATTGATCTCTGCAGTCTGTCAAGAGGTGTTCAAAATGTTCAAAGACAAAGCGCAGATGCAGGGTACTGTGGATCCCAGTGCTTCTGGTGGTCATGCAGGTATTTCTTGCTATGTTACATCTTTTGCCATGACCTCTATTGGGAATACCTCTATCTTACATATTGAGTGGATTGTTGATACTGGTGCATCTGATCACATGACACCTCATTTTCATCTTTTCATTACAACAAGAAAGTTAAAGAAACCTATTCTTGTGCACCTGCCTAACAAGAAAGTAATTCCTGTCTACATTGTTGGACAAGTGAAATTATCAGACAATCTTACCTTAAATGATGTTTTATATGTCCCTGAATTTGAGTTTAGCTTGCTATCTGTGGGCAAGTTGTTAGTGACTCAAAGTCTTTTTGCTCAATTTTTCCTTACCTTTTGTGTATTTCAGGACCTTTCAAATAGCAACATTGTGGCTCTTGGAAAGGGTTCCAGATGCTTATACACATGTCTGTCTTCTCTCCCCAAAACAAGTTCTCAAATGTCTGATTTCAAAAGAAGATTTCCTCCTGTTTTTAGCAAATTTCCTTTTGTTTCAAATAATAAAATTGCTTCTAGCAATTCTGTTTTGTCTTGTACAAATGTGAGTCTTGAAACTATCCATGCTAGACTTGGTCATATGTCTTTGTCTAAGCTTATTCATGTACCTGAATGTAAAAATATGAATGGAGCTGACTTTGTTTGTGACAGTTGTAGACTTGCAAAAACTCATAGATTACCTTTTGTTAAGAGTCAATCTGTTTCTCTTAACTGTTTTGATCTGGTTCATGTTGATTTATGGGGTCCATATAAAGCTCCTGCTCTAAATGGATCACATTATTTCTTCACTATAGTGGAAGATAAAAGCAGGGTTACTTGGACTTATTTAGTTCATTCTAAGGACCTAATTCATGCTATTCTAGTCAGTTTCATAGCCTATGTGGGAAATCACTTTAAAACCAAACCAAAGTTCATTAGGTCTGATAATGGGACAGAGATTGTAAATAAGGAGTGTTCTAGTTATTTCAAGGCACAAGGCATTTTTCATCAGAGGTCTATGGCTTATACACCACAACAGAATGGGGTGGTTGAGAAAAAACATAGGCATTTAATTGAGACAGCTAGAGCCCTTAAATTACATGCCAATTTGCCTGCAAAATTCTGGGGAGATTGTGTCTTAGCTGCAACCTATCTTATAAATAGAATGCCTATGCAGCAGTTGGAGTGGAAAACTCCTTTTGAGATTCTTCATGGTGTCAAACCTACTTATGAACTTTTGAGAACAATTGGCTGCTTGTGCTATGCTGCAAATGTGAAACCACATAAAGATAAGTTTGCTCCCAAAGGGATCAAGTGCATTCTTTTGGGATATCCACCTGCTCAAAAAGGGTATAGATTGTATAATCTTGTCACTGGGGAGATTTTTCATAGTAGAGATGTCATATTTGAAGAAAATATTTTTCCTTTTAGACAAACCCAATGTGTGCAAACCAGGCCTGCAACACTTCCTACAATTGTTTGTACTGATGATCTTGATGATTTGGATATTCTCATTCCTTCTCCAAATTCTGACATTAATCCAGCACCAACCAATAAATTTGGTAATGTTCAGAATTTAGGAAATAATTATGTGGATACTGTTCAGAATTTAGGAAATAATTCTGTGGAATGTTCAGAATTTAGGAAATAATTATGTGGATATGTTCAGAATTTAGGAAATAATTATGTGGAATGTTCAGAATTTAGGAAATAATTATGTGGATATGTTCAGAATTTAGGAAATAATTATGTGGATATGTTCAGAATTTAGGAAATAATTATGTGGAATGTTCAGAATTTAGGAAATAATTATGTGGATATGTTCAGAATTTAGGAAATAATTATGTGGATATGTTCAGAATTTAGGAAATAATTCTGTGGAATGTTCAGAATTTAGGAAATAATTATGTGGATATGTTCAGAATTTAGGAAATAATTATGTGGATATGTTCAGAATTTAGGAAATAATTCTGTGGAATGTTCAGAATTTAGGAAATAATTATGTGGATATGTTCAGAATTTAGGAAATAATTATGTGGATACTGTCAGAATTTGGCAAAATTCTGGGGAGATTGTGTCTTAGCTGCAACCTATCTTATAAATAGAATGCCTATGCAGCAGTTGGAGTGGAAAACTCCTTTTGAGATTCTTCATGGTGTCAAACCTACTTATGAACTTTTGAGAACAATTGGCTGCTTGTGCTATGCTGCAAATGTGAAACCACATAAAGATAAGTTTGCTCCCAAAGGGATCAAGTGCATTCTTTTGGGATATCCACCTGCTCAAAAAGGGTATAGATTGTATAATCTTGTCACTGGGGAGATTTTTCATAGTAGAGATGTCATATTTGAAGAAAATATTTTTCCTTTTAGACAAACCCAATGTGTGCAAACCAGGCCTGCAACACTTCCTACAATTGTTTGTACTGATGATCTTGATGATTTGGATATTCTCATTCCTTCTCCAAATTCTGACATTAATCCAGCACCAACCAATAAATTTGGTAATGTTCAGAATTTAGGAAATAATTATGTGGATACTGTTCAGAATTTAGGAAATAAATTTGGTAATGTTCAGAATTTAGGAAATAATTATGTGGATACTGTTCAGAATTTAGGAAATAATTCTGTGGGTGATGACAGATCTGGTAATGACATTGATCATAACATTTCCACATTTACTGATCAAATTGGTCCTACAAATACCTTGGTTACTGACATAGTTCAACCAAGAAAGTCTGCAAGAAACAAAACTGCACCAGTTTGATTGTAGGACTTTGTTACAACTGGTTCTAGACAGTCAAAAGCCAATGTGGCTTATCCTTTGTTTGTTCAAAAGGATTTTCAGAAGATTCCTCAAGATCACATTGCTTTCTTAGCAAGTGTTTTTAGTACAGAGGAACCTAAGACTTATTTGCAGGCCATTCAACATTCTGGGTGGGTTGAAGCTATGAAACAGGAACTTGATGCCCTTGAGAAAAATGACACTTGGATTTTGACTTCTTTACCCACTGATAAGAAGGCTATACTTCAAAATGGGTTTATAAAACCAAGTTTAATCCAGATGGTTCTGTTGAGAGATTGAAAGCAAGATTAGTCAATAAGAGGATTCAATCAGCAAGAAGGAACTGATTATAAGCATACCTTTTCCCCTGTTGCTAAATTAGCAACTGTCAGAGTTCTTATTGCATTGGCTACAGCTAAAGAGTGGAATTTACATCAGTTGGATGTAAATAATGCTTTCTTCATGGATATATTGATGAGGACATATATATGTTTCCTCCTGAAGGGTATGACAAGGCCACTCCTGGACAGGTTTGCAAATTAAAGAAATCTCTCTATGGTCTAAAGCAAGCTTTTAGGCAATGGAATTTGGAATTGTCAAAATTTCTGACCAGTTTTGGGTATGTGCAATCCAAACATGATTATTCCTTATTTGTTAAGAAAATTGGAGATTCTTTTACTGCAGCCCTGGTGTATGTAGATGATATATTGTTGACTGGTAATTGTGATGAGGAGATAAGAGCAGTTAAAAAGGCTCTTGATGATAAGTTTACTATCAAGGATTTGGGGTTAGCTAAATATTTTCTTGGCATAGAATTGTGTAGGACAGAGGTTGGTACTTATCTTAACCAAAGGAAGTATATTCTTGATTTGTTGCAAGATGCAGGGTTAACTGTAGCCAAACCAGTTCCTTACCCTCTTCCACCAAATCTCAAATTGTCACTCAATAAAGGTATACCTCTGACTGATCCTGCTGTGTATAGAAGACTTGTTGGCAGGCTTCTCTATCTCACTATGACTAGACCAGACATATCTTATAGTGTCCAGCATCTTAGTCAGTTTGTATCTGCACCAAAAGATGTTCATATGCAGGCTGCAATACATCTTTTGAAATATTTGAAGGGTTCCATTTCGAAAGGATTATTTTACCCTGTTCAGCCACACTTAAAGATCACAGGGTTTTCTGATGCTGATTGGGCATCCTGTTTGATGACAAGGAGATCTTTAACTGGATATTGCATCTTTTTGGGTCATTCTCTTGTTTCATGGAAAACTAAAAAGCAGGCGACTGTGTCAAGATCTTCAACAGAAGCTGAATATAGAAGCATGGCTGCTACCACTTGTGAATTACTTTGGTTGAGTTTTTTGTTGAAGGATTTACATGTGCCTGTGCAGTGTCCTATAACTCTCTTTTGTGATAACAAGTCTGCTCAACAAATAGCTGCCAATCCTTGTTATCATGAGAGGACCACCTTGATATTGACTGTCATTTTACTCGAGATAAAGTTGAAGAAGGCTTCCTCCAAACTGCTTTCATTCCTTCCAGTATGCAGTTAGCTGATGTGATGACAAAGGCTTTAAACAGAGTTCAGCATTATGCTTTGATTGACAAGTTAGGAGTTGAAAATGCTCCAACTTGAGGGGAGGATGTAGAATTATATAGATATGTGGAAAATATATTAGTTTTGTATAGTTCAGATAGTTAGAGGGGGTAACTTGTATATATTGTAAGTTCAAGGTGTAACTAGGATAGTTTAGAATTTAGTTTGTTATAACCGCCAACTAGTTAGTTAAGCATATATATATTATTCTGTATTGTAAATCATAATTAATAATCAATAATACAAAATTCTTAATATTTCTTCCGCGTTTATAATAACAGACCTTAGAGACTCTGGTTTCTAGCTGATTGATGTAGACTGTCTTGTTTTCTTGTTTTTCGATCTCAGCTAGCTCCTTCTTGGCCGATTCAACTCTTTGTGTAACTTTATCCAACACATATCTGTTTAGCAATCCATTCCTTAATACACCATTACTTTTACTCAGTTTCGAGCTTTTCGTATCAATTATACCATTTATATTTAAGGGGTTGCTGAATTTTGCAACCAGGGGTTGCTGAATTTTGCAACCAGGGAAGGAGATGAAGGTGGTCTTAATCTGATGTGAAATGAAGTGTTTGCAGCAGAAATGGGAGTGGGTGTGGTTGCCATGTTTTGTGGATAACTCCCTTGTGGAGTCTTTATTGGTTCTTACCCAATTATTATTTAATTTTTTATTTTTTTTTTGATCGGCAATTATGCGGTCTTACCCAATTATTTAATTCAATTAACATTTTATACAGTATGTGACCAGTATATAAAGTTATATAAATAATGTATAATTTACGAGTAGTATTTAGGTTCAATTTTTAACTAAGACAATTAGACAAAACATTTGATGCTTGTATTTGTATTTTGGGTTTTCTTTTGTCAAAAATAATAAATAGTTAAACCATTTATAGCAGTCAGCTTGTCTCAGGCCCATTAGCCGGCAATTTCTTTACTCCTTTACAGTTTACAATGTCAAATGTTGATGGTTTCGATTTCATTGCAAGAAATCCATATCTAAGAATGTCCTAGCGGTCAATATGTTGTGATCCTTAAGGATGTCTTAGATTTTGAACCCAACTAGGTACAATCGTGCGTTGACTAAGAAACGGTTCGGAAACTGTTACATGATACTATAGTTCGGCTGCGTAGCTAGACAAAGACTTGCCCTCTTCAAATAATTTGAATAATATATCCTTCAATTTGAGTATTCTAAAGTAATACGAGTACTAAAAACCATATAGAGATAACTTACTCGTTTGTGTGATTTTTAGGTTATTAGATGATCTAATGAAGATGCAACACCAACTTTAAATACCTTAACAATAAACGAAAATCTTAATCTATGAAGAAAGAAAAAGCAAGTTATTGTATTAAACAAAAGTAAGTTTTACTTTTTTATCACCCCAATTAACCAAAGGTCTTTGTGAAAATGATATTTTCACTAAATGACACAGTAAAAAAAATTTAGTAATTATTATTAGACACTACAATACATTTTTGACATGTTCAGTTACAATTCATTGCACCAGTAAAAGAACGCTTTGTGAGTCTCGTCTTTGTTTTAAGAACATGCTTTTGTAACAATCCCTTAGTTTAAATCAAAATTTGATCTTTAACTCTTCATTTCAAAAGTTAGTCTAAATATTTATCTTTATCAATAAAAAAACTTTTACTTCATCTATTATTTCACCTATTCTTTTTTCGATCTTCCCTTTCTTCTCTATCCCCTTTCGCAAGTAACCTGGGCTGTTAGGATATATATACAAGGACTGGGCTGGGCTGGGCCAAGAAAGGCAGGCTAAGCAAAGCCCATATGATATAAAGCAAGAAAGAATTCACCACCTCTTTTGAAGCAAAGCAAGTGAAAAAGGGATGTTTACAGTCGCAACCCGATTACTCGCTCCAACAAAACATCTTCTTCTTTTTTCAAAAAACTTCACAACTCCTTTTTCGGTCATGGCCGCCGCCGCCGCCGTTACAAACTCAGCATCTTTAAAAAAGGTTGGCACACACAATGGAAGCTTCCATTGCGACGAAGCCTTGGGCTGCTTCATGATTCGCCTCACTAAAAAGTATTCCGGTGCTGAAATCGTCCGCACAAGAGACTCCCAGGTTCTGTTTTCTTGCAAACCAACTGTTTGTTAATCTCAACACATAAAATTTTTATTCTTTAAAATTTTATACATTAAAATTTGAACTTAGGTTAATTTTTTTTATTGCACACCATCTGTTTGTTAAAATGTCAATATGAAAACAAAGTATTTGTTTTTAATGAAAATGGTGGTTTTATATGGCCAAGTGTTTGTTAAAATGCCCCCATATGAAAAAGCTTTAATCTTTAGTTAAAAGGAGGTTTTATATGGAAATTGGCTGTTGGGTTTGTAGGTATTGGAGAGTCTGGATGCTGTTCTTGATGTTGGTGGGGTTTATGATCCGAGTCGAGATCGATATGATCATCACCAAAAGGGTTTTACTGAGGTGTTTGGACATGGGTTTACTACTAAACTTAGTAGTGCTGGTCTTATTTATAAGGTACTAGATCAAACCCGGACGTTATTACAGTTACAATATTATTTATAGTTAATGATATTATAAAGACTATCATATTACGATTGATGCAAATAATAAGATTATGATTTTTATGAATATATGATATATGTCAAATATGTTAAAAGCATGATTAATTAAACGCAATATTAAGTTATAAGCTATTTATATGTGAGAGTAATAATAATAATAAGAACTAAAATATGACATAGCAACTATATTATTTGACTAATTATTTATTGCTAACTTAACAATGATTAAGATTAATATTGGATGAGTTGGAATATATTAATAAAAAATATTAAATGGGAAAAACATAAGAATTTGACACATATGTAAAATGATGATTTCTCAAGATTAAAGGATAGCCACATAAGCCCTAACATATCCTCTCTTAGTTATATAGATAGATTTATATATCTAAGAGACTAAGATAGTCTTCGAATTCCCTTTATTATTTGTTTAAAGATTCAACATTCTCTATATTTCTTATGTAAAGCTCTTTTTTGAAGCATTTTGGGACAGAGATAATTGCAAAAGAGCTTCAGGTTGATGAAGGGCATCCAGATGTGCAAAGGTTATATTTAGCCATTTACAAAAGCTTCATGGAGGTGACTATTTATTTTAATGAATTGTATGTTTCTTTTCTACTATGTTTGTCATAAACATGAAGAGTTTTTCCTTAAACAAATATATTAATAGATTTGTGTGAATTATGAAGCAGAAACAGACATTTAGCTGCCTAATTGTTTGGACATTTTTATACAAACAAAAGGGGTAAAACACGGGTGTTAAGTTGTTACTTAGGCTCGTATAACTATTCTCTTAGACACTAGATTGAGTCCAATTTATCTTGACCTAATTTCTTCATCCTTCTGTTAGAAAGGGAATGGTGTACTTTGTCTTGTTAGATATGTTGTTTAGTGTTCTTTGTAAGCCTAATAAAGCTAATAGGAGACACTCGTTTTTTGTGTTTTTTACTTTTCTCACATCAGCAATTTAGTGGCATGGGTATTGGATGGATGGGTATATGGGTAATCATTAACCAGTAGGAAGGCTAACTATGGCATGCTAAGAGATGATTTCGACCCCGTTAAGTTTGATTACAGAATAACCATGTTTCATTTTCGGAATAAGGAATCAAGACTTTGACAATTGATTTGTGGGATGCAAATTATGTAACATATACATTAAATAGGAGTAATGATATTCAGACCTAAAAAATCGGCCTAAAGATGACCTGATCACTTGCATGTTTGACACATGGAATATTCTTTTTCTCTTTCATCAAATTGTCATTTAAAATTTTGAGACAAAGTAAATATATTAAGTTGTCGGAGGGAGTAACCAAGTTTCATATTCTCAGTGAGGAATGAAGACTTTGCCTTTGACATATGATTGATATGCTGGCAGATCTATGCTTTGTCATGCTGGTTATTGGAATTGCTTATCTATATCTGATTGTTACTACTTGCTTATTTGATTAGGCAATCGATGCAATTGACAATGGAATTAATCAATACGACACTGATCAACCTCCAAGATATGTAAACAATACCCACTTGTCGTCGAGGGTTGGAAAAATCAATCTGGATTGGACTGATCCTGATCAGTCGTCTGAGAAAGAGAATGCAGCCTTCCAACGGGCTATGACTCTTGCTGGCACTGAGTTTTTAGATGTGAGTGGTTATTTGTTTCTGTTATTTACAAATCCTCTTTTGTGTGGTTTGAAATGGTTATTATAAAAACTCTTAGTAGTAACACATTGCTTGTGTCTACCTTGTGTTCACAGAGTGTTCGGTTTCATGTAAAGTCATGGCTTCCAGCCCGCTCAATTGTCATGGAATGTCTTGCAGCGAGAACTAATGTTGATCCCAGCGGAGAAATCATGGTTTTGAATAGATTTTGTCCAGTAAGTATTTCGTTTTGTGGGTTTTAGTTGTAACTTTACGTGTGTTGTCATCTTTTTGTGTAAGTTTAGTAATGAATGTTATTTGTTAATAGTGGAAACTTCACTTGTATGAGCTGGAACAAGAATTGAAGACAGAGCCAACTGTTAAATATGTTCTTTACCAGGTACATGCAATGCTTCTTATTGACCCAATGCCGTTAATGATGCATATGTCATCTGTGTCTGTAATCATCAATTCTGTATTCATTTTGTACTGATTATTTAAAATGAAAACCAACAGGATGATAGGAGCAAAAGCTGGAGGGTGCAGGCAGTGGCAAAATCTCCAGACAGCTTTGAAAGCCGCAAACCTCTCCCTTCTCAATGGAGAGGCCTAAGAGATGATGATCTATCCAAGGAAACCGGTATCCCTGGCTGTGTTTTCGTGCATATGAGTGGCTTTATCGGCGGCAATCACACCTATGAGGGTGCACTCGCTATGGCTAGAGGCGGCTTAAAGCTTTACACAGAACCAAATAAACTACAAAAATGTGCCTAGTCATTTCCTTTATGCACCTTGACTGTCACAGTTCCATATGTCACAAGTTTTGAATTAAAGCTTTAAATTTCTCTCCGAATTGTCATATGTATTTTCAGAAGGTCGGATGATATGTTATGTATACTATGAGTCTATGATTTAACCAAGGCAGAAGAAATTTGATTATTTTGTGTTAATGTTAATCACAACTTACAAACTATTTGTAGATTTTTACTGCAATGCAATGATATTTGGTGAAAGGTGCTATATCACGTGTTATGCACGTGTTTGATATAACCAGCATGTGTGTATATATATATATATGTACAATATATAATAGTGGGATGTGTTCACTTATATATATATGCAAGTAATCCTGTTTCACTATTTTGCACTGGTGTTATGGCAACTCTTGCTTTCTCAACTTCATCTCCTTTTCAACCCAAAACCCTAACAAGATATACAACCACCAACCCACATTTACCTTCTAAAACCCTAATTTCAAAAACCCCCAAATTTGAATATTTAATTTCTGACAGCATAAAGCAAAAGACTTTAATATCTCCGGCCATCAGATCCACCATCTCCGACAGCCTATTAACAGCCGATCCACTAACCCTCAAATCTCGCCTGAAAAATGGCGAGACTTTATATGGTATGTTCTTACTTTCTTTCTCACCTACACTGGCGGAAATCGCCGGTCTCTCTGGGTATGACTTTGTAGTGGTGGACATGGAACACGGCCCTGGTGGAATCTCTGAAGCTCTCGCGTGTCTCCACGCGCTTGCTGCAGCGCGTACTCCGGCGATCATTCGGATACCGGATACTGATCCAGCCTGGGCTAAGAAAGCTTTGGATCTTGGACCTCAGGGAATTATGTTTCCCATGATTGAGAATCAAAAAATGGCTAAAAAGGCGGTTTCTTATTGTAAGTTTCCACCGAATGGGGTTCGTGGGTCTGCACATACTGTTGTTAGGGCGTCTGATTATGGGATTGATAATGGGTATTTGAATAATTATGAAGATGAGCTTTTGATCATGTGTCAGGTGGAATCTGAAGAGGGTGTGAAAAAGATTGAAGAGATTGCAGCAGTTGATGGTGTTGATTGCGTGCAAATGGGGCCGTTGGATTTGAGTGCGAGCATGGGGTATTTGTGGGATCCGGGTCATAAGAAGGTAAAGGCGATGATGAGGACTGCTGAGAAGGGAGTGTTGAAGACGACGGAGAAAGGTGGTGGTGGGGCGTATTTGTCTGGTTTTGCAATGCCTCATGATAGGCCAGAAGATATGAGGTTGCGTGGGTATCATATGATATCAGGAGCAGTTGATATTGGGAAGTTTAGAAGTGCATGTGTTGAAGATGTGAAGAAGTTCAAAATTAATTCGCCAAAATCAGATGAAGAAGATAAAGATAACGAAAACACTCAAGTTAGTGATGAGAAGTACTGGAGTGAATGAAGAATAAACATGTGTTGCATTTCCTTCTCATTTCTCTTTTTAATTTTAATAAATCAAAATGCAGCTGTTGGATTTCAATTGAATTGACTTGTTCTTCAAGTTAAACAACATAACTCGATTTGATCTAACCAAACCATTACATTTCAGCAGTAATAACGTTTTCTTGTGATGAGATTAACAAAACAACAGTTGTAAAACAATACACTAGTACAATAACGTTATTATGCAGTTGTCATCTCGACATCAAGATTCATTGGCTTTGATTCGGCTGCATAGGTTTGCTCTGTAGGTCTAACATCAGAAAACTGAGCAGAGATTGGCTTTGATTCTGATGGAGCAAATGGACTTCTTGTCTCAACGTCCACTTCCATATTAGAGGCTCTAGGAGGAGACAGGGGCTGCACCTCAACTTCAGGGTAAGCAGCCTTGAATCTTGCCCTTAGTCCATCATCCACTAGCCGAGCTCCACTTAATTGATTACCAAGTGACATCCACCTGATGCATTAACCAAAATATAGTGGTTCGTACAAGTAATATACATTTAGAATGCAAAGATCACATCAATTATATTGGTTCATATGCAAGTATAATCTGCTAATGAAATAACTAGCTTTACACTCCATTCTTGAGTTTAAATTAAAAGAAAAGAAAGAGGAGGATTGGATAGGGTAGGAAAAGAAAAAAAAATTGGATACAAAATAGTCATTCTTGAGTTGAAAGGAAAACTAAGGAAAAAAAAAAAAAAAACAAAGAGGTTTCATGTTTTCCTTCCAAATCTGGCCATATTTGGCTGGAAAGTTTTAGAGTAAAAAGGACATGATTTTTCCTATCCTTCCCTTTCTATTCCTTTAAAAAAAAAACTCAAAGAATACAAAAAAGAAAGTTTTCTCATCATTTCTTTTCCTTTCCCCTAGAAAAAAAATTCAAGAATGCAGTGTTAGCTTTTACAGAGGAAAAATACTAGTAACATGGGGCGTAGATTACAAACAAAAAAATCCTTGATTATGTAAAGTTTGCCAAGCTAAATTATGACTAACTTCAGAAATCATGTCATCATGTTCACATTTTGATATCAATCGTTCTAAAGGCAGGAGTAATATTTACAGTGATATATACAAAACTGCAATGTCATTAAAACTCACCCTGCATGGGTATTGTGCATTCTAGCGAACAATTCAAGCTTTCTTGTCCTTGGACTGATTCTCTCCAACAAAGGGTACATCTGGGAAAAAGATGTGCATTAGACTAAATTATTTGTGTTTAAAGAAAGAAGAGCAAAAAAGCATCTAGCTGAACAGCCTGTTATCGGTATAGTTAAAGAAAAAAAAGGGAACTAAAGACAACGAAATACCTCATCTGGTTTCCGGCTTGTTTCTCGGACCTCTGCAACAATGACATCAGTATCGATATTCCTGTTTACTATGGGATCTCCTTTAATACCAACAAGGCAATGTTCTTTGCTATGATTGAGCCAATGGCCAGTGCGTCCTGTTCTTATAATCCGTTGAAGCTGATTGGTCTTCACCCATATAATTTCCTCAACACGCTTGTATCCCCACAGTTCCAAGCTGCAAAAGGTAATAGATTCAATGCTAAATATTAGGGAAATCATTAGTGACTTTTTGGTACAGTCAAATTTTATTCAGAATTCCGTAAATGAGACCCAACCAGTGACGCTCATCATGTATAATTATATCTTTCAGTTATAATCATATTACTTGTTTTCATTACAGCATGCCAAGTCATCTTATTGCATACATACTGGACATGACATTTTCATCAAGTTTCTATTAATTTGTTCACCAATCATCAACACATTAACATTTGCACTACCTTATCAACACATTGACATTTGCACTTCATTTCATTCTGATTTAATCTCAAATAAGTCAATCGCTTCATTTACTCTCCATAGACAACAACTATTTGAACATGCTTACTGCATTCTCCACGACCATATCAACACATTAACGTTTTCACTTGATACACGTTATTTCATTCTGACTTCATCTCAAACTAGTCACTCACTTCATTTACTCCCCATAGGTAACATCTACCTCTCATATTAATGTCCTTTTTGTACGCACTTTCTCTTATGACAGGTACATTATATCTTTCAGTTATAATCATATTACTTGTTGGGTTAAGTATCCTGGAGTGTAAGTAACTTTGCAACTTTTTCTATTGTGTGTATGCATAAAAATTTTTGAACAATATATGTAAGTTTCTCGCTAAATTGAACGTTTAATGTAAAAATGTATACGTGGCAACCATATGAGCTGTCCACGTAGAAGTTTTTGATTGGTCAACGTAAAAATTTTACATTAAGTGTTCAATTTAGCGAGATACTTACATATAATGTACAAAATTTTTGATACTTACATACAATAGAAAAAGTTGCAAAGTTACTTACACTCCGGGATACTAAACCCTTACTTGTTTTCATTACAGCATGCCAAGTCATCTTATTGCATACATACTGGACATGACATTTTCATCAAGTTTCTATTAATTTGTTCACCAATCATCAACACATTAACATTTGCACTACCTTATCAACACATTGACATTTGCACTTCATTTCATTCTGATTTAATCTCAAATTAGTCAATCGCTTCATTTACTCTCCATAGACAACAACTATTTGAACATGCTTACTGCATTCTCCACGACCATATCAACACATTAACGTTTTCACTTGATACACGTTATTTCATTCTGACTTCATCTCAAACTAGTCACTCACTTCATTTACTCCCCATAGGTAACATCTACCTCTCATATTAATGTCCTTTTTGTACGCACTTTCTCTTATGACAGGTACATTTTTAGGCCAATGTTCAAGATGATTACACCACCTGAAAACATGTCTAAGCTTATCCTTGACCCACGTCACCCTCAACATCCTCCCAATCCTCCTTCATTGTGTGGCCATAAATCCATCTTAACATGGACAATTCTACTGATACTTGTCTCATAGAACACAGAACTTCATGTAACAGCACATGCCACCCTTTTAGAAGAATGAGACGTTAAGTAGGTGTGGATCCCACATAGATAGAAGATAAGTTTGATCGAGAGGGGGTCCATGAGCAACATCCTTGTAAAACTCTAATTACCTACGCAAGAAATGACCCTAGCTTATAAAATATCCTTCCTAACAACTTTCCTAGACATTCAAGGGATAAATTCTATTAAAGAGAGCCAATGTAACCATAGTCACATGGATCGCGGTACGATACGGTATGCGAAACGAAAACTGGTACGTGGTTTGTACATCTCTAAAATCCGATACGAGGGGGGGTAGGTTCATTCGGAACGCCAACTAGGTACGTAATACGGGTGTACCATATTTGGTACGTGAATTCGATACAAAACATATCAACAACCAGTAACATAATACCATCTTATGGTTTTTTTTTGTAATGAAAAATAATATGGGTATATGACTTATATATGAATTAATTTAGGTCGGTCCACTATAATATTACCATTGGCCCAATATTTGCATAACATTACCATTGGCCCAAATTAAGTTACCTAGTACAAAATAAATACAGATCCATTTCCTTAATAAAACTATATCTATTCTTAAGTAAATTAGGTCAGCCGCTCTATACTCTCTCTTTCTTCTTCTCCGACAAACTTTATTCTAATCTGGAACGGCGACTCCCATTGACCGGAACGACGAAAAGCTTGCTCCTGGAACGCGATTTAACTCGATTAATACGTCAAATCCGGTACGCCCATTATCACGAACTGGATCGCGTTTCCCCCACGTACGGTACTATTTTGTACCGCGTTTCGGTACGGAGTGTACCGTACAAAAAACTATACTACGTTCCCGTTTCCTGTGACTATGAATGTAACTTCTATTGAAGACATTTTAGAGATCTATTCGCATCATATGTACATCCTTCCATGTATCTCCCTCTATGAATCATCTTATGATAAACCCTAAACTGCTTTCCCAGACAACAAAACCTGAAAACCCTGACAATTTACTTACAGTTTATGCACATAAGTTGTTAATATATATTTTTTGTGTACCCTCTAATAATGTAATCCAGCACCACATTACTTCCGCATCGTTTAAGATAAAAAAATTGAAAACTAGGCAGCCAAACCGGGGACATTAATATTAAAACAGTAAATATCAACGAGTCTGAAACCAGCTAAAGATTTCATACCATTCACGTCCAAGTTCCATGGCTCGTCCAGTTACCCAAAGAAAGATAAGACCATCAGTTTGCAATGCTTGGATATTCAGATTTCGCATCTCATCATCAGCCATGGTGCCATAAGGTAATTCCATATGAATGTCCCATGGTGGATCAGCCATTATGACTCCATACTGTCCTAATATATCCATTCTAAAGTTGCGAATGTCACAGTTAATCCACTGCGATTCACCAAGCTCCACTTCTGAGCAGTACTCTGCACGCTGAGGCTTTAATGGCTTGGAAGGATTTCCCATCATCATATGTGGCACATCTGGTGTTGAATCAAGTTCATAATGTACATATTTGCAAGTCTGCCACATATAACAAAAAGAAAAAAAAAAGCCAATTTTAAATATTAAACAAAAACTAATTAGAAAATCTTTAAAAGGTGAAAACCGAAGTAGGTGATAATTTCACCTTCATGTGACGGCAGGTGTCAAGAAAAGAACAATCACCAAGGTTCATATCAGTATGAGCAGCAATTATACGCCGGAAATGAACCTGATACATAAATAGCAAACCACCCATACTCAGCTAACTAACACACATATCTAGAAATCACAAATAAAACTCAATCGAAAACTACCAACAACCTTTTCACAAGATATAAACGAACCAGATTGACGTCGACAATCTTCTTTCGTCAAAGCAGTACAATACTCCTTTACTTGAGGACCATTTTTACTTTTAAACTACAACAATCATAATCAACACATTATTAATATCATTACCATCAGTGAACAATATTCTATACAAAAATAAAAATTACTACAAAAGATACAAACCTTTTCAGCAACTGCAGTTTCCTTTGCAGTAGGCCGATGAATAAGATCCAACAACTCCTCTCCAGTTTTCGACTTCTGCAACTCCTTAAAAGACTTTTTATTTAGCAAAGCTTCGATATCCTTAAGATCATCTTCTTCCGTCCTTGGTGGCTTCCCATTTGAAAGACTTCCACTCATAGGTGAAGAATACATTCCCATTGGCGTCTGCGGTCTATGCATCATCGGATTAACGTTCATTCCTCCCCTATGCCTAACCATCATACCCTGCCCCATCCAACCACCACTCGAATTATTTCCAACATAATTATTATTATTACTACTCACATTACTATTTAAATTACTTGAATCGTTCGATTGTTGTTTAGTTTCGGGCAATTCCTTGACTAACTTACTTCTATCAATTCCTTTAACTAAAACCCTAACTTTTCCATTACCCCTAACTTCCTCTAACTGCACTCCACCGTTATCGTCTGCAATCGACCTCAACGCCATCTCCACCGCCACAATCGACTCACCACCAGCAACTTCTCGTAGCACCGCCTTTTCCGCAGGCGTAACAGACTGAAAACCCTCGCTCTCCAACTTACTCAATATCCCAACAGAATCTATCTCCGTAAACGGAACTCTCTCCAACAAACAGACCGCCACCATTGACCTAACAGTAGTCAACGGGGCCACGTCATCCACGGAGAAATCATCCCCCGGCGACAGGTTCGTAACCGAATCGCCGGAAAGTTTGACGGGCGGAGCAGGTGGCGGGGGGACGATACGGCGTTTAGGGTTAGGGTTTGGTAAGGGTTTAGGGAGAGGGGTGAATTGGCGGTTATTAAAAGAGGAGATAACGTTGAGATGGAGATCGAGTGAAGACGCAATGTCGGGAACGACGCCGTGATGGAGAGATGAAATGATTTCTAGCTGTGAATTGTGGAGTGTTTCGATGCGTG
Source organism: Erigeron breviscapus (assembly GCA_034093135.1). Classification (NCBI taxonomy): domain Eukaryota; kingdom Viridiplantae; phylum Streptophyta; class Magnoliopsida; order Asterales; family Asteraceae; genus Erigeron; species Erigeron breviscapus. The sequence goes on along the minus strand of CM067167.1, from coordinate 56,866,681 downwards.
ATTCGATTTGTTGACGGATTTGTTTTAAGTTTGTTATTTCGTCTGTTGAATTTGTGTCTGGGGTTTCTGGAAGAGGCGTTTCCATTGTCTTCTGTGTGTTTGAATGAATGAAAGCATAAACAGTCTCACAAGGCCTTCAATTTATACTCGTGATACCTGTATCAGATGTTGACCAAAAAATCGGTTTGACTAACTTTAAAGTCAAAGACATGATATTCATTTTACACCGTCTAATTCTAGATGCTTTACTAAGGGCGCGTTTGGTTTACAGAATATTTTTAGAAGGAATGAAATTTTTCAATGGAATTGGAATTTGAATAAATGGAATTTGACGGAATGTTTTTGATTTTTTAGAGATTCAAGTGACGAATGGAATGAGATTCCTTCCCCCACCCTCAAGGAATGGAGATTCCATCAAATGAGAGAATGTTTACATTCCAAAGGAATGAAATTCTTTCGTCTTTGAACAACCAAACACACTAAGGAATGAAATCTCATTCCAATTCCATCAAATTCCATCAGAATCTATGAACCAAACGCGACCTAAGTTTGCTGAAAAGAATGACTTGTGAGTTGTGAATAAATGATGTGCAAAATATCCATTTTTTTCATGATAATATGGAATGGACGCAATTGAAAGAGCAAATTAATTCACAAATATGTTTACATTTGATGGATACAAACATAATAAATAAATCATTTGATGTCATTGACCAAGATTGGGCTAAAATGCCAAAGCAGGACAACCCTCCTTGAACACACCAGGGGCTGTAGGACAAGAAGCATAAGGGCACCCATCAAGATCATTCCCAAACCAATCCAAACTAATTTCCTCCAACCCCAAACAAAGGTACAACAACACCCCCATAAACGCCAACCCTGCATCCAACGCCCCCGATAGCACGTAGTTATGTCGTTGCCATAAATCTGGCCTATAGCGGAAAACAACAAACCCTGATATAAACCCAACAGTTATCCAAGCTGTGTAGTTCACCGCTGTTGCTGGTGGCATGCTACCCGTGGCCCCAATCAAAACAGGCATGTTTATCAATGTGATCCAGTGTTGGCTTGGGAAAGCCCTATGGGCTAACCAAACCAGTACCGGAGCTATTGCACCTAGAAGAAAAGCCCAGTTGACCATGGTGTAAGTTCCTTGGTCTCCAAAGATCTTTCGTGGCCCAATCAAACCCCATATAACGGATGCATCATAAAACACGTGATCACCCGGGCATGTCCAGACATCGGATGACGAGTCACAAATGTTTGGAATTGTCTCCATTAACCACCATGCAGTGCACAAGTATACTAATGCGGCTATCAGGGTTCCCACAATTTGTGCCATGAACATAGCTCTAGGTGGGATCTTCATATAGTGGCCAAGTTTGAAATCTTGAAGGAAAGTTACCGCTTGTGTCATGCTAATATAACCATACACCTTGAAGCACATATTAGCAACCGGATATCCTGGGTATATGTACCCGATTATATACTCCGTGATGATGTTTAATCCCGGGGCCTGAAATCCGACATACGCATGCAATTCAGAACTACAAAAACTGCTAAGTTCACATACATATGCTATTGCTAATATCAACAATAACGATTTCTTTTACCTGGTTAGTAATGGCGGTAAGAATACCAATGGGCAGAGTGAAAAAAATGGCAATGGCACAAGCTAAAAGAACACCCCACCATGGCAATTGGAGTTGCTGGTTGTAATACTCACAAGCGAATATGGTAAGAGAAATGTTTACGACAAGTATACACCAAAACCACCATTCTGGTACTTGCTTGTACCTGCTCATCAGTTTAGTGTGTATGTCCATTTTCCTCTCTTTGAAACTCGATTTGCTTTGCTCCCATATCTCACTATAATTTAAAACGAAATAAGGCCCAAACCAATAACCATAAACACACACACAGCCACACACTATTTAGGTAATGAAATAGCTAAGTTTAGTATATACCTTCCATGGAAAAGAAAAACATGAACAACCATGGACGAAAGAGCAGCAAAGCCAACGCCATAAGTCATTGCAAAAAATGTGCTAAGATAGAGAGGCCCTTCCTCTTCGTAAGCAGCATTATCAAAGTGAAAGTTCGAGTCGATGATTTTTGTAATATTGTACTCTTCACCGGAGGCAGTGAAAAGGCCATCAGAAAAGAAAGGGAAGTTTTTGGCATTGTAGACATTGAACCAGTAAGAAAGGGGAGTAATGACATACATGACCAAGAAAAAACCAGCAGCAACATTGGCTGTGGCAAACCATGGGCTAGCTAATGGACTTCCCAGGTATGCAGAGATACTGGACCAATCAAGCCCGATAGCACCAATACCAAGCCCATGTAGACCAGACCCAATTTGTTGGGCCATGATTGATGAAGGAAAAATCCAGCAGACCCATGACAGAGAGGTTAACATTTGGATAAGATAGCCCGGAAAAATATAGTAGGCAAAGCTACAAACAAATGCAATAAGGAAGAACTGGGTACGTGTCAATCCCCCTTTGGGTCGTTTTTCTTGTTCATGCAAAGCCCTGTTGAGTAATATAACACAAAAGTTAATATCATTATATCCGTTCATCATGTGAAAAAATTTACGGTTATAAGTATTTTTAGGAAATTGGAAATCTTTAAATTGATGCGCAGTTAAGTGTTGTACTACAATTTTAGGATGTGTATATATTTTCTACAACATTTTATTGTGTATTAATCATAATTCTTAGAGATATAATTAACAAAATGAACACGGCTCGTGATCTTCACTTATTGATTTCTATATATTGATTGGCTAACCTTCACAATAAAGGTGTTGTATGATCAATACACAAGGTGTTGAGCTTGAACGTTTATCTTTATTTTTATTAGGTTTACTATTATTTTCATAATAGTTTTGTGTGTCCGGCCCGAATATTATTAAAACTATGATCGAATAATATCCCAAAAAATTACAAGACCATCTCCAATAATATCTTTAATCATACAAACATCCTTATATATCTTTACATTTTTCATATTACCACACATATTTCATATACAAACAAAAAATAAAGTGCAAGGATTCCTAAAAGCATATCTTTGAACAAGGATTTCTTTTTAAGGATTTATAAAGATGGATATGGTCACATAGTTACAAAACAAATTCTTAAATAAGGATTTTTTAAAGATGGATATGCACCAATTCTTAAGAAATACGGAGTAATCCATAACTAAGGATTTCTAAAGATTTTTAGAAACTAGAACCATTGGAGAGGGAAATCAAAGTTTCGGTTAACTGGTTCCAGCTTTGCAGGGACCTATGATTATGACTAAATGTTGATATACCCTTTATGCTTGATATCATACGTCTTTGTCCTTTTCAAGACATTTGGTAGGTCCCTATCTTTCGTCCATTTTCAAAACTTCTTTATATTATTATTTAGACAGATTTTTATTAATTATAATCGGTTGAAAAATATACATAAAAATCTACTACATATTATTATAAAACTTTATTTGCTTCTATCTTGGTTAAAACTACTTGCAGTAATAATTATTTTGGATGATATATCATTTATTTTTTTCAGACCTCTACATGTGTTGTTCTGTCTGCAATAGTAGGTAAGGTTTCAATAAGTATGGTATTCACATTTAATTCCTCTAGTAAACTACGAGTACTATATAAAAATGTAAACTTTTTTTCTATTTATTTAAATTTGTGTGTCAAGATAAATTTGGATATATCAACTCAAAGTTGTCTTCCCAACAATAACTTCGATGGTTTCAATAGTAGTCATAGATTTCTCTTTGAAAGATGTATATATCATTTTTGAAATGAAAAATAAATAAAAATCATTTCAAGCCAAAGACCAATTAAGTTAATCTGAATTAAAGAAAGCAGCAATGAATCGCTATCAACTTAAAAACATAGATGTAGACATGTAGTAACAATTAAAGACAAGCAAAAAAAGGTTATAATAAAGTACGACTGATTATGCTTAATTAGAAAGCTACGGAGTATTACATAAAATTAAGAGAAATTGTCACAAATCGTCCTTGTGGTTTGCTCGATTCGCATGTTTATCCTTGTGCTCTTTTTTTCATTAGATGTCCCCGTACTTTTCGTTTTCATTGCCAGTCATCCCTGACACTAACGACCGTTAATTTTCATCCGTTAAACCCCAATGCACATGAGGGCATTTTCTCCAGTTTCTAACCACATGGACTATTTGTGATAAAACGTCTTTGAGGGTTTACACACTTCATCATCTTCCCCCACAATTTCAGCCACCATCCCTGACCGGTCGGTCACCGTCTGCCACCGCCGGAAAAGTCGTTGAAAGCCTACTATCGCCACCTCCCACCACCGTCGCAACCCCAACAGTCGGAAAAACATTAGCAGGAGCGTCCCCCACCACGACAGCCTCCATTTTTGACCTCCACCTCACGCAATCTCTCTCTAAAAACCTAAAACAGATTCCCTTTTCTCTCTGGGTTGAATCGTTGTGAACCACCACCAACCCACACTTGCCAAGAGGGGGTTTCTTTTGGCTAGGGTTTGTGCAGAATTCGTTTCTGAGCGTTTTGGTACCAACCTCGAGTTCTAAGTCAAAGAATCACGGGAGAAATCTCGAAAATGAGTTTTCCGGCAGCAACAGTCACCCTCAAAGATGTTTTATCACAAATAGTCCTTTTGGTTACAAATTGGACGAAAATGCCCTCATGTGCATGGCACATGAGGGGTTTAACGGATGAAAATTAACGTCAAATCGAGCAAACCACACGATTTGTGAAAATTTTCTCTAAAATTAATTAGTAAGTTCATTTGGGTTTAACCATAACTAAAATCATACATAAGAAAACATACATCTAATGATCTAAAGCAATAAAAAATCAGAATAATTTATTTTAGCTAATGTCAACTCGTTTGTCTGTCACGTCGTTAATAACGTATATCTAAAGCAATTAAAATTCAACATTACGTTAGCTTGTCTAACATGTGCAAGATATATTATTTTCTTATAACAAGTGAAAAAAAAGGTTTAAAAACACAATAGAATAAAGGTATCAATTAAAGGGAGAATTAATCATTGAAAAAGAGTAATAATTACTGTCATTTCTTTTCTACTTAAATAAAATCATATTACATGTGAGTGATAATTATTTTCATTTTCTTAAATATAATCATTACATATTTACATTCATAAACAACAACGAACATGGTACCCGCGGGGCGATGGCAGGGACGGCAGTCTAGTGGTGTCGGTGACGGTATTATTGGTGGTGGTGGCGGTGTCAAGTGGTGTAGGTTGATGTAAAGGTGATAGTGGAATATTTAAAAAGATAAGGGCTTAAAGTGTTAATTATTAAAATAAGGGTTTAGGGTGTAAATTAATTTATTAAGGGCAAATTTGGTAATTTATAAAAACTATTTCCATAGTGAGTGTTTATTAAGGGTAATTTAGCAATTCCGTATGTAACTATTATGTAACTATTTTTAAAAATATGAGGTGTGATAATTTTTATAAAAGAGTATAGATAGATAGATAGATATAATCCTTTTATGCTATTTTAAATTAAACTAGAGTAAAATGACATCTTTCTAGTTTCTACATCATATATTTTCTTATGGACCCCGGCCTAACACATACGTACACTTGAACTCCTCATAGATATATATTAAAAAAATTAAACAGCTATAATCCAAACTTGAATCATCATATATATGACTCTATTTTCTTCGAGTAAAATTTAAATAGCTAAATCATATATAATTTCGACGTTAAGGTTTAAAAAATTACTATTATACTGTAGTAGAAGTAGTTAACCTGAACAAAGAAACTTGGACGAGATTAGATGGCCACCACATCTCAGCTGGCTCCACCAGATACCTTCTGAATATTCCAGCCCATCCAAACCCCAGCACCTAATTAACCACCACTCTTCAAATTTCATCATCCATCATTCCAAACATTACAAAATACAATTATACGTACATACAACAACATATTAATTACGACACATGTACACAACACATAAATATTGAGACCCATAACCCAAAATTGTACTTCAAGAGTTACTTACTTTTTTCTATGTACATGTACAACTATATTTATTATGAATATTAAGTTATGAACAAGATATATATGTATGTACCTGGGTAGTGAGAACAACAATAAGTGACACAAAAAAGGTCATATGTTGTTTATAAAATATTTTCACACCAGTAACCACATGAATTGCATAGACAGTACCCGCACCCGAGTTTGCAAATATGGTTATCAAAACATGTTCCTTAACATTAAACGGGCCAGGGTTCATGGTAAACTCATAACGTGAACCTTTGAAAAAAACACGATCTGTTATCTTAGCAGCCATGAGTTGACCAAGTGGAACCACGGCTATTTGAGCCGAAATTGCTGTGATGCTAAGTGGCTCCGTTCGGTACCAGAAAAACTGGTTTAAGAAAGACAACAGAACACATGATAGTGTTCCTAAGACCCACATTCGGAATGTTAAGACAGGAAGTGAGGTGTCGTCGGTGGTAGGTACGGTCAACGCCACTTGTTTGATCGGAGAATTCTCTTCTTCTGGCAGGTCATCATCGGTCAACGGTGGTACTGGTGATGATGATGACGGAAGATAGGTGGGTTTTATGAGTGGTTCGCGGATCTCGTCGGATGTGTTTTCTTCCATTTTGTGTGTGTGTGTCGTGAAATGGTGTGGGGGTTGAAACTTAGTTGTAAGATTTTTTTTTTTAAAATTTCTTATATCATATAAAAGGTTTAGAACATTGATACGTCAGATATTTTGGACAAGCAAAATAATTGAAAAATAAAAGGAAAATATGAGAAAGAGCCACCTAACAAACTTTTATCGATTTTCAACTTGAATAACTGCGAGGTTGATGACCACGTGGCCTGGGGTGAATATTCATTCCCAAATGGGTGATATTAAACAACTCAATTAAATCTTGATACTCATATTTTACATTTTACAGTTACTACTAAAATTTTCTTCAATACCTTTCTTATGTCTCAAAATCGCTTTTCATCTTTTTCATTTTGATCTTTTAAGTTTACTGTCTAAAACCGTAAACGAATGAAGCTTTCGGGTTATCCAATTAAGCATGACATTTCATTTTGTGAAAAATGATATGATGTTCAATTTTTAAGTAAGCTAAAATGAATATCACCATGAAACGATAATAATCATATCAAAGATTCCTATCAATTTCACAAGATTTATGTTCAAACTGTTTCAATTAGGTGGTTCACAAATTTAAAGAGGGTGCCCTCTCGCCACTTTTATAAGCTACAATATTCAAGAAATTTACTCATTTTCAAATTTTTATTGGATTTATACCTGACTATTATCACATATGGACGCTCAAATATGTATAATTTACCACCAAACGTGTTTGTTAGATCTCTTTCTAGAAGCAATATGACTATCCATAATTCACATTTTATGACTCATCGTTAGATCATCTTCTTATATTATAATTTAATCCAACTATCACCATACTTTGCTAGAAGCCCGTTGTTATATTTTATGTAACATCCGTGAATTTTGACTCGTTGACTTTACGTGTAATATGACTAACAATATAGGTTAATGAAGTATTCGGGTCGTTTTGGTGATTAAATGATAATGTGGTATGTTCGTTTGGTCGATTGTATGACTTATTCGGTGATTAAATGTAAAACGACTTGTGAATTAGCTTGTAAAGGGAAACGGGTCGACCCATGGGTTACCCATGACCCATGAGCCTTCCAAGACCCAACCCTTTCCCTTATCTCTTTCATTTCACCACACAGCCTACTCTCTTTCTTTTCTCTCTAACAAAAGCAAGAACTCTCTCTTCCAATCTTTCTCTCTTGAACTCTTGAATTAATTGGTGTTGTGCAATTTGTTTAATATAAGAATCATTATCATCTCCTTCTCATCTTCAACATACCTAAAGATTGAAGTTCATAGTGCAAGATTTTAACCCATTTTGACCTAATTTCGGGTTTGAGCTCAAGAGGAAGTTTTGGTAAGTTAAATTCATCCCATTTACTTCTATTTATGCTTGTTCATATGTTTCTAGTTGATTTGATGTGATTCCAAGTCTTGAAAATGGTAAAATTGAAATTAGGGTTTGAATGATTTGGAAGTGATTGTGATGTTTTGGTCTAAATTGTGGGTTGGGTTATGTGCATTTATGGTTAATGATGTTTGGTTATACTTTAAAATGAGTTACAAGTCCTTACAATTTGTTTTGGAATGGTTTGGGTCGATTTTTGGGGTATTTGGTTTGTTTTTCTGCACTAAAACTGCTGTGGTAGTGTTGCTGCCCAGAAGGGGGCGTAACCTACGGCCCTATGGGGCGTAGGTTACGCTGGTACAAATTTCTTTGGGCGTAGGTTACGCCCTTTGGGGCGTAGCTTATGCCGATCCTTGGGCGTAGGTTACCTGGTCCTTTGGGCGTAGGTTACCTGGTCCTTTGGGCGTAGTGTTACCTGCCCAGCAAGGGCGTAACCTACGGCCCTATAGGGCGTAGGTTACGCTGGTACAAATTTCTTTGGGCGTAGGTTACGGCCCTTTGGGGCGTAGCTTACGCCGTTTGGGGTATTTGGTTTGTTTTTCTGCACTAAAACTGCTGGTGGTAGTGTTGCTGCCCAGAAGGGGGCGTAACCTACGGCCCTATGGGGCGTAGGTTACGCTGGTACAAATTTCTTTGGGCGTAGGTTACGGCCCTTTGGGGCGTAGCTTACGCCGATCCTTCCATCTTACGCCAAAATGTTTCTGTTTACGCCAACTTTTACGCCAAAATGCTTTCTGTTTACGCCAACTTTTACGCCAAAAATGACTTTTCTAGAGGGCCGTAGCTTACGCCACTTTGGGCCGTAAGCTACGCCAGTGTAATTTTGACCACCGTACCTTACGCCCCTTTGGGCCGTAAGTTACGGCCTTTGTTTTTCTGAGATTTCCTTGTTTGACCTAGTTTGACTTTCTGGACCTTTTTACGCGTCGAGCCTTAATCTAATTTACTTCTTATCTTATATAACATTGATTGAGAGTCTTAGAAGTCGTTTAACGTCGAGAAGCACTTTGGAAACCTAATTAGGGTTTTGCCGAATATTTAATAACTACGTATATGTGGTTATGTGTGTTGATATGAATGTATATGATCGATATTTAGGTGTTGGACGTGAAGTGATCATTGAACGACAGTAACTTGACTTTATATCAAATTTAACTTCTTTGCCGATCAGGTGAGTTTCGTAGCTCCCTACTCAATAGAGATTCGGGCTGAAAAGTGTACATATACGTGTTGTTTGTTTGTCTGGTTGACTTGATTGCCTGTCTAGTTAATTTCTGATTGATTGTAGTTTGGTAGACAGTTTTGATTGATCGTGTGATGGTTTACGAAGGTGTTTGTGATATTGTAACTCTTTAGGATAGAAGTACATACATGGAGGTCGGTTTTACTTTCAAAGAGTTTTAGATGTGGTGGGAAGGCTGCGGATGGCCCTATACATAAGCATCTAGAACTTGATGAAAGTAAAATCCTCCGAAGTATATGTACGCGTTGTTTAGAGTAAATGATGGACTTTGGGATTACGTTTGAGATAGACATGAATGCCTTGATGTACTTGACTTGTACAGTACACACTCAAGCATACTTTTATTGCTGCGTTGATGACATTATTGACACACATTTGATATACGTTGTGGTCTTACATACGTATGATACATGATTTGATGTTAATATTTCGCGTGCTCAATTATTATACGCAATTACTTTACCCTTATGATCTTGTGATGATTTGATATTGTGATTAGGATAGTTGTACATACATGGAAGACGATGATACCTTTAATGAGTTGTAGATGTGGTGGGAAGGCTGCGGGTGACCCTATATATAAGCATCTATGATTCCTTAAATGTAAAGTCGTATGAAATGTATGTGCATTGTAGTTGATTGATTTGTGATATGATGGTTTTGTGATTGAGATTGATGAGACGGTTCATTTCGTTTGATTGGCTTAATTAAGTTGTGAAGTATATTATTATTATTAGGATAGACGTATAGACATGGAAGTCGGTTCTACCTTCAATGGGCCTTAGATGTGGTGGGAAGGCTGCGGGTGACCCTATATATAAGCATCTGGGACTCGAAGAAAGTAGAATCCTCCTAAGTGTATGTACGTATAGTTTAATTGAATTTGAGGATGTTGATTGATGCATATGACGTATATAAATCCCACTGAAGAGGATATGACGTATATAAATCCCACTGAAGAGGATATGACAGTATATAAATCCCACTGAAGAGGATATGACATATGTAGAGTATAAATCCCACTGAAGAGGATATGACGTATGACGTGTATAAATCCCACTGAAGAGGATATGATACTTGATTTGAGTGGATGTTACGTATATTACTTGAGTATATTGTTTAGTACACGTTTTACTTGTTTTGTGTAATCTTGTTGTGGATGTTGTTGTGTTTTTCATAGAGGCTCACTGTAAGTCATGGTACACCTCTACTCGTATATTATGATTACCGGCGATGGTTTCTAATGGACCATTACTGCGAACTCACCAACCTTGTGTTGACTATGCTTAGTACACTTTTCAGGTAACCAGGTTAATCCAGGGCGTGGAGTCTGATTAATTGTTTGCTGTTGAACCCGGACTTGGACTTATATGGATCAAGGATTCATTTGCCTTCTTTTGCATTGTACTTAGAACCGTTAGCCACCCTTTTGATGTTCTGTTGTAATATTTGATGATGACTTGCTATGTATGTATTTTTGATACCTGTTTATCTTATTGTATGGATTCACTGAATCCTTTATTTGCATTTAGTTCATGTTCTACATTAATTCCACCTTGTGCTATATGATTTCCGTGATATTCTGAGCCTTGGCTTGGGGTGTTACATTTTAATATATTGCCGTTCAAAAAAAAATAAAAATCCAACTATCACCAACAATATAAACAACTTCTTTTTTTTGTCATATTTGTGTTATCTTTTTTTTTTTTTTACATCAGAAACATTTGTGTTATATCTTAATACGTGCAAAATGGCCTCAATTCGTTTGGCACATACATTATACACAATTACATGTGCCTAACTTGTCAAAATAATAAACTACTCTAGGGATGAGATCGATACTGAAACCGTACCGACTAATATGGATACCAAAAATAACCTAATCCAAGAACTGATTAAATGGATATGGTACCGGTTTGGTATGTTTTTGGTTTTGTCCCAATTAGTAACAAATTTTCAAACATTTTGGGTTTGAGGAGTAACTATATCCATATGAATATATGATCATCTTTTGGAGTTGGAATATATAATGTACTGTATATGATTTTGGCTGAGAAAGTCGAATAATACAGGGCTTAATTTATATGATATCTGCTTTTTAATGTATAACAGTACTGGGCCACAACTCGTTAAGCCTAATTTATATTTCAGATTGGTTGATTAGATAGTCCATCAATATATGATGTTAGATGTTTGACCATGAGATGAAGAACACGTGATGTTACCACTTACCAGTTTAGAAATAAGATTTAAAAGGTCAAGAAAAGTGCAAAACTGAATTGCTTTTACTAAAATGACTTGTACTTTTCGACTTTATTATACCGGTTAAACGGGCAAATTTGCCACTCTAAATACATCAAAAGAGCTATTTTGCCACTCTTTTTTTTATAAGGGCTTATTTGCCACTACAACTAATACATAAGTGTAATTTTGCCATTAGTGATAGGGGTGTGATAAAAGGAACCGGAAAACCGAAAAAACGGACCGAACCACGTGATCCAAAACCGAAAAAACCCGAAACCCGAAAAAACCGAAAACAAACAAAACCATTTTAAAAATAAATTCCACTACAACGTAACTCACAAATGTCACTACAACGAAAGCAAGCACCATCAGTTTTAAAAAGATAATAATAAAAATAATAACTATTTCTAAATCTTGTTTTGTTGCTTTTTGTAGGCAACTTCTGTCTAAAAGTTGCACCCGAGGTTAGTAAGGTGCTACTTCCGATTTTAACGGGAATGGTTCTTGACTGGTTCATAATTTTAGCTTGTATGTTACCATTTGCATGACCATCAAAACTCGCTGTTCTATTTCTTTTAAGGGTGGATCGTTCATGAGTTAGTTTTCTTTTCTTTCCTCGAACACTTTGGGTTGTTCTTTACAAACATGAATAGCATCACATCATCCAATATTGTCATATTCCTTAACAATAGTAAATTCCAAACCGAAAATAGCAATATGAGTTACCTTTAATGTATTTAAAGTGGCAAAATTACACTTATGTATTAGTTGTAGTGGCAAATAAGCCCTTATAAAAAAAGGAGTGGCAAATTTGCCCTTTTAACCTATTATACCTTATATATTTTTTATTGGCAAATATTTATACAACTGAAAATTATTCATGTTATACATTAAGTTCGATTGCCCAATATATTTACGGGTGGTGTGGTCATAATCTCATTCAAGCGTAGCGTGTATTAAATTATTAATATTGTTACTTAATGGAGGCCCAATGGCCCATGACTAGTCTATTTATTTGACTTTCATTTTCATTCCATGGTCTGCATTCAATATCATTTTCCGACTACATTCATTTTAAATTAAGCTTTCAAAATAAAACGTGTTATGTATGTAAGCGTATTAACGAAAGCAATTCAATTTAGACTCATCAAATTACACGAGAATGCACTAGTTACAATGCTTAAATCTGATTCAAACGCTCCCCTTTTTGGATAATCCGAGTCAGAAAAAACTTCACTCGTTTACCGTTTAAGTCAACAAACCAACTAACTTGCAAATTATGTCTAATCAAGTACGAGTATATATTTAGTTTATAATAGTTTTCAAAAGATGGATTCGGTACATACTACATAGGTAAGTAGGTTTCTTTCTACACTTGAACAGTTGAACTCCCAACTATCTTATACGGCCTGAGTAACATTTTACAAGTGATCCTTGAGCTTGATTCCATGCATGCTATTCAGATGACTCGTAGATATCAGCTTTATGGCAACCGAACTACGTACTTTGTTAACAAAAGAAATGCATCTTTGCGTGGGATGTTTTATCCTTTTATGCATATATTTGAAACATGACAGCGCTTTATGATGAGATACATACATTCTAAATTATTCAGTTGGGTTGAAGAGCGATAATATAAAAAGGAACAGCTACATTATCTCAAAGACTTGAAAGTAAAGAAAAGGAAGAATGAACTGGAGAATACTTTATAGTAATGAAACATTTCAATTCGTATACGAAGTAAAAAATATCTTGAGAGTAACAAACTACAGTATAAAAAAAAATAAATAATAATTCAACTGTCACAAGTTTAGCCTGTTTTGATCTGTTCCCCAACTCAGTCATTTTGCTTTCAAAGGCGTGTGCAACAACAACAACAACAACAACAACAACAACAACAACAACAACAACAACAACAACAACAACAACAACAACAACAACAACAACAACAACAACAACAACAACAACAACAACAACAACAACAACAACAACAACAACAACAACAACAACAACAACAACAACAACAACAACAACAACAACAACAACAACAACAACAACAACAACAACAACAACAACAACAACAACAACAACAACAACAACAACAACAACAACAACAACAACAACAACAACAACAACAACAACAACAACAACAACAACAACAACAACAACAACAACAACAACAACAACAACAACAACAACAACAACAACAACAACAACAACAACAACAACAACAACAACAACAACAACAACAACAACAACAACAACAACAACAACAACAACAACAACAACAACAACAACAACAACAACAACAACAACAACAACAACAACAACAACAACAACAACAACAACAACAACAACAACAACAACAACAACAACAACAACAACAACAACAACAACAACAACAACAACAACAACAACAACAACAACAACAACAACAACAACAACAACAACAACAACAACAACAACAACAACAACAACAACAACAACAACAACAACAACAACAACAACAACAACAACAACAACAACAACAACAACAACAACAACAACAACAACAACAACAACAACAACAACAACAACAACAACAACAACAACAACAACAACAACAACAACAACAACAACAACAACAACAACAACAACAACAACAACAACAACAACAACAACAACAACAACAACAACAACAACAACAACAACAACAACAACAACAACAACAACAACAACAACAACAACAACAACAACAACAACAACAACAACAACAACAACAACAACAACAACAACAACAACAACAACAACAACAACAACAACAACAACAACAACAACAACAACAACAACAACAACAACAACAACAACAACAACAACAACAACAACAACAACAACAACAACAACAACAACAACAACAACAACAACAACAACAACAACAACAACAACAACAACAACAACAACAACAACAACAACAACAACAACAACAACAACAACAACAACAACAACAACAACAACAACAACAACAACAACAACAACAACAACAACAACAACAACAACAACAACAACAACAACAACAACAACAACAACAACAACAACAACAACAACAACAACAACAACAACAACAACAACAACAACAACAACAACAACAACAACAACAACAACAACAACAACAACAACAACAACAACAACAACAACAACAACAACAACAACAACAACAACAACAACAACAACAACAACAACAACAACAACAACAACAACAACAACAACAACAACAACAACAACAACAACAACAACAACAACAACAACAACAACAACAACAACAACAACAACAACAACAACAACAACAACAACAACAACAACAACAACAACAACAACAACAACAACAACAACAACAACAACAACAACAACAACAACAACAACAACAACAACAACAACAACAACAACAACAACAACAACAACAACAACAACAACAACAACAACAACAACAACAACAACAACAACAACAACAACAACAACAACAACAACAACAACAACAACAACAACAACAACAACAACAACAACAACAACAACAACAACAACAACAACAACAACAACAACAACAACAACAACAACAACAACAACAACAACAACAACAACAACAACAACAACAACAACAACAACAACAACAACAACAACAACAACAACAACAACAACAACAACAACAACAACAACAACAACAACAACAACAACAACAACAACAACAACAACAACAACAACAACAACAACAACAACAACAACAGCAACAACAACAGCAACAACAACAACAACAACAACAACAACAACAACAACAACAACAACAACAACAACAACAACAACAACAACAACAACAACAACAACAGATGAATGTGTAGCAGATAGATGACTCGAGTTGTTACAAATATGATCTGCCAATGATCCTATTGAATTATGAGTAATTTGAGAACCTACGAATGAGTTTGGGCCTCCATTGGACCCGTATGAGGTTTTCCAAGTTGGTACCAGCTTTAAGATCAAGTCATCAATCAGCTTGGCTATGAAAGCAACATCTTGATGTAACAAGTCTAGTTGTTCAACCATTTCTTGAGCTATTGAATGTACAGTGTCAGAGTTTATATAGAACGTGAACCGGATTTTATTCACTTTACCTGTTATGTTAAACAAAAATTGGAATCAACCCTTTAATTAATACAAAAAAGATTTCCTCTTTCTTAAGAAAATAAACATGAAATTCTTACCACTGTGATCAATAATTCTCAAGTTTAAATAGATGGAATCATCACCGTTTTTCTTGCCTTTCACTTTGAAATGGTATCTCTCATTAACACTCTGCATCTCAACTAATGAAACACGAGGCCTTCCAATGGTGCCAGTAACACATGGTAGCCTTTTGCCGACTTGTATCTCCATGGATGATTTCGTAATTTCTGGAGAGAACAATGGATCTTTGAGAAGTTCTGTTGCAGACAATCGTTGAGAGGCTGGACCCAAACATTTTTCTATGAACTGTTTCACTTGGGGGTCTTTTACTTGTGCAAGACCAGCTGGCTTTATACCCTAAAACACATCAACATCAATTAAGATTTCTGTGTGTATCAAATTATCTATAACACCATCAATACTATAGTTAATTGTTAGACGGAACTTACAGAAGTGACTTTTCTATATATTTGTGCTTGATTTTTGCATTCCTTGTATGGATATTCACAAATAATCAACTCTAACAAGCACATTCCAAACGAATATATGTCGACCAGTTCATTGTATTCCTCGTCATAGAGCTCTGGAGCCATGAACTCAGGGGTTCCTACAAGAGAGATAGCGTTACCCATTATGTCTGGTTTTAATGAACTAAAGCAAGATAAACCAATAAACTAAATACCAATCAAGCTTTTAGCTGTAGGTTGTATCATCGAGGTAGCCAATCCCAAATCTCCGATTTTTACTTCTCCATGATTTCCATTGACAAAAATATTGTCACATTTTAAATCTCTATGAATAATAGGCGGATCATGACTGTGGAGATAAGCTAAGCCTTCGAGGATCTGCCTTGCCCAGTTCTTAATAGCCTTGAGATCAACACTTTTGTGTTTATGACGGTATCTAAATTCAAACACACATATATACATGGTTTAATTAAATACCTTATAACGCTCGACCAATTCAAATAGAAGGATGCCTATACAAGACTTACTGTCTCAAATTCCCCGAAGTGAATAATTCTGTTATAATGTTGACATTTCTTTTCTCTTTGTCTATCCAAGAGAAATACGACTTCATTACGTTGTCATGTTTTAGAGTTTTAAGTAAGTGAACCTCATAATACAATCTCTCCAATTGTTCTTGTGATTGTAATGTATAATCCAGACTCACTTGGTTCCAAGCAACTTCTATTCCCTTAACCTCATCAAATCCCTTGTATCTATCAACGTCAGAAAAAAGTTAAACCGCAATAAAAATTATCTTTCGCTATAAGAAAGTTCAACATGCTCGTTGTAGGTGAGTTTAATAATCATACACAGTCTTGAATGCTCCTCTCCCAAGCACTTCATTATACTGATGAAAGCAAAAACAATATATGAATATATTTTCAAACTTCTAAGAGATCAAATATCACAATATAATTATAAACTATAAATCTATACATTGCAACATATAATATATATTGAATAGCGATAATACATCTAAACTAATTCTACCCGGACATAACGATTGTTAGGACTTATTTCAACGATGCATGTATCTGCAGGCAAGGTTTGCTGATATAGATTTGATTTATGTTCGATTTCTTGAAGCAAATTGTTTATGGACAACAAGAATCCCACTTGATAATCCATGATGTTCTCACGAAGAACACAATATATGAAACAAGACTAAATTATCTGGTAACATTAATGTTTGAAATTTTAGGTCAATTTCAACAAAATTCATGTTCAAATTTCTTTAAACATTATTGTTTTCTATACAAGATATATTCATTATTGTTATGTAAAACTAGATATAAAATTTATAAAACATAAAAAGGTTGCAGCTTGGCTTAGGGGGCTAGAATCAAGGGAAAATATGTTCCCTGGAAATCAAGCCCCCCTTCTGGTGCCAAAATTATTCAGTCGAGACTGGATGAAATTAAGGATTGTAATTAACGAACGTAATTTTTTATTCGAAGGTTAATAAACGTGCATGTAGTTAATTAGAAACCCTAATCCAAATTCCAAAGATTGATATCTTTGCTAAAACGTTCCACAGAGTTTTGTAAATCACATTATCGCCCCTTAAGTTTTTAGTACTTTTGTCTCTAATGAATATTTTGATATGGGGTATATATTTTTAGGAAAATGATAATGACAGCCCTAAAGAGATTATAATGTGGCTGTACAATTAATGAAACCTCCTTGCTTTTCGTTCTTCGTTTGGTAACCTAACCAATACCTTCACTAATTTGAAGAATATGAAGAATTACTAATATGTTGTGTTTCATATATACGTTCACTAAATTCTTATGGGTTGCAATCATTAATCAACTCAGCCCATATATAGTTTGGAATTTAGATGTGAAATCTTAATTGCCAAAGTAACAGGCCCGGATGACAATAGGTTTTGATATCTTCTTTGCTGTGTGATTCATTATGCTAAAATGGCATGAACAGTGTAAGCTATGTGACATTTTATTATATTTTGTGTAAGTGTGTATATTATATATTTGTAGAAGCAACTATATATGCAAAATAAATGTTACTTGTATGAGAACGTCTTACTTGATCAGCTTCAAACAAGCCAGGGTTGATGCATTTTCATCAAGAACACTCTGTAACTCTGTTAACATTTCTTCAACTGAAGTCAAAAACATATTCCTAAATAACAAAAAATTATTGTTTTTAGGCGCTGAAAGACGATACTTCATACTTGTCGGAGCAAAGATATACTCTGGCCCGCCGTCATGACCGCAGCCTGAAAAGGAAATCTAGAAGTCTTAAAGCTCTTACTCATTTCATGTCCTCCAGTTGTATTGTACTAATACTAGCACCCCACGCAACAAAAGTTCTCATTCATAAATGCAGATAAAGCCTCTGAACACAGAGTCTCTTTACAGAACAAATTTGTATTAGGATGATCTGGTGAGTGCAAATACCGTTTGAGTCGGTTCTTGTTTGTATTTTCCGGCATTATAAACCAACAACATCAGTTGACGGTTTTATCTAGAGGTAGTGATGATTTAGATCCAAGTACAAGATGGATAGATCTGATCTTGACGATATTCGGCACAAGTTTTTAGAGATACATCCGCATCTTGGCAGGCGAAATCCAAATTAAGGATGGTAAAGTTTGAACTCTATGATAAATTGCAGACATGACGGGTTATTTTTATAAATAAAGCTGTTATATTTATAAATGTGTTTTATATATCATCGTGTTTAATTAGTAAAAACAAAGTAATGAGAAAATGAAGAGGCATTGTTGAAATGAGTGTGTCAATTTAAAAGTACTAACGTGACACTAATATATATAACAAATTAAAACTGATGAGTAACTAATCTCGTGCCCATTTTGGAGGTGTCTAATCTTGTTTACTTAGATGGCAAAAAAAGAAGAAATACTGTTATGCCAAGTTGCGGTAGCCATAAATCCATCTGTCTCAATCCAGGGAAAGACTAAGAGGAAACATGTATAATGCTGTACCGCCTGTACGGGATACCAAGCGTAGTGCTCAAAATTTAGTGCAAGATGAGTCTATCTCCACTGAATGTTACATATATATAATAGAATATATACATACCATCTCTATAAAATACCTTTCTTCGGTAAAAATATATATATCGCTTTTGTCTTTAGCACATTGCCAAAAAAAAGGCAAAGAAAATTGAAATAAAAACATTAGAGAACAACCCAGGTAAGTTTTTGCCTCGGGACTACCTGTGTTAAACATGTACATAAACAGAGAGGCTGCTTATGCTTATGTTATCAGATCTTCACTTGACTTCTGTCAGAAAAGATGACGTGCAGTCAACGTTATATATAAATTCCTATACTTGTTGAAGGGCAATGATCACCTTTTCTTCATCCGAGACAGTCTTGCTAGTCGTCTGATTGTGTTTGGGCTTTGTTTCATCTTTTGGTTGTTTAAACTGAGCTGATTCTGCCAACTCTTCCACTGCTTTCACCATATTTTCTTCTATCCTTGATGCGGTTTCAATCAATAAAGATGCAAAACTCACAACTGGGATGACTTCTATCAGGGGCATTACTGTAATGTCACTTGCAGCCACCTCTTTCTTCTCTATCTGATCATTTGGCTGGATCAACAAATCTGGAAGGGATTTTAAATCATTTTGTAACTCCAGAACGGCATTCTTCATATCTTGAACTGCCATACCTATCTTTGCTGATCTTGTCATTGTACTTACGATCGTTGCCAATTCTCTCATTACTTCAGATGAGCTTGAGCTTAAGTTCATGCATGCTGAATCAAGATGGTTCTTTATTGAATCCGGGACCTGTTTTCACAACAATATTATTTAGATATTTCTTCAACTTTATGTATAAAAGTTGATAAAGTTTGAATAACTCAAGGGTTTGGATTTACCTGACTTCTGGAATCCAAGCAACTCTTGAGGGTTTCAATGCAATATGCGCAACTGCGTGATGATGCACCTACTTTTAGATATTTCTTCCATGGATGCCTGAAATTGAATCGCCCGTGTGCAGGCTCCCATCTAGCAAAATTTGCCATGGATTCCTCTGAGGCTTTTGAATTCAGCACACATTTATACCCTTCCAAATTTTTCTTAGATTCCTCGTCGTCATGACCAAAGTACTCGGCTACACAACCTTTAAGAAGGAATAAAATGATGATTAAAATCTGGAAAATATAGGGATTATAAGTCATTTTGCAATGATATATATTATTGGCATGTTAGAAGTACTTACAATCTAAAGATTTTGCAAGCTTATCCATGTTACGTGGGATCAGAAGGTGGAGCTCCAAACCAGCCCAAACAGGAAAAACGAGCATACTCGTGATAATGCACAAACAAGTCCCTATGATTATTGTTGATAGTCTTTCATGAGCCACCTGTAGAAGATGGTCAACACGATAGCCCGAGACTGAGACCAGACTGTATGTAAGAATGAAGATGGTGCAACCATAGTCGAATCTAGCTTTCACCACCGGGATAAATCTTGAAAAGGTTGTAGCAGAAGCTGTAAAGAAAATATTCAGTTAGTGGAAAATTGATTAAACAAAATGGCTAGTCAGACAAAAAAATTTGATGATTTCGCTTCTTGATCATGTTACCTAATATGAAAAGAGATATTCCCATGATATATGGCTCGAATTGGTGCCCTGACTTGCTAGCAATCCAATGAACCCCAAGTGCAAGAAATCCAGCAAGAGAAGTGGCACATATTCTGTTCAAACACTTGTACAATGTTCCACCTACAACATTTATACACATTAGCATTTTTCTTAAATTTTCCCTTTTGAAGTTATAAAACAAAGATTGGTTTTGAAAGTGTGTTAAATATTGAAAGACCTACCAACAGTATATTCGAAGACAACAACGACAGTCATAACAGCCCAAATGGCACTCCCACCGACACCATCGTACAAAGGTCTCATGTAGTAAAACATCGACACGACCATTAAAGCTACCCCTACTTTAAGACAATGGTAAAACTTTCTAGGGTCTTCAACTCCTAAATTCCATGCCTTTTTAAAGAACATCCAAACTCTCATCATAAAGCCCACCACCAAACCCTTTAATCGGTCTAATAATCTCATCACTCCATACTTGTGTTCTGGCTCAAGCACCACAGATGATCCATCTTCCACCTTGATTCTCCACTCGATTCCACTTTTCTTAGACATTTTTACAAAATAATGTGGCAAAAAAAATGTGACAGTGGAGAGTAGCAGGAGGACCCTGAAGAGAATGCTGTCAAATGTCAGATATGTTAATGCTTTTGATTGATTTGCTAATGACATAGGCTGTATTTATACCAACTATTTGCTAATATCTTTCTATAAATAGAACAATATTTTAAAAATAGAGGAAGCTTTTCGCTACGGCTAAAAAAATCATCCTGCATCATCTTTTCTGGTTGGGTAGGTCAAGATATATGTCACTAATTTTGTATGATCTCTAACAATGCTCAACACTCACAAAGCACTACAAATCAATATTGTATCATTACGTAATGCACTAGTTAACGTTGATTTCCTCCAAGGATGAGATATATTATAAAAGCTGATCACTTGCATAGTTGCATGGGTTGAGCTTCATTTTTCCCCGAGAAAATTACATTTTTCGTCCCTCAACTTGGCAAATTTCACAGTTTTGACCCTAAAGTGAATTAATTACAAAAAAACCCCTAAAGTTGTGTTTTTTTCATTTTGGTCCCTAAAGTTGTATATGTTTTCACTTTTGGTCCCTAAAGTTGTATATGTTTTCACTTTTGGTCCCTAAAGTTGTATATTTTTCATTTTGGTCCCTAAAGTTGTATATGTTTTCACTTTTGGTCCCTAAAGTTGTATATTTTTCATTTTGGTCCCTAAAGTTGTATATGTTTTCACTTTTGGTCCCTAAAGTTGTATATTTTTCATTTTGGTCCCTAAAGTTGTATATGTTTTCACTTTTGGTCCCTAAAGTTGTATATTTTTCATTTTGGTCCTAAAGTTGTATATGTTTTCACTTTTGGTCCCTAAAGTTGTATATTTTTCATTTTGGTCCTAAAGTTGTATATGTTTTCACTTTTGGTCCCTAAAGTTGTATATTTTTCATTTTGGTCCCTAAAGTTGTATATGTTTTCACTTTTGGTCCCTAAAGTTGTATATGTTTTCATTTTGGTCCCTAAAGTTGTATATTTTTCATTTTGGTCCCTAAAGTTGTATATGTTTTCACTTTTGGTCCCTAAAGTTGTATATGTTTTCATTTTGGTCCCTAAAGTTGTATATGTTTTCATTTTGGTCCCTAAAGTTGTATATTTTTCATTTTGGTCCTAAAGTTGTATATGTTTTCACTTTTGGTCCCTAAAGTTGTATATGTTTTCACTTTTGGTCCCTAAAGTTGTATATTTTTCATTTTGGTCCCTAAAGTTGTATATGTTTTCATTTTGGTCCCTAAAGTTGTATATTTTTCATTTTGGTCCCTAAAGTTGTATATGTTTTCACTTTTGGTCCCTAAAGTTGTATATTTTTCATTTTGGTCCCTAAAGTTGTATATGTTTTCACTTTTGGTCCCTAAAGTTGTATATGTTTTCATTTTGGTCCCTAAAGTTGTATATGTTTTCATTTTGGTCCCTAAAGTTGTATATGTTTTCATTTTGGTCCCTAAAGTTGTATATTTTTCATTTTGGTCCTAAAGTTGTATATGTTTTCACTTTTGGTCCCTAAAGTTGTATATTTTTCATTTTGGTCCCTAAAGTTGTATATGTTTTCACTTTTGGTCCCTAAAGTTGTATATTTTTCATTTTGGTCCCTAAAGTTGTATATGTTTTCACTTTTGGTCCCTAAAGTTGTATATGTTTTCATTTTGGTCCCTAAAGTTGTATATTTTTCATTTTGGTCCCTAAAGTTGTATATGTTTTCACTTTTGGTCCCTAAAGTTGTATATTTTTCATTTTGGTCCCTAAAGTTGTATATGTTTTCACTTTTGGTCCCTAAAGTTGTATATTTTTCATTTTGGTCCTAAAGTTGTATATGTTTTCACTTTTGGTCCCTAAAGTTGTATATGTTTTCATTTTGGTCCCTAAAGTTGTATATTTTTCATTTTGGTCCCTAAAGTTGTATATGTTTTCACTTTTGGTCCCTAAAGTTGTATATTTTTCATTTTGGTCCCTAAAGTTGTATATGTTTTCACTTTTGGTCCCTAAAGTTGTATATTTTTCATTTTGGTCCCTAAAGTTGTATATGTTTTCACTTTTGGTCCCTAAAGTTGTATATTTTTCATTTTGGTCCCTAAAGTTGTATATGTTTTCACTTTTGGTCCCTAAAGTTGTATATTTTTCATTTTGGTCCTAAAGTTGTATATGTTTTCACTTTTGGTCCCTAAAGTTGTATATGTTTTCATTTTGGTCCCTAAAGTTGTATATTTTTCATTTTGGTCCTAAAGTTGTATATGTTTTCACTTTTGGTCCCTAAAGTTGTATATTTTTCATTTTGGTCCCTAAAGTTGTATATGTTTTCACTTTTGGTCCCTAAAGTTGTATATGTTTTCATTTTGGTCCTAAAGTTGTATATGTTTTCATTTTGGTCCCTTAAAGTTGTATATTTTTCATTTTGGTCCCTAAAGTTGTATATGTTTTCATTTTGGTCCCTAAAGTTGTATATGTTTTCACTTTTGGTCCCTAAAGTTGTATATGTTTTCATTTTGGTCCTAAAGTTGTATATGTTTTCACTTTTGGTCCCTAAAGTTGTATATGTTTTCACTTTTGGTCCCTAAAGTTGTATATTTTTCATTTTGGTCCCTAAAGTTGTATATGTTTTCACTTTTGGTCCCTAAAGTTGTATATTTTTCATTTTGGTCCCTAAAGTTGTATATGTTTTCACTTTTGGTCCCTAAAGTTGTATATTTTTCATTTTGGTCCCTAAAGTTGTATATGTTTTCACTTTTGGTCCCTAAAGTTGTATATGTTTTCACTTTTGGTCCCTAAAGTTGTATATTTTTCATTTTGGTCCCTAAAGTTGTATATGTTTTCACTTTTGGTCCCTAAAGTTGTATATTTTTCATTTTGGTCCCTAAAGTTGTATATGTTTTCACTTTTGGTCCCTAAAGTTGTATATTTTTCATTTTGGTCCCTAAAGTTGTATATGTTTTCACTTTTGGTCCCTAAAGTTGTATATTTTTCATTTTGGTCCCTAAAGTTGTATATGTTTTCACTTTTGGTCCCTAAAGTTGTATATGTTTTCACTTTTGGTCCCTAAAGTTGTATATTTTTCATTTTGGTCCCTAAAGTTGTATATGTTTTCACTTTTGGTCCCTAAAGTTGTATATGTTTTCACTTTTGGTCCCTAAAGTTGTATATTTTTCATTTTGGTCCCTAAAGTTGTATATGTTTTCACTTTTGGTCCCTAAAGTTGTATATTTTTCATTTTGGTCCCTAAAGTTGTATATGTTTTCACTTTTGGTCCCTAAAGTTGTATATTTTTCATTTTGGTCCCTAAAGTTGTATATGTTTTCACTTTTGGTCCCTAAAGTTGTATATTTTTCATTTTGGTCCCTAAAGTTGTATATGTTTTCACTTTTGGTCCCTAAAGTTGTATATTTTTCATTTTGGTCCCTAAAGTTGTATATGTTTTCACTTTTGGTCCCTAAAGTTGTATATTTTTCATTTTGGTCCCTAAAGTTGTATATGTTTTCACTTTTGGTCCCTAAAGTTGTATATTTTTCATTTTGGTCCCTAAAGTTGTATATGTTTTCACTTTTGGTCCCTAAAGTTGTATATTTTTCACTTTTGGTCCCTAAAGTTGTATATTTTTCATTTTGGTCCCTAAAGTTGTATATGTTTTCACTTTTGGTCCCTAAAGTTGTATATTTTTCACTTTTGGTCCCTAAAGTTGTATATGTTTTCACTTTTGGTCCCTAAAGTTGTATATTTTTCACTTTTGGTCCCTAAAGTTGTATATGTTTTCATTTTGGTCCCTAAAGTTGTATATTTTTCACTTTTGGTCCCTAAAGTTGTATATGTTTTCACTTTTGGTCCCTAAAGTTGTATATTTTTCACTTTTGGTCCCTAAAGTTGTATATGTTTTCACTTTTGGTCCCTAAAGTTGTATATTTTTCACGTTTTTGGTCCCTAAAGTTGTATATGTTTTCACTTTTGGTCCCTAAAGTTGTATATTTTTCACGTTTTTGGTCCCTAAAGTTGTATATGTTTTCACTTTTGGTCCCTAAAGTTGTATATGTTTTCATTTTGGTCCCTAAAGTTGTATATTTTTCACTTTTGGTCCCTAAAGTTGTATATGTTTTCACTTTTGGTCCCTAAAGTTGTATATTTTTCATTTTGGTCCCTAAAGTTGTATATGTTTTCACTTTTGGTCCCTAAAGTTGTATATTTTTCACTTTTGGTCCCTAAAGTTGTATATTTTTCATTTTGGTCCCTAAAGTTGTATATGTTTTCACTTTTGGTCCCTAAAGTTGTATATTTTTCACTTTTGGTCCCTAAAGTTGTATATGTTTTCACTTTTGGTCCCTAAAGTTGTATATTTTTCACTTTTGGTCCCTAAAGTTGTATATGTTTTCATTTTGGTCCCTAAAGTTGTATATTTTTCACTTTTGGTCCCTAAAGTTGTATATGTTTTCACTTTTGGTCCCTAAAGTTGTATATTTTTCACTTTTGGTCCCTAAAGTTGTATATTTTTCATTTTGGTCCCTAAAGTTGTATATGTTTTCACTTTTGGTCCCTAAAGTTGTATATTTTTCTCTTTTTCCCCCTAAATCTTTAGGTAAAGCCATCTTTACTATTTATTACTTCCTGTATCTTTGTAAAAGGTTTGTCATAAAATAAAATTCATCTAACCGGCTTTCGTGTAAAAGGAGATAATATATAAGTTTAGGAAATGAGCCACCACAGGTTATAAGCAAACCACAGATCAAAATTGAAAGTGATGTCAATGAATAGACCCTTAGAAGCTCAATTAGCACACCTCTAGTTATTTCAAGGCACTTGTCGATATATTTTAGTAACTTCTTTTCACCATACACTTGTACCATAGCTTTATTGATTATTGAGATCTTTTTCTTAAATCTGAACAACTCCGAATCTTTTGTACGCTTATATGAGTATGCACGTAGTTTACAGGTTAAATGCTGATTAGATTATGCTTTTAGATTTAGAAGGTTAATGGGATCCTAGACATAATTTCTTTTACTAATCTATGTGTGTCAAAAATAAGGGACCACTTATGTGAATAGATTAAGGTTTAGTTTAGAGTTTTGTATGTATAATATGAAAATATACAAGTGTATATATGAAAAACCAACTGTGTTCTATCAATATGTGTTCATAAAGATCTTGGGCAACAGTTTACAGGTTAGGTGCTGATTAGATTATGCATCTATCTTTAGAGGGTTAATGGGATCCTAGACATAGTTTCTTTTATTGATATGTAGATATATACTTACTATAGTCTTTTCCCAACATAAATTGATCAAAGGAACTTCAAAAATGTAAAATATTTCTTGTCATAGAAAAAGACAGCATCATAAAGTTGTCTTTACACTAAATTTTTTAGTGCAATATTCTATCTGATCTCATTCAATATTAAACTGTATAAGCATTTTGGATATATTTAAAAAGGAAACGGAATTAGGTCATGAATGGTAAGTCTCCTATTTAACAAAGTTTTGTAATAGTTAGTAAGTTTATTTCATTGGTTTGTTTGGCCTATTCACTATGCAATGGGCAAACCACTTATCTAGCCTTTATGCACTAACTTGAAAGGCAAACCCATGTATCAAAAGCAGAGTCTAACCTTCGAATTCCGTCCCTACACTTGAGCCTTGTCTGCAAGTTTAGCTCCTTGGGAATTTATATTACACTTTTATCCAAAATCCACTATCAATGTCTTGTTTGTGACTTTCAACTAGTTTCAAGCTAACAGCGTTAAAGAATATCTGTTAACTGATCGATGCTATGGGTACAAATTACAATGCTTAATTGTGATCACAGGGTATAAAAAATTTTTTGACTCGCCGTTTTCATGTTTAACATGTTTTGATTTGAGATCTTGATTTGATATGGGCTGGAAAAGCTTTTATGTGTATGTGGGCGTAAACTCATATGCAGAACAATGAAGATGAATGATAATGAAGATTGGTTGTACGTAATATCTGTAGTAAGACCAAATAACCATTACTTTTTAGACATGTACAAGAAACATGTGTAGTGTAATGATACAGATTCATTGGCTGGTTGCATAGTTCGAGACTAAAACGGAACAAAATAGTCGAATTTTGTTTATCAAAAGAGGCAAAAACGATACTTTATAGACTAAACTTGCAAATTGAGAGCAAGCCCCAGATTTGGGTTATGCTCAAAAGCAAGTCTTCTACTTTTCACACTGTGTTTCATCCTTGGATTATTTTAAAGTGATATCTCTTTCAAATATTCCACCTTAACATATATTAGCATTATATCACCAATAAAAAGGCAGAATAAGGTCTTGTACCTTTGTCCTGTCTACATCCATAGTAGGTACATTCTTGCATTTTCACTTTTCATATGAACAAATCATATTTTTTAACTTTGCCTTTTTTCATTTTTGATGGCTGAGATTTAAGTATATTTTCTAGCACTAGAGCACTGATGCTATCAAATTAAAAAAAATACAACATGGCTAGCACACAATACACATATAATTAAGGATGATTTTAGTGCATAAATTTGGTAGACGCGTCTTCTTTTTCATTTTTTAGGATATTTTTAGGCTGCATGACACGTCTTTACATTATTATATAGAGATGTTCTGGGTTGCATGCACGTTATGGGGACGATTGTCTGTGTTTCAATGGTAATCTGAGCTGCAAGAAACCTAATCTCATGTTTCTTTGTGTATTTACGTGTAAACATTGTGTGAAAGACTGAAAGTATTAACACTGATTCAAACAGCAACCAAAGCCCATATATACAGAGTGGCTATCAGCCTCCAATTGATATTGGTTTTTTTTTTTTTTTGGGTAATGGGATACCCCTATGAATTTTATACCAACAACACAATGTTACAGTACAAGTAATGTGGTTGAAATACCACATTAGTTCACATACGACATTCCGTATGATTACAGCCACCTATCTTAGCACAACCAAATAAATCTGATCCTAACCTACATTAGGCAATTAATAGTGATAACAGCATAAATACTACATAGGAAAAGAAAGAAGCTAAACCATATTCGCCTTTGGTATCTTCCAATCTTCCAATAACCTCAAGTTGGCAGCCGTTTTTTTTAATTTCAATGAAACAAGCTTTAGTCGAGTGGTTTCGACAATGAGATCACGAATCTGAAAGATAGTCCTACTCTTGCTTGTAAACATTCTATTATTTCGTTCTTGCCACACGAAATATGTTGTTGCCCCCACCAAAATTCTTCCAATAACACTTTGTACTGAGATGGCTTTAGACAAGGTATTCAGCCCCTCAATGATGTCTTCCCATTTTGCGGATACATGTTGCATTCTAGCCATTGGCTTGACAAGTGTCCACACCTGAGAAGCATAAGAACACTCAAAAAATAAATGGTTACGCGAGTCTGGGCCATGCTTGCAGAGCGAGCAACACATTAAGTTTAAGTTTGTTGCACTTCCTACATCCCATGGCCTAAGCCTGTCTTGAGTCTTCAGCTTGTTCTTCAAAATGAGCCACATGTTGAAAGAGTGGCGAGGGATACATTGAGAAAACCATACCAGCTTCACCCAAGGTACTTGGGCATGACTATGGCGAATGGTGTCCCATACAACAGTTGCCGAGTAAAAAACCTCATTATTACTTTTGTCTTTCCAAACTAGAACATCTTGCTGGTCGGAGGACAAGTGTGGAGTAGTTATTAGAACCGGGAACATGTCCTTACAAGCACTCAGCCATTTCCAACATCCGTCATTAATCATATCACTTACAGAAGCTTGTAATGAGAAACCGCTACTAGTAATAGTTCGAGGGGTGAGGTACTGACTTAGTGGACAAGCCACGTTCCATCTATCAAACCAAACGGAGGTACTATGGCCATTACCAATGCGAGTCCTTATGTGGGGACGAATTAAGTCTCTCAATTGGAGCTTCTTTCTCCACCCCCAACTCATACTCGATTGTGGACTAACATCCTAAAAAATTCTACCCTTTAGCTTGTATGCATACACCCATTTTACCCATAAAGTATTTTTTTCATTCAACAAACACCAAATTTGGGCTGACATTAATGCAGTGTTCATATCAGCAATTCTACGGATGCCCAATCCCCCCTCGTTTTTTGGGAGACAAACAGAATTCCAATCAACACGAGCCTTACCATTCCCCATTGCGCCTTTGTTCCATAAAAACTTTCGCATCTTTTTTTCAAGATCATGAATAATTCTTGCAGGAAGTACGAAAACAGATGCCCAATAAATGTGTAAAGAGGACAAGATAGACCTGATCAGTTGTACTCGGCCTGCAAAGGAAAGCGTTTTATTCCTCCAATCATCGATACGCTTTTCCATCCTTTCAACCAGTATATTGCAGTCCTTGTAGCGGAGCCGAGTGGAGATTAGGGGCACTCCAAGGTACTTGATTGGGAGTTGACCCTCTTCAAAAGGCATGATACCCAAAATGGAGTTCTTCACATGATTCGCCACGTTGCAAAAAAAGACTGTGCTTTTAGCTAAACTCGGCACAAGCCCAGAGACCTCTTTAAAGGCCTTTAACGAGTTCATTATCACCTCTACAGAATTGATATCCCCACGTGCAAATAAAAAAGGTCATCTGCAAAGCAAAGGTTTATGATCTTTTGTTTTTCACATCTAATATGGAATCGAAAGTTTAATGAATTGTGAACCATCAGTTGCAGCTGGAGGGTTAGCACCTCCATAACGAGGGTGAATAAGTAAGGTGACATAGGGTCACCTTGCCTCAGTCCGCGTTTACCTTTAAAGTAACCATACAAGTTTCCGTTAATACTTAGTGAGAAAGAGGTGCTAGTTATACAAGCCATAATCCACCTAATATCTGTTCAAATAAACAAGTTTAACTTTATTCTAATTAAGTTTTATGTTTTAATTGTAGTATTATAAAGTTAAGGGACTGCTCGTGACAAAAGTCTAAAGTTGTTGATGTTGAGGGGCTGAAATGATTAATGCAGAAGATAAAGGACTGATGCTGTTCAAGGATGAATCTTGAATGTGTATATAAATACACATCTGCTTCAATTAGGGTTTCTTAACCCCATTATCTATCACACATATATTCTCTCTTTTTCTGCTCTTTATATTCGATTTGTAATAATCTGTATATCAATTTGATATACATATTTCTGTTGTTATTCTGATCATCATCCTGGTGATTAGATTCTTATTGTATTGTTTAATTCTGAATATTAATAATAATAAATAATAATAATAATAATCTTACAAATATTATTGTAAGATCTATTTTCTGTTGGATTTATTACATGGTATCAAAGCCAAGTTCCCTAATCGGTGGTTATTGATTCGATTATTGTTCGATTTAATCAGATCTAGGGCGTATTCTCTTCGGAACCCTAGATTTTTGATTTTAGGGTTTGTTCATCTGGAAACCTCGATCTAAGTTCTTCCGCTGTGTTTCTGGTTGTTTTGCCTAATTTTTCCTTTGACTAAGTGAATCAAGGAAAATTAGGGTTTTCTGATTTTGATTTCAGATCCTGATTGCTTCTCTTGACTAAGTGAATCAAGAGAGGGATTAGGGTTCCTCTACCATCAGCTTATAGCACTGTATTGTATCTCTTTCTCTTTATCTCTTATTAATTGCTTTTATCTGCTTATATTTTCTTCTCAAATTAATTTTTATATATATATATATATCAAATTTTTTCTCTCTTATTTCTCATAAAAACAATTGTGCTAATACTTGACCTGCCTTCATACGAGAGGTTAGGAATCCTGTCACTGGCACTCTTGTGAGATTAAGAGTTATTTTCTGCACAATCTTTTATTTGAGAAGTTAATATTTGTAGATTTCTTGTCTGTTAATGTGTGTTTTGCTTAATAATTAGTTTCTCTCTATCTGTTTATCTTAGATTACTTGTTACTCTGTTTGTGTGATTATTTGCTTCTTGATTGTTACTCTGTTAATATTTTTTTTTATGTTTTTATATATATTATCTGTCTATTTCTGTGATTACAATTGATTAAAATGGTGAATACTCCACCTGGTTCTGTTATTCATACTGGTAATACTCCTCCTGGTTCTGTTCATGGGGGTAATACTCCTCCACGTTCTGTGCATAATGAAGAATCTGATATTGAAACTGAATTTGAGATTACTAAGATAAGTAAATTAGATTTTGGTGATCCATTGTATCTGCATGCTAGTGACACTACTAGTACACCTTTAATTGGTTTTAAATTGCTTGGAACTGAAAATTATAAAGTATGGGCTTGTGCAATTGAATTGGCTTTGGAAACTAAGAATAAAACTGGATTTATTGATGGTACATGCTTAAAAAGTTTTGATAATCCTATTTTAGCTAAGCAATGGGATAGATGCAATGCTGTTGTTCTTAACTGGATTTTAGGTTGTGTTTCACAAGAATTATATCTAGGTCAAATTTATTCTAAAAATGCTTGTGTTGTTTGGCAAGAACTTAAAGATACTTATGATAAGGTTGATGGATCTGTTACTTTTAATTTGTATCAAAAGATTAATTGTCTTGCTCAAAATGGATCTTCTCTGTCTGACTATTATCATAAACTTTCTGCTTTATGGAAACAATTTGATGCTATGATTCATTTGCCTCCTTGTACTTGTGCTGCTGCTAGAGAACTTCAAAAACATGTTGATCTTATGAAACTTATGCAATTCTTAATAGGTCTTGATGATGTGTATATGTCTGTTAGAAGTAATTTGTTGACTAGAGATCCTTTACCTTCTGTGAAAACTGCTTATTCTGTTGTTTCTAGAGAGGAATCTCATAGAGGGGGGATAAATGATAAGTCTTATGTTGGAAATGCATCTGCATTTGTTGCTAGGTCTGGGTACAATTCCAGTAATCAAAAATTTTCTAAATCTACTAATAATTCTTTTGATTCTAAAAAGACTTTTGACAACAACTTTGAGTCAAGGAAAACTTATGATACTAATCAAAGGAATTTAAGACCTCCAAATCCAAATTTAAAATGTACTAATTGTCATAGAATTGGTCATACTATTGAAAGATGTTTTAAACTAGGTTATAAGTTTGGAGGAAAGTTTAATAGCAACAATGCAAATGCAGTCTCTTCTGCTAATGGTTCTTCTGGTTCTGTGACAAATATCAGTTCAAGTTCTTCCTCTGTTCCTTCTCTTACTTCAGAACAAGTCTCTAAATTACTTGGTTTGCTTGAATCTCAAAACACTTCTACCTTGAGTGCCAATATGGCAGGTATACCTATGTGCAGTAATAGTTGGTTTAATTTTAATTCTTTTGTGCTTAAAGCTATTATTGCATGGATTATGGATAGTGGTGCTAATCAACATATGACCATGACTGATGAAAATCTTACAGATGTAGTTGATGTTTCTGATTTAAATCTTAAAATTGGACATCCAAATGGAACTTGTGCTGTTGTTCAAAAGATAGGAAATCTTAAACTTAAAAATGGTGCAATTTTGTTTGATGTTCTTGTTGTGCCAGAATATTCTGTTAATTTGATGTCTGTTCACAAGTTATGTAGAGACAATAATTTGTATGTAGGTTTTGATCCTCATAAATGTTATATTCAGGATTTACCAAACAAGAATCTGCTGGGGACTGGTAATCAACAGGGTGGTTTATACATATATGATGATAATTCTGTGTGCTCTTCTGTGGTGTGCAATTCTGCTAGTCTTCCTTGTGAGTCAAAATTATTATGGCATTTAAGACTTGGTCATCCTGCTGACCCTGCCCTCTCTGTGTTTAAAAACAAATTAAATCTTGGTTCTGACAGTTTGGCTCCTTGTGATG
Source organism: Erigeron breviscapus (assembly GCA_034093135.1). Lineage (NCBI taxonomy): Eukaryota > Viridiplantae > Streptophyta > Magnoliopsida > Asterales > Asteraceae > Erigeron > Erigeron breviscapus. The sequence continues at coordinate 56,833,482 of CM067167.1, read as the reverse complement.
TTTGTCATAAGGCCAAACAAACAAGAGAACCTTTCCCTTTAAGTGAACATAAATCAAAATTTTTGGGAGATCTTATACATTTGGATGTTTGGGGGCCTTATAAAGTTACTAGTAAAGAAGGTTTCAAATATTTTCTAACTATAGTTGATGATTATACTAGAGCAGTTTGGACTTTTATGATGAAATCTAAAGTTGAAGTTTATGATCACTTAAAATCTTTTCTGGTTTTGATTAAAACTCAGTTTAATGTTCAAATTAAAACTATAAGGAGTGATAATGGTACTGAGTTTGTTAATAATCAAATGCATTCTATGTTCACTTCTTTGGGAATTGTTCATCAAACTTCTTGTTCTTATACTCCTCAACAGAATGGTATAGCTGAAAGGAAACATAGACACCTTCTTAATGTGGCTAGGTCTCTTATGTTTCAGGGGGAATTCCTTTGTATCTATGGAGTGATTGTGTCTTAACTGCTACCTATCTTATTAATAGAACTCCTTCCTCTATTCTAAAAGGCAAAACTCCTTATGAATTGGTGTTTAAAACTGAACCTTCTTTAAAACATCTTAGAGTATTTGGTTGTTTGTGTTTTGCTACAAAATTAAATATTTCTGATAAATTTGATACTAGGGCAGAAAAATGTATTTTGGTTGGCTATTCTAATTCAAAAAAGGGTTATAAACTCTTTAGTCTTGAAAGTAAATCTTATGTTTTTTCTAGAGATGTCAGATTTCATGAAAATATATTTCCTTTTACAATGAAAAATGATATGGTTGATTCTGTTAATAAAGAAGTAAATCAATTAAATTTCTTTGATCTTTATGATACACCAATTTCATATGATGAGAATAACCTTGAAAGTCCCAATGATGATGAGGAAGACAGAAATCTTGATTCTATCATTGGCAGTAAGTTCCAGAAGTCATATGGCAGTCTACCAAAGACTACCAGGAATTCTGTTGAGCAAGCAACTCTGATAGAAATTGATAATATAAATTCTGAGGGCATTTCTCAAGATGTTAATGATGGTCTTAGGAAATCTAATAGAAATAGACAATTGTCTACCAGATTGAAAGACTTTGAACTTGATGGCAAAGTTAAATATCCTTTAAACAAGGTGGTCAATTATGCTAACTTGAGTTCAGGTGTATATGCATTTGTATCTAATCTGAATAAAACTGTTGAACTATCTAACTTTTATGAGGCTGCAAGTAATCAACATTGGGTTGAAGCTATGAATGATGTAATGGAAGCCATAAATAGAAATGGTACTTGGGAAATAACTGATTTACCACCTAGGAGAGAACCCATAGGTTGTAAATGGATATATAGAATAAAATACAAGGCCTCTGGTGAGATTGAGAGATATAAAGCTAGATTAGTTGCAAAAGGTTTTAGTCAAAAGGCTGGCATTGATTTTGATGAAACATTCTCTCCTGTTGTTAAAATGGTAACTATAAGAACTTTGTTAACTATTGCTGTCTTTAATAAATGGCCTTTGTTTCAATTAGATGTCAATAATGCTTTCTTAAATGGTGATCTTAATGAAGAAGTATATATGCAGTTACCTCCTGGTTATTTTGATAAGAGTGATAAAAGAGTTTGTAGGTTAGTTAAATCTTTATATGGTTTAAAGCAGGCACCAAGACAATGGAATGAAAAATTATGTGGTGCCTTAACTGAGTATGGTTTTGTTCAAAGCAAATGTGACTATTCTTTATTTGTTAAATCTGATCAAAATGGTTTCATAGCTTTGCTTGTATATGTGGATGATATTGTAGTAACAGGAAGTAATATTCTTGAAATAAATAAAGTCAAAGAATTCTTAAATTCTAAATTCAAAATCAAAGACTTAGGAGTTCTTAAATATTTTTTGGGTATAGAAGTTTTGGAAACCAATGAAGGGTTGTGTTTAAATCAAAGAAAGTATTGTCTAGAATTGTTGAATGATTTTGGTTTGTTAGGTTGTAAACCTATCAAAACACCTCTTGAAGTAAATATGACTATGAAACATAATTCTGACTCTAAACCTCTTGAGAATGTTTCAGTTTATCAAAAGCTTATTGGTAAGCTCATCTATCTTACACTTACAAGACCTGACATATGTTATGTTGTTCAGTGTCTTAGTCAATTTATGCATGCTCCTCTTGTTGAGCATTTTCAGTTTGGTTTAAGAATTCTTAGATATCTTAAAGGTGCTCCTGGAAAAGGTATTCATATCAAAGGTTGTAAGTCTCCTCTTTTACTTGAAGCTTATGTTGATTCTGATTGGGCTAGATGCTTATCTACCAGAAAATCTATTACTGGTTATGCTGTTTATCTGGGAAATAATTTGATATCTTGGAAGAGTAAGAAACAGACTACAGTAGCTAAGTCCTCTGCAGAAGCAGAATATAGGGCATTAGCTGCTGTAACCTGTGAAATTATGTGGCTTTTAAATCTTTTAAAAGATCTTGGTTTTGATAAAAATATGTTGCCTGTTGTTGTACACTGTGATAGTAAATCTGCAATGCAAATTGCTGCAAATCCTGTCTTTCATGAAAGAACAAAACATTTTGAAATAGATTTGCATTTTGTTAGAGAAAAAATTTCTGCTGGCATTATTAAACCTCTAAAAATTGAATCTGCTGCTAACATAGCAGATTTATTTACAAAAAGCCTTACATTCAAACAACATCAATATCTTTGTGGGCATCTTGGTTTTCTGGATATGTTCAAAGTTAAACTTGAGGGGGGATGTTCAAATAAACAAGTTTAACTTTATTCTAATTAAGTTTTATGTTTTAATTGTAGTATTATAAAGTTAAGGGACTGCTCGTGACAAAAGTCTAAAGTTGTTGATGTTGAGGGGCTGAAATGATTAATGCAGAAGATAAAGGACTGATGTTGTTCAAGGATGAATCTTGAATGTGTATATAAATACACATCTGCTTCAATTAGGGTTTCTTAACCCCATTATCTATCACACATATATTCTCTCTTTTTCTGCTCTTTATATTCGATTTGTAATAATCTGTATATCAATTTGATATACATATTTCTGTTGTTATTCTGATCATCATCCTGGTGATTAGATTCTTATTGTATTGTTTAATTCTGAATATTAATAATAATAAAATAATAATAATAATAATCTTACAAATATTATTGTAAGATCTATTTTCTGTTGGATTTATTACACATCGTTTCATGGACGAAACCTAAGAGCAACTTTAAGGGCGCGTTTGGTTCACAGAATGTTTTTGGAAGGAATGAAATCTTTTAAAGGAATTGGAATCTGATGGAATGGAATTTGACGGAATGTTTTTCATTTTTTAAAGATTTAAGTGACGGGCGGAATGAGATTCCTTCCCCCATCCCCATGGAATGGAGATTCCATCAAATGAGGGAATGTTTACATTACAACGGAATGATATTCCTTCATCATTGAGCAACCAAACGCACTAAGGAATGGAATTCAATTCCAATTCCATCAGATTCCATCAGAATCTGCGAACCAAACGCGACCTAAGAGCTCCAATCCACGGTATCATATGCTTTCTGAATATCAACCTTGAAAGCACATCTTGGTGGGCCAAAATCACGGTGGTAATTGTGCATAAGTTCTTGGGTAAGCAAGATGTTCTAGCACTAGAGCACTGATGCTATCAAATTAAAAAAAATACAACATGGCTAGCACACAATACACATATAATTAAGGATGATTTTAGTGCATAAATTTGTAGACGCGTCTTCTTTTTCATTTTTTAGGATATTTTTAGGCTGCATGACACGTCTTTACATTATTATATAGAGATGTTCTGGGTTGCATGCACGTTATGGGGACGATTGTCTGTGTTTCAATGGTAATCTGAGCTGCAAGAAACCTAATCTCATGTTTCTTTGTGTATTTACGTGTAAACATTGTGTGAAAGACTGAAAGTATTAACACTGATTCAAATAGCAACCAAAGCCCATATATACAGAGTGGCTATCAGCCTCCAATTGATATTGGTTCTATCTTGTTAATTTCACAAGTATGAAGAAGAACCTTACAAAGAGCAAGAACTCCAATAAACCACTGCATCTGATATAAAACTAAAACATATTTAATACTCGGTTCGTTTGGCAAATTTAATTAACACACCATCAACATATACAGTTTTTTTAACTCTGGCCCAAAATGCCACTGGTATTGAGAAAACTAGTGCACTGATGCTATATAAATAACACATGGCTAACACATAACACAGATGTAAAAAACTTGGTAACTGCATCTTCTTTTTTATAATTCTTTAGATAGCTTAGGCCAGATTTTATTGTCTTGCAGATGTTCTGGGCAGCATGCCCATTAATGTTTCTCTGTCTTTTAATGGTGTTCCGAGCTACAGAAATGCTAACCTCATGTTTCTTTGTAATTTCAAATGCCAATTCACATGTGTAAACCATACTCACACTGATTTAAACAGCAACCAAAGCCTATATCGATATAATTACAAAGTGGCTATCATCCAACAAATGATGTTGGTTCTTTCTTGTTAGTTTCAAACTATGAACATTTAATTTCCAAAAACTACTTGAAAGAAACCAACAAATAACACTACGGAATCAGAACAAAAAACAAAGGACGAGAACCCCAAACCAAAGCATAAGTAATCCTTCCTGCATTCATTCCGAAAACTTGACAAACCATCGACATCTTCATTTCTAAAACTCTGGCCAAAACCGCAACTCTATAGAGGAATATAACTTTCTGATCTTTCTATAATACCAATCATGGTGAATGCTCATGGTATTCTTAGATATAAGGTTATAAGTTCATCCCATATCCTGTGTCTGCCAGACTTACAGGGATTTGCATCACAGGGTGCTGGAATTTGTTGTGTAGAGAATTCCCAGTTTGCATAATCTTTTTATCCAGATGAGCATCGTTAGACCCAATTGTTTGTAGAAGTTGAACAAGTGCTCTAAATATCTCATGCCTCGTTACATGCCTTTTTTCCTGTAAAATGAAATTAGATTATAAAAAAAACTTCTAACTTTTTCTCTGTTTATTTTGACTTTTCCTGTGTTGTATAATTCATTACCTCAGCTTCAACTATAAAGCGTGCCCATATTTTTTCCTCGCGAGCTTCCATGATTCCCTTCAAGATGGTTAATCCAAAGCCCCTGATTATGTCCACTATTTCAAGAAAGAACCCATGTTCATCACAAATCATCTGCACCAGAGATATATATATTCGATGCTATTAAGATTTCTGCAGAATAAACAAACAGAAATACACATGTCTGTTCTTTTTAGTTTACCTCTACGAGCATTTGTCCCGGGGTACTGAGGTCCTCAACTATTAATGGACAGATCATCATTTGATTTCCCATTTCACATGCCCATGTCACACCATTGTTGTTTGGATCACTGGGGTATTTATTCTGAACAATGCTGTTATGCTGAGAGGAAAAAAAACATTATTTGTAAGTTACAAATTAGTGTTTAAATACTATAATGCAAACAAAGGGAAAGAACTTTAATCACCTTCGTTTCATCAGCCTGTTTTATTCTGTCGGCATGTTTTGTTACACTTTGCAAGAAAAGCATGTGTTTGATTGTGCGATCCAACAAACAGTCGATGCTCATCTGTTTTAGTAATAAAGTAATTAGTAAACATAACTTGTATATTTTGTGTTTTTATTGTTGTGTTAAACATTTACATACCTTTTCACCATTGGGGATGAGCTCTCTTAACTCAGCCATACGGTCCAAGATCATCTGGCGGTCTTTGGGCCGCGGGCGAGTCCCTGGTTTAGCTTTTTTCTTTGCGGGCTTAGTAGGTTCAACTTGCTTCTTAGCTTGTGAAATCGTGCTTGAACCATCCATGCTATAAGCATCACCCATCCATAAACCAGGCTCTGCTTTAAAAGTAGTCTCTCCCTTCTGCCCAAACAAGGAATTACCATTTCCTGTTTTTCTTCTTTTTGACGCAGAAGACACTTGATCGTCAACACAAGAGGTGGAAGTGCTAGAAATACCCTCAAAAAGCTCCCTGATCCCAAGATTCGAGAACAATCCTTTCTTTGGAGGAAGGGTAGCCAGGTCATTATCAACTATTTGAGTTGACTTTGACACTTCTGAACTGTGACCGAAACCTGGATGATTTTCATTTATGGGAGGTGTTACAATGTCACCTAAGTCTCCGTTACTTCCAAACAGGTCAACATCAGCTCCAGAAATAACCATAGGATTGACTTTCTGTTCAGAACCGATGGGAAGATATCCTGTGGACTGTGATAACAATTGATCATTTAGTGCCACATTGCTTTGGCCAGGAAACTGAGAGTACCACTGGGAGATATTGAAATCTCCTGGTTGGAAGAGTTCATCAAGGCTTCCGAAATCTGTTGGTAAGTCAAACATATCTTGGTGTGGTTCCTTAAAGGAAGTTAAACTAGAAGTAGTGCTCCATGGAGCAATATCTGATTGTAAATGTGTAGTAGGCTGAATATTGTCAAGAAACATCACTTGAGATTCTAAACCGCAGGAGAAAGATTGTGGTGGAAAAGCTAAAGAAGTTTGAATAGTCGAATAGTTAGCACAGCTTTGAAAATAGGGATCTTCAGACGATATCAAGGAGGCAAACAATCCATTTGGTGAAGAAGATGAAATCGTTGGCACATTTCCGTTAACGATTTCACTAAGCATTCTCTTAGTTTGATTAATAAATTCTGTCTTCTCCGGAATCTGAACAATAAAAGAAATTCATTAGATCTGCATAATACATATTTGAAGAAAATTACTCCGTATCCTATAAAAACACTTTTTTTCTCCTGATAATCAAGACCATGCTTTGCTTACTAACCTTCTCAATGGACCCAAATTGTACCACTCCTTGTGGTTCCACAGGAATTGCTGCAATTGTCTGCAAGATGAAAGGTAGTTATCGATACGAATTAGGATTACTGTCTCATAAATAGGCACGTGAGGTACCACACTAACGTGGTACCATCGTAAAACTGAAGTTAAGCCAAAAGAATTACCTTTATACCAGAGGAAAATTGCTGAAACAATTTCATATCATCCTGCAATCAGAAAAATATGTCGTTACTACCCGGTAATAAAAATTATGGTTCAACATAACAAGAACTTATATCGAATGAAAGCTGTAAAAAGAACCAAATATACATGAAACATTAAGAAAGTATTGATCATGCTATAAGAACAACAAATTTATACCTGAAACATATCCCAGATCGAGCCCGAAGAACTCTGTCCTATGTAATTATCTTCGGAGGACATCCAAAAGTGCTTCTTAGTTAAAGCAGCCTGTCCGATTAACCTTAAAAAGGTTTAACA
>CM067167.1:56776155-56818655 GCA_034093135.1 Erigeron breviscapus | reverse complement strand
CAAATATTCGAAGTGATTTTCTTATATATACAACATGTTTTTAAGAAATTTGTTAACTTTGTTTAAAATATATATCAAAAATATTAGTTAACAATGTAAATTGACTATTATAATTGAAAATTGAACTTTATATTAGCATGACTTTAAGAAATGGTTAACCGAAAACCGAACCGCAATTAACCGACTTTTTCGGGTAACCGATTTACGGGTAACCGAATTTAACGGTTCAAAATTTCTAGCTAACCGAACCGAATCCGAAAAAACGGTTCAAAATTTCTAGCTAACCGAACCGAACCATTTACAGCCCTAGCGGCGACGGGTGGTGGTGGCAGCGGTTGTGGCGGCGACGGGTGGTGGCGGCGCCGATGGTGGCGGCGGCGGCGGTGGTGGAAAAGGAGATAGCGTAGTTATATAAAGGGTTGAGGGATGTATGTTGTAAGTAATTTTATTAAAGGTATTATAGGTATATTAATAAGGGAAAAGGGTAGTTTGGGTAAATCAAGTTTTTTTTAAAAAAAAATAGGAGGGGTCAAATGTTTTATAAGATAGTATAGATATAGATATAGATATATACCAAAAGATTTTATAAAGTGACTTAGGGCCCGTTTCTTTTTTTGGTTATTAAGTGCTGATTGTATTAAGTGGCTGAATGCATTAAGAATGTCTGTATGTATTAAGTAAAATATATGTAATTGACGGTTATTTTTGTTTATTAAGTCAAAAAAGAAACATGAAATTTGACTGAATGATTAAGTTCTTAACTATTAAATTTATTAAGTAAAAAAGAGACAAGGCCTTAGTGGTTATCATCTAAGGTCTTGGGTTAAAAGGTTTGAAAAAAATACGAGACATCTTAGTTAACTGTTTATATTTGAAAGAAAAAAAATTATCTGTAAGTTTAATTTGTCATTTAACTCACGAGAAAAATGAAAGTTATATATACATTTTTCAAACTGTTTGAGAAAAATTGAGATAGAATGGGCCATGGGGTTATAAATTGTTTGCTAAATATTTTTAAGTGAAGTCGTATTACGTTAATATAGTTTTATATATTTAACTCTCTTTTTTTACTAGTTTGTTCACATAAAAAGCGTAACATACATGATGCAATACCGAACAATATTATATTAGATATTAAAATAACACAAGGAACAATGCTAGTGGAATAATATGATTTGGTTTGGGGACACAGATTGACGAATGATTAAGAAGTTACATTAAACGATAAGAATAAAATGGGTATATTGGAGTAGAGAATATTTCGAGAAGAAGTGTTAAAAGGAAAAGGTGAAAGAGGCAATAATAGCAAGATTGATAAGTGTCATTGGGAAGTGATGATAAATAGGTGGGGAGTGGCTCAATAGCTGTGGTCTGTGGGGTTTATAGGGGTGCATTTTCTGACGCTATCTCCTGCCATTTGCCGGAGTCATACCTTGGTCTTCGTAAATTCCATTCCAACTATCACTAACAACCATGCACCACCGTGGCACCACTCACATGGATTCAAGATACTGGAACACAAGTATACGACTGTTTGAAACATTAGAGATACTTGGGTGGCCAAGTTTTATCCGTATTAGGTTCGAGTTTTACTTTAAACATTTTAAAGATAGCCAAGTTTTATCTTAAATATATTTGGATGGTCAATTCGAATGTATTTAATTTTTACTTATAATAAGTCTGAGTAAATTCAGATATGATTTTTTGTAAAGTTAGTTTCGATTCAGACGTGCTGCAGACAATTTTAACCAGCGATTTGCTGGACCTCCAACCCCCTCCTCATGGAAAATACCTTGAGATGAGAAACTCAAGACTCGAACCCGAGACCTTGGGGAAAACTCACATCCGGGGCCCACATAGTGAATTTAGAAGATACCCCTAGCCAACCCACGTAAGTGGAGTTGGTTTCAGATATCTAGATGATAGGGGTTTTTTTATTGAATGGATTTAAATTGAGTGTCTATTTTGAAAGAGGGTCTTTAGCGCGAATCCGATTAAACAACGTATGTTAGACCTTCCGTCATTTACGAGTGTTTCATACCTTTCAAAAATAATCTGAAACATTAAACCAACTAACTTAAGTGAATTCTCACTTATTCGTTTTTCAAGATGAGTCAGGGAGACGTTTTATCTAAACTCGAAATCTTAAGTTCAAGTCTTAACAATGTGGGTTTTTTTGTTCGAATGGTTTAATTAAGGGCATCTACTCGTCGAATAAGCTCTCTAGAGCAGACACGATTAAAACAATATTTGATATAACTTCTGATATTCGCGAGTAATTCACACATTTAAAAGAAAAACCTATTTCAAACATTAATAGTGCAACACATATCTTTGAACATGATATTTCCACCAAAAACATCTTTTTAAGTGTCTTTTTAAATCATAAAACATGCATATTTATATTTTTTATTTTCTCATTATATTTCCCGACTTATGATACTGTAATTAGGAGGATAGTTATATTTAAAAAGATATATAATTAATAAATTACAAATCTTTGATATATAATAAAATAGAATGAAAGATCACAGTATCACACCATCCTAATTACTAAACTATTTTGGTAAACTTTAAATAACTTTTCACTCACGGGACAATGTCCGAAAAGCTATTTTTTCTATACATGACTCACAAATCAAAAATCACTTGTAAGCCAATGAAAACTCGACACTTGTACATCCACGACTGAAAAATAGTAGGTTGAATCACAGTGAAAACCAGTTTTTTTAGTATTACATTTAAATTATCTACATAAGAAATAGCATATAGTTTTGGGTTGTCATCATTTGAAAACTAAAATTTTCGTGAAAATTAGAAAACTGGCCAAAACACATTGTGATCTGAACCTAACACAATGTGTTTACTAAAAACACATTGTGTTAAGTTTCAAATCACAGTATTTTTTGCCAGCTTTCAGGAAATTTTAGTTTTCAAATGAAAATTTCTCATACAATTTTTCCATAAAATTTTTAATTTATAAAAGAACTATAAAATATTTGAAGATAGGAAAACTTAAAGTACGTCGATCAAAAAACAATTTCAAATCGACATTTGGTTCAAATTTCATCATCAATTCTTTAAATTAAATGTCCAAGTGTTTTAAACATTGCCAAAGATGAAGGTAAAGTTCATGCTTATCACCGACTTTTCTTCCTTTTTGTAGTTTATTGGATTCCAAGTTGACTCTTCGACACAAAAAAGAAAAGATACGAAATATGCAAAAAGAAAAACAAAAGGCTATATTTAATCTTATTTTATTTAAATAATTTTATTTTTTCTTTTCTTTTATTTTCTTAATCAAAAAAGCCTGTGAGGAAAAGTTCATATATTTCTCATTTCAAATTTTGGAAATGTGATATACTAAAAGGATAACCGCATAATACGTAAATAAAGTTAAAATTAAAATTTGTACATAGAACAAGGGGTGTGATCAACCCGTCTGTCAGTTTTAAGCTCTTTAACATATGAAATTTTAAATTGTCATTTCTGACAAATTTTATTAGTGGAAAGTGATTATATATGTGGAATTAGTAAAAAATACTTAAAAAATTAAAATTTAAGTTTATGGCATAGATTTTATAATGTATAATAGATTAGTATATAGAGATTGGTTATTGTAAAACACGTATTAAAGTAAAATAAATAGGACAAGATCTTGACCCTTAGATCATGATAAAATTGATGCACGAAGATTCACGAATCACAAGTATATAATTGATGCACGATGATTTTCATGATTCACGGTGATTTTCAGTGAATAGAAATCAATTGTTTTATTTGTTTTACTGTAATACTTGTTTTATTTTACCTAGAACCTTAGTATATATATATTATTGGTTTATGGAACTTATGAACTACAACTATCTAAACATCCTTCCACGTAACCGATATTGACATTGACGTCGTAATTTATAAAGATAAAAATATTAGACGAAATCAATAATGACGTTTAGACCAGTTAATATAAAATATAGAATTAAATAGGTTGACCACGTTAGAAATTTTGTATTAGGTTAAGCTCCTTACATCACTGTCTAGCATAAACTTATAAATGATGAAATACCACACTTTAATAAAACATATACTTGCAATCATGCTGGTGACGGATTAGACATTTATTTGATTTTGACCCAACATATTAAAAGTTTAAGAATATATTAATAGTATAAGATATGAAAATTATCAGATGTATGCTTTGCAACATGATGTTTGTCAATACATTTATTGTCTTTTTCATATTACTTACACTTTCAGTTATTTGTTTTTTTCCCCCTTATATACGGTATGTGATCTTTTTCAAAAATTGGACTATATTATGTTCAAAAGTTTCGTATTGTACTTGTATGTGAGGAAAATTAATGGGGGGTGGGGGGGGTGTGGGGGGGGGGGGGGGGGGGGGGGGGGGGGGGGGGGGGGGGGGGGGGGGGGGGGGGGGGGGGGGGGGGGGGGGGGGGGGGGGGGGGGGGGGGGGGGGGGGGGGGGGGGGGGGGGGGGGGGGGGGGGGGGGGGGGGGGGGGGGGGGGGGGGGGGGGGGGGGGGGGGGGGGGGGGGGGGGGGGGGGGGGGGGGGGGGGGGGGGGGGGGGGGGGGGGGGGGGGGGGGGGGGGGGGGGGGGGGGGGGGGGGGGGGGGGGGGGGGGGGGGGGGGGGGGGGGGGGGGGGGGGGGGGGGGGGGGGGGGGGGGGGGGGGGGGGGGGGGGGGGGGGGGGGGGGGGGGGGGGGGGGGGGGGGGGGGGGGGGGGGGGGGGGGGGGGGGGGGGGGGGGGGGGGGGGGGGGGGGGGGGGGGGGGGGGGGGGGGGGGGGGGGGGGGGGGGGGGGGGGGGGGGGGGGGGGGGGGGGGGGGGGGGGGGGGGGGGGGGGGGGGGGGGGGGGGGGGGGGGGGGGGGGGGGGGGGGGGGGGGGGGGGGGGGGGGGGGGGGGGGGGGGGGGGGGGGGGGGGGGGGGGGGGGGGGGGGGGGGGGGGGGGGGGGGGGGGGGGGGGGGGGGGGGGGGGGGGGGGGGGGGGGGGGGGGGGGGGGGGGGGGGGGGGGGGGGGGGGGGGGGGGGGGGGGGGGGGGGGGGGGGGGGGGGGGGGGGGGGGGGGGGGGGGGGGGGGGGGGGGGGGGGGGGGGGGGGGGGGGGGGGGGGGGGGGGGGGGGGGGGGGGGGGGGGGGGGGGGGGGGGGGGGGGGGGGGGGGGGGGGGGGGGGGGGGGGGGGGGGGGGGGGGGGGGGGGGGGGGGGGGGGGGGGGGGGGGGGGGGGGGGGGGGGGGGGGGGGGGGGGGGGGGGGGGGGGGGGGGGGGGGGGGGGGGGGGGGGGGGGGGGGGGGGGGGGGGGGGGGGGGGGGGGGGGGGGGGGGGGGGGGGGGGGGGGGGGGGGGGGGGGGGGGGGGGGGGGGGGGGGGGGGGGGGGGGGGGGGGGGGGGGGGGGGGGGGGGGGGGGGGGGGGGGGGGGGGGGGGGGGGGGGGGGGGGGGGGGGGGGGGGGGGGGGGGGGGGGGGGGGGGGGGGGGGGGGGGGGGGGGGGGGGGGGGGGGGGGGGGGGGGGGGGGGGGGGGGGGGGGGGGGGGGGGGGGGGGGGGGGGGGGGGGGGGGGGGGGGGGGGGGGGGGGGGGGGGGGGGGGGGGGGGGGGGGGGGGGGGGGGGGGGGGGGGGGGGGGGGGGGGGGGGGGGGGGGGGGGGGGGGGGGGGGGGGGGGGGGGGGGGGGGGGGGGGGGGGGGGGGGGGGGGGGGGGGGGGGGGGGGGGGGGGGGGGGGGGGGGGGGGGGGGGGTTTACTCACAAATATCCATATGTTTTTCAAGTAAGCATACCTACACGATAAATTTTTCCTTTTACATAAGTCTATATTTTGCTGATAAATCTTCTTTTTTATATGAGTATCAAAAACCTAAAGAGTTTTGTAAAAATAAGTTTTTTAAATAGATTATTACTAACCATTTGCATTAAATTCACGATATCATCAGATCAAAAATAGCTTGAGAGTTGAAGTATCAAATGAAACAAAGGATGTTAAGTTATTAAACGGTTGCGTACGTAATGTGTCTATATGAAGTTCATCAAGAAAAAAGAAGAAAAAATGGCCATAATATCTAGTTTACAGTTTTGGTCAAAGTTAATTTCTTATATTGTTTTTTCTAAGATTAAAGGTTTCAGTAAAAATAAAAAAGATCACGTCATTAATTAAAAAGCGAAGAAATGTCCCCAAACAACCTCTTGAAAAATTTAGAACCACGTTAGCTAGGCACGCTAGCTGGGTGGACAAATATGAGACTCGATCCCTAACTAGTATCTTGAATTCTCGATGTACTAATACAAAAACCCTTTTTAATTATTTGGAAAAACCGGAACCAAATATGTTTTCACCCATTGGGGCCATAGGCGTAGGGTAAGGTGGGTACAAGGTCTGATTTTTCAGGGATTCAAATTTTTAAATTTAATGTTTTATATATACTAGACAGGTATCCGTGCAATACAGCGACGGTGATGAAGGTGGTGGCGGGTGTCGGCGGCGGTGACATTGACAGTGTGATTATAAATGTAAAAGTAATTTATATAAGTGATGGTAATGTAATTATTTTAAGGGTTAGGGGATGTATGTTGTAAATAATTTTATTAAGAGTATAATAGGTATATTAGGTGAAGAAATCTAAATTAGTGAATAAAGGATAAGGGTAGTTTAGGTATTTTAAAGTCTAAAAGTTTAAAAATGAGGAGAGATAGTTTGTTTTATATTGGAAAAATATGTGTGTTATGTAGTAATTTTAATTTTCAGAGACGGCACTGGTCAGAGACACTTTTGGTTTTATCTAAGGTCTTGAGTTCAAGCCTTAGGTATGTCAAACCTTGGTGTTTTTCCCTCTGGATACTTGTAACGACTCATGGTCAACATCTTGTTGTGTAAGGTACGTACAAGGCTTTACCGCCTGAATGTTCGGGGAAAAAAATAGCTTGAGAGTTGAAGTATCAAATGAAACAAAGGATGTTAAGTTATTAAACGGTTGCGTACGTAATGTGTCTATATGAAGTTCATCAAGAAAAAAGAAGAAAAAATGGCCATAATATCTAGTTTACAGTTTTGGTCAAAGTTAATTTCTTATATTGTTTTTTCTAAGATTAAAGGTTTCAGTAAAAATAAAAAAGATCACGTCATTAATTAAAAAGCGAAGAAATGTCCCCAAACAACCTCTTGAAAAATTTAGAACCACGTTAGCTAGGCACGCTAGCTGGGTGGACAAATATGAGACTCGATCCCTAACTAGTATCTTGAATTCTCGATGTACTAATACAAAAACCCTTTTTAATTATTTGGAAAAACCGGAACCAAATATGTTTTCACCCATTGGGGCCATAGGCGTAGGGTAAGGTGGGTACAAGGTCTGATTTTTCAGGGATTCAAATTTTTAAATTTAATGTTTTATATATACTAGACAGGTATCCGTGCAATACAGCGACGGTGATGAAGGTGGTGGCGGGTGTCGGCGGCGGTGACATTGACAGTGTGATTATAAATGTAAAAGTAATTTATATAAGTGATGGTAATGTAATTATTTTAAGGGTTAGGGGATGTATGTTGTAAATAATTTTATTAAGAGTATAATAGGTATATTAGGTGAAGAAATCTAAATTAGTGAATAAAGGATAAGGGTAGTTTAGGTATTTTAAAGTCTAAAAGTTTAAAAATGAGGAGAGATAGTTTGTTTTATATTGGAAAAATATGTGTGTTATGTAGTAATTTTAATTTTAATAATTAACTATGAGCATTTTGATCGAGTTATTAAGACGTTAGATGGACGCGTATTATGGTTATTAGGTCGTTGTGACAGATTCATTGCTCATAACCCAGGGGCTTTTTTTCGGCCTTGTTTTAGGCCCAATGTTCCTGCTGCTTTCACCCTTTCAATACTCACACATACTAATGTGTAATAACTCATTGGATGACGTACATTATGTTCATTCCCTTTAATAAAAGGGATTTGCTAACTAGTGTCCCTAGTGCACTAGTTAAGAATGGAAACACGTTGTATATTTACTTGTAAACATTGTACATATCGTATAACTCTACTGTTAAAGAAATCATGATTTTATAGTTTTGTGGTGAATGTATGGGGTGTGAAAGTGGAAACACTAGAAAACCTTAAGGAACATTCATTATTTGGCATAATAATAGGGATGGTGTGGGAAGAATTTTAATGATCTTTCCTATCTTGTCCACTGGATACGGGACCCGGCCTTTAGGCTAAACCCAAATCTTCATGTCTCAGTATGAGAATATTGACTTTTGGTGACAATTTGACACCCCTCAAAATCTTGTTTTTTCATTTTTCATTCCTTTTTCACTTTCAGTATCACTTTTCACATTTTGGTGGATGAGTCCTGGGCATTGGGTACCCTCTTACTACCCATAATTAGCAACCCCAAATCAATTGCATATATATCTTGTTACGATCCACTCATAAGTCATAACCCACCATCAATCAATAAAAAGAAATTCTTTCTTTAAAGAACATTAATTCATTGTAAAGCATACTCATGGCTACTAAAATGATTAATAGGGCCTTGACAAAATAGGGTTATTTCTAGACATGTCGATAAAGTGTGTTTGCTGGTTAGCTACTATGGGTGTTCTTTAGGAGAACTTAGGATCCAAATGATCTATCTTCATATTAATTTGATGGTTGGTGGATGTACACTAAAGACGATATATGTTTTATGTAAATGATTAATGAGCTTTCATATTATCATGTATTACAAAAATGTAGTAACTAATAGATCGATCGAGTAGTATCTTTCATATTATCATGTATTACAAAAATGTAGTAACTAATAGATCGATCGAGTAGTATCTTTCATATTATCATGTATTACAAAAATGTAGTAACTAATAGATCGATCGAGTAGTATCTTTCATATTATCATGTATTACAAAAATGTAGTAACTAATAGATCGATCGAGTAGTATCTTTCATATTATCATGTATTACAAAAATGTAGTAACTAATAGATCGATCGAGTAGTATCTTTCATATTATCGAGTAGTAATAACATAATGTAGTAACTAATAGATCGATCGAGTTAACTTAATTGATATATGTTTTATGTAAATGATTAATGAGCTTTCATATTATCATGTATTACAAAAATGTAGTAACTAATAGATCGATCGAGTAGTATCTTTCATATTATCGAGTAGTAATAACATAATGTAGTAACTTTCTGAAGACTTATAGATCGAGAGTAATATCGTTGATGAGTTGAAACAATTTGAAGAATGACTTAAATTATATATCCAAAATTGGAAAAAGTTAAAGAAATTTGGAGAAAGAGGGACTCTATACATGCATACATTGCTTATGAGTTATGATTGTTGCCCCCCTCAACCAACACACGCTTCATCATATCTGTGTCAAAATTAAAATGAAGTCAACTACATCAAAATCTACTTAATTCGCTTTCTTTAATTCAATTCCTTTCCTTTTCGACTAATTTATAGATCTATCAAAATAATATACATAAGTTGATCGTTATTCCAGAATCACTGGATCGACCAGAAAGAAATCGAAGGACGTACGTATTAGAACTTTGGAAGCTTATTAATCATCAACATTGTGACAATGTACGTACGTACATAGGTTTTAAACTAGTAGTAAATTACAACAATTTCTTTTGAGTTGGCTTTTATTGAAATGCGTTTAATTAAAATGACCCCAAACAAATGAAGCTATAAGCTAGTGTTCATTCTTTATTGGGAAACATGCCGAATGCAAATGGGGACCAAATACAAGAGGGCCAAAAGATAATTTGCATTCCACCAAGTTTACTATTTTACATCATTGTGTTATATATATGTAACTTAATTAGCTTCCAGCTAATATATGGAGTATTTACATTTGAATGGTGCTTTATTACTTTAATTTAGTTCTAATGTCTTCACTTAATTGTGATAAAGTTTTCATGTCTCATATTCTCACAAAATCGGGAACCTTAATTGAAGCATGCAATAACAATAATTTAAACAATCTATCAACATGATTATCCGCTATATATACTTTTTGTATGAATCCTTTCATTTCGATTTCAAGCTTTAATGCCATATTTCTGATAGCCAATTATTTACTATAGATTAAGCTCACAACCGACTATATACGAAAACTTAATGTATAGATTTTTGGGTTTAGTATCTAGGGGTGTAAGTAACTTTACATTTTTTCTATTGTGTGAATGTAAATTTCATTTGATTCATTGTATGTAACTAACCCGCTAAAGTGAACGATCAATGTAAAAGTGTATACGTGGCGCACCATATGAACTGCCACGTAGAAGTTTTTGATTGGTTAACGTAAATTTTTTACATTAATCGTTCAAATTTAGCGGGTTAGTTACATATAATGAACCAAATGAAAGTTACATTCACACAATAGGAAAAATGTAAAAGTTACTAACACTCTCAAATATTAAACCCTAGATTTTTCATATAGTATGCATCTTTAATTAGTTTACTACTGCAATTTGGCAGTTGATTGATTGATCGAGAATCGAGATCATATGGATAAATGGTCCTGCTCCACCACCCCTATGCCATTAGCTTTTGCTTATACCGTTTATGTTAAGTCAATTAATGGTACGAACATAACAGGCATAACATTCACTGTACGTTTTTTCTTTTTTTTTTAGTTATATGTAATATGTGATAAAAGTTTTTCTTTCTAAAACTACCATTCATGATTTCATGTTATGTTTATTATTATCTAATGAAAATGATGTTTGGATCCACTTTTACTACAGTTAAGGTTATCGTTAATGTCTATAAAAAAAGTGTAACTTTCATATAGTAACACACACACACACTTTATAATTATATTATATGAGAATAACTATTAGTATATATATATATATATAGTGAAGGGATCAAGTGAGAACTAACATATATGGTGAGAACCGTGAGAACCACTAAAAAACCATCTCTAAGGGCTTTGCCCTTAGAGTTAAGGGCTACGCCCGTACCGTATACAACCGTCACCATCTCTTGGATCGCCGCCCATCAAATCCATACGATTCCCATATGCGTCCCTTGACGGTCAGTTTAGAACGGATAAGGGCCTCTGGCCCGTACCGTATACATACGTTTTCTTAACGCGTAACCCATATGATTTTTTACAAAAAAAATTTTTTTTTTTTTTTTTTTTTTTTTGGAATGGGTTTTTGTTAAAAGAAAATAAAAAACAAAAAAAAGTTTCAAAAAATGAAAAATAAAAAATAAAAAAATAAAAAACCACACAAAAAAGAAGAAAAAGAGAGGAAAACTAGTGGTTCTCACGGTTCTCTCCATATTTGTGGTTCTCACGTTAACCCTACCCTATATATATATATATATATATATATATATATATATATATATATATATAATATATATATATATATATATATAGTGAAGGGATCAAGTGAGAACAACATATATGGTGAGAACCGTGAGAACCACTAAAAAACCATCTCTAAGGGCTTTGCCCTTAGAGTTAAGGGCTACGCCCGTACCGTATACAACCGTCACCATCTCTTGGATCGCCGCCCATCAAATCCATACGATTCCCATATGCGTCCCTTGACGGTCAGTTTAGAACGGATAAGGGCCTCTGGCCCGTACCGTATACATACGTTTTCTTAACGCGTAACCCATATGATTTTTTACAAAAAAAATTTTTTTTTTTTATTTTTTTTTTGGAATGGGTTTTTGTTAAAAGAAAATAAAAAACAAAAAAAAGTTTCAAAAAATGAAAAATAAAAAATAAAAAAATAAAAAACCACACAAAAAAGAAGAAAAAGAGAGGAAAACTAGTGGTTCTCACGGTTCTCTCCATATTTGTGGTTCTCACGTTAACCCTACCCTATATATATATATATATATATATATATATATATATATATATATATATATATATGTATATATATATATATTGTTAAAAAGTTATAAGATTGGTTATTGTTATATAACGAGAGGGGTACCCGCGCAATGCGACGATGGCGGCGACGGGTGGTGGTGGCAGCGATAACGGTAACGGTGTGGTTATCAGTGTAAAAGTATAAGTGTTTCACTAATGAAACCCTAAATCAGATGGAAGAGCATTTGTTTCCATGAGAAGACACTGGTGAAGTATGAGATATGTGTGAAAATGTTTCGTTTTAATCATATCAAAGCCTAAAAAGTTTAATTTTTTTTTACTCTATTAGGTTTTACAGATATAATTCCAAATGTTATGACTTATGAACGAGGAGCGTAGAACGACCAGGGCAAACAAGGTAACCCCACCAGGGAGTATTAGCGGCGACGTCGCCGCTAATACTGTGGGCCCCATCTGACACACAACAGGGACTTTTGACCTTTGACGAGGACCTTTGACTTAGTATTAGCGGCGACGTCGCCGCTAATGCTCAAACCTCTTTTTCGATATAAACGGGCGCAAGGAAGCCAGACGACCAGAAACATAAAAAAAAACCCTTCTCCACTAGAAATTCCGGCCACCCGATCAAATTTAACTCTAGAAATTTAACTCTTTGTCTCTATCTATCAAGAATCCTGCCATCAAGTCTTTGGTGACGAAATTTCGGGAACCCGCTACAAGTTCCGGCCATCAAATCCGGCCACCCCTCCAAATTCCGGCTACTTTTAGCGGCGACTCTTTTCCCGGCGACCCGCTTCCAAATCCGGCCACCCCACTTTTCCGGCGACCACTTTTCCGACGATTTCTTTGTATGTTTACTAACACTCATTTACATTTTTATTGTTGTTATTATTTTTAATATACGTTATTAGTTTTAGAAATGTTATATTATTATAGTTAATTAAATATACGTTTGTTAGTTTGAGAAATGTTATATTATTATATTATTATTAGGTCAATATGATTGCAAGTATTATTGTTAGAAAAGAAGCTTATAAAAATAAGTTGAAAAAATGTGCTCATTTTAGGTATAATAAGTAAAAAATGATTATACAAAAAGTTTTGTGTCCAAAATTAGTGTTAGAAAGGTTATGTTATTATAGTTAGAAATGATATGATTGTTAGAAACTAAATGATTTTTAGAAATTATTGGTAGTTTATGATTATTGATAAATATGATTGTTAGTATATTATGTTAGAAAAGTTATTATGATTGTAATTAGTGTTAAAACTGTTATGTTATCATAGTTAGAAATTATATGATTGTTAGAAATTATTGGTAGTTTATGGTTATTGTTAATATGATAGTTAGTATTATGTTAGAAAACACTTGTTAGTATGATTGTAATTGTTAATATAGTTGTTATTAGGTTAATATGATTGCAAGTATTATTGTTAGAAAAGAAGCTTATAAAAATAAGTTGAAAAAATGTGCTCATTTTAGGTATAATAGTAAAAAATGATTATACAAAAAGTTTTGTGTCCAAAATATGTTAATATCATTTGGGCCTTTTTTAACCTTGATAATTGTTTTTATTGATTTATAACTTGTGTATAACTTATGTAGGTTAAAATGGCTGTCGTTCAAGGCGGAGATGGTGGCAATGACCCTCCAAATTGGGGGTGGAATCCGCAATGGGGCTGTAGGCGTAGCGCGGGTAAGTATATATAGATGTATGTCAAATATATATATATATATAGATATGTATATATATTTGTTTCTTATTTTGTTTTGCAGGGATGAGCTCAGGGAGAGCTGCCGCTGCTAACCAGAAAATGGAGCGGGAGTTTCAAAAGAAGGGACGTTTATCTCTTTACCTTGACGCCGATCAAAGTAAGTGGCAGGCTATCGGCGATAACGCCAAATGGTACAAGAGCTATTTAGGTTCATATGTCGCTACCGTCCCGCATACTTACGAGTCGTGGACAGAGGTGCCCCAACCTATCAGGGACGGACTTATTCCCTGGATCGAGGTAAAAAACATTTTATTTTACAAATTAAATACATCATAAAAAATAGGGTAGATGCTAACTATTACTACTAAATTGCAGAGACGGTTCGACTTGGATTTTTATCTACATCGCGATCCAAATGACGCGTTACGGCTTGCTGTTGAACGCATGATTCTGGCGGATGCCCTAAAGAACTACAGGGATAAAAAAACCAAATTCAAGGGGAAATGGTTCACCGATAGGGGTGGGTTAGATAGACTCGCCGAAATCGAAAATGATCCGCCACATGCAATGCCTCAAGAAGTCTGGACGAGTCTACTGCGATTCTGGACCAGGGAGGACCGGATGATTGTTGCCCAACGAAACGCGACTAACAGGCAAGAACAACGTCTTGTCAGTACTCACGGTCGCCAGTCCTACGCTCAGCGTCAACATGTTTGGGTTGTAAGTTATATGTACATATTTATATCCACACACACACACACACACACACACACATATATATAACTTTGATTAATGTATATACAGACTGGTCATGAGGGACGAGAGGAGCCCCCGGCTGAGTTCTTTTTGCGGGCCCACACATACCACGATGGGAGAGTGCAAGAAGCTGCTCTTCCCTTCCATGTAAATTCTCGCACAACACTTAAATTCCTATTTGTTGTAAATTTTTATTAAGTATAGCTAACTTATTTTTTTGTTTATGATTTAATGTGTTACAGGCCCAGCTTCAGGAATCCCAGCGGATACTTTCCCAACAGCCCAACCCCACCCCGCCAACGCAGGCATTTTTGGACACTTTCGGGGCCCGATCGGGACATACCCGCGGGGTTGGGCGTATTGTTAGGGGAACCCGAGGACTGAATGTCGAGGTTCCGCGTCCAGATGACCCTCCTTTTGACGCCCCACCCAGCAGCACCAAGACCAGGTCGGCCCAGCTGGATCACAGTCGCCGAGCCCATCTGCAGCACAGTCGTCGGGCTCTGATAACGTGGATCAATACCTCAACCTTTGGCCCCCGGTCAACCCTTGGGACCAGGCAGGGTCTAGCACGTCGGGATTTCCCACACAGCGCTTGGGGGATTGGGATTATAGACAGCATAGGGATGGTAGTGATAGTGATAGTGATTAGTTTGTATTTTTTATGAACTTCTTTATTTATGTTTGTATTGTTGGTAGCTTTTCTTTATTTTTTTTATTCTTTAATTTCTATATACCTATAAAATCTATAATACAAAACCCTAAAAGTAAAATATTATTTTAGAACAATGTTCTAAAAACAATCACTTTCAAAACAATCACTTTTAAAACTAATATCAAAATATAATTTATAATTTTAATTTTAGAACAATGTTCTAATTTAAAACGTAATATGGAAAAAAAAAGTTTCAATCAATTAAAAACAATGTTCTAAAAACAATCACTTTTAAAACTAATATCAAAATATAATTTATAATTTTAATTTTAGAACAATGTTCTAATTTAAAACGTAATATGGAAAAAAAAAGTTTCAATCAATTAAAAACATGTTATAAAAACAATCACTTTCAAAAAATTCGGAAACAAGAAAAGGAAAATGTTTTTTGAACTTATAATATTGTAAGTGAAAGGAGAGTCTACTTGCATTTTGGTTTATCCATCTATCTAGTTAATGGGCCGTAAAGCCCAGATTGTTTGTACTGAAACAAAAAGTCAAAAACGACTTCATTTTCAAATAAAATAAAGACGAAGACCCTCAGCCTGTTATTTTACCTTACCTTTCGCAAAACTCCAGTAAACAAACATCTGTACATGATTTAATTAACAAAATTTTACCCTTTACAAATTCGTGCATTTTTATTTATTAATATATGATCGAAATGGAGCGTAGCAATGAAGTAGTAGAATTACAACCATCTGTACATGATTTAATTAACAAAATTTGTGCAGAATTATCCATGGAAGAGCATTATCCGACATGGACAAAGTTTGCACATTTACGTCCGATCATATGATTGGGAGAAATGATCCTGATGTGGCACGTGGCAAGCATTAGCGAAGGCGATCATAAGATTGGGAGAAATGATACCGAGGTGCCACGTGGCAAGCATTAGCGGCGACGTCGCCGCTAATGCCTGTGACGTGGCACCTCGGGATCGCTCGTTGTCAGTCATTGTTGCAGGCATGTCGGTGGAATGTCGGTGGCAACATTAGCGTCGACGTCGCCGCTAATGCTCTGGTGGGGTTAACCTTTTTCTGGTCGTGTTACCCTGTGCCCTTATGAATAAACTCCAACTTTTATTTAAGTGTATTCCGTTAGTGGTTGTGGGGGCCATAAACAATTTCAACATGATGAGCGGTCCCAGCTTGTATGCCACGTCACTCATTACACATATGATCATCAATTTAGACACTTACTCATGGTTCCTACTCTTTTCCTTTTTCCTTCTCAAATATATATATACTTCGTAGTAAACATGGTAAATTTATGGTTCATTGAATTTAACAAACAATTCGAGGTTTACTCATTAAAAGTTTCAATATGTCATACTCTAGCTAAAAGAGTTTGAACCAAATTTGAGCTTAATTTAAGTATTTTATTAACATGTCCAAAGTCAAAATACTTTGCTCAATTCTGATTGCAAACTCAAACGAACTATTTTGTCAATCATATATTCTTATATACATATATACTATTGTCTGAATCTCATTTTGAAAACCAGAGTTTTGCTTTTGTATCGATATAAAACTTAAGATTAAATTATTTGTAGAAGAAAATGAAAGGAAACATATCAAATAGACAAAATGAATACGAGTAATAATTTGTGATATTATATAAATTGTAAGTTTTGTAACCCGGCCGGTTGAAGTTAATGCCAGTTTCTTAGTTAAATATATAAATAAAAATAATATGTTCTTATAATAATATGTTCAAAGTTGAAAATGTTGAAATTAATGACAGTGTCTTAGTTAAAATACACTGTGCCATGAAAAGATAAACCATGGTATTTAATTGCATGTTGGGTAACTTATTAAGTTTTTTAGTAACATTTTCAACTTTGAACATATTATTTTATATTAAATACATGCAGATCGAATTGTTAATGATAGGTTTACGGTTTACCACCTCCGATCCCATCTAAAATATGTAAATATAAATATTATTCCAGACTATGGGTAGAGATTATGAAAAGAAGATCTTAAGCAGATAAGGTAGAAAATGTTCATTTTTTATTATTTTTTTAGTTTGTTTGTTTTTTTCATTTTTTTAAGAGTAAACGGCCAAAATCGTCCTTGTGGTGTACCCTAATAATCAAGTTTCGTCCTTAACTATCAAAAATGACACTAACAGTCCTTTTGGGGAGGATAAGGATCACATCCACTCCTTTATGCAAACGGACGTTTTCTTCAATCCGTTAACTTCCTCACGTGTTTTCCATGTGAGAGTATACGTGTCTTTTTCCACCTTTAAAGGACACAATTTCTTTTTTTCAGTTTTTTGTTTCTCTTTCTTCCTTCTTTTTCTTCTTTCATACATACATACTACCAGAAATAGATCTATATAATATGGAAATCAACTTCTATATAAACTAAAAAAATTAAATCCCGAATTCACTCTCAAATTAAATAAGCAGATTATAATCTGGAAATCAACTTCTATATAGACTAAAAAAAATAAATCCCGAATTCACTCTCAAATTAAATAAGCAGATCTATAATATGGAAATCAACTTCTATATAAACTAAAAAAATTAAATCCCGAATTCACTCTCAAATTAAATAAGCAGATTATAATCTGGAAATCAACTTCTATATAGACTAAAAAAAATAAATCCCGAATTCACTCTCAAATTAAATAAGCAGATTATAATCTGGAAATCAACTTCTATATAGACTAAAAAAAATAAATCCCGAATTCACTCTCAAATTAAATAAGCAGATTATAATCTGGAAATCAACTTCTATATAGACTAAAAAAATTAAATCCCGAATTCACTCTCAAATTAAATAAGCAGATTATAATCTGGAAATCAACTTCTATATAGACTAAAAAAAATAAATCCCGAATTCACTCTCAAATTAAATAAGCAGATTATAATCTGGAAATCAACTTCTATATAGACTAAAAAAAATAAATCCCGAATTCACTCTCAAATTAAATAAGCAGATTATAATCTGGAAATCAACTTCTATATAGACTAAAAAAAATAAATCCCGAATTCACTCTCAAATTAAATAAGCAGATTATAATCTGGAAATCAACTTCTATATAGACTAAAAAAAATAAATCCCGAATTCACTCTCAAATTAAATAAGCAGATTATAATCTGGAAATCAACTTCTATATAGACTAAAAAAATTAAATCCCGAATTCACTCTCAAATTAAATAAGCAGATTATAATCTGGAAATCAACTTCTATATAGACTAAAAAAAATAAATCCCGAATTCACTCTCAAATTAAATAAGCAGATTATAATCTGGAAATCAACTTCTATATAGACTAAAAAAAATAAATCCCGAATTCACTCTCAAATTAAATAAGCAGATTATAATCTGGAAATCAACTTCTATATAGACTAAAAAAAATAAATCCCGAATTCACTCTCAAATTAAATAAGCAGATTATAATCTGGAAATCAACTTCTATATAGACTAAAAAAAATAAATCCCGAATTCACTCTCAAATTAAATAAGCAGATTATAATCTGGAAATCAACTTCTATATAGACTAAAAAAATTAAATCCCGAATTCACTCTCAAATTAAATAAGCAGATTATAATCTGGAAATCAACTTCTATATAGACTAAAAAAAATAAATCCCGAATTCACTCTCAAATTAAATAAGCAGATTATAATCTGGAAATCAACTTCTATATAGACTAAAAAAAATAAATCCCGAATTCACTCTCAAATTAAATAAGCAGATTATAATCTGGAAATCAACTTCTATATAGACTAAAAAAAATAAATCCCGAATTCACTCTCAAATTAAATAAGCAGATTATAATCTGGAAATCAACTTCTATATAGACTAAAAAAAATAAATCCCGAATTCACTCTCAAATTAAATAAGCAGATTATAATCTGGAAATCAACTTCTATATAGACTAAAAAAATTAAATCCCGAATTCACTCTCAAATTAAATAAGCAGATTATAATCTGGAAATCAACTTCTATATAGACTAAAAAAAATAAATCCCGAATTCACTCTCAAATTAAATAAGCAGATTATAATCTGGAAATCAACTTCTATATAGACTAAAAAAAATAAATCCCGAATTCACTCTCAAATTAAATAAGCAGATTATAATCTGGAAATCAACTTCTATATAGACTAAAAAAAATAAATCCCGAATTCACTCTCAAATTAAATAAGCAGATTATAATCTGGAAATCAACTTCTATATAGACTAAAAAAAATAAATCCCGAATTCACTCTCAAATTAAATAAGCAGATTATAATCTGGAAATCAACTTCTATATAGACTAAAAAAATTAAATCCCGAATTCACTCTCAAATTAAATAAGCAGATTATAATCTGGAAATCAACTTCTATATAGACTAAAAAAAATAAATCCCGAATTCACTCTCAAATTAAATAAGCAGATTATAATCTGGAAATCAACTTCTATATAGACTAAAAAAAATAAATCCCGAATTCACTCTCAAATTAAATAAGCAGATTATAATCTGGAAATCAACTTCTATATAGACTAAAAAAAATAAATCCCGAATTCACTCTCAAATTAAATAAGCAGATTATAATCTGGAAATCAACTTCTATATAGACTAAAAAAAATAAATCCCGAATTCACTCTCAAATTAAATAAGCAGATTATAATCTGGAAATCAACTTCTATATAGACTAAAAAAAATAAATCCCGAATTCACTCTCAAATTAAATAAGCAGATTATAATCTGGAAATCAACTTCTATATAAACAATAAAAGTAAATCCAAGCTTTGGCACCAACATAAATGCCACATTAATACAAGTCTTTAATCATAAATGAAACAGCCAAACATGAGGCTAAAAGGAAGTCTAAGCGTTTAATGTCTTAGCTAAGCTTCTTTATTCGTCTACCCAAGTCTCACCAAGCTAATCCTCGCCTAGCTCACTTGATTATCCTGAAGGCACAACATTTTCAAAGAACAAGTGTTAGCTAATAAAATTAGCTAAGTAAGATAACATAACTTGAAAACGTTTGCCAATTTCATATATTAACAAAATCTGCCTTTTAAGTTAATATCACACACATACATAACATCATAAGATACACATTAGGTTCAACATGTCCTAAGGTGTGCCTATACTTTCTTTCTTCATCTTTCTTTCTTTATTTCTTTGCCAAGACGTAGGCTAAGTGACTTATGCCACTTGCATAGGGATGTGGGGTTGTGTGTAGGCGGTCATAGACCATACATGGAGTCCTCACACCCGACATGATGGGTAAACCATAAGGTGGTCCATCGGCGTCGTTAAGGAATGACAAAGTCAATCCAACTGAATAAACCGTTTATGCCTTTACGCATTAGTGATTAGTTACTCCACCCGGAATACTCAAACGTAACTATGCCACAAGGAGCAACTCAAGTGACCACGTACGCACCAGCCCCGAAGAGCTAGCACGGGTTAAGCTTAACACAAGACTTTACATAATGCTCGAGACTTTAATCGTTTAATTAGTTTAGGCTACTCTTTCACCTAAGCTAATCACATATCATCTTTTACTTTAGGGCCCTTAACGTGCACGTGAACATGGCAATCCTAATCAAGGACTAGTGACTAGGTGATCAAGCCACACATGCAAGCATATATCATATCATTTCATCATTTCATGCATTTATAATCATTTCATCATCTCATACATACATAATCATTTCATCATTTCATGCATTTATAATCATTTCATCATCTCATGCATATATAATCATTTCATCATCTCATGCATACATATATCATTTCATCATTCATGCATACATAATCATTTCATCATCTCATACATACATAATCATTTCATCATTCATACATACATAATCATTTCATCATCTCATACATACATAATCATTTCATCATTTCATGCATTTATAATCATTTCATCATTTCATGCATTTATAAGCATTTCATCATCTCATGCATATATACTTACCATTCATCATTTCAAGCATACATAATCATTTCATCATCTCATACATACATAATCATTTCATCATTTCATGCATACATAATCATTTCATCATTTCATGCATTTATAATCATTTCATCATCTCATGCATCATAATCATTTCATCATCTCATACATACATAATCATTTCATCATTTCATGCATCATAATCATTTCATCATCTCATACATACATAATCATTTCATCATCTCATACATACATAATCATTTCATCATCTCATACATACATAATCATTTCATCATTCATACATACATAATCATTTCATCATCTCATACATACATAATCATTTCATCATCTCATACATACATAATCATTTCATCATCTCATACATACATAATCATTTCATCATT
Organism: Erigeron breviscapus; assembly: GCA_034093135.1. Lineage (NCBI taxonomy): Eukaryota > Viridiplantae > Streptophyta > Magnoliopsida > Asterales > Asteraceae > Erigeron > Erigeron breviscapus. The sequence continues at coordinate 56,797,268 of CM067167.1, read as the reverse complement.
TCATGCATTTATAATCATTTCATCATTTCATGCATTTATAAGCATTTCATCATCTCATGCATATATACTTACCATTTCATCATTCATGCATACATAATCATTTCATCATCTCATACATACATAATCATTTCATCATCTCATACATCATAATCATTTCATCATCTCATACATACATAATCATTTCATCATTTCATGCATTTACAATCATTTCATCATCTCATACATACATAATCATTTCATCATTTCATGCATTTATAATCATTTCATCATCTCATACATACATAATCATTTCATCATTTCATGCATTTATAATCATTTCATCATCTCATACATACATAATCATTTCATCATTTCATAGCATTCATAATCATTTCATCAACTAAGACATACATAATCAGATTTAAGAGTAAGATCAGCCATAATACCTGTAGATGACTTCGAGGATTCGAAATCTTAATCAAACTTGATCGAAACGACACGAAACGATTGATTCTTGGAGAAAACTTGTCTTGAGAGGGAGGGGATCTGTTCCTAGGGCTTAATCACGAAATTTGCAGCTATTGGGGTCTCACTAGACCTTAAACTCCTGACCATAAGTTTCCTTTAGTGCCCATAGGCCCCTCGACTTCCTAAACTTTACTTTCGTAGCTTAATTAACCTACCGGGAGACTTAACGATCTAACAAGCACTTAACTTTCATACTTTACTTTAAATTACTTTCATTTAATTCACCTTACTTTATTTCATATTAAACACATAAGCATTTAATCACATAATCCCTTATAGGGCACATAAACATAACGGACCTAACGTTAATTAATGGAAAGTCAAATAGTCAACATAAAATGTTTGGGATGTTACAATTACCTCCCCCTTAAGAGGATTCCGTCCTCGGAATCGCCTCAGAAGTGAACAAATCTGGATATTTCTCTTTCATCATCGACTCGGTCTCCCAAGTTAAACTTTCACCGTGGTTATGCTTCCATTTAATCAACACGAGATCAATCAACTTTCGGCGAAGTTTCTTTTGCTTTCTTTCGAGTATTGCTACTGGTTCATCCACTATTCTTTTCTGAGGATTAATGCTCACATCCTCAATTGGAATAACACTTGACTCATTGGCCAAACACTTCCTCAAATACGAAACATGAAATGTGTGGTGAATTCCATCCAATTCTGGGGGTAGTTCTAATTGATAAGCTACATCCTTGATACGTTTCAGAATTTTGAAAGGTCCTATGAAACGTGGGCTTAGCTTTCCCTTCTTTCCAAAACGAATTACTCATTTCCATGGGGAAACTTTCAGCATTACCAAATCACCAACTTGGAACTCAATTGGCTTCCTTTTCTTGTCGGCATAAGTCTTTTGTCTTTCTCTAGCCACACGAAGTGCTTCCTTTGCCACATTAACTTTTTCAGCTGAGATTTCAATGATTTCAGGACCCGTAAACTACTTTTCACCGGGTTCCATCCAACAACTCGGAGTCCTACATCTCCTACCATAAAGCATTTCAAATGGTGGCATTCCGATACTTGCATGGTGGCTGTTATTATAAGTGAATTCGATCAATTTCAAGTGTTCATCCCATGCTCCACCATACTCTAATACACAAGCTCTCAACATGTCTTCCAACGTTTGTATGGTCCTTTCACTTTGCCCATCAGTTTGAGGGTGATAGGCGGTGCTCAAATTAATTCTAGTACCTAACTCTCGTTGAAGACCCTTCCAAAAGTTAGACACGAATCTCGTGTCTCGGTCCGAAACAATGGATAAAGGAACACCATGCTTTGCCACGATCTCATCCACATACATCTTTGCCATCTTAGTTAGTGGTACATCTTGTCTTGTTGCCAAGAAATGAGCACTCTTTGTCAATCTATCCACAATAACCCATACCATGTCATTTCCTTTCGGTGTTCTTGGTAGTTTGGTCACAAAATCCATAGTAATATGGTCCCATTTCCATTCCGGAATCTCCAATTGATGCAACATTCCATATGGCTTTTTGTGATCAGCTTTCACACGTGCACACGTCAAACATCTTTCAACAAAATGAGCAACTTCTCCCTTAATGTTTGGCCACCAATAGATGGGCTTCAAATCTGCATACATCTTGGTAATACCTGGATGGACTGAATATCTTGACCTATGAGCTTCTTCAAGGATCAATTCTCGGTTACCACCAAGCAATGGTACCCATATTCGACCCTTATAAGTCTTAAATCCACGGCTGTTCGTCTCCATCACAAGTCTTCTCTTCTTTCCAATACTCTCATTATCGATATTATCCTTCAATAAAGCCTTAACTTGTGCTCCCTTGATGCGGTCGAGTAACCCCGACTTGGCTTGAACAACCATGCTCATCAATCTACAAGAAAAATTCTGCACTTTCCTACTTAATGCATCCGCCACCACATTGGCTTTACCGGGATGATATTTAATCTCGCAATCATAATCTTTCAGAAGTTCCATCCATCTCCTTTGCCTTACATTCATTTCCTTTTGTGAGAACACATATTGCAGACTCTTATGATCCGTAAACAAGGTACATTTGGTGCCATATAAGTAATGCCTCCACAACTTCAAAGCAAACACTACTGCAGCCAATTCAAGATCATGGGTCGGGTAATTCTTTTCATGAGGCTTCAACTGACGTGAAGCATATGCAATAACTTTGTCCCTTTGCATAAGGACACAACCCAAACCTGAAATAGAAGCATCACTATAAACAACAAGATCATCAGTACCTTCGGGTAAGGCTAGGACAGGAGCTTCACATAACTTTGTCTTAAGCGTTTGAAAGGCCTTTTCTTGAGCTTCCGTCCATACAAACTTTACTCCTTTCTTTGTCAATTCCGTCATTGGCTTAGCTATTCGGGAGAAATCTTGAATAAACCTCCTATAATAGCCAGCTAAACCGAGAAAACTCTTAATCTCCGTGGGTGTCTTTGGCTGTTCCCATTTAGATACAGCTTCAATCTTGGCAGGATCAACTTTAATACCTTCAGAAGAGATAACATGCCCGAGAAATTGAACTTCTCGGAGCCAGAATTCACACTTGGAGAACTTTGCATATAACTTTTTCTCTCTAAGAACCTCAAGAACAGCTCTTAAGTGCTCACGGTGCTCGGCTTCGGACTTTGAATATATTAGAATATCGTCAATGAAGACAATCACAAAATGATCTAAGAATGGGCGACATACCCGATTCATTAAATCCATAAAAGCGGCTGGAGCATTTGTCAACCCAAAAGGCATGACAAGAAACTCATAGTGCCCATAACGTGTACGAAAAGCTGTCTTGGCCACATCTTCCTTTTTGACTTTTAATTGATGATAGCCAGACCGCAAATCAATCTTAGAGAAGTAAGAAGCACCATGGAGCTGATCAAAAAGATCATCAATACGCGGGGAGGGGGGGGGGGGGGGGGGGGGGGGGGGGGGGGGGGGGGGGGGGGGGGGGGGGGGGGGGGGGGGGGGGGGGGGGGGGGGGGGGGGGGGGGGGGGGGGGGGGGGGGGGGGGGGGGGGGGGGGGGGGGGGGGGGGGGGGGGGGGGGGGGGGGGGGGGGGGGGGGGGGGGGGGGGGGGGGGGGGGGGGGGGGGGGGGGGGGGGGGGGGGGGGGGGGGGGGGGGGGGGGGGGGGGGGGGGGGGGGGGGGGGGGGGGGGGGGGGGGGGGGGGGGGGGGGGGGGGGGGGGGGGGGGGGGGGGGGGGGGGGGGGGGGGGGGGGGGGGGGGGGGGGGGGGGGGGGGGGGGGGGGGGGGGGGGGGGGGGGGGGGGGGGGGGGGGGGGGGGGGGGGGGGGGGGGGGGGGGGGGGGGGGGGGGGGGGGGGGGGGGGGGGGGGGGGGGGGGGGGGGGGGGGGGGGGGGGGGGGGGGGGGGGGGGGGGGGGGGGGGGGGGGGGGGGGGGGGGGGGGGGGGGGGGGGGGGGGGGGGGGGGGGGGGGGGGGGGGGGGGGGGGGGGGGGGGGGGGGGGGGGGGGGGGGGGGGGGGGGGGGGGGGGGGGGGGGGGGGGGGGGGGGGGGGGGGGGGGGGGGGGGGGGGGGGGGGGGGGGGGGGGGGGGGGGGGGGGGGGGGGGGGGGGGGGGGGGGGGGGGGGGGGGGGGGGGGGGGGGGGGGGGGGGGGGGGGGGGGGGGGGGGGGGGGGGGGGGGGGGGGGGGGGGGGGGGGGGGGGGGGGAATGGGCAACATACCCGATTCATTAAATCCATAAAAGCGGCTGGAGCATTTGTCAACCCAAAAGGCATGACAAGAAACTCATAGTGCCCATAACGTGTACGAAAAGCTGTCTTGGCCACATCTTCCTTTTTGACTTTTAATTGATGATAGCCAGACCGCAAATCAATCTTAGAGAAGTAAGAAGCACCATGGAGCTGATCAAAAAGATCATCAATACGCGGGAGAGGATACTTATTCTTAACCGTTCGCTTATTCAACTCACGGTAGTCTATACACATGCGCATAGAACCGTCTTTCTTTTTGACAAAAAGAACCGGAGCTCCCCAAGGCGAGGAACTTGGTTGTATGAAACCTTTGTCAAGTAGCTCTTGAAGCTGGGACATTAACTCTTTCATTTCTGTGGGAGCTAAACGATATGGTGCTTTTGCAATGGGAGTAGCACCAGGTACGAGATCAATCTGAAAGATGACCTCTCGGTCGGGAGGAATACCGGGAAGATCATCCGGAAAGACATCAGAAAATTCAGAAACTACATCAACATTAGGGATCGGAGACTTCCCTTTTCGTGTATCGATAACATAGGCAAGAAAGTGATTCTTGTTATGCCGAATGCAATTGAGAGCCTTCATCAAATTAATAATCTTTATGCTCCCCTTCTTCTTATCTCCATAAACGGAAATGACCTCACCATCCGGAGTAGCGAATCGTACGACCTTTTGAGAACATATAATAGTAGCATCATTTTGAGACAACCAGTCCATACCTATCACTATATCAAAACCGGCTAGAGTGGTAGGCAATAGTTGAACCGGAAAAGAGCGGCCTTCAATCTCAATAGAACAATCATCATAACCTACTTGAATGTCACTAATGGTACCGTTAGCAATTTCAACCTCTATAGAGCAATCAAGAGGAGTAGTGACCCTATCAAGCTTAGGAGCAAATAAAGTGGACACAAAAGATCTATTTGCACCCGAATCAAAAAGTACAGAAGCAGGTTTTGAGTTAACAAGAAATGTACCGCTTACTACCTCGTCGTTATCCTTGGCAGCTTCGACTGTCAGCTGAAAGGCTCGAGCTTTAGGCTTTTGGACAGCCGTCTTCTTTCCATCATCTCTTCCTTGTGGGCAATCCTTGATGAAATGACCGGTTTGTTGACACCGATAACACTTTGGCTTGTCCTTGCATCCTGAAGTAGGATGACCCGTACCACCACAAGTATCACACCTTCGGGTCTTATCTGAACATGGACCCGAGTGAGGCGCCTTACAAGTACCACACCAATTCTTTGGCTTTGCATAGCTGCTGCCCCCATTTCTTGAAGACGGACCTTTCTTGAACTTCCTATTAGATCCACTTGACCCATCATGTTTCCTTTTTAAACCTGATTGCTTATCATCATTAGCTTTCACTACAACCTTTTCACCCTTGAAATCATCATCCAACCTCTTGGACTCCTTAATCGTAGCAGACAATGTAATATGTTGTCTACAAAGGCCACGATAGCTAGCGGGAAGACCATCACAGTAAGCTTCAACCTGATCCACATCTCTACGAACCAAATGACCAACAAACTTAAGCTTTTCCATAAATGAGTGGGCATATTCAGTTATGGCCCCCGGCTTAGCTGTTAAAGCTCTGAATTCTTTCTCAATCAACCTTAGTTCACGAGTACCCACATATTCTTCCAAGAACTTCTCCTTAAAGGTACCCCAAGGCATATTAGCTAGCACCTCGGGGGTCAAAGAAATAGTAGCAACCCTCCACCAATTACGAGCATTCTTCTTCAACATACGGGAAGCACACAATACCTTCATATCCTCAGGGCAATAACATGAAGCAAACACAACCTCGATATCATCCAACCATTCCATGGCACCTACAGCATCTAGAGTACCATCAAATGCCTTTGCTCCACATTTCTGAAAGCTCTCATACTTAAAGTTACTAGTACGAGGAGCGACTACAACACGAGGCTCCACCACATTATTAACACCATTCACATTAGCAACAACATTTTCAGGAGCAACTTGTGACCTTACCATTGATGGCTCGGTACGGTTTGAGCGGTTGGAGTAATTCCCATCCGTATGCTCATTCCGTTGCAAGCTAGCTTCTCTTTCAGCCCTAAGTTGATTCAACTCCTCTTCATTTCTCAACAAAAGAGCTCGAATAGCCCTCAACTCTTCATGCATTTCAGCTTGAGTAGGAACTTGCTCAATCACGGGGTTAGCTCTATCAATTTCAGACCTTGTAGGTTGTGCACCCGAAAGTGGTCTTCGAGGAGGCCTTAGGTTAACACCATTTCCAGTCCCGTTTGGATTAACCGGAGCATCGCTAGCATTAGCTCCATCTCTTTGACTACTAGCACGGGTATTAACCATCCTTCTACAATTTTAGTGACAAATGTTAGAGATGAATCGAATGAGAACAAAGTATGGTCAGGCCTACTAAATTACATAAGCATAACATAAACATATATGAGCCATAAACCTACTCTCACACTCATCCCAACCCATCTTAAAAGCATTTTCATCATAGAGCTAAAGCATTACTACTTAAGCCAATCATTTCTCGTACGGTTTAAGTCCAAAATCCTAAGGTCTTGGTCGAATTTTGGTTCACTTAAACCATTTCTCTGATACCAACTTGTAACACCCGTCGTTTAAAAACTTGGATTTTTCAAAACTTTGCCAAACGGCATTTAAAATAAGCGGAAAGGATCACTTTCAAAATCTGCCCCATCCGTAACGGATGGTACCTTTAAAATTTGGTGTTACTACTAGCATCATCAAAACAATAAAAGTAAATCCAAGCTTTGGCACCAACATAAATGCCACATTAATACAAGTCTTTAATCATAAATGAAATAGCCAAACATGAGGCTAAAAGGAAGTCTAAGCGTTTAATGTCTTAGCTAAGCTTCTTTATTCGTCTACCCAAGTCTCACCAAGCTAATCCTCGCCTAGCTCACTTGATTATCCTGAAGGCACAACATTTTCAAAGAACAAGTGTTAGCTAATAAAATTAGCTAAGTAAGATAACATAACTTGAAAACGTTTGCCAATTTCATATATTAACAAAATCTGCCTTTTAAGTTAATATCACACACATACATAACATCATAAGATACACATTAGGTTCAACATGTCCTAAGGTGTGCCTATACTTTCTTTCTTCATCTTTCTTTCTTTATTTCTTTGCCAAGACGTAGGCTAAGTGACTTATGCCACTTGCATAGGGATGTGGGGTTGTGTGTAGGCGGTCATAGACCATACATGGAGTCCTCACACCCGACATGATGGGTAAACCATAAGGTGGTCCATCGGCGTCGTTAAGGAATGACAAAGTCAATCCAACTGAATAAACCGTTTATGCCTTTACGCATTAGTGATTAGTTACTCCACCCGGAATACTCAAACGTAACTATGCCACAAGGAGCAACTCAAGTGACCACGTACGCACCAGCCCCGAAGAGCTAGCACGGGTTAAGCTTAACACAAGACTTTACATAATGCTCGAGACTTTAATCGTTTAATTAGTTTAGGCTACTCTTTCACCTAAGCTAATCACATATCATCTTTTACTTTAGGGCCCTTAACGTGCACGTGAACATGGCAATCCTAATCAAGGACTAGTGACTAGGTGATCAAGCCACACATGCAAGCATATATCATATCATTTCATCATCTCATACATACATAATCATTTCATCATTTCATGCATTTATAATCATTTCATCATCTCATGCATATATACTTACCACATACCATTGCAACCTGCATATGAATGTTAATCATCATAAACGGTAAGTAATATATCCCTTTGCAACCTCCCATAGTCACCCGTGAATATAAAATGTACATACATATTCAATTGGAAGGTTTAACTTATGAAAACGTGTTTTGTTGTACCAACAGGTGACAAAAGATGTTATCTTACCTCGATACAGCTTACCAACAAGTTAAATGTATCTTATAGTGCTTGCTAAGTGCTCCCGACAACCTAGAATGAGTATAAGATCGAAACATAAGCTAACCGAAATGTTTTATGAAAACTGGACAAGAGGTGCGTCGCACCTCCCACATGGTGCGTCGCACAAAATCATCAGGGGAATTCTAAACATAAGCAGGTGCGCCGCACCTACCCCTTTGGTGCGCCGCATAAATTGATCAGAAATTCTGAACATATGAATGTGCGCCGCACCTTCCCTTGGTGCGTCGCATATCGGGCTTTTGGCTGAAAACCATTTTTCCAAAATGGCCTGTGGTGCGCCGCACCACCCTACTGGTGCGTCGCACCTGGAGTGTCGACCAGAAACCTAATCTTTGTTCTATGATCAAACGAATTCCATACGAACCCATACCCCAAATCCAACCTGGGGACTTAAAATTAATCCTTTCAATTGCACTTTCATCAACTTAAACCATCCTATTAATCCCTTAATCCCTTACATCATAATTCAATCTTTAAAACACCCGAACGACATGAATTCAATAAACGTTTGATCCAATAACCCAACCCAAACCCTATGGCCTGGATCGAAATCACTACTAAGACATACATGATCAGATTTAAGAGTAAGATCAGCCATAATACCTGTAGATGACTTCGAGGATTCGAAATCTTAATCAAACTTGATCGAAACGACACGAAACGATTGATTCTTGGAGAAAACTTGTCTTGAGAGGGAGGGGATTTGTTCCTAGGGCTTAATCACGAAATTTGCAGCTATTGGGGTCTCACTAGACCTTAAACTCCTGACCATAAGTTTCCTTTAGTGCCCATAGGCCCCTCGACTTCCTAAACTTTACTTTCGTAGCTTAATTAACCTACCGGGAGACTTAACGATCTAACAAGCACTTAACTTTCATACTTTACTTTAAATTACTTTCATTTAATTCACCTTACTTTATTTCATATTAAACACATAAGCATTTAATCACATAATCCCTTATAGGGCACATAAACATAACGGACCTAACGTTAATTAATGGAAAGTCAAATAGTCAACATAAAATGTTTGGGATGTTACAAAAAAAGAGAGAAAATATATCAAGTTTGGTCCTTTATCTTTAAAAATGACTATAATACCCTTATGTGCATGGCACGTGAAAAAGAAAACGGTTGGGAGAAAACGTCCGTTTGCATAAAGGACTGGATGTGATCCTTATCCTTCCCAAAAGGACTGCCAGTGTCATTTCTGATAGTTAAGGACGAAACTTGATTATTAGGGTAAACCACAAGGACGATTTCGGTCGTTTACTTTTTTTTTAATTATCTCATTCCAAAAGAAAAATAAAAAAATAAAATAAATTTATAATCCGAGTAGCTAGATATACAAGGGCATGACACGGGTTTCACCTTAAAGGTATGGTAGTTGGTGGAGACCGTGGGAGTGATATGTTATAGGGGATGATAGGGGTGATCGGTGATGAGAGCCCTTAGCAGCCATAAACTAACAGACTTCGTCTATAGCTTATGGGTCACGCTTTTTGGAATTTTTTTTTTTTTTTTGAAATGGGTAATTAAAAACCCAAATATTCTTTACCATTTCTTATTAAGATACCTTCTATTTTGATCTCTATCTCCGTACTATATATGTATACAACAAATTTACAATATATGAGATATTTTAGAAAAAGGGAAATATGTTTTCTACTTTTCAGAATGCTTGACAAAAATGATATAATAGAAAAACAATCATCTTTTTCATATTGACGACCGCCTATTTTCTTGGATTCGAGGGTCGGCTAATGTCATTGTCGAAAAAAAAACAGTATCCCCCACCCCTATATTATACTCACAATTACTTACTTGAGTTAGATAACGAAATTAACATTGAACGTGACATGCTATCAGCAATTTTAACATTATGATTTTGGTCAAATCCATCCAAGTATTTATATGTTTCTTTTTGTATTCTCTTATCAACTAAGAAAGTGACATATGTAATCTCCAATCTCCAATCTAATAATATACTAAAATAGGAGGCTGAAGAAGTATTTGGAGCCACTAGAACCTCTTTTGAGACTACATTCCCGCCCATCCCTCTTTTATTTTATTTTCTCTGTTTTCATTTATCAAAGAAAATTAAAAATACAACTGGAGCCCTTCTCTGACCTAATATCCAAAAAAAGAACAGAACAAAATTTCACCCATCCCTCAATCTTCTTCCTCAACCTCTACTCACAATTCAATCTAATCCTTTATTCAAATCCTCTTCAGAACATTCAGCTGCACATATTATTCTTTTTTCTCCATCCAATTTTGTTTACTTTGATTATGAATACATAAATATAAACCATACAAAACCCTAAATCGTTGTTGTTGATGGAGATGATGCTCGCGAGATTTTGTTGGAGGAAATACTTAGGTGAACAATATTTGGTTGAATTCATTTGCTATATGGATGAATTTTATGCTAAAGGGTTGAATGCCCACAAACTGTTTGCTATAATGCCTGAATGAGAAGACTCATTAGCAGGGTTTTTTTTACCCATTATATACATTTTCGTTAATATTATCTGTTCCCAGTGTTATAAGTTAGCCCCATCCAAGCTAGCGAACCCCATCTCATCAGTTACGATTTAGAACTTTCAATTTAGATAGTTTCGTTATGCAAGGTGCGTAAATACCTCCCACATGATGTTCTGTTTTTTGCTTCATTTAGTTGCTATATAATTATTTGCGAGATTCATGACCCAAAGGTATGAAATAATGTCAATTTTGTTATTTAAAAAGTTTGTGACGAGCATTCGATGTTAGTATTGACACTCCATGTTTTTTAAATGCCATTTTGTTGCTGCCTGTTGATTTTGCACCAAGAATCCAACTATTTTGATACCTTGATTGTACAAAGTGTTGGTTAAGTATTAATTATTAATTTTGGATAAAAGGCTATTGGCAGTTTATGCCAAGATGTTTTGCTGTATTTTTATATCAAAATTTGAAGTCATTGTTTTCATAGCAAAAGTTCCAATACATGTAAGCAACTATAATGTTGTACTTGCCATACCAGTTATATTTGAAGTTTATATTGAATAAAGTGGTCATTATTTAATCAGTGTTTCTTCTTGCCCTTTTGATAGTTGTTTTGATATGATGAATTTGATAGTTGTTTTGACATGATGCATTTGATAGTTGTTTTATTTTACTAATGCGGATATACTCGATCAAAGGTACTGATACAAGTATGCCAAACTAACTTCATGGTGATTGGATAAGTGTTCCTGTTGTTATTGGCTTCCTTGGAAAGGTCTTCTATTTTTTGCGCCTTTAGAATTTCTTCTATGCTTCTGCACATGAAAGTGACTCCTCAAAACATGTTGTTGGCAGTGGAATACTTGAATGGATCAAATGTAGCAATTGAGACTCTCCAATATTATTATTAGTTGTGCCGAGTGGAAACACATGTGTTTCTTTACAACATTGTGCTTGAATGTATACAAGGTATACTTGCCATTTAATTTGCTCATACAAAGATGCTTGCTAATTTGCTATGTTTTTGGGTTACTTGATGATGATAGGGAATACATCGACGCTATTATAGAAGCAATCAGGTTATCTCAGGACTTTGTTGTCTACCACGATTGTCACAGATTTTTGACCGAATCTCATACGCTTTGGAATGCGAGTAAAGATCTTCTTATTGACGGAATTCTTCACAAAGCACGTGTGATCCACAAATGGCTAGGTTTCATCTTATACATACCTTTCTAATTATTTTTAATTACCACATTATAATGTTATATATTATTACATTAATACATGTTTCATGTGTACATGCTGGGCTATCTCATCAAAGTCATCAACGCATTAATTTATATCGAATATTAGTAGATGTATGTAACTCGGGGTTGGGTCTGGTCACGTTTTTATAGAATTAGACTTTGCTTTTTTTTTTCCTTTCAAGGCGTCGTTTTATATCTATACATAAATTACCGTCAGGTTTGGAACCAAAGTAGATATGTTATGATTTGGTTTACCCTTTTACCTCTTATTCGGTACATATTTGGGTCATTATCTCTCTTGATTGTTTTGTTTTAATTCTGATTAGATAATGATGAAGTTTTCTTTACTTAATACATGCATACTGTTAATCGTCATCTTTATTTGTTTTTACATACGCAGGGATGGTACTTGACATTGATTAGCTGCATAACATGACATTGAAGGTGATAAAAATGATACGATAAGTTACTATTTTGAAACCATTACTATAATTTAGCTTTCATCTTACAAAGACATGTTGAAATTATTACTCTAAGTTAGTATTTTGAAACTACCCGTCCATCGGACGGGCCTGAAGACTAATAAATTATATTTCATTCATCTTTTTTTACTAAAAGAAGATAATTTATATGGTTATATTTTTGTTTGTTTTAAAAAGATGTCTTATCTTATACCAAATTCTTAATTAGTTGTTAACCGATTAATTATAAAAGTTAAAACCGTTTTAATATATACTAGTTTTAATACACGTACAATGTATGTGATTGATTATATTATGTGTTATGCACGGCTATAACATAATATACATTATAAACAATGAGTCTATATCAATATGATATTTAAAACAAAAGAGAAAAGAGTTATAACGTTGTCCTTTATCAAAAAGATGTTGCAATCTTCAATCATCGTTCATCGAATGCTTTCAAGCATTTGAAAACAATGCCCTAATTGAGATTGCTTATAATTCAAGAATTAATTAAATTAATTATCATTTATAATAACTTGTATATATTGTGAAAGAAAGTTCACTTTTTGTTTCTCATAACTAATTTACACTTTTTTGTTTTTATCACTAATTTTACACTTTTCATCACTAATATTTAATTTAAAGAGATACATTTTGACTAATCATCTAAAATGAGAAGATTTATATCGTCTTTGATCAATTAAGAAATTAAAAAATGTAATCTCGCTAATCTAATAATGCTCCTTATGTTATAAAAATTTAACATGTATGATCTATTTATTATGTTTTTTCATCACTTTTCTTTTTACGTATAACTTGATCTTAAATGCATATAACATAACATTAACAATATACCTGTCAGGCTGTAACATTTTTTCGCATAAGTAGGTGGGCTTCAAATGCTGTTATGGGCCAATATGGGCCCAATAATTGAAGTGGATACTTACAACAAGTCAGCATAGTTTTAAATGCAGTGCGCCACCGCAGTCCATTAGAATTAACTACATATAAAATGTTTAACCATATCTATATCTACTAGTCTTGCTAGGCTGCCTTTTATAGTAATATAATATATTTTTTGCCGTTCAAAAAAAATAATATAGATATCTATATGACATTATGACTATATGTATATGAAACTAGTTCTAACGACCACCGTGATTCATTGGCCTAAAGTATGAAATTTTAGGTAAGCATTTTAAAAAGATCACAGAAATTATTGGAAACAATCACGATAATACATTAATAAGATTGCTCACATGCATCTAAATAAAAAGAATCTTTATCCATGAACAACTTAAAAAGGAAAACACCCACACCGTTTAGCGGTTTATATTTAACTATATATTAAATTAAAACAAATAAAACAATTATTTTTTAATAACTAAATCATAATAATTTTCGTGAATCAATATGGTAAATGAACCGATCTGTACACCACCAGATTTTGACAATACACCATCAAACATGTTTTATTTTATTGTACTGTACAACACTGTAAAACACGTTTGGTGGTGCATTGCCAAAATTTAATGGTGTAAATCACCTTCCCGTTTAATAAAAAAATTGCCTGATCTATTAATTTTCGTGCATCATTTTTATCATAATCCAATGGTCAAGATTTCATTTATATATTTTATTTCAATAATTGTTTTATAATAACTAAACTTTTATATATTTATAGTAAGTGCAATGTCTAGACCATATATCTACTCAATGCTACATTGATCATATATTTATTTTTTTTGACAAGTGACTTTCACAGACGCGTATGGCTGAGTCCTCACGCTCAATGAAGGGTAGCTAAGCCATAGCCTTCGCACCATACCACCTCCTTTGGAAAATACCATCGAGGAGAACCCGCCAAGACTCGAACCCGAGACCTTGTGGTAAATCCCTCGGAGCCCGCATAAGCGGTTTAAGGAAAGACCCCTGGCCACTGGGGTTTTAACAAACAATACATAGCCTTGTAAATCATAAACACATTTGTACTTGATGCATGAACATCTGACTTAACAACTTAATATTATATTAACGATTCTTAATTCAATTAATACTCTGTAGAAACTATACATTAAATATAATAGCAATAACGTTATGTATAGGTAAAGATATGATTATTGCGTATACTTCAATATCTCCAAAAATAACAACAGCCCCACTTCACATGCAATTGGGCCAAGTTGTGCAAGTTGAACAAAAACTAAACTATATCCATGCAACTTGAATGGCCAATATCTCATCATCAAACATTCAAACCTTCATATTCATTCAACCCATCCATACTTTATTTAAAAATTTGTTCTCTTGAATAAATACCCAATTAATAATTAACCCATTTTTATCACATAAATATACACTAATACACCTTATTGTAAACTCTAATTATTCCCAACTAAGGATCCAAATCCAAAAATATTAATAGAAAGTCGACCCCGAGGAATTGAAGAATTACAGATGAATTTACAAAAAGAATTTAATTCTGTAAATAGAAAACTTAACATTGCTATCGCACGAATTGAAAAGCCTTATGGAAACCCTAATATTCTGCGGAGTTTGTACTTTCCGAAACCTCATCTTTGCCGTCTCTCCTTCTCTTTTGTAGCATATTTCTAAATTGTTGGTAACTCAAAGTTAAATAATTTTAGTTTTTCCAATCAAAGAAAAAAGAGTAAATTACACTTTTCGTCTCTAAAGTTGGCACGTTTTTCACTTTTGATCCCTAAACTTTAAAAATTACAATTTTGACCTTAAAGTTGGCCAATTTTTTCAACTATCCTTTCCCCACACACATGCTCATGCTCAGCTTTTAGTACAAATAAATAATTTCAACAAAATCACCAAACGAGGTATCATTCATCTTATAGTATAAATGGGCACAACAACCTGCACTTCTTAAACTAATGAATCCTAATCAAAGAATAATTTTGCTATATCACTGCCTTCTTCTAAAATAAAATATAAAAAAAATAAGAGTTGTTGATCGGTTACTTCGGCAATGGCAAGATTGGTCAAGTCGGCAAATGGCTTATTTTTGCAGAAAAAGCGATGAACAGTTATGGTGTCTGGAAAATGATGAATTTCAGAAGAACAACCCGTCGGAAAATGCAAAACCCCGTCGGAAAAGAATAGAATGTCACCGGAAAACTTTAAATCACGATTATTCTCTCGATCCTCCGAATTACGACTCGAAACCGGTTGCAACCAACTCTACATTCAATCGCGAACAATCCCTGACCAAAAATTTTCAGATTCAAAGCTCGCCGGAAAACATGTCAGGTCGCCGGAAAAATTAAATCTCCAATAACTTTGTTGTTTCTTCGAATTACCACTTGAAATCACCACCAATCTTCTCAAAACTTGATCCCACACAAACCCTGGGCAACAATTGATTCGATCTATACTCTCCGGAAAATTCAATTTCTCACCGGAAAATTCAACCGCCGTCCAAACTCACCCAATCCGAAATATGAAACTATCAAAATGATCAGAATAAAGATCGGTGGCTGCTTTTGTTGTTGACTTTTTTTATTTCCATGATCTTCGCGTTTCACTAACAAATATATATATATATATACACACAGAGATATAGATATAAATTTATTTTTCGTTTTTCGCATGATTTTCATTTTTCGTCCCTCAAGTAGCTATTTTTTCACTTTTCGTCCCTCAAGTAGCAATTTTTTCACTTTTCGTCCCTCGGTGTAAGGTGAAATTACATTAGTGCCCTCACGTGTCTCGCACGTGCGCACGTTAACGGCCATTTTTTAACGCCGTATGGCCAAAGGACGATTATTGAAAAAATTGGCCAACTTTAAGGTCAAAATTATAATTTTTAAAGTTTAGGGATCAAAAGTGAAAAATGTGCCAACTTTAGCGACGAAAAGTGTAATTTACTCAAGAAAAAAAAGAGTAAAAAAGATACTTGGATTAACCAATTAAGCAATCATCAAAATATAAAGTAAAGGATAAATATGTAATTTGATACTTTTATCTTTTTGTAGTGTATTCTTGTCCTTCCATGGACACTTGGATATCTCCCCTGCAAAACAAAGCATTTTAGCTCATCTCACGAAAACCCTAATTTATACCCACTTGTGCTTATCTATTTCATCATCTAACTTAGACCCATTTCATTTCTTCCTTTTTTTTTGATGCCCCTTTTATCAAGTTTCAATCTTGCTTTCATGTTCACACAAATTTTGCTTTCATCCATGGTTGGAGAGTTACAATTTTAATAAGGTAATAATTCTTTGTTTCTTGTATCTTTTTTTTTAGGTAACACTATGGTTGTTGTTTTTATATAGTTTGTTTTATGATTATCTGGGTTGTTTTGTTTATTGGATGATGATGAATATGTACTTTGCTAACCAAAAAGTTAATGTATCTGTTCAATTTGTGTTATCTTTTAAAATTAGTTCGATGTGATAATAAAGTTATGTAACTATATATGGAAAGATAAATTGTTAAACATTATTAGTACATATGGTACCGGCCTGTTGCATCTTACAACTGAAGTACATATTTTGACCTTGTCTTTTTCAAAGTCCAAGTTCAAATCTTTGTGTAATGGTCAAATATTGACTTTTGGAATATGCTGTAACTTATGTGAAAAACAACTACTGTAATTAAGACTTCCTTTTGTATATGATCAATTGAGTTAATTCATGTTAAGGTATCTATGTATGAACTACTTCCTTAATTGTTATATATATCAATGTTTAACAATTATATAAGTCAGTGATCATCACCTAAACTTCTTTCTCTATTTTGTCTTATTGTGTATATGTTGTTGTAACCATGTTATTTCTTTCAATTGGCAAATATCTACTCATATTTGTTGGTTAATGGGTTGCCTCAAATACAGCTTGGCTAAATCCCCATTGGTTCTTTAATAATAGTTAAAAAAGTTAATGAAGTGCATTTCAGATTGAAATATATATACGATCTAAAAATTCCATTCACATGTTGCAGAAAGCATGAAAATTGGCAGCATATACCTATCTAACTCATGGAAAGTTCATCAGCGTCTCTTGGGCTAAATGACATAACCACGAGTGATGTTGTTGTTCGTCTAAGAAACAACAAAAGAAGACCTGAGCTGTTCTATTCCCATTCATCAATCCTCAAAGAAAAGAGTAAGTATTTTGCAGATAAACTATCTGATCCAAATTCTGGTGCTTTTATTGATATCTCCTGCTTAGATTGCAACTATGATCACCACGTCGACCTATTAAAACGTTTTTACCTTTCCCAAGAGTCATTGTTGGAATCTTGGAACTCTGTTCACTCTGCTCTTGGTGTTCTTCAATTAGCAACAGAATTTAATTGTCAAGAAATTACTGAAAGTTGCATTCAGTATTTAGAAGCTGTCCCGTGGGAGGATAAAGAAGAAGAATTAATCTTGAAAGTAGTTTCAAAACTGGGCCCTGTAGCAATGCCCATATTAGCCCGGGTTCAACCCGTTGACTTTACTGCTACGAAAAACGTATTCATCTCAGCCATCCAGTTTGCCACGTGTATTGTTTCAGAATCCCCACCCTTTGGGGACGAGTTGAAAACTTCAGCTCAAGAACAAGTAGAATACATGTTAGGTGATGATGATGAAGAGATCCCGTTAGTCATTGCAGACGAAGAAGTTAAGGCAGAGTCAAAGAAAGGACTTATGAACATTTGTTCTATATTCGATAAAGAGCTTTCTTGTTTACTTTCAGAGACCAATGAGGAGGCAGTAGAAAAGAGAGTATTGCAGTCTCTCTCTGATCTTGGATGGATTTGTAACATTCTTTCAAAAATGGACCTAATGAAAGAATTCACAGACAAATGGATTGAATCTTCTAGTCGGGTAATTGCAGTTATGGAAGATCAACTATTAAAAAGTAGCATGTGGGACATAAAGTTGAAGATTATAGAACTAAACTGGAAGGTATTGGATGCAGTTGGTTATGGTAATGTAATCATTTCACCTGCACGTCGTGTGGAGTTAGTGAAAACTTGGCTTCCTTATATCAGAAAGATGAAACCTGTTCTTGATTTGGTTGGGAGTAAGGAGACCGGATATCCTTACAAGATGGACGATGATTTGTGCCAGAATATTGAAGGGGCTATAGTGGCACTCTTATCAGCACTTCCTTCTAATGATCAAGGGGATATTTTAGCTGATTGGATGAGCGGGGACCAGGTTAAGTATCCCGATTTGAGTGAAGCTTTTGAGATTTGGTGTTATAGAACGAAATCGGCTAAAAGAAGATTGGTAGAGGGGTTGGATAGAGTTGGTAATCCTACTGTAAGCCTGTGATCACTTTTAATGGCTGTAAGTTAAATAGATCAAAAGTTAAAAGGTTATAGAAACAACCTTTGTTTTATCTGTTAAGTTGTTTGCAAATCCCCATTGCTAATTGTAGCCTCTTCTTGAGAAACTGGATCGCTAATTGTGATCTTTGTGAGGCTTATTAATGGTGTCTCTGAAGTTTAAAGTTGACGCCACATATGTACTTCCAACTCATTGATCAATTTTATTTTGATATACTCTTATACAAATGCAAACACTCTCGGTATGAACGGGGAGCAACTCAACAGGTCAAGTACCTATATAGATTATTACTAGCTAGAAAATCAACTATCTTTTTTTTTTTTTTAAAAAGAAAAATTGAATTAAAAGCTGATTATTATATAATATAATTCGCCAAGTGTTAAGCGAACTGCCTCTCACAAAAGTGACGTAGGTAGGTTTCGAACCTACCGTAAGCAGTTCCCCTAGTTGGAACCAGCCACAGGCAAGAAGCTTGGTTAGACCTTTACATTCAAGTCAATATGGCTTGTCAAAGTTTCCCCAAAATACGTTTTTTTTTTTTTTTTGATTTACCTATCATGATGCAAGTGTTATAAACCATCGACTATTATCGGACACCCTACAAGTTGACATAACGAGGCAACATCACCCGTAACCATGTATCGTCATTGGAAGTTATATTTATAACTTAAAATATCCACATAAAATAAAAATTATATTTGCATTTTCTTTTAATGTGTAATAATAAAATTAATCACCTAATAATTTCAAAATATTTTTATAAATTATTTAAACTATCATATGTAGGGGTGATCAAAATACGGGCCAACCCGTCAAACCCGTTTAACCGGCCCGAAAAAAACCGAGCCCGACCCAACCCGTTAAGTATATGGTCCGGTCCACGGGCCTATATTTTATGAAATCTCGGGTTACGGGCCGGTCCGGGCTAACCCGGGGAAAAACCCGAGAACCCGTACAACATTGTCATTAAATTGTTATATTAGGACTCATATAAACTCACGTAAATATATATTATATACTATAATATTTTTTACTAGGTTTTTTATATATTATCACAAACCTTTTTGGTTGGATTTGCTTTTTAGCTTATTCTTTTTGAGATTTTATGTGGATTTGCATTCATGTCAAAATATGTTCTTGGCTGTAAGCTTATTATTCGAGTTTTCTTTTCTATTCAATTTGGTTTGTCGTGTGATGCATATACAGCTCATGTGATTGTGAACAGAAAGGAATGAGATTATTGTCACTAGCTTCTGTTGCATACAGTTCGTGTGATGCATATAAAGTTCATGTGATTGTCGTGTGATGCATATACAGTAGTGCAACTTATGTTATTCCTAGTTTCCTAAAGGCCTTTTAGTTGATATAAATCTAGTACTTTTATACCCGACACTTACAAGCATTCACCAGCAACTATACCATACGATGTAAATCCTCGAGATTCTGCAAACAATCTGAACGAATATGCTATTAAGCATCAACCGCTACTGCGGACAAATGACTATGTACCCATTGGTGAAACAAAAGCTAGTGACGAAAATGCCTACAAGGAAGAAGTAGAGTCTGTTGTGACTTAGTGTGAAAGTTAAATTGTGTGTAATGATTTTATCCTGTAAGTGCATATTGTCTAGTGTAAATCATTTGAATTCTTTAAAAGTTACTTATAATCTTTCGAATGTTTCACATGAATTATCCATCGGATCTTAGAATTTTTTATTCCATTTATGTAACAAGTTTCTCGCCATGGTCATTTGAGAATATGTATTTTACGGGCTACGGGTTGGCCCGCAAAAAACCAAACCCGTGATGTAACCCGGACCGAACCAACCCGATAAAACATGGGCCGGTCCTCGGTTCACTTTTTTGGTAATTCATGGGTCACGGGTCGGGCCGGGTTGAGGCTGGGTCGGGCCGGGTTGAGCCCATGATCACCCCTAATCATGTGTCATGATGGAAACTTAATAAAATTCTAAATAAGCGAAAAAAGAAAGATGCGTGACAAAATTGAAGCCGAAGTGTTAGTTTTGGGGACTCTAAAAATAAAAATATCTTTTCTTCATTCTTTTCATCGTCAACAACAATCATCGACATCTTGAATCAAATATAAAAAAAGAATAAAATCACAGACCAGGCCATCATTACCGGCAACAACTACAGACTCACATATCCATCATTCCAACCGGATCTCTTTCTCTCAAATATATACAAAAATCGATCAGCAATTAATCAAAACAAATCGATCGAGAGAGCGGGAGGGGGAGGGGGAGATAGTAAATGGCGAATTTGTATGTGCAAGCTGAACAACCAACGGATCTGAACCGGAATACGGAATGGTTCACGTACCCAGGCGTATGGACTATTTATATATTCATTCTCTTCTTCGCTTGGCTGGTTGTTCTTTCTCTTTTTGGTTGCTCCCCT
>CM067167.1:56720360-56770360 GCA_034093135.1 Erigeron breviscapus | reverse complement strand
TGTGAAGTCATATATGTAGTGATTGGCTAATTTGACAAACATGGCAACAAAGATCCATTTTTAGCTATGGTTGATCACTTTAATAAAGCATCATGTATATATTTATGCATACATGCATGTTGTTATCCAAATTTAAAGGTAACTCTATTTTGAATGTTACGTTAATTTCAAACTCCGGCCACAAATATAATACGACAACTTCACCTTTTCTATCATGGTGGTTAGCTAGCTCACAGGTAAACTCATACATATATTAATTCATATATACACACATATTATTTGTTTATGTGAAAAGACATTTTTATTTTTTTCTTTCTTGTGCTTTAAAGCGATCAGTTATTATCAGGTTTTATATATGAAGTCAAAAAGCTAGTATGCAGATGCTCCAAAAATAAAAAACTTATGTTTTAGAACACTGTATCGCTCCATGACAAATTTTGTCCATAATAGAAAGAAAAAAAAAAGTCACAAATTTGCTTCTTTTGTCAGTACTTATAAGGCCAAGATGTACAGTCAACATACCGAACTTTAGAATGCTTCTATTGTATATTCAGTATGCTCATCAATTTGCTTATACATTTTGCTTACAAGCATACTGAATACATATTGAGATTGTGAGAACAACTTGAATTTTTATTTTATTTTTAACTCATATGTGTGTATATATATTTAATATTTATTTTTATATTAATGATGATATGACATGAACAAACTGAGTGTGTGTGTGTGTGTGTGTGTGTGTGTGTGTGTGTGTGTGTCTGTGTGTGTGTGTGTGTGTGTGTGTGTGTGTGTGTGTGTGTGTGTGTGTGTGTGTGTGTGTGTGTGTGTGTGTGTGTGTGTGTGTGTGTGTGTGTGTGTGTGTGTGTGTGTGTGTGTGTGTGTGTGTGTGTGTGTGTGTGTGTGTGTGTGTGTGTGTGTGTGTGTGTGTGTGTGTGTGTGTGTGTGTGTGTGTGTGTGTGTGTGTGTGTGTGTGTGTGTGTGTGTGTGTGTGTGTGTGTGTGTGTGTGTGTGTGTGTGTGTGTGTGTGTGTGTGTGTGTGTGTGTGTGTGTGTGTGTGTGTGTGTGTGTGTGTGTGTGTGTGTGTGTGTGTGTGTGTGTGTGTGTGTGTGTGTGTGTGTGTGTGTGTGTGTGTGTGTGTGTGTGTGTGTGTGTGTGTGTGTGTGTGTGTGTGTGTGTGTGTGTGTGTGTGTGTGTGTGTGTGTGTGTGTGTGTGTGTGTGTGTGTGTGTGTGTGTGTGTGTGTGTGTGTGTGTGTGTGTGTGTGTGTGTGTGTGTGTGTGTGTGTGTGTGTGTGTGTGTGTGTGTGTGTGTGTGTGTGTGTGTGTGTGTGTGTGTGTGTGTGTGTGTGTGTGTGTGTGTGTGTGTGTGTGTGTGTGTGTGTGTGTGTGTGTGTGTGTGTGTGTGTGTGTGTGTGTGTGTGTGTGTGTGTGTGTGTGTGTGTGTGTGTGTGTGTGTGTGTGTGTGTGTGTGTGTGTGTGTGTGTGTGTGTGTGTGTGTGTGTGTGTGTGTGTGTGTGTGTGTGTGTGTGTGTGTGTGTGTGTGTGTGTGTGTGTGTGTGTGTGTGTGTGTGTGTGTGTGTGTGTGTGTGTGTGTGTGTGTGTGTGTGTGTGTGTGTGTGTGTGTGTGTGTGTGTGTGTGTGTGTGTGTGTGTGTGTGTGTGTGTGTGTGTGTGTGTGTGTGTGTGTGTGTGTGTGTGTGTGTGTGTGTGTGTGTGTGTGTGTGTGTGTGTGTGTGTGTGTGTGTGTGTGTGTGTGTGTGTGTGTGTGTGTGTGTGTGTGTGTGTGTGTGTGTGTGTGTGTGTGTGTGTGTGTGTGTGTGTGTGTGTGTGTGTGTGTGTGTGTGTGTGTGTGTGTGTGTGTGTGTGTGTGTGTGTGTGTGTGTGTGTGTGTGTGTGTGTGTGTGTGTGTGTGTGTGTGTGTGTGTGTGTGTGTGTGTGTGTGTGTGTGTGTGTGTGTGTGTGTGTGTGTGTGTGGGGATTGACATAATAAGTTTAGTACTTTTTTATTTAGTTCATTAAGTTACAAACAAACGGGACCTTAGTGCACTGGTCGTATCTCACCTTCTTAAATATGTGTGTATATATATTTAATATTTATTTTTATATTAATGATGATATGACATGAACAAACTGAGTTTCAATATGTTTTGCAGATAAAATAAGTTCAATATGTCGGTTCAGTGTGCTAGAACGGTTTGCTGACGTGTTGCTGAGGTGGTCGGTTTGCTTGGGCATTTTGTAATTACCATTGGAGATGGCCTAATTAAGACCATCTTAACTCATGACTTTACATATAGGATATTAGGATATATTGTGCCAAAAAATAATTTAGAACGACAATTTTATTGGACTCTAGCTAGACGATTATAAAAGTAAGGAATGATGAAGTGAAGGAACAACGTACGGTCTCAAATACATATACACCTAGCTCAATAACCTAATCATACAGAAGTCACTACATGCATCTATATATTTTTGACCCAAAGAAAAAAGAAAATATCATATTAACTTAATTAACTTTAATATTATCGTCAATATATAAGAGGGTCTTTGTGCGGTTTGGAGGTGTTAAATTGTGAAAATAGCTTTCATTTCTTTGCTTTCAAAATGATAATACCACAATTAAGTAAACGAATTTAGTTCCTGACCTCATGTCAGGTGAGGAGATCATATCATCGATCAAGGCATGGCTATGGGACACGAAAATATAGTTGTGCAGATTTAGTTACAGTTTACTTTTTACTTTTTACCAAAATCTAATTTTTGTAAGCAGTTTTAAGATGGGTTTTTTTGTGTGTGTGTGTGTGTGGGGATTGACATAATAAGTTTAGTACTTTTTTATTTAGTTCATTAAGTTACAAACAAACGGGACCTTAGTGCACTGGTCGTATCTCACCTTCTTAAATTGTGGGTCTTATATATATTATCCAGATTTTAATTAGACGACTCAACGAATGCATACTTATATATATATATATATATATATATATAAGAATTAATTTAATATATACATATACAAAGATTAAATTGAAATGAAAGATATTATATATATATATATATATATATATATATATGTCTTATATATATTATCCAGATTTTAATTAGACGACTCAACGAATGCATACTTAACCTCGTATAATGATTGATTGTGCACCAAACCGCGTCGAAGGGTCTTTCAATGAAGGGAGGATTTATGGATGAACTAAAAAGGGTTTTAGGTTTTGTTGGCGATTCCCCGAAGGTAGGAGCAGTGCCACTTTACGCCAACTATAAATGTTTGATGTGATTGTCGAAGGTTCTTCGACTTGTGTTAGGGTTTTTCCCTTCCTTCTTTGAGTCGAAATCTTATTGCCATGTTTATCCAATTTGGTTTCCTTAGGAGATAATCCTTATGTAAATCGAACTAGGCAATTAATATACATATTCTTTAATAAATATCTTCTTATCTTTGGAAAGGATTTATAATGATCCTTTAACTATTTAATTATTCTGGAAACTTCTCGAGCTTTGGAGTAAACTCCTTCGTAAGAGGCCTTCGTGTAATGTGGGCTTCGTATGTTGAATTGGAGGGTACATCGTCAAGCCCCCCAGTCTAATGTTATGGACTGCCAAGGTCATAGTTTTAGACTCATATTCGTATCTCATTTACTACTCTAATCTTCATGTTTATCGATCTTTCGAGGTTTTTTTTTTGTTTTTTTTATAAAAAACTTCGAAGGTTGATATTTGAATTCTTCTTGGCTCCGGAGAAATGATAGCTATGCGATCTATTTATTGTGCCGGCTGTCCTGTGATTTTTGAAAAAATTATTACGGAGGACCAAATTTGTAATTTTTTCGAATGTAGAGGGTTAAAGATCGGTGACTTTTTATGGAGGGGGGTGAAATGAAAGATACATAATTGGATTGTTGAAGAAGCTTTGGGCGGTCATTTCAAAATTCAAAAGGTTATCTTTCATTTATTTGTTCCGCTCCTTCCCCTTTCATTTCGCTATTTCCTCCTTTTAGGTTTTCCAACTTCTCTCACGCAACAGGCGCCATCATTTAATCTTCCATTCAGGTAATATTCCTTCTAAAGTTCATTTGATTTGATGGCTAAGATAAGCATAGAAACTACGTTTTCCATCGTTACACAAGATCAGTTTGATGGTTTCGTAAATAAGTTTTTTTCGGGCCGGGTTGAACCATGTAGGTTGCCTGACCGTAAACAAAATATACTTTCTCCCCCCGATGGTTTTTTTGGGGTATATTTGAGATCTTTCACCCATGGTAGCGTTAGGTATCCTTTTACCCCTTTCTTTTTATCTGTCTTGAAGCACTATGGGAATCATTTATCCCGCTGGCATCCTCAAGGTCATTCAAAAATCATGGCCTTCGAGGTCTTATGTCGTGCTTACGGTGGTGAACCGTCGTTGGAACTTTTTAGGAGGTTCACATATGCTTGCGATGCGGGTGATTGGGTTACAATTGCGACTAGATCTAGGGAGAATTCTTGTTTTCTCAAGGGGTCGGGGGGCGTAGATATAAGAAATTGGAAGAACAAGTTTATATTTGTAAGTGTTGATCTGATTCCCCAAAATTTTGATGTTTTGGTAAACAAAGAAAATTTGAGTGTAGTGAAAAAGAGTGTGGACCCGATGCCTGATGGTGGGGGTTCTGGGGTTTTGTTTGAGGAGATCATTAGGCACCCGATTTTAGTCGTGTCATACCCTGATAGTATTTTGTTCAAAGCCAAAGTGATCAGTGCGTTGCCTGCTGGGAAAGAGGAATTTGATGGTGAGTTGTATATATTTCTTTATTCTTGATTGTTACATTTGTGACTTGACTCTCCTTTGTTTATATATGTCCAGATATGTCTTTCCAGAACTTTGTTAGAAAGGGTGGTCAGATTGGTGAGGCTCCGTCTGGCTCTTCTTCTCATGCCCCTTCCGATATTGAGCGCACCCCGAAAGCCGAGGAAAGTGTCCCTTTCAATCTTGGATCTTCTTTTGGCACTTCTGTTCGGCCTCAGGGAGAGAACATCGTTCCTCCTGGTAATAATATAGATGATGAAGTTGTTATAACTGGCGAGTGTAAGGATGAGCGTGGTGCTGCTCCGGTGAAAGGTGTGGCCTCTCGCCTTCCTAAGAGGGGTAAGGAGACACCTTCGAATGTTGCAGCTTCAAAGAAGAAGAAGAAGGTTGCTGAGGAGAAGACTGGTGCTACGGGTAATGCCCTTTCTTCATTCCTCCTTTTCTGTGTTCTCATGTTTTCTCTTTTCTTCTTATTAATTTTTTTTTTGACGCCTTCCTTTTGACTTTGTAGTTGATATCGGTCGTATGGAGACTAGAGCCTTTGCGCAGTTTTATAAGGAACGTTTGGATGAGAGAAACATGATGGATGCTGAAATACTTGTTCGCTTGAATCACCTTCTGGGTGTTCAACTTGAAACTGAAAGGCTGATAGGGGAGAAGAAAACGGAGTGCTCTTTACTCCAAGAATCGATGAATGATACCGTTAAAGACTTGGGGTAAGTGAAGCTACTGAAGAGCAAACTTATGGAGGCGGAGGCTAGGGTGAAGATTCAAGAGGATGAACTTGCTGATCTAAGGTCAAAGTTATCAAAGACCATGGCTGAGTTGAACATGGAGAAGGAGGTTTCTCAGAATCTCTCAGCCTCTGTCAGGAAGCATGTTTCGCAGCGTTCTGGTCTGGTAACTGAAGTGATTCTGACAGTCCACGATTTGCACACTTATGTTTAATTAATCTAGACAAGAAAGTAAATACAGAAAGTAAAGAACAAGAACAAGAATAAAGTTCAAGTGCAAAGATCTAAGCAAGTCTAATCATATGTATCATTAAATTAAACGATGAATACATGGTCGATATTACAACTTGTCTTACAAGAATACAAATGAACTAATAATTGCTAAGTCTAGACAAACTAAAAACTCAAACAGTTTCAAGAAATATAAGTGACACACACTTGTGGTGACAAACACACAGTGTTTTAATGCGGTTGTGTTGCTTTAGATAGAGGAGGAATTAGAGCAACACAGCCTTACATCGATAGTGATAGGTGGTGGTTGTCGACATCTCATTGGCTCGACGTACTTGTATCCAAGAGCCTTTGTCTTCTATACCAAAACAGGTATGAAAGAGAATACCCTTCTTTTGGTCCAACTGCATCTTTGCCATATTTAGTAAATTACAGTTGGATGAACCACCATGTGACTTCTTGTCTTCTTTTGATTTGAATTCTTCCCGCCTTGACACACAATTTGGAAAGTAAACCACCCGCTGACAAGAGTCACTGACTCGCTGATGACTTGCTGACGACATACGTCAGCGACCAAGTCTGGTCAGCGAATCCTTGACTCAACAATCTCCCCTTATTCGCTGAGAAGACTTGCTGAGTAAACTAGACTTTTGAGAAAATAAAGAATGACTGAAAGATGTCCTTTATATCAAAATAGAGTGTAACATACTGATAATCATAAACTACTCTATTATATTTGTCTTCTTCCTAATGCATTCCAAACATCTTCATTCTTGATGATTCTCAGCGATGGATCAGCTTGTCTGTGAGGTTGCAACAACTCATGATCGATAATGTCAATAAAGGCTCTGTTGTTGGTTGTGTCAGCACACCTTCTTCTTATTCCAATCAAGAAACCCACTGAGGCCTTCTTAATATCACTCACTCTGAAGAAGAGTTGATGATTCTGATAGTTTGTATAGAACATGCCAAATAGGTTCTCAATAACGAGCCCTTCTTGAAACACAACCCTTGCTGGTAGTCTTGTGTCTAGTGCAGCATCTCCAGAGATGGGAGGAAGATCTAAATGCACCATCTGATCATCTCCTTTTCAGTATTAACTGTCACTATTGCCAAATCATCAGTATTGGCAGTGTTGTCATTAGTGACCTCCTTTTCACCAGCAGGAGGCACTTCACTTTCCTTTTCAGTATTAACTGTCACTATTTCCAAATCATCAGTATTGGCAGTGTTGTCATTAGTGACCTCCTTTTCACCAGCAGAAGGCACTTCACTCTCCTTTTCAGTATTAACTGTCACTATTTCCAAATCATCAGTATTGGCAGTGTTGTCATTAGTGACCTCCTTTTCACCAGCAGGAGGCACTTCACTCTCCTTTTCAGTATTAACTGTCACTATTGCCAAATCATCAGTATTGGCAGTGTTGTCATTAGTGACCTCCTTTTCACCAGCAGGAGGCACTTCACTCTCCTTTTCAGTATTAACTGTCACTATTTCCAAATCATCAGTATTGGCAGTGTTGTCATTAGTGACCTCCTTTTCAGCAGCAGGAGGCACTTCACTCTCCTTTTCAGTATTAACTGTCACTATTGCCAAATCATCAGTATTGGCAGTGTTGTCATTAGTGACCTCCTTTTCACCAGCAGGAGGCACTTCACTCTCCTTTTCAGTATTAACTGTCACTATTTCCAAATCATCAGTATTGGCAGTGTTGTCATTAGTGACCTCCTTTTCACCAGCAGAAGGCACTTCACTCTCCTTTTCAGTATTAACTGTCACTATTTCCAAATCATCAGTATTGGCAGTGTTGTCATTAGTGACCTCCTTTTCACCAGCAGGAGGCACTTCACTCTCCTTTTCAGTATTAACTGTCACTATTGCCAAATCATCAGTATTGGCAGTGTTGTCATTAGTGACCTCCTTTTCACCAGCAGGAGGCACTTCACTCTCCTTTTCAGTATTAACTGTCACTATTTCCAAATCATCAGTATTGGCAGTGTTGTCATTAGTGACCTCCTTTTCAGCAGCAGGAGGCACTTCACTCTCCTTTTCAGTATTAACTGTCACTATTGCCAAATCATCAGTATTGGCAGTGTTGTCATTAGTGACCTCCTTTTCACCAGCAGGAGGCACTTCACTCTCCTTTTCAGTATTAACTGTCACTATTTCCAAATCATCAGTATTGGCAGTGTTGTCATTAGTGACCTCCTTTTCACCAGCAGAAGGCACTTCACTCTCCTTTTCAGTATTAACTGTCACTATTTCCAAATCATCAGTATTGGCAGTGTTGTCATTAGTGACCTCCTTTTCACCAGCAGGAGGCACTTCACTCTCCTTTTCAGTATTAACTGTCACTATTGCCAAATCATCAGTATTGGCAGTGTTGTCATTAGTGACCTCCTTTTCACCAGCAGGAGGCACTTCACTCTCCTTTTCAGTATTAACTGTCACTATTTCCAAATCATCAGTATTGGCAGTGTTGTCATTAGTGACCTCCTTTTCAGCAGCAGGAGGCACTTCACTCTCCTTTTCAGTATTAACTGTCACTATTGCCAAATCATCAGTATTGGCAGTGTTGTCATTAGTGACCTCCTTTTCACCAGCAGGAGGCACTTCACTCTCCTTTTCAGTATTAACTGTCACTATTTCCAAATCATCAGTATTGGCAGTGTTGTCATTAGTGACCTCCTTTTCACCAGCAGAAGGCACTTCACTCTCCTTTTCAGTATTAACTGTCACTATTTCCAAATCATCAGTATTGGCAGTGTTGTCATTAGTGACCTCCTTTTCACCAGCAGGAGGCACTTCACTCTCCTTTTCAGTATTAACTGTCACTATTGCCAAATCATCAGTATTGGCAGTGTTGTCATTAGTGACCTCCTTTTCACCAGCAGGAGGCACTTCACTTTCCTTTTCAGTATTAACTGTCACTATTTCCAAATCATCAGTATTGGCAGTGTTGTCATTAGTGACCTCCTTTTCAGCAGCAGGAGGCACTTCACTCTCCTTTTCAGTATTAACTGTCACTATTGCCAAATCATCAGTATTGGCAGTGTTGTCATTAGTGACCTCCTTTTCACCAGCAGGAGGCACTTCACTCTCCTTTTCAGTATTAACTGTCACTATTTCCAAATCATCAGTATTGGCAGTGTTGTCATTAGTGACCTCCTTTTCACCAGCAGAAGGCACTTCACTCTCCTTTTCAGTATTAACTGTCACTATTTCCAAATCATCAGTATTGGCAGTGTTGTCATTAGTGACCTCCTTTTCACCAGCAGGAGGCACTTCACTCTCCTTTTCAGTATTAACTGTCACTATTGCCAAATCATCAGTATTGGCAGTGTTGTCATTAGTGACCTCCTTTTCACCAGCAGGAGGCACTTCACTTTCTTTTTCAGTATTCACTGTCACAATTTCCGTATCATCAGTATTGGCAGTGACATCATCAGTGGTTCCTATAACTTCTTCAGCAGCTTCTTCAATTATCTGATCAACAGCTTTTTCAACAGCTTCATTAACTATTTGAGCAACAGCTTTATCAATTTTCTCCCCCTTGGAAGTTGCATCAACCTTTGCAATTTCCACAACATGTTTCTCCTTGTCAGCAGAACTACCAACCAGCTGCTGAAGCAAGTTTTTAATGTCACCCATTTCTTTTTCCATTCTTTCTTGCCTCTGCCTATCCTGTTCAGTGAATGAGGCATAGGGCTTGGGAAGCTCAGCTATCTTCCTTTCAAGAGAGGAGATGGTATTGGCTTGTTTTTCGATTTGAGTCTGCAGAGGAGCAATCAGCTCATGGAATTGTTCAATTTTGGTAGCTGCTGCAAGACCTGAAGAGGCAGCCTTTCTTGCAACATAAGTGGAGGAGCTGACAGCCTTCTGGATGGTTGTGGCCTTGGCTTTAAGTATCTGCTGATCACGATTAAGAACATTGTGAGCAAACAGATATGCTCGAGTTTGGTTTTTAGCCAGAGTAACAGCGTTGTATTTTATGCTTTCAATATCCTGACTATTCGCCCCGTGCTTATCATACCAACTGGTCAGAGTTTTTATGAGTTGATCATCTTCACTATCTTTGATTTTGACCAACTGCTCAGCAGCTTTTGTGAGGTCAGCCAGTCCCTTTTCCACCTTTTCAAGTCTTTCAGTGGCAGACAAAGGGATTTGTACAGGGATGAGTCGTTCTTCACCATTTGTTGCTTCGGTAGTTTCATTTTCTGTGTCCATGTCACTGGCTTGACCTTCATCAGCAACAATTACATCAAACTCGTCAGCATTCAATTCTCCCAGATCATACTTATCATCATCAGCGGTTTCATCATCATCTTGCACATCCTCCAAATCTACATCGTCTTCAAGAGTCTCAACATTGCTACTTGAGATAATGACAATATTCCCATCAGCTACATTTGCATCAGCTTCATCTGAACCAACATTCTGTTCAGTGAGACTATCATGACCAGCAACCTGCCTTACAACAGTAGTTGCATTCGCTCCAGCATCACCTACAGCATTTTCAGTACCCACAACTGCACCAGTAACTTTGATAGAAAATCTTCCCTCATAATCAATATCAACAACGTCATTATTGTCACCCTCATTTCCATCTTCATAATTACATAAAACATCCAGTGCTCCACACTCATCCGTAAATGTTGTGGCTGTCCCAACTGGAGCAGCAGCTTGTGGTGTCTCTGTTACTGTTGAGGCATTTTCAGAGACAGAGAAATTTAAAGGATTTGAAGAGAGAGGAGCATCAGGTGCAACGTGCTGTTGTACTATGGTTTCATCAGAAAATAGAGGTGCCTCTGGTTCAGCTTGCTGTTGTATTGTGTTATCAGCAGTCGTGGAAGTTGGAGGTTCAGTAACAGTTTCAAGCTGTGATGATTCCAAGCCTTTGATGGTAAATGCCTTTGCTACTTTCTTCTTTCTTTTTGGACCAGCATCAGTAGGAGATGAGGGAGCAGTAGTCTTTTTAGACTTTGTTCTTGCCCTTTTGGTTGGTTTGGCAGTTTGAGGAGCTTCTTGAATAGATAGAAGGCCAGCAGCCACATCAGTGGGTGGTGCTGACATACTGCCCCAACCCTTTTGTAGATGTGAGGATAAGAAGAAAAGAGTACCTCTTTCATCTGGGGAGTAAGGATAGCAAACTTGCTGTCAAAGAGTGCAAGGTCACAAGCAGGCTGCTTGTACACAGAATGGCCAATTCTTGGTGGCTGACAGACAGTAGCACCAAATTGGTTGTACTTTTCTTTCAGCTCCTGTTTGAAAATAAGAGAGAAGAATCTAGTGTAAGGAATGGTATAAGAGCGGTTGCTGACTTGGATTTTTGACTTCTTATCTTCAAAGATAACTGAGGCAAAATCAATAAATCTTCCAGTTGCCAGAGCATGAATAATTTGCATGTTTGAGGTTGTAGCCTGATCGAAAGACCCAAAATTTCCTTCCAAACATTGAATGACATGAGCGAAGAGTAATCTCCACACACCAGGGAGATGCTTCTTGGTGGGGTTGCTGGGTACAGCTTCAGGTGGTTCCACATCTGTTCCATATCCAATTTTGGGCAGCCACTCCTTCCATTGTTCAACCATTGCTGGGTTGATGAACGGTTGTTGTTCTGGTTGGTCAGGAAGATCAAGCGCTGATCGTATAATCTTGGGAGTGATTGTTATGTGTACATGCTTCTTCTTCACGGTGCCAGATATGGCATCGATACTTACATGATAGTCACATGTCCACCAAAACTCTCAAAGGAGATAAACATACATATCTTCAGGATCAGCATAGATAGCATTGCTTGCAGGGCATGCTTTTATAAAGTCTAGCATCTGCTGGTACCCAGTAACATTTGATGGAACTTCAAGAGACCCTAAATAATTATTAGGTTTAATAGCGATTCTTTGGGCTTGAAAGTTAACTTTCGAAGAAGGAGCGATGGTTTCTGGATCATATGTTTCAGAGTGCATATAAAGAGGAACATGTTTAAGCGCTTTTTGAGTACCTAGATCATCAGCGGGTAACTCAACATGAGTGGGTGAGTTTCGTTGATTTTCAGATGAAGGATTTTGTGTTTGATGTTCAAGAATGTGGTTTTCAAGAGTTTCTTGGTTGGTGTTTTGAATTTCAGAAGAGGAAGCCATTTGATTTAATATACAGAGATGAGAAGGAAGATGAACAGAAAGATTGAATAGGAGAGATTTTTAAGAGAGAATGAGATAAATGGAAGCGAAAATG
The DNA here is from genome assembly GCA_034093135.1 of Erigeron breviscapus. NCBI lineage: Eukaryota > Viridiplantae > Streptophyta > Magnoliopsida > Asterales > Asteraceae > Erigeron > Erigeron breviscapus. The sequence continues at coordinate 56,758,372 of CM067167.1, read as the reverse complement.
ATGGAAACAGAAGTGAGTTGGGTATATATGTGGATGTTATCATGGGCCCCCACTTCTGTGAAAATGAACCGTCAATGCATTTTCTCTTTCTTACGTGGCGTTCAAAATACGGTTTAAAAAAATAAGATTAATGATTAAAAAAACATTTTATTGCATAAAAAATTTTAAATTTTTTTTATATAAAAATGTATGTATATACGCATGTGAGTAATGTATAAACAGGGCTTGATTTGACAATCGTACCACTATTTTCAACGTACTCGAGTGTTGACGGCGTATACACAGTACAAGTTGCCCATTAGGGAGAAAATCGAGGTAACCTTTTTGAAATTCTAACCAAATATACTAATTAATTGCTTGGTGAATATGCTTCCACATATGAAAAGAGTAAAAATGGAAGTATATCCACTGACAAAGGTAGAAAATCTGGTTACCATTATTAGAAAAGAAGTTTTAGTCAGCGACTTCATAATAGATATTAGTCGCTGATGAATAAAGACTACAGTTTTTAGCAAACTGTCAGCTATCAACGGATTTAGTTAGTCTTTACCAGAGCCGTTTGCTGCTGGACTAGATGGAAACTTTCAGCTCTCCATTGCTTTTATTTGCTTTTTCCCAAAGCAATAGGGACTAACGGATTTGGTAAGTCTTTACCAGAGCCGTTTGCTGCTGGACTAGATAGAGACTTTCAGCTCTCCATTGCTTTTATTTGATTTTTCCCAAAGCAATAGGGACTAACGGATTTGGTAAGTCTTTACCAGAGCCGTTTGCTGCTGGACTAGATGAAGACTTTAAGCTCTTCATTACTTTTAAGTTAACCTCACTGATGAGGTTTTTGACTACAAGAGTCAATTTCAACTTATAAAGAGAGAGATAAGTTGAATTCTAGCAGACATGAAACGTCATGTCGCTGATTCACCGTTCAGCATTCCCAACTTGCTGACCAGATATTTAAATCTGGTTTCATCTAAGGGTTTAGTGAATATGCTTCCACATATGAAAAGAGTAAAAATGGAAGTATATCCACTGACAAAGGTAGAAAATCTGGTTACCATTATTAGAAAAGAAGTTTTAGTCAGCGACTTCATAATAGATATTAGTCGCTGATGAATAAAGACTACAGTTTTTAGCAAACTGTCAGCTATCAACGGATTTAGTTAGTCTTTACCAGAGCCGTTTGCTGCTGGACTAGATGAAGACTTTAAGCTCTTCATTACTTTTAAGTTAACCTCACTGATGAGGTTTTTGACTACAAGAGTCAATTTCAACTTATAAAGAGAGAGATAAGTTGAATTCTAGCAGACATGAAACGTCATGTCGCTGATTCACCGTTCAGCATTCCCAACTTGCTGACCAGATATTTAAATCTGGTTTCATCTAAGGGTTTAGTGAATATGTCCGCAAGCTGGTCATCAGTGGGAATGAAGTAGATTTCAACATCCCCTTTCATGACATGGTCACGAATAAAGTGGTACCTAATATCTATGTGTTTGGTCTTAGAATGCTGAACAGGATTGTGTGTGATAGCAATTTCACTTGTATTGTCACACATTATGGGAATCTTAGAAAATTCTAAGTCATAGTCATTGAGTTGGTTTTTCATCCAGAGGACTTGTGCACAACAACTCGCTGCTGACACATATTCTGCTTCTGCAGTGGAGATGGACACTGTATGTTGTTTCTTACTAGACCAACTAGTCAGCTTCCCCCCCCCCAACAGTTGACATCCCCCACTGGTGCTCTTTCCTGTCTAACATGCATCCAGCATAGTCAGAGTCAGAATATGCAACTAAGTCAAAAGAGGAGTCTTTGGGATACCAAAGACCCAGTGAGGAAGTACCCTTCAGATACTTAAAGATTCGCTTGACAGCGAGAAGGTGAGACTCCCTGGGAGATGCTTGATATCTTGCACATAAGCAAGTGGCAAACATAATGTCAGGACGACTCGCTGTGAGATACATCAGCGAGCCTATCATTCCCCGATAGTGAGTGGGGTTCACATGCTTACCTTCAGGATCAGCATGGAGATTGTTTGGAGGAGACATAGGAGTGGCCTTAGTAGTGACATTGGACATGTCAAATTTGGCCAGCATGTCTCGAATGTACTTCTCCTGATTGATAAAAATGCCATTTGGGAGTTGGCGGATTTGAAGACCAAGAAAGAAGGTCAGCTCACCCATCATGCTCATCTCAAAATGAGAGGACATTAGTGAGCTGAACTTGGTACAAAGTTTCTTACTGGCGGATCCAAAGATGATGTCATCCACATATATCTGGACATAAAGGACATCAGCGCCCTTTCTATAAATGAAAAGGGTGTTGTCAATGGACCCTCGCTGAAACTTGTTAGAGAGAAGAAATTCAGAAAGAGTGTCATACCAGGCTCTAGGAGCCTGTTTAAGGCCATAAAGTGCCTTATAAAGATGATAGACATGGTGTGGCTTAGCTGGATCTTCAAAACCAGGTGGCTGCTTAACATAATCTTCCTCGTCGAGTTTTCCATTTAGGAAGGCACTCTTGACATCCATCTGATATACTGTGAAGTTTCTGTAAGCAGCATGTGACAAGAATAAGCGAATAGCTTCCAAACGGGCCACTGGTGCAAATGTTTCATCATAATCAACACCTTCTTCCTGAAGGTATCCTTGTGCAACCAGCCTAGCCTTGTTACGAGTAACTACACCATCTTCGTCCATTTTGTTCCTATAAACCCATTTTGTCCCAATGGGTTCTTTGTCAGCAGGTAGAGGAACAAGAAACCAGACATGTTGTCTCTAGAACTGAGTAAGTTCCTCTTGCATAGCCTCTACCCACGAAGGATCAATCATTGCTTCTCTTATACTCTTAGGAGTGATCATTGACAAGAAATTTACATAGAGACATGTGTTTCTAATCTCTTCAGCAGCATCACTCTTTGAACGAAGAAAGATAGTCCAAGTGTATTGTGAATATTCATCCACAATTACTAAAGTGTATCTGCTACCCTTTAGGCTTTGGACATTCACTGGACCAAAAAGGTCCATGTAAAGAAGATGGAAGCAGCCAGTGATAGAATTGGCCTACTTTGTTTTGAAGGTAGCTCTATGGCTTTTACCTTTTTCACAAGCACCACAGAGTCTATCCTTTTCAAAAGAGAGATGTGGAAGGCCACGAACAAGGTTCTTTTTGGCCAGAGAGTTGATTGTTTTGAAATTCACATGCGACATACGCTTATGCCACAACCAATTGAGTTCAGCTGCTGACTTAGCAAAGAAATAGGTCTCACTGTCAGTCTTGATAGGAGTGAAGTCAACCAGATATACATCTCGTTTTCTTGGAGCGACCAAGACAACTTCCTTGTTCACATTTACAACAGTCCCTTGATGCTTATCAAGAATCACTTTGTAGTCAGCATCACAAAGTTGACTTATGCTGATAAGATTATGTTTCAAACCATTTACATAAGCAACCTTGGTGAACTTAATGAGACCATTAGAGAGATGATCATAACCTTCAGTTTGTCCAGTGGAGTTGTCACCAAACACTACAGTAGGGCCAGCAGCCTCTACGTAGTTATCCAGCAGGGTCTTAGAGCCAGTCATGTGTTTTGAACAGCCACTGTCCAAGTACCACACACCTTTTCCCAGCGAGCCCTGCATGGATATAACAGAAGGATTTAGATGGGTTCACTATTAAACTCGCTAACAGCAAGATCAGCAGGGTTAATAGCAGCAGCTTCAGAGGATTCCTCTTCAGCTTGAGTAGAAGGATAAGGAGGGAGAGAATATAGAGGAAGGATGCCATAAGATGATTCATCACCATCAAATGGAGTTATGGTATTATCATTTTGAATGAAGACCAAGTTGCTGATTTGGGGTAGCTGACCTCATTTGCCTATGAGGTAGATACTCCCTTTCTGGAGTAGTGGACCTTACTTGCTGATGTGGCAAGTGTCCTCTTTGAGGAGTAATAGGTCTAACTTGCTGATGTCTGGCATCACCAAACCTGACACGTCTTTTCATAAGACATTCATGCTGATCAGTTTTACTGTCAGCATGGGCAGGAGATTGCTGAGAAGATGAAGAAGAAGAAGGTTGAGGAACAACTTGTTGAGGTTGCTGATTTACCGGATTAGCTCGCTGAGACGTGCTATAGTCATATGGGACAGCGACCTTACTTCTTTTGAAGGGTTCAGTAGCTTTGATGGTAAGCTGCTGAGGAGCGACAGGTTTAAAACCATCACTTCCAATATCTCCTTCAAAAGATTCCCCAGAAGAGTATTGGACTCTTCCTTTATTAGGCATCATGCCAATTATGGGAAGATGGGGAAAGGGGTTGCTGGTGCTTGCTGAAGAGCTTGCACCATTTCCCTCAGTGGATGGAGATGGGTGGCTGGTGTTAGAAGAGGTAGAACCAGCTTCCATTTCAGTGTGGTAATCATTAAGACCTCTAATGAAATACCATTTCTTCATCTCTTCAGGAGAGATAACAGCAGAAGGAGGAATGGAGATTTCAGGTTTCACATCATCATTGAACAAGTCAGAGAGGGTGGCAGCAGCTTCAAAATCACCGCTTATCACTGCCTGAACCTGGACAGGGAATTGTTCATTCAAGCACTTGTGGTGAAACCTGGAAGCTTTTGACCATGAGGTCACAATCTTCCTGAGGTTGGCAATTTCAAGCTTGAGTTTTTCATTTTCAAGCTGAACCTTTTGTGCCAGCAACTCATGAGATTGAAGTTCAACATGAACATTTCTCAACTCATTGAGTTTTTCAGATTTTTCACTCAACTCTGAACAGACAGAGTCAAGTTTGGACTGGATCTCAGCTCGTATAGATTCAACAAACTGGATATCACAAAGCAAGGATTCGAAGATTTTAGATTTATCTTCGTCAGAGGCAGCTGAATAGGCACATACCTTTTTGATGGTGACGTTCACCCACTGACTAGAGGAGACTTGATCTTTTTTCAGTGCATCGTCATCAGCAAGTGCCATCAGGCACATGGCATCCACATATTCTTCACTGTCTGAATCATCTGATTCAGCCCAGTCATGCTCTTCAGCCACCAGTCCTTTTGCTGGTGTCTTGGCCTCCTCCATTTCAGCCACCTTTGCTTTGAGCTGATAGTATTTGTTCCTGTACTCATCAGCAGGTTTGAAAGAGTTAGTCTTGGGAGCAGCAGGAGTTGGAATAGCAACTCTGCACTCCTTTTGGTAGTGTCCCTTCTTACCACATCTCCAGCACTCCTCTTGAGATTTATCAACAGGAGGTTTATATGGAGCAACCGACTTACGGTTGTTCCATTTTCTGGAGTACCTTTTTCCAGCGACCAGGGCAAAATCCATGAAGTCGCTGAACATCTCTTGTTTCTCATCAGCATCGAGATCATTAACAAGAGATTGAATAGGAGATGGAAGATTAGAAGAGCTGGCACCAATATTAAGATTAATGGGCTCAGTAGAAACAAGGGCCAAAGGATCAGTGACAGAATAACCAGAAGAAGAAGTAGAAGAGGAGGGACCAGCACTTCGTTGTGCTTCAGCAGCAGCTCTTAGGTTTTGAGCAAGAGCTCTCTCTTCAAATTGAAGCATACCAAAGAGAGCCTCAAGATCAAGACCTTGAAGCTGCTTTGTGGTTCTAAGGATTTGTCTAAATCCTTGCCACTTCATGGGAAGACTGTCAATGAATTTGTGGCACACTTCAAAGGCGTCATGAGTGATACCAACATTCGTCATATCATTCAGCAACCCTTTGAATCGGGTATAGGTGCTGTCAAGACGTTCATTGGGAAGATAGAGGAATTTTTCATAAGCCCTTTTAAGATCAATCTTTTTGGTAGCAATTATATCAATAGAACCTTCATACATGCTACATAGTCTATCCCAGACCTGTTTAGAGGTGGGATATTTGATGACGAGTTTCATGATATCAGTGGGAAGGGTAGTGATAATCATGTTTTTGAGTCTAGCATCTAGATTGACTAGCCTCCTCTCATCATCAGTCCATTGTACCTCTGGTTTGACAATGTCAATCACAATCTCAGGAGCATCAGCAGGTTGCTCCTGGTGTTCTTTGTACCAGAGTGGGTACATATGGACCAACAGTCAGAATGGTCATAAGATAGGGTTCTACACCAACAATGTGAAGTAGCATTCTTTCCTTCCAAGATCCAAAGTCATCAGGCTCGAATCTTGGAGGAACAGACACGTAACCAAAGTCACGTGTGTTCACGAGAGTTGGTACAGCAGTCATGTTCTTGTCTTAAGAAAAGATTAGAAGGTTAGAGGGAAAAGAAAGTATAGAATTTTAAGAAGAAAGTAAGTATGCAAACAGATCTTGTTTCAATAACTTAGAAACAGTGGCTCTGATACCACTTGACAGTCCACGATTTGCACACTTATGTTTAATTAATCTAGACAAGAAAGTAAATACAGAAAGTAAAGAACAAGAACAAGAATAAAGTTCAAGTGCAAAGATCTAAGCAAGTCTAATCATATGTATCATTAAATTAAACGATGAATACATGGTCGATATTACAACTTGTCTTACAAGAATACAAATGAACTAATAATTGCTAAGTCTAGACAAACTAAAAACTCAAACAATTTCAAGAAATATAAGTGACACACACTTGTGGTGACAAACACACAGTGTTTTAATGCGGTTGTGTTGCTTTATATAGAGGAGGAATTAGAGCAACACAGCCTTACATCGATAGTGATAGGTGGTGGTTGTCGACATCTCATTGGCTCGACGTACTTGTATCCAAGAGCCTTTGTCTTCTATACCAAAACAGGTATGAAAGAGAATACCCTTCTTTTGGTCCAACTGCATCTTTGCCATATTTAGTAAATTACAGTTGGATGAACCACCATGTGACTTCTTGTCTTCTTTTGATTTGAATTCTTCCCGCCTTGACACACAATTTGGAAAGTAAACCACCCGCTGACAAGAGTCACTGACTCGCTGATGACTTGCTGACGACATACGTCAGCGACCAAGTCTGGTCAGCGAATCCTTGACTCAACAGATTCCTTATGCTTGTAGGAGTTTAGTTGATAGCGAGGAGTTTGGGAGGTTGCTTGCGGAGGTGATTTCTGCTAACAGGGACGATGAGAGGGCCTCCGTACTTTGTAGCTTGAGTGAGGAGGGTTTGATTGACTTATCAACGCGCTCAGAGTATAAAGAGAACACTGCCGATGCTATTAATGTGGCGGTAGAAAATTATCAGAGCGCCAATTTTCCTTTCCTCGATAAGCTCATTAGTAATCCCATGGCTTCGTTCGAATCGCTTCTTGAGATCCAACCAGACAAGACTGTTCCTACTCCTGCTGCCGTTACTTCCTCTGCTACTGATGCCTCTGCTGTTAACACTTTTCATCCCGAAGCTACTACTGCCTCCTGAATGGTTTTGTCTTTATTAATGGTTTGTGAAGTGTGCTTCGCATAAGACTTTTTGGATAATTCTCTTTCTGGCCTGCGTGCCTTCGAACAGTCTTTTATTTATAATGACTTATTTGGCAATGGTTTGTGTTGGCCATATGCCAGTTTATGTTACGAGTTTTAATGAAACTCTTTATTTTGGAAAGTTTTCCCTGTTATAATTTCTCAAGGGTTTGTTAGGAACCTTTGCAAGGCCTTATAGTATATAGAGATTGTTTATGCACGGTACCGAGGGCACCCCCACTCGATCATTCCATGCCTTACATTTGTTTGTGGTTTGCATGGTATCGAAGGCGATTCCCTTCGTTTGTTCCATGTCTTTTTATTAATGCATGTTTCGTGATAGATGATTATCTTTTCACGGTTTGGCTGTATTTTTTGTAGGCGTCCCTTTGAACACACATTTTGTAACACCCGTCGTTTAAAAATATGGATTTCCAAAAATTTCGCCTAACGGCGTCAAAAGATAGCGGAAACAACTTTAAAAGACCAAACCAAAAGGACATGTTTGGTGCATTTATCAAATGGTGTTACTAGCAATGTCATCATAAATAGTTCAAATAGAAATCCAACGGTTGCCCAATATAAAACAACCGACATCAAAGTAATTACAAAGTCATCAATGTCTAGACAAAAGCAAATGTCTAATATGGGAAGCTATTATGGGTAAACTAAAGCCAACTTCATTGTAATCTACCCATGCCTCGCACTTTATCGTCATCTAGCTCAAGCATGCTAAACCTGAGGGAACAACACATTTCAAGAAACAAGTGTTAGCTAACGAATTAGCTAAGTAAGATAACACATAGTTTATAAAGCAATTGTCCATTTCAATATTTGAAAGAATACATTATAATCATTAAGGCACAAGTCATATCATAACATCATCTCACATTACATTAAACATCATAGGATTATCAATCCTAATTGTGCCTATCCACATCAAACATCACACATCTCACGTTTGCATCACATATCATATCTCACGTTTACATCAAAATATGTGCGACTTAAGCCACACATCTCACGTTTGCATCACATATTAAACACATCTTAAACATCTTTGGCATCTTAAACACATTAACATATACATCATTAAGGCATTAAAGCCTCACACATATAGCACATTAATCACATATAAGCATTAAATCTCTTAGAGACTTAACGGACACGTAGTGTTGACTTAACGACTCAAGTCAATCGTTAATTAAAAAGTTCGGGATGTTACAATTACCTCCCCCTTAAGAGGATTCCGTCCTCGGAATCACTTCAGCATCATATAGGTGGGGATAGTTCTCCCACATCACAGACTCGGTTTCCCAAGTTAAGCCCCCTCCACGAGTATGCTTCCATTTCACTAGTACAAGATCAATGTTTTTCTTTCGAAGTCTCTTTTGCTTTCGACCAAGGATCTCGACTGGTTCATCTATAATCTTCTTCTTTGGATCAATACTTACATCTTCCAAAGGTATCACATTCGTTTCATTTGCAAGACATTTCCTCAAGTAGCACACGTGAAATGTACTATGGATGCCCTCTAACTCGGGAGGTAACTCCAACCGAAATGCTTGCTCATTAACCTTTTCAAGAATCTTGAAAGGTCCAATAAAACGAGGACTTAGCTTTCCCCGCTTCCCGAATCGAATCACGCCTTTCCAAGGTGAAACCTTGAGCATAACCATCTCGCCTTCTTTGAAATCAAAAGGCCTTTTTTTCTTATCGGCATATTGCTTTTGGCGTTCACGAGCAACACACAAAGCTTCTTTAACAACATTAACTTTATCGGCCGTTATTTGCACAATTTCCGGTCCGGCAAGTTGCCTTTCACCTGGTTCCAACCAATAACTTGGAGTTCGGCACTTTCTACCATATAGCATCTCAAAAGGCGGCATCCCAATGCTTGCATGATAACTATTGTTATATGTAAACTCAACTAGTGGCAAGTGCTCATCCCAAGCACCACCATACTCCATCACACATGCCCGTAACATATCTTCAAGAGTTTGAATCGTCCTCTCACTTTGCCCATCAGTTTGAGGATGATAAGCCGTGCTCAAATTAACTCTTGTTCCCAACTCACGTTGGAAACTCTTCCAAAAAGTCAAAACAAAACGAGTGTCACGATTAGATACAATAGATAATGGAACACTCCTTGACGTACAATTTAGCAAAATTCTCCATTGGAGGATTTTCATGAACGGGGAGAAAATGAGCACTTTTTGTCAAACGGTCAACAATAACCCATATCATGTCATGACTCTTAGGCGCCATCGGTAGCTTGCTTACATAATCCATGGTTATATGATCCCATTTCCATTGAGGAATATCAAGTTGCTGAAATTTACCTTAAGGCTTTTGATGCTCGGCTTTGACTTGAGCACACGTCACACATCTTTGCACATGCATTATCACATCGTTCTTAATATTCGGCCACCAATAAATGGGTTTCAAATCAGCATACATCTTTGTTGCACCTGGATGAACAGAATATCGGGACCTATGGGCTTCCTCGAGCACTAGCTCTCGGTTGCCACCAAATAAAGGTACCCAAATTCGGCCTTTGTAAATTTGAAGGCCACGACTGTTCACTTCCATCACTAGTCGGTTCTTTTTATCAATACCTTCCTTATTCACATTAGCATCCAAAAGAGCTTCAACCTGAGCTGACTTGATGAGTTCAAGCAACCCAGATTCAACTCGAGTAACCATAGCACATAACTTACTAGTAGCTTGCCCTTTTCGACTCAAAGCATCCGCCACAACATTAGCTTTTCCTGGATGGTACTTGATCTCACAATCATAATCTTTAAGCAATTCCATCCATATTCTTTGCCTCACATTCATATCCTTTTGAGAAAACATGTATTGCAAGCTTTTATGATCGGTAAACAAGGTGCACTTAGTGCCATATAAATAATGTCTCCACAACTTCAATGCAAAGACAACTGCAGCAAGCTCTAAATCATGAGTAGGATAATTCTTCTCATGAGGCTTCAACTGACGTGAAGCATAAGCATTGACTTTGTCTCGCTGCATAAGAACACAACCCAAACCCGTAGCAGAAGCATCACTATACACAACGAAGTCGTCAGTGCCCTCGGGTAAGGATAGAATAGGAGCTTCACATAACTTATTTTTCAATGTCTGGAAAGCTCTTTCTTGTGAATCGGTCCATAAGAACTTCACTCCCTTCTTCGTCAGCTCCGTCATGGGCTTAGCAATTCTAGAGAAATTTTGAATAAGTCTCCGGTAGTAACCCGCTAAACCAAGAAAGCTCTTGATCTCAGGAGGAGTTTTAGGCTACTCCCACTTTGATACGGCTTCTATCTTTGAAGGATCAACTTTAATTCCCTCCGACGAAATAACATGCCCAGGGAAATGAACTTCCTTAAGCCAGAATTCGCATTTGGAGAATTTGGCATAAAGCTTCTTCTCCCTAAGGACTTCAAGAACAGCCCTTAAATGCTCATGATGTTCAGCTTCAGTCTTTGAATATACCAAGATATCATCAATGAAAACAATCACAAAATGGTCTAAGAATGGGCGACAAACACGATTCATAAGATTCATAAAGGCAGCCGACGCATTCGTCAAACCAAAAGGCATGACTAAAAACTCATAATGGCCATATCGAGTACGGAATGCTGTCTTAGCAACACTTTTCTCCTCAACTTTTAATTGGTGATAACCAGAACGTAAATCGATCTTAGAAAAGTAGGAAGCACCTTGAACTTGATCAAAAAGATCATCAATACGGGGAAAATGATATTTATTCTTAACCGTTCGCTTATTAAGCACCTGGTAGTCAATACACATAGGCATATAACCATCTTTCTTATTTACAAACAAGATAGGAGCTCCCTAAGGCGTGGAACTCAGAAGAATAAAGCCTTACCAATCAATAATTGAATCAAAGACAATAGCTTCTTCATTTCTGTAGGAGCAAGACAAATAAGGTGCCTTGGAAACAGACCAGGCAAAGCTTAATAGAGAACTTGACCTCACGGTCGGAAAGAAAATCAAGGAGATCCTCGAAAACGCATCATAATATATAAACGATATCAACACTAGAAACGAAAGGTGAATTCAATCACACAGGAGAGAAAATAGCATTTCATCGATCGAATAAACTTGAGAATCGTTTCCAAGGAAATAACCTTTATACAAAACTTTATTAAGCATAAATAGAGATAAAACCATCTTCCACGTAAACTCACGATTTGATAGAACGTAGAACAACATCAACATCTTTCAATTACTCCATCGTCAGCTTCAATTCCTTCCTCCTAGCGTAGAAGGCAAATAGAATTAATAGGGAGGATCCAACTTCAATTTTTGGGGAAGTAACCGAAGTATCCTTCATGAACTAATGCAACACTATCATTACTAGTTAATCATCTTAGCATCAATATCACCATGTAAGGAGACCTTGCATATATACTCAACGAACATTACCTTCATTTCCTTTTCATATGATTCGTGCGATAAATACATTCCACTACCATCATATCTTAACTTATATATCGCACTTTCATCACACCTTTGGCGTCATCTATAGGGTATTCGCATATAACACATAAAAATGAAACAACAAATACGACTTTCATCGCCGTGAGTAAACAATTCCACACATCTCAGGCATCTATATCACTAGAGTTATAACACGGTGTTTACTCTCTACGCATAAAGATACAATACATAGAAATACCTCCAACTTCGTTACCTTGAACAACGGTCAACACAAGCATGTCTAGACAAACACACCCGCGTCGTGATACACTTGCAATTATGTTCTGGAACATAATTGTAATTGTATCCTTTCACACGCGTGTTCGTTACCACAGTTGTGTATCGCCTTTTTTTCACCAATTCCATTCACATAATCTTTATCATCCATACAATATCTCAAATCCATTTCAACCATTTCACACATATTAAAGCACACATTTATCAAATTCATTTGGGGAAATGGCACGTCAACTCAGGAACCGTCTATAATAGCATTAGAATAATTGGACGACGGAGAAGCGAGAAACATGAGAATAAAGGCTAAAAGACATATTCACATATCAACAAGACAATTATCATGTAGCCTTAATCCTACACTCACACTCATCCCAAACCCATCCTAAGGCATTTCATCTCAAGGCTAAAGCACTACTACTTAAGCCTAACATGTCTCATCTTACGGTTTAAGTCCAATTCCTATGGCATACCTATAGTCCTTGGTTCACTTAAACCATTTCTCTGATACCACTTGTAACACCCGTCGTTTAAAAATATGGATTTCCAAAAATTTTCGCCTAACTGTGTCAAAAGATAGCGGAAACAACTTTAAAAGACCAAACCAAAAGGACCTATTTGGTGCATTTATCAAATGGTGTTACTAGCAATGTCATCATAAATAGTTCAAATAGAAATCCAACGGTTGCCCAACATAAAACAACCGACATCAAAGTAATTACAAAGTCATCAATGTCTAGACAAAAGCAAATGTCTAATATGGGAAGCTATTATGGGTAAACTAAAGCCAACTTCATTGTAATCTACCCATGCCTCTCACTTTATCGTCATCTAGCTCAAGCATGCTAAACCTGAGGGAACAACACATTTCAAGAAACAAGTGTTAGATAACGAATTAGCTAAGTAAGATAACACATGGTTTATAAAGCATTTGTCCATTTCAATATTTGAAAGAATACATTATAATCATTAAGGCACAAGTCATAGCATAACATCATCTCACATTACATTAAACATCATAGGATTATCAATCCTAATTGTGCCTATCCACATCAAACATCACACATCTCACGTTTGCATCACATATCATATCTCACGTTTACATCAAAATATGTGCGACTTAAGCCACACATCTCACGTTTGCATCACATATCATATCTCACGTTTACATCAAATTATGTGCGACTTAAGCCACACATCTCACGTTAGATGAAAGTTTGTGTGTTGGCGGTCATAAGACCTCACAACAACCCTCACACCCGACTCAATGGTGAAACCTTTCGGCAATCCATCTTTGTCGTTAAGGAAAGGCAAAGCTGATCCAGGAGTAGTCCGTATGTTCAAAGACATTGGTGGCTAGTTAGGCCTACCCGGAATTACTCATCTCACGTTAACTATGTTGCAAGGAGCCACCCAAGCAACCACATTTACGCACCAGCCGGGCAAGGGCAAGTACGAGTTAAGCTTAACACTTCTCACATCAATAGCTCGAGCATTTCTCACATATAGTTTAGGTGTTCACATTACCTAAACATTAATAACATATCACATCACATCTTATTAACGTTTGGGCCCTTAAACGTGCACGTGTCATGGCAACTTACAAAGTCTAGTAAACTAGATGTAAAAGCCATGTAATCATCATATCTCACATATACACATGCACATATACATATTAAGAATCAATACATATCATACATTGTTACATCACGTACATCATCAAATATCTCATATCGTTACACATCATATGTCATTGCATATCGTATATCATTACATATCATCTTTCATTGCATAACATAGTTCATTACATATCGTATTTCATAACATCTCAAAGCATTTCATATCATTTCACGTCATATCATATCATCTCATATTATATGAAAACTATGTTTGTTGAACCCTCAACGTGTCAAAGTTGTATATCTTACCTCGAAGAAGCGCACAACAAATGATAACTAAGCTACCGTGCAAAGCAAGTATTTCCTACTACCTATAATCATAAAACAACCATTAATGAGCTAAACAAACACCAAAACATTGCTGGTCACGAGTTGTGACATGACCATTATGCTCCCATCATGACCAAGCTAAACTAAACTCCAACTTCCCCTTTCTGTCACTCAATCCCATAGGGACCAAATATGGTCCCGTCAGGACCACATGACCAAAACACCTCTTTTGTCTTCCCTGAACACCCATTGCGACACGACCAATATGGTCCCGTTGGGACCACCTGCGGGATTTCACTATTTTGCATGTTTTTCACTCCAAAACGAATCCAAACGAATTGTAAACCATCCCAAACTCCATGAACAACTTTTAACCCTTAAAATTCATCATTTTAAGACCATAATGATGCAATGAAATCATTGATTAATCCCTACTTGATTTGCATCACAATAACAAACGTTGTAGGTTACCGAATCGATCGAAATACACGTTTTCAACATCAATCGACCCTCTAAAGACCTAGATCAGTAATCAAATGAATAATATGATTGAAAGGACATAAGATCAATGTTATTATACCTTAGATACCTGGAGATTACAAAAGGGATGCAAACTATGGATCAAAACCTCTTCAAATCACCAAGAAACGATCAAAATCAATCGAAAATGGAGCAAGGAAGGGAGGGGCGGCTAGGGCTTGCAAAAGAGAGGCTAGGAACTGAAATTGAGAATGTGATTAGGGATTAATGAACCCTTAATCAGCTGGAGCATCTTTCCTAATCTCACCCTTAGGTCCCTCCACTATTAAACATCACATTTAAGGTTTAAACGACTTAACGGGAATACTTACCGCCACATTAAACACATCTTAAACATCTTTGACATCTTAAACACATTAAAATATACATCATTAAGGCATTAAAGCCTCACACATGTAGCACATTAATCACATATAAGCATTAAATCTCGTAGAGACTTAACGGACACGTAGTGTTGACTTAACGACTCAAGCCAACCGTTAATTAAAAAGTTCGGGATGCTACACATTTTAGCCTCGGATAAAATGTCTTTGTGAGGGTATGCATGCGGTAGATTGATATAGTACGATAGGGAGCGACCCTTCGTTATTATGAGTAATAACAAATTATGCGATTTCCTAAAAAGAAAAAATCAAATTAACCACAAAGTGATTACATAAGTTCCTAAAAGGAAAGCTTTTTATTCACCTAAGGGAGCAACTTTACTACATTCCTCGCTACGCGAGTAGTTCTTAAGCTGCTCCGAAGGGATCCTTGCACATTGTGCCAGAAAATATTCTTAGCTTGGTTCTTGGGTCTTGGTAGGTTTCTTCTTCCTGCCTCCAGATTCCTTTGCTTTGTTGCTTTCCTCTCTTAATGGATTTTCTTGTAGCATATAGTCGGCAGAATCTGGGGCCTTCTTCGGTTCTTCGGTTATCATGATTCCTTTTCCTTTTTCGCTTGACCGTGATTTTGTCAGGTTGTCTTCAGTGATAATTTTGGGATTGGAATCACTGGTTGTTTTTCTATCTGTGAATCCTTTGAAGGGCGTCTTGGTTGCCTTTTTTATGGTTAGCGTCTGCCTGGGACTCGGGGAGAGTTTCCGGAGATTAATTTTGTCCGTAGGCTTGCTTCTCCCTCCGTAGGGCAAGTACTCGTACGAGTCTCTTTCAAAGATAAGGACGTTTTGCTTTTTGCTCCTCGGAGTATCTTCATATGGGTAGATCCTGGTTTTAGCTCCACCTACTGCCATGTCCTGGGCATCCAACCATGCGTATGCTTTACCTCTTACTTCTTCGTACGTTTTCGGGAGTCCTTCGACCAAGTACTTGATCAATGAGGAGCTTCGGAATCCATGAACAAGGCCTGAAATCCTGTGTGTCTCCGGTAATGCGGGTATTCTCTGAGTTTCCTTGGTATATCTTATTATTAAGTTTCTGGCATCCTCGACCTCTCTTTGTTTTATATTATGGACAGTAATGCAGGATCTCACCTGGGTTTCCCTTCTCTGGCCAAAGTACATTTTGAACTTCTCCTTTAAATGAGAAAAGTTGGATATTGAACCCTTCGGAAGGCTATTGAACCATTCCCTAGCATCGCCCTTGAGTACCCATCCGAAGGCCTTACAGGACAAAGGATCATTCCATTGATACATTGCAGCAACTCCTCCAAACGATTGCAGAAAGTCATCTGGATCACTTTTTACTTCGTAAGGCTCCATGTTGGTTGGGTACTTCATGTCATTAGGCACGGGGTACTTTTGTATCCATTCAGCCAAAGGCGAGGCATCCGCTTTGCTTTCCAAGGGAAACGGTTGCTCTTGCATCGAGGGGCTGACCTTGGAGGTAGTCTTTGATGCGACACCTGCAGTCCATATATTCTTCTCGTAATGAGGATACCATGGTGGTGGATGCAGGCACTGGGCAAAATTGCCTGACACATGCGAAGGGTATCCTTCGGGGATGCCATACGGAGGTCCAGGATATCATTGTGGGTATAGGGGAGATACAGGGCCGTATTCAAAGGGCATCGGAGTCCCCCAGTGTGGATAGTAACTATTGAGATGTGGTGCATTGGTCGTGGTATGTACATAAGTACTTGCCGGAGTTCCGCTTCGTATCCTTGGGATATAGTCTGGGGTTTGAGGGACATACCAAGCGTTTCCTGGCAGGGGTTTCTCCAGAGAAGCAGACGAGGCCTTCGAGGCTTTGTAGGCGTCGTCTTCCCATTCTTCGTCGAAGTCTAGCACCCTAGCGGATCTCTGGATTGCCTTTCGTTTATTGAGGTACCCCAGGGCTTCTTCTAGCAGCTCTTAGTCTTCTAAAAGTTGTTCTTCATCTATTACCCTTGCCTGCTTGGATGAGATCTTTTTCTGTTTCTTGCTCTTTTCCAGGAGAGATGGGTTGTCTTTGACAACTTGTTTCAAGTCATATGTCGGCCTACGATCTGCTCTAGATCTGTGCAGGGTTCTGTTAAGGGGAGTAATGAACGTTGGGGAGAACGCTTCTTGTAAAGAGACAGACGGGTTTGTTCCAAAGGTAACTTCTAAGGGCTCTGCCACTTCGGTGTTGGTTCGGGAGATTCCCGTATCGTCTTGATTGGTATTCGACATGGTTTAGTGAATCGATGTCGTGGTATAAGGGTGGGCTTCTTTGTTGAAGTGATGTGGAGGTCCCACGGATGGCGCCAAATGATTGTGCACCAAACCGCGTCGAAGGGTCTTTCAATGAAGGGAGGATTTATGGATGAACTAAAAAGGGTTTTAGGTTTTGTTGGCGATTCCCCGAAGGTAGGAGCAGTGCCACTTTACGCCAACTATGAATGTTTGATGTGATTGTCGAAGGTTCTTCGACTTGTGTTAGGGTTTTCGGTCGATTAGTAATCGTGTCTAATGTGGAGAAATCCTCCTCCTTTTATAGGGGGAGGTTTCTTGGAGGAGAATGTTAGGGTTTTTCCCTTCCTTCTTTGAGTCGAAATCTTATTGTCATGTTTATCCAATTTGGTTTCCTTAGGAGATAATCCTTATGTAAATCGAACTAGGCAATTAATATACATATTCTTTAATAAATATCTTCTTATCTTTGGAAAGGATTTATAATGATCCTTTAACTATTTAATTATTCTGGAAACTTCTCGAGCTTTGGAGTAAACTCCTTCGTAAGAGACCTTCGTGTAATGTGGGCTTCGTATATTGAATTAGAGGGTACATCGTCAATGATGATGATCAAGGTTACTTAGTCACAGCGACAGTGCTATATGGTGATCAAGGATGACCGTGACAACCTCATAATGTTTATAAACTCTTTATTATTTGGTTTTATTTTTTATGAATTTATTTAGTTTAAATGTAATTAGCAACCCATCAAAATATACACGTGAAATTTTATACTCAATTTTACCTTCTTAGTATCATGAAAACTATTCCACAGTCCTAGACTTAAAATTCTAAATCCGCCACTGCTTAGTCATCAAGCAAGAATATTATAATTTATTAAATAATGCACGGCCATCTCACCTTCAATCAGAATTTAATTATATGACACAACTAATATTGCATAACCTCGTATAAATAATGATGAAGAATATGTATATTAATATTCAAGTAAATAATATCTAATCCATTTAGTTTTTTTTATATATGCATGTCTCTATATTTTTTCCGTCCAATTTATATGTTTTATTTAATATTTACATTGTTTTTATTTAATTATAATCGTAAATATTTTTGTTTTTATATATTAGTTATTAAATAAAAAATTATATCAATAAAAATACATTTAAAACTCAATTCATTTATATATTTTATATCAAATATTATATAATAAACAATATATTTATGATTAAAGTTGAAAATAAAAAGAAATTTAAAAATTCAAATTAAGATATTTAAACTGATATAAAAGTTATACTATCAGTTAAATAAAAAAGATGCTTGCTTATTGATATGTGGAGGGGCAATTTTGTAAGTGGAAGAAATATATTTGAGAACCAGATTCAAAGAGCGGAGTGAAAGGGGGACCCAAACAACATCATATTGCGCATGCAAATGCTGAACTTCCTTTTCCCCTGGTCCCATCAAGTTTAGTAAAAATCATTCTGTATCCTCTGATTCTCTCGTTCCTTTTAATATTATTTTAAAATGCAATCAAATTTATTGCATATGTAAAAAATTCATTCAAAATAGTTAATCAAACCAAATATTACTGTGGATTGGCCAAAACGGATACATACTAAAACTAACGTCTTAAATTTAACAAAAGTTGAGTCCACCAGCTTAGAAGTTATTTACATCTCCAATAATGTATAGATATAAAATTAACTTTAGAACTTTTGAATAATTCCATATATACTTTTAGTTATGTTATCTACTTATCTATATCATGTTACTAACAAATAATTGGCATAGTAGTAAAGGAAGCACTTGGTGACCTTAATGTCTCAATTAAATTCGATCCCTGTTTGGCACAAAAAACAATTCCTTTAAGGTACATGTTACCAATTAAGCCTAGACCCACATGTAAAGTTCTAAAGACTTGAGTTCGATCCTTCGGGGTGCCCTGATCATGTGGGGATTAGGATGAAGGTACTGTAAGGGAATCATATGACCCATACGAGGTGAGTTTATGGGTATCTAATTGTGGTACTGGGGCTAAGGTTCTCTCCATTATCATTTTTTTTAATCTATATCATGTTTATGTGTCTGATCATGAAAAGGTTTAACATTAAGAACCTCTTCGGGAATAACTTTAAAATCAATTCTTTCATAAAGATCATTAATACTATTTAATATTCATGTTATTTACAAGGTATATATTATATAGATTCAATGATCGTGATATACGGTTAACAAGAAAATGTTTATAAATTGATCACGATTTAACATGACCACATGACATACTATTAAATGTTTAGTGCCAAAGTTTTTGTACTAATCGATATAGTGGCGAAGGACATATACTACAATTAAGCTACTTTCTTTAGAATAAAGCAAGCTAGCAACCCTACAACTAGCTAGTATTCGGAGGAATAAGGTATTCGGGAAATGACTAGTCGCTTCAAGCTAGCATTATACCAAACAAGAGATATGGGAATTAATATCATTCTAGCAAAATGCACGTAGCTTCGACTCCAGTTAGTAACTCGGGTTTAGTGATAATAGACCGGCAGCCAGTGTATTTTTACCAGGCTTCCATCTAGCTAAGTCATATGTTATATGAAAAAAGCAATAATTAAAAGATAAAGAAATACTCATTTGAAGTGGCTATATATGTTCGAACATTAGAGATAGATCACCATCGATTGATAGTTCATGATCACTTTTTGGTGATCATGGCCGGGTAATAGACAGGACGGCGTCATGGTGGTGACATGGTACCTAATAATCATCATATCTAATTATATATGTGATCGAGATTTCAAATAAATAGAACGCTTAATTAATTAACTACATATATAATTACTCTAAGTTTTAAGAAAATCAAACTAGGATCTCTCCAACCTAGCTAATTAGGCAGATTGAGGGCCCAAATGTCGGAACATCATCCATGTTACCCTCTTCTTTGATCAATGATGTCACGTGATTGCCTCCCACAATTACACACACGGACCCCATTAATTTTCTCTAATGCTTTTACACCTCAACCCCTTCCATATATTCCATGATCATCATATATACTACTACCGTACTTCCACTTGCAGTGTAGTAGTTGGACATAAGGCAATAGTCTCTTTGTGATAGGGAGGTCTCAGGATCAAACCTTGAAAGGGCAGGGTTTTATCCCTAATTAGTGTCGTGCCTTCTGGGCGACTAGTTAGGGGGTTTTTCCTCCTACCGGGTATTGGAGGGTGAGAAGGTATGTAAAACTAGCTTAAGCTAGAGCCTTCACTGCGATGATTAATCCACACCTTTCAAAAAAATATAAAAAATATACTACTACCACTAGCTACCATTCTCGTATGGGGATTTGGCTCCAAATTAAACAAGTAGTATAGTAGAATTGTCATTGATCATTACGAGTTCTTTTAACGACAAATGTTAGTTGTTACTTTTTACCCAATATAGTAATTAAACGCTCATGCCCAGATTCAAAATCTGAGACCTCTAAAGAGGCAAAGTCTCTCATCTTCCATTGAAATTAATCGCTAGACCAAAAGCTAGCTCATTGCCCATTAATCTTTAAGTTTGTCTTGTGGTAAGAAATCAACAATATGAATACATGAATTTGGAAATGTTCGCTTGAAAATTGACATTTAAAAACTTGAACAGTTTGATTGGTAATTAAATACTTACACATACCAAAGTTTTTTTTTCTTTATCCGCAATTTTCTTGTTGAAAAAATATTTGGACAATAGCGACATTTTTGTACCTTTAATTATTAGTGACTTCTATTTTATTTTTTTAGTAACAATTTCTAAATGTTCCATAGTTGTTTTGTGATGATAATTAATTTGATCATAAATAGTGAAATAAGTGTGAATTGAACTTCGAAGCATATATTATATATACTAGAGTGAAGACCCGTGCGTTGCACGGCGAGGTAAGCGGTTGGGTTTTAAGTCTATTTTCGAGTGTCGTGGTATGCTGGCAAGAGAAAGTACGTTATTGAGCTAATTAGTGTTTTTTTCATTTGTGGACCAGAATTGACAATAAAGGTAAGCAAATTTTGTTTGGTTTGTTGGGCTACTGTTATTTGGATGGAACACATCTACTCAAAAGGCCCAAAGTTTGGTTCTGGTTATCTTCTTTAAAACCAATCTTTTGATTCATTTAGGCCGTTTAAAACCTCAAGTCGTGCACTTATAGTATTCTTAAACATAACTTAGTAATTGATTATTTAAGTTGGAAAACAATTATCTTAATTTCCAATAATCTTATATGTATTTACAATAAGCTTTAAAAAATTTATTTAACAAAATTCGTGACAAATATAAATGTTAATAGGAGAAGTTAATACCAGTTTAATATAATAGTAAATGTGTTGCATGGCAATGGATTGAAACTGTTCAATAAGTTTGGGTGTTTTTAATAGTTTGTTTTTAATTAAAATTATGTTTCATATTGGCCTCTATATAAGGAGATGTACTTTGTTGATTATTTAAGTAAAACGAAAGCTGTGATAATTCGAAGCAATACGGAAGTAATTTATGGCGGCAGAAGGTGAGTTTGTTGACTTTGACTATGCTGATGTTGAGAAGGATGATCCGAGCAAGACTGTGATCGCGTGGATCATGTTAGAGTTAATGGAGGTGATTGACGTTTCTTGGTTGGATAGTCTTCTTCTTTTAATTCTATTGATGATATATTGTTTTCGCCGGACGTCGACTGGTTGCAACAACTTTTAACTGTTACACCTGCTAATGGAATGTCAAATTTGGTGGTGAGTAAATTTAAGCAGGATGTTATGAATCGAGTGGAGGTGTTAATGAATGCACGAAAAAATGACGGTGCATCTAACTCGCTAGAAATTCACAAAGGGGGATAGGATGCGTAGTCGGTTGGAAGTGTTCTTTGTGTTTTCTTTAAAGTGACATGCATTTATTTTTTTATATAAGAGTTATGCATGTACTTTGATTTCATTTTGTGCTTTTTAATTGAAAAATAAGTTTGGGTGTTTTTAATAGTTTGTTTTTAATTAAAATTATGTTTCATATTGGCCTCTATATAAGGAGATGTACTTTGTTGATTATTTAAGTTGGAAAACAATTATCTTAATTTCCAATAATCTTATATGTATTTACAATAAGCTTTAAAAAATTTATTTAACAAAATTCGTGACAAATATAAATGTTAATAGGAGAAGTTAATACCAGTTTAATATAATAGTAAATGTGTTGCATGGCAATGGATTGAAACTGTTCAATAAGTTTGGGTGTTTTTAATAGTTTGTTTTTAATTAAAATTATGTTTCATATTGGCCTCTATATAAGGAGATGTACTTTGTTGATTATTTAAGTTGGAAAACAATTATCTTAATTTCCAATAATCTTATATGTATTTACAATAAGCTTTAAAAAATTTATTTAACAAAATTCGTGACAAATATAAATGTTAATAGGAGAAGTTAATACCAGTTTAATATAATAGTAAATGTGTTGCATGGCAATGGATTGAAACTGTTCAATAAGTTTGGGTGTTTTTAATAGTTTGTTTTTAATTAAAATTATGTTTCATATTGGCCTCTATATAAGGAGATGTACTTTGTTGATTATTTAAGTTGGAAAACAATTATCTTAATTTCCAATAATCTTATATGTATTTACAATAAGCTTTAAAAAATTTATTTAACAAAATTCGTGACAAATATAAATGTTAATAGGAGAAGTTAATACCAGTTTAATATAATAGTAAATGTGTTGCATGGCAATGGATTGAAACTGTTCAATAAGTTTGGGTGTTTTTAATAGTTTGTTTTTAATTAAAATTATGTTTCATATTGGCCTCTATATAAGGAGATGTACTTTGTTGATTATTTAAGTTGGAAAACAATTATCTTAATTTCCAATAATCTTATATGTATTTACAATAAGCTTTAAAAAATTTATTTAACAAAATTCGTGACAAATATAAATGTTAATAGGAGAAGTTAATACCAGTTTAATATAATAGTAAATGTGTTGCATGGCAATGGATTGAAACTGTTCAATAAGTTTGGGTGTTTTTAATAGTTTGTTTTTAATTAAAATTATGTTTCATATTGGCCTCTATATAAGGAGATGTACTTTGTTGATTATTTAAGTTGGAAAACAATTATCTTAATTTCCAATAATCTTATATGTATTTACAATAAGCTTTAAAAAATTTATTTAACAAAATTCGTGACAAATATAAATGTTAATAGGAGAAGTTAATACCAGTTTAATATAATAGTAAATGTGTTGCATGGCAATGGATTGAAACTGTTCAATAAGTTTGGGTGTTTTTAATAGTTTGTTTTTAATTAAAATTATGTTTCATATTGGCCTCTATATAAGGAGATGTACTTTGTTGATTAAAGGGTGAAACTTAATAATATGACATACTCCAGGGGTATGTAATGAAATTTTCTCTTTCTTCTATGAAATTACATTTTATTTAATAGTAGGTTCCTATATCTTATGTTTTCTTACTATATTGAGTGATTAATATTTTCTGCATTGATTGAAAAAATATGTGATCTTAAATATTCACGGTTATTCTACACATGAAAGTGGTTTGTTTTTTTTTTTTTTTGGTTACTTGAATTGTAGAGACATGATATACACTTAAAATTGAGATATTTAATTAACCATCATGTTTTCATTCACATATGTTCCAAGTAAAAAGACCGAAACAGATGGGAGTCATTAAAACACGAAATAAAGTAGAATTGGAATGGTGTGAGAGTACTAAGAAAGGTGAAAAGTTTTTATTCAATAAATGACAATGATGATTACTATTATTCTTAAACTATATATACAAGGTGGTCGAATAATGGTTGTTCATTTATATATGCATGAAATGAAAATGTAAAGTCAGACTCAAGGTGCCTAGTATTTTAATAAAGTGTCATGGTATCAAAAGATGAGTGATACATATTATTGGATAATGTTGATTCATCATAAAATAAACAATGGAACTATATAAAGAAACATGAATTTGACAGTCCTCCTCTTTAGAGTGGCTTCCTCCCGCTTTGCCATAACCAAATTCAAGGGGAAAAAAAAACTCTTTAAGCGTATTGCATTTGAAAAGGTTCGATCAACCCAGCAACTTTCCCACAGAACAACAATACAATTCATTTTCAAAGTATAAATCCATAAAACCGCTCATATATATCTCTAAGATGTAAGTCTCTTTTCCGATTTACAAAACCATTGCCTTCACCATTTCTATACCCATTATAACCCAAATAACCAAATGACGCTTAAAAATTCTATATATTTCCTCCGAAGTATGAACAAAACCGTTTCTTTTTGCCTATCATAATTAGTATTTCTCCAACTAAAAAATCATTTTCAGTGCAATCCGTTCATTTGTAAGCCTCTGTCTATGCAAACTCTTCAAAGATCTATAACCAAAAATCATTAGTCACCATCTGCTTTATTTCTTGACAACACTTCTTCAAAGATCCTTATAAAAACCTTCACATCATATGCCACCTGCCATATCCCATATTATTCCAATACTAATAGTTGTCACGCTGCTCCATATCAATTAGCCAGGTGCCTCTCTACCCAAAAAATCCATTCATAGCCATAGTAAAATAGCCCAACAACCTTTTAAACTCCTGAATTTATAACATTCACAGTTCACACTCACAATTCTAAATTCCTAGCCCACTTGTCTTCCATATACAAAAACACACATTTAACAACTCTCAGACAAAAGCAAAAAATGCATCTCAAAAACAAAACAAAAGGCCAAAATCTGACAACCCCACTTCAAAGTACAAAAGCAACCCAGTAACTCATTAACCCAACATATTTAAGTCTGCATATCCCCATTATACTCATTAACCCAACTTAGTCAAATCTGAAACAGAGTTTACGGTTTCCGACTCTCATGAACTCGAGAACCCGGTAGCGTTTGGAGGTCAAAATCTCAGCCATTGAACTAAGTTTTAAAGCAACGTAAATGCCACTACAAACTGAACGCACAACAATTAGTATGAAAGCAAGTGCACCGGAATTTACCAGACATGGGTTCAAGCATTATTACTTAAGCTGATCTTTGAAATTTTTCCATACTGTTAGTCTAACTTGGTGTTCCCTGTTTCTGTTAACAATTTTCAGCCATGTTTTAGCACATGAGAACGTTTAATTGTTTACTGCAAGATAAACCAAATACATACCTGACATTGACCCGGCTGAATCCAAGGATCCATATTGATATGATTGAAAGTCCCAAGTTTGCAACGATTATGTAATTAAACAACTAATGTAAATTACACTAAGAAAGCAAGACAAGAAGGTAAACACGTTTAATCATAAGTAGTATTAATTAAACGGTGAATACATGGTTGGTTTACAAAGAAAGAAAGAAAGAAAGAAATATTGTTAAGTTTTTGCACACACGAAAACTTAACAATTATACAATTCTACAATGAGAGAAAAACACACTAAGTGACTATTGTAGAATGAACCAACAACTTTGCGGCTAGGTCAAGTGATGCTTTATATAGGGGAGAAAAGACATCACATGACAACCCAATAGATGTTGACACATGAAGATTGTCAACTATCTATTGGTGTGTAAGACTGGTCTTCAGACATCTCTGTTTGCCATCTTGTTTCTTTCCCAAAATGGCATGAAAGAGAAACACCTTAGTACCATTTTGGTACAAGGTCACATGGCTCCATCTTGATCTTGCAACACGTGTCCTTGGGACCAGTCTTCTTATCTTCATTTTCCCGCCTATATTTGACTTACAACATATGACGGTGAGTCATTGAACTTATCCTTTAACTCGAAGATAATAATGATCGCTGAAGGCTCGCTGATGAAACTTCTCGCTGAGGCTGTCAGCGACTACTTGACTTAGCAAGTAATCTTCAGCGAATCCATGACTCAACAATGATAATATAGTTCCATGTTGATAGCCCAATCCAGACCTATAAGCGTATCAGTTAATGCCCTTTCTGTATATTGTCATTAGCGATTTCTTCCTAATATTAATAACAAAAACATAAACAGATTGGTAAGTAACAAAAATAATCCTAAAAGTAACCTCAAATAGTGAAGTAAATTAACTTATATACCCAGCATTGCGCGCCCACAACGTATACAGGAGGGTTGTCCAAGATCTTCTCTATAAGCCATCATAGAATCACTTCCAAAATTCCAGACATCTTCTGATGGTTTGATAGGTAACAAAACGGGGCCGCCGCGCTGCCATAGTCAGAGAACGGAAAAGGAAAAGTGTAATCTAGAAGTGCGTAGTATTATACCATTTCAAACATAAAACAAACATGAGTGTTTATTAATATATAGTTTTGCTATTCATAGCCGTTACCAAAATCATAAGATTTAAAGTTTCAAAATAAGGCCACTCCCTAAGTTGTCACATGACTAATAACTATATAGACCATAAAAGGGTCAAGGCAGGATTAGTTTGGGTGCAAACCAGGCCTTAATATGTGTTCTTCATATTTTGTTGGGTCAACAATTAGTCTATCAACTAAGATTACAAGTTCTTATAAATCTAACAATGTGGATGTGATTCACTATAATTTATAATTATAATTTACCAATTAAACCCGTTACCGATAAATAATAATCCACGTTTTTCATATAAAAGATTAAAACAGTCCCAAAAGCTAAAAATATTTGAAAATAATATATTTCTCATCAAATGTTGATTACTTTACCTCTAGAATTGTATCTATGAACTCAGTTCATACCACAATGCCATTATATCAAGGAAAAGACAGGCCACTTCTGAATTCAAAACCAACCATGGCTGGCGCATAATCAATCCCCAGCTTCTTTGCAATAGCAAAGATTCTTGAAAACCCCGAATGCACAGTTCTTGGAGGAAGACATTTCTCAAACCACACATCTACTATCCCACGCTCGTTCTGTAAGCCAATATAAGGACCGCTGTCATGAGTAGATACATAAAAACTACTATATCTGAAACGGCATCAATTTAATACAGTTGGGTAAGAAGGGATAGTAAATAACCTTTGGCACAACCCCATTTTCTGCCCAAGGTAAACACAAACGTTTTGTTTGCCACTTCCCATAAAGATCGATACTACCTCCAGGCCCTACACAATCATTCTAATCATCTTCATCATCAGCTCCTTGAAATTTCCCTTTGTTGAGCTTTACAGACCACTTCAATACCTTCACTGGACGTTCATTGACTTTTAATTGCAGCCCTTCTCGCAGCCATCTCTCTTTGGTGTGCTACATTTGACACAAGCGCGTGTGTAAACCTAGAACAGAATCCCAAAACAGGGCCCTTAAGTTGAAGAATCTGGTACTTTGTAAGCCATCTTTCAAGAGCATAAAAATGATGGCTTCTCTATGCGTGGATATGGCAACAAATTTACAAAAGGATTAATAGAACAAATACACGTATCAAGGTAAAAGCTATGAGTATCAACTTTCATGCAGCTAAGCTGTTGATTAGTTGAAAGTGGGTGCCTAAATCTGTGTCGTGACATCACCTACTTTTCTATTTGTTGTACCTTAAAAACCTAATTAGGGAGACAAAAAAGGGAATAAACTATAACCTGCGAGTCACATATTTAGCTCCTCGACCAGCAAATGCAATCACATATCTGCAGCGGCCGCAACTTCCTCCTATGTATTTTCCATCGATGATTGCATTTGCAACATCAACATGAACCCATTTTCCCGTTATTTATCTCCACTGCAAAAAAGCCCAATACATCAACGCTCCTACTTTTCTCGATCCAACTGGAGTAGAAATTCCCATTGTATATTGACATCCGACTTTCTTTGTTTTTTTGAAAGGAGAAAAACTCAAGGAAGTGATTTTAAACTATTAACATGCATAACGATACGTACGTTGAATGGTATTATATAAAGACCAGCAAAGACTATATTGAGAAAAAATAATTAATTCAATGCCTTTTAGAAAGAAAATATTCAATAGAAAAAATTACCTCATATGTTATCAAGGTTGTACCATTTGTCAGCCCCTCATTGAGTCCAGTTCCCCATCAACACAATAATCAGATTCAAACTGAAAACAAAGGGGAAAAAAGGCAGCGTCGACCAAAGAATAGAAAAGCAAATTCAATTCCAACAAAACTAAAGTCAATCTGTTAAAAAACCTCAACAAAGTAATAAAGGAAAACCCGATAAATCAACACAAAATATTCGAAATTATATATGCAAGGAAAATAATAAGAATACAGATATGGATAGTTTTGAATCAAAAGATTGAAATTCAAAACAGTTCTCAGATTAAAACAAATAAATTAAAACCTTGAGAAAACATACCATTGAATACCGATGGGAAACACAAAGGGTTCAACACATATGTGAGATTAGATGATGATTAGGTAGAGAGAGAAAGCATGCCTCCTTTGGATATGGAAGTCGTTGTGGGAAGTAATGTTTAAATTTTTTTGCATTAATAGGGGTGGAACCGATTCACCTGGACAATTTCTTTTGCTATTCATTATATATTTATATTTATATTTATTCTGGGCCTTTCTCTTCCGTTGCCAACCACATTCGGATTAATAACACATGGATATAACCCATGGCCGTTTTAAGCCTCTACATCTAACACTTTATTTACTCCAGAACAGGAAAAGACTCGTGATTAACACACCTCATCAATGAAAATAAATACTTCAAATTATCAGTACAAAACGAAACATTTAATCATTGATAATTCATCATTCATTCATACATAACACATACATACATATACATACAAATTTACTGCATCTCGTAAAGAAAGAAGATTAACCCAAGTAAATAATAAATTCAAAGTAAAATCATAAAAACAATTCTTAAGCCTCAGTATTGATTTCATTCTTTGTTAAAACTAATAATATAAACTTAGGATAGGTTTTGTAAAGTATTACTAACTTCTGGGTTAAGGAATTGTGCAGGTTTTATGTTATTGGAACTAGAGGGACTAAAGCTGGACAATGCATAAAGTGGAGGGATGGTCGGTGTAAGATTGAAGTCAAGGAGTATAAAAGGAAGAGGATACCCAATTTAGGGTTAACACATTCATTAATCAGTTTTTTATATATTCGTATCATTTATTTGATCTAAAAACTTAGT
Organism: Erigeron breviscapus; assembly: GCA_034093135.1. Lineage (NCBI taxonomy): Eukaryota > Viridiplantae > Streptophyta > Magnoliopsida > Asterales > Asteraceae > Erigeron > Erigeron breviscapus. The sequence continues at coordinate 56,729,001 of CM067167.1, read as the reverse complement.
TTGAGATATTCGTTGTAATATTGATTGATTCATCTTGATCAATCATTGATTTGATCGTCTTGATCATATTTCTTGTAATAATCGAACTCTATAAGTCGACCTTAACAGCCGACTGTTTATTTACGAATTAATAATAAGAATAATAATAATAATTTGTTGTTCTTTGATTGATCTTAAGAATTCGTTCATGGTATCAGAGACAGGTTCCTCTGATCCACTTCTTCTTGACTAAGTGAATCAAGAAAGAAGTTAGGGTTTCTTCAAATTTTTCAGATCCTGATTATTCTTCTTGACTAAGTGAATCAAGAAGAAGATTAGGGTTCCTGTTTTCCAGCCGATAGCTCTGTTTGTTATCTTCTTCTCTTTGTCTTTATTTTTTGTGTGAATTATTTGCTAGTTGTTGTGTGTAAGGCTTACGCAATCAAGATAACTTGATGTATGTGGTCCTCTTCTTGGAAGAGGGAGCCTGTTAATTGTTTGATTATTACCTGTTGCTTATTTTTTTTATATATATTATCTGCTTGGTTAAGTGATTAATTTTTTTTTTTTTTGATAAATGGCTCCTGAACCTACTACTGTTAGTAATCTTGATTTTGGTGATCCTTTATATCTTCATCCTACTGATACTAGTGGTACTTCTATTCTTTCTTTCAAGTTAATTGGAACTGATAATTACAATGTTTGGTCCTGTGCTATGTTGCTTGCTTTGGAAACTAAGAATAAAGTAGGTTTTATAGATGGGTCTTGTGTAAAAGATGAAAATGATGAAGTTCTTGCTAAACAGTGGGATAGATGTAATTCTGTGGTATTGTCTTGGATTTTAGGATCTATTAGTCAAGAATTATATATGGGTCAGATTTTTTCTAAAGTTGCTAGTGAAGTTTGGGAAGATTTAAAAGAAACTTATGATAAAGTTGATGGTTCTGTCACCTTTAATCTACATCATAAGATAAACACATTAAGTCAGAATGGTTCTTCTTTGTCTGAATACTATCATAAATTGAATACTTTCTGGAAACAGTTTGATGCTATGGTTAAACTTCCTGTTTGTACTTGTAAAGCTGCTAAAGAATTTAAAACTCATCATGATTTAATTAGGTTAATGCAATTTCTTATGGGTCTAGATGAAGTTTATATGACTGTTAGAAGTACTATTCTTACAAAAGATCCTTTACCTAATGTGAAATCTGCTTATGCTCTGTTGTCTAGAGAAGAATCACATAGGAGTGCTAGTTCTGTGAATCATGTTAAGCCTGTTAATTCTGCTTTTGTGTCAAAGTTTAATGATTCTAAAAAGAAGTTTGTCAGGAATGAAAATTTGGTATGTGCTAATCCTGCTTGTGGTTTAAAAGGTCATACTATTGACAAATGTTACAAACTGATTGGATATCCAGATTTTAATAAAAAAAGATCAAATTATCAGAATAGAAATTATACTAGTAATAATGTGATAAATGAAAGAAGTAACTGGAATGATAAAACTGAAATTAATGGACAATGTGCTAAAACTGCTACTCCTGATAATTCTGTTACTTCTAATTTTCCATTTACTAATGAACAAATTGCAAAACTCATGAGCTTGTTGAATGAGAATCAGGATTCAAAAGGAAAAGCTCAAGCTAACATGGCAGGTGCATTGTTTAATGCTTTCATGTCTTCAACTTTTTTTAATTCCAATGTGAAACTTGATAATTTGATAAGTTTAATAAATTGGATTATTGATTCTGGAGCAAATCAACATATGTGTGCTTCTGATAAAAATATGATTAATGTTGTTGATGTTTCTGCTCTAAATCTTACTGTGAATCATCCAAATGGAACTTCTGCATTAATTACTAAGATTGGAGATCTGAAAGTTACTGAAAATATAACCTTGTTTGATGTTCTTGTTGTTCCAGAATATAATGTCAACTTGTTTTCTGTTCATAAGGCTAATAGAGATAGCAAGTTGTTTGTTGGTTTTACTGAGTATGCTTGTTATATTCAGGATTTGAGAACAATGAGAAGTTTGGGGACTGGTAGAGTTCATGGAGGATTATATTTGTTAAATACTGGTAAGATTTGTGTAAATAATATATGTTTAAATAATGTGACAAATTGTCATGTGTCTGCTGAAATGTGGCATTCTAGATTAGGGCATCCTTCATATAAAGTGTTAAATGTGCTAAAAGAGAGAGTGAAAATGTGAATTCTGAGGGAGTTCATTTGAATGATCATGAGATCATAAATGAAAATATTCCAGTGGAGACACCTAATCTTAGGAGGTCTAATAGAACTTCAAATGTTCCTAGAAATTTAAATGACTATGTTCTTGATGGTAAGGTTAAGTATGGTATAGATAGGGTTGTTAATTATTCAAATCTGAGTTCTGATGTTTATTGTTTTCTATCTAGTATAAATAAACATATTGAACCTAAAACTTATAATGAAGCTGCTAAAAATCCTAATTGGGTTGAAGCAATGAATCTTGAAATGGAGGCTTTGTATAGAAATGATACCTGGGTTCTTACTGATCTTCCTGATGGAAGGGAACCAATAGGGTGTAAATGGGTTTATAAAGTTAAATACAAATCTTCAGGTGAAATAGAGAGGTATAAAGCTAGATTGGTAGCAAAAGGATATAATCAAAAGGAAGGAATTGATTATGAAGAGACTTTCTCTCCTGTTGTCAAAATGGTAACTGTTAGATGTCTTATTAATGTGGCTGTCCAAAATGGTTGGTCTTTATTTCAGTTAGACATTAACAATGCTTTTTTATATGGTGATTTGTATGAAGAAGTTTATATGTCTTTACCTCCTGGCTATTTCTCTAAAGATGATAAAAGAGTTTGTAAATTAGTCAAGTCTCTTTATGGACTTAAACAAGCTCCTAGACAATGGAATCATAAGCTAACTACTGCTCTTTTAGAGTATGGGTTTGATCAAAGTAAGAGTGATTATTCACTCTTTACAAAGACTGGTTCAGGTTTGTTCATTGCTCTACTTGTATATGTTGATGATATTGTTATCACTGGGAATGATATTTCAGAAGTTGAAAAAGTTAAAGAATTTTTGAAAACCAAGTTTTTAATTAAAGATTTGGGAAAGTTAAAGTATTTTTTGGGTATTGAAGTTATTGATACTTCAAAAGGAGTTTGTTTAACTCAAAGGAAGTATTGTATGGATCTTTTGTTTGAGTATGGTATGTTAGGTTCTAAACCTATGAAAACTCCCATGGATATGAATCTTGTTATCAATGATAGAAATGATGATTCTGATCCATTTATTGATAACATAACTTTGTATCAAAAGATTATTGGGAAATTGATTTATCTAACAATTACCAGACCAGATATTAGTTATTCTGTGCAGTGTTTAAGTCAATATATGCATGCACCTAAAGTTTCACATTTAAAGCTTGCCTTCAGGATTTTAAGGTATTTGAAGAAAAATCCAGGTAAAGGTGTTCATATTGTGAAAGACCAGTCTTTTTCTTTATCTGCTTATGTAGATAGTGACTGGGGAAAATGTGTGACCTCAAGAAGGTCAGTTACTGGATTTTGTGTTTTCTTGGGTAAGTCTTTAATATCCTGGAAGAGTAAAAAGCAGAACACAGTGTCCAGGTCCTCCTCTGAAGCAGAGTATAGGGCCATGGCAACTGTAACTTGTGAGTTAGTATGGATTCTTAGTGTGTTAAGTGATTTACAAGTTAAAGATTTGTTACCTGTAACCTTGTTTTGTGACAATAAATCTGCTGTTTTGATTGCTAATAATCCAGTTCTACATGAAAGAACAAAGCATATTGAAATTGATATTCATATTGTTAGAGAAAAAGTTGCTTCAGGTTTACTTGATCTTGTTAAGATTGATACTAATGATCAAACTGCTGACATTTTTACCAAAAGTCTTTGTGTAAGACAACATGAGTTCTTACTAAGTAAAATGAATATGGTTGATTTGTTTTCAACCTAAGTTTATATTAAGGGAGGGTGTTAAAACTAATAATATAAACTTAGGATAGGTTTTGTAAAGTATTACTAACTTCTGGGTTAAGGAATTGTGCAGGTTTTATGTTATTGGAACTAGAGGGACTAAAGCTGGACAATGCATAAAGTGGAGGGATGGTCGGTGTAAGATTGAAGTCAAGGAGTATAAAAGGAAGAGGATACCCAATTTAGGGTTAACACATTCATTAATCAGTTTTTTATATATTCGTATCATTTATTGATAACATAACTTTGTATCAAAAGATTATTGGGAAATTGATTTATCTAACAATTACCAGACCAGATATTAGTTATTCTGTGCAGTGTTTAAGTCAATATATGCATGCACCTAAAGTTTCACATTTAAAGCTTGCCTTCAGGATTTTAAGGTATTTGAAGAAAAATCCAGGTAAAGGTGTTCATATTGTGAAAGACCAGTCTTTTTCTTTATCTGCTTATGTAGATAGTGACTGGGGAAAATGTGTGACCTCAAGAAGGTCAGTTACTGGATTTTGTGTTTTCTTGGGTAAGTCTTTAATATCCTGGAAGAGTAAAAAGCAGAACACAGTGTCCAGGTCCTCCTCTGAAGCAGAGTATAGGGCCATGGCAACTGTAACTTGTGAGTTAGTATGGATTCTTAGTGTGTTAAGTGATTTACAAGTTAAAGATTTGTTACCTGTAACCTTGTTTTGTGACAATAAATCTGCTGTTTTGATTGCTAATAATCCAGTTCTACATGAAAGAACAAAGCATATTGAAATTGATATTCATATTGTGAAAGACCAGTCTTTTTCTTTATCTGCTTATGTAGATAGTGACTGGGGAAAATGTGTGACCTCAAGAAGGTCAGTTACTGGATTTTGTGTTTTCTTGGGTAAGTCTTTAATATCCTGGAAGAGTAAAAAGCAGAACACAGTGTCCAGGTCCTCCTCTGAAGCAGAGTATAGGGCCATGGCAACTGTAACTTGTGAGTTAGTATGGATTCTTAGTGTGTTAAGTGATTTACAAGTTAAAGATTTGTTACCTGTAACCTTGTTTTGTGACAATAAATCTGCTGTTTTGATTGCTAATAATCCAGTTCTACATGAAAGAACAAAGCATATTGAAATTGATATTCATATTGTGAAAGACCAGTCTTTTTCTTTATCTGCTTATGTAGATAGTGACTGGGGAAAATGTGTGACCTCAAGAAGGTCAGTTACTGGATTTTGTGTTTTCTTGGGTAAGTCTTTAATATCCTGGAAGAGTAAAAAGCAGAACACAGTGTCCAGGTCCTCCTCTGAAGCAGAGTATAGGGCCATGGCAACTGTAACTTGTGAGTTAGTATGGATTCTTAGTGTGTTAAGTGATTTACAAGTTAAAGATTTGTTACCTGTAACCTTGTTTTGTGACAATAAATCTGCTGTTTTGATTGCTAATAATCCAGTTCTACATGAAAGAACAAAGCATATTGAAATTGATATTCATATTGTGAAAGACCAGTCTTTTTCTTTATCTGCTTATGTAGATAGTGACTGGGGAAAATGTGTGACCTCAAGAAGGTCAGTTACTGGATTTTGTGTTTTCTTGGGTAAGTCTTTAATATCCTGGAAGAGTAAAAAGCAGAACACAGTGTCCAGGTCCTCCTCTGAAGCAGAGTATAGGGCCATGGCAACTGTAACTTGTGAGTTAGTATGGATTCTTAGTGTGTTAAGTGATTTACAAGTTAAAGATTTGTTACCTGTAACCTTGTTTTGTGACAATAAATCTGCTGTTTTGATTGCTAAATTTAAAACTCATCATGATTTAATTAGGTTAATGCAATTTCTTATGGGTCTAGATGAAGTTTATATGACTGTTAGAAGTACTATTCTTACAAAAGATCCTTTACCTAATGTGAAATCTGCTTATGCTCTGTTGTCTAGAGAAGAATCACATAGGAGTGCTAGTTCTGTGAATCATGTTAAGCCTGTTAATTCTGCTTTTGTGTCAAAGTTTAATGATTCTAAAAAGAAGTTTGTCAGGAATGAAAATTTGGTATGTGCTAATCCTGCTTGTGGTTTAAAAGGTCATACTATTGACAAATGTTACAAACTGATTGGATATCCAGATTTTAATAAAAAAAGATCAAATTATCAGAATAGAAATTATACTAGTAATAATGTGATAAATGAAAGAAGTAACTGGAATGATAAAACTGAAATTAATGGACAATGTGCTAAAACTGCTACTCCTGATAATTCTGTTACTTCTAATTTTCCATTTACTAATGAACAAATTGCAAAACTCATGAGCTTGTTGAATGAGAATCAGGATTCAAAAGGAAAAGCTCAAGCTAACATGGCAGGTGCATTGTTTAATGCTTTCATGTCTTCAACTTTTTTTAATTCCAATGTGAAACTTGATAATTTGATAAGTTTAATAAATTGGATTATTGATTCTGGAGCAAATCAACATATGTGTGCTTCTGATAAAAATATGATTAATGTTGTTGATGTTTCTGCTCTAAATCTTACTGTGAATCATCCAAATGGAACTTCTGCATTAATTACTAAGATTGGAGATCTGAAAGTTACTGAAAATATAACCTTGTTTGATGTTCTTGTTGTTCCAGAATATAATGTCAACTTGTTTTCTGTTCATAAGGCTAATAGAGATAGCAAGTTGTTTGTTGGTTTTACTGAGTATGCTTGTTATATTCAGGATTTGAGAACAATGAGAAGTTTGGGGACTGGTAGAGTTCATGGAGGATTATATTTGTTAAATACTGGTAAGATTTGTGTAAATAATATATGTTTAAATAATGTGACAAATTGTCATGTGTCTGCTGAAATGTGGCATTCTAGATTAGGGCATCCTTCATATAAAGTGTTAAATGTGCTAAAAGATAAACTTAAAATAGGATTATTTGATCAAAATGTACCTTGTGATACTTGTCATAAAGCTAAACAGACAAGGGAACCTTTCCCTTTAAGTGATCATAAAACTATAAGTGTTGGTGACTTAATTCATCTTGATGTGTGGGGACCTTATAGAAAGCCTAGTAAGGAAGGTTATAAATATTTTTTGACCATTGTTGATGATTTTTCCAGAGCTGTTTGGGTCTATATGTTAAAGTCTAAAACTGAAGTGTTTGAAAATGTGTCTAATTTTATAAAATTAATTAATACTCAGTTTGCAAAGGTTGTAAAAGTTATTAGATCTGATAATGGAACAGAATTTGTTAACTCAAAAATGGAAAATATGTGTAAAAGTTTTGGAATTCTGCATCAAACTTCTTGTGCTTATACTCCCCAACAAAATGGGATTGCTGAAAGGAAGCATAGACATTTGTTAAATGTGGCTAGGGCTCTTCTTTTCCAGGGAGGGGTTCCTTTATGCATGTGGACTGAATGTGTTTATACTGCTGTTTATTTGATTAACAGAACACCATCTTCTGTGTTGAAAGGAAGAACTCCTTATGAGTTGGTCTTTGGTTTTGAACCTTCTTTGTTTCATCTAAGAAATTTTGGGTGTTTAGGCTATGCAACAATGTTGAATAATGATGATAAGTTTTCTAAAAGGGCTGAACAGTGTGTGTTACTTGGATATTCAAACTCAAAGAAGGGATATAAACTTTATAGTTTAGAGAACAAAACTATCTTATATGCTAGAGATGTAAAGTTTTATGAACATATTTTTCCTTTTAAGATGGGAACAAACAATTTTGCTAATGAAGAGATTAATAGTTTTTTTGACAGGTTAGATGAGAGGGATGAATCCACTGGACCCTATGATGATAACTTGTTTAATAAAACTGAAAGAGATGGCAGAGCCACCATTGACATTGGTAGTACTTTTGAATCTGCCAATGACAGTGGAGGTACTGCAACTTTTGATGACAACATCAATGAGATGTTGCAAAGAGAGGGTGAAAATGTGAATTCTGAGGGAGTTCATTTGAATGATCATGAGATCATAAATGAAAATATTCCAGTGGAGACACCTAATCTTAGGAGGTCTAATAGAACTTCAAATGTTCCTAGAAATTTAAATGACTATGTTCTTGATGGTAAGGTTAAGTATGGTATAGATAGGGTTGTTAATTATTCAAATCTGAGTTCTGATGTTTATTGTTTTCTATCTAGTATAAATAAACATATTGAACCTAAAACTTATAATGAAGCTGCTAAAAATCCTAATTGGGTTGAAGCAATGAATCTTGAAATGGAGGCTTTGTATAGAAATGATACCTGGGTCCTTACTGATCTTCCTGATGGAAGGGAACCAATAGGGTGTAAATGGGTTTATAAAGTTAAATACAAATCTTCAGGTGAAATAGAGAGGTATAAAGCTAGATTGGTAGCAAAAGGATATAATCAAAAGGAAGGAATTGATTATGAAGAGACTTTCTCTCCTGTTGTCAAAATGGTAACTGTTAGATGTCTTATTAATGTGGCTGTCCAAAATGGTTGGTCTTTATTTCAGTTAGACATTAACAATGCTTTTTTATATGGTGATTTGTATGAAGAAGTTTATATGTCTTTACCTCCTGGCTATTTCTCTAAAGATGATAAAAGAGTTTGTAAATTAGTCAAGTCTCTTTATGGACTTAAACAAGCTCCTAGACAATGGAATCATAAGCTAACTACTGCTCTTTTAGAGTATGGGTTTGATCAAAGTAAGAGTGATTATTCACTCTTTACAAAGACTGGTTC
>CM067167.1:56687860-56717860 GCA_034093135.1 Erigeron breviscapus | reverse complement strand
TTAAATCATAACAGTTTTATTTTCATTTTAGCTATTCATTTATTTTACATTTGCACATATTTACTATGAATTTGTAATTATCAAATGTTTTGTGTTCACATATAAATTGGTAATTTCATAGTGTACATATGTGACGACTTTATTACATTTTTTAGGTATACATATGTGTACATAATATTTATTAGTGTCATCACATGTGTACATGATTAAATCATATCAGTTCATATGTGTACGAATTGGAAGTTTTAAAATGAAAAAAACTTGTACGATTTATATATTTTATAGATAATTACACATAATTATTGGTAAATAAATCTTCATACAAAACTAATGATTCATTGTTGTAATTGTTAAGAAAAGAATTAATGCAAACTTTTTTAATTAAGAAGCTCGTATTTATTCATCTATTGCACATATTACCCTACAATTTGTTAAATAAATAAATAAATAATCCAAATTTCATAAGTTATACTTTGTTTTGAGGTTTAAATAAAAAAGTCCACAGGTAACTTTGAAATTTAAAATTCCATGATTGAAGGAAACGGTTCCGTTCCGTAATTTTTTTTTATGTATGTTTATTCCTCTTATGCCCTTTTATTAGTTATAGATTAGTTTTTGTTTAAAATAATTAAATAAATACCTATGAATAATCTCAACCTTTATCTAATTAATCAAAAGGACAAAAATGGTTCTCATAGTTCTTGACATTTATTTGGTTCTCATTTTATCTTTTTACTATTATAATATATCCCAAAATATCCTATATATCTCATTAAAGGCGGTTTATATGTAGTTGTAACTTGTAACTTCTAAAGGATGTTGAATTTTGGTTGGTTGCTCGATCAATCACAATCCTCACCCCCACTTTGCTTCCATTTTAAGCCTATTGGACTTTCTCAGCTGCATCACCGCTTTGAAACATTTTCAAAATATCGAAAAAATTCCGCATGGTTTATCTCTAAGTCCATACAATACAATTAATGTGCTCAAATTTTATAATTATCACGTTTTATTTGTATCTATTTGATCCAATTTTCATTTATATGCCTTGAAATGTATATATTTGGCATGCATGACATTTTTTTATTAATAAAATTTTTCAATCAAAAAGGTAATAATAATTATAATAGGAATGAACATTTATATGGAATGAAGATTATAATAATAATATAAAATAAAATAATAATAATAATAGCATGCATATTACTGTATATATGTGTATTTGAACAGTCATTCCTTTTATGATTGACTAGACGCATACTAGCACATGTAGTGATGTGGCGGTGGCGGAGGGTGGTCACGAAGGCGGTGGCGCTAGTATTTGTGTTTATTAATGTATAAAAGTAATTCATTTAAAAAAAATAATGTAGTTATTTTAAGGATGAAGGTGCATGTTGTAAAAAAAATTCATTAATAGTATTCCAGGTATATTATGTAGATATATTGAAATTAGTGGAAAAAAAAAAAGATATTTGGGTTATCAACTTTTTATTTTGAGAAAAAAAAAACATCGAATAAATGTTTTATATTATTATATATAACAATTAAAGTAGCGTTAGCTACAGTAACGTTTTTCCTTTTTCTTTTTTACCACTTAATTTCTTCCCTTTGCTTTTTTACCACAAACTTGCATTTACTTTACATTTTAATAAAAATTGAGAATATACATGCAACTACACAACTACACGTATCTTTATTATCCATCGAGAACAACCATCGCCTGGAAACCGTCGCCGGCAACAAACCACCGCCGTCGACAACCAACGGTCACCTTTATTCTATCTTTTCTGCATACAATTGACACAAAACCAAAAACAATAACAACTACAAAACTAACAATCAAAGCAGATGTTTGTGATTCATAACCGACCTCGGTTACGACAACATTGAATGACGACCGCAGTGAAAACCACATCACAATGACCAGACGGCGGCAGCAACAACCGGTATAATCCGGTATAAGTGGTTGGTCAATGGCTATGAGCCTGTGACTGAAGATGAAAGATAGATAAAGGCCACAAGTGCTGCTATTTCTAGATGACAACGATCTTCTATTTGCCAAGTTGGTCGGAGCTTGCCGGTGTGTAATCTAAAAATATACAATTATAAAGATCATATAATATAACAATTATTATTACTATTATTATTATAAATATACGTATATATTTAGATCTGGTAGAAAAAATGTTAACTTGATATAAATAACACAAATATCATCGCTCATAGGATGTGAACAGGCTCCAGTGCAATGCTACATCTTCCATGAACCACCACCGCGTTATGTGGTAATCTACTAAACATGTGTAAAAACATGTGAATAATATCAAACATTGAAGTGTAGATGAAGAAGAGCTATGAATAGTTGCATTAGTTTTTTATGGGTAAAAGTATTAGATGTGAGTTTGAAAAGAAAATGAAAACATTGAAAGATAACGTAATGATAGACAAAAATACTGTAAAGGTGTTTCTTTCCACTTTAACTTTAATAATGATGACAATGTGGAAGCGGATATCAAGAAATCATACAGCTGTCTTTGCTTTAAATACGTGTATATATTTTCTTTTACTTTCTTCATATAATAAAATTACTCTTAAATTTATGTTCTTTTATCGTTTGTTTTAGAACCATTTGTTAAAAAAGACTTTTTTATGAAAATCCATATGTAAAAAACTGACCACTTTCTAGCTTTAAAATTTTATTACGTCTCATTTTTCCATTAACATCCCCTAAATATGTTTTGGAAACATCTTAGTTTTGAAAATTGTATAACACAAGAGAGCAAGAGACTGAGATGGAGAGTATTTGTGTGTGTGAGATGAATAAATGATTAATATTTATTATTAAGTTAAGTAGAGTAGTAAGTAGCTAGGCGGGTTTCAGCGCATGCTGCATTTAGAATCTCCAAAGAAATTAGAAGCGCCTATGATAGCGTATGATTTTTCCCATTTGTGACCGAGGGTTGCTTAATATTTAAAGATTGACTTTTTAATTGATAGTTTACACTTATGCAATTGTCTATTTTCAATAGATAGATATAAATATAAATATAGATATTTTAATAATAAAGAGTTGTATTCCTGTGCACATGGAGTTTTTGGTGCAAACAAAGGAACAGATCGGAGTCGTCGGATCAACAAGGATGAAGGGTCAAGATTAAATCAAAAATAACACTGGAAGGGTATTTAGGTTATTTAGCCTATCTATATATATACCGCTGAAACACACCCTCGACTCACGGAAATCGATTCCGCCGGAGATCACAATCTTCATCGCCGCCGTCAATCATACCAATTCTAATCATCATCGCCTTTATAATCATCATCGTTATTATCAAATTCTTCATTGCCTCCATCAATCGTACATGTTATAATCGTTTTGTTCTAACTGTGTGGTTCGAGTGTTCTCTACCTCCATTAAAACTCTATACGAAGCTTTCGAGAGTGGAGTCTTGTTGGTTTGAGTCTGGTTTTCATTATTTCTTCTCTCATTTTCAAGCTCGAGATATTGATAAAGGTGACTGAGATTCTAGTATACATGCTTTATATGATCTGATTACAAAAACACTATTTTTATATTTTATTAAGTGCTAAATTTTTTCTTGTTAGATTTTGATTGGATTTGGATTGCAAATCAGCTGGAAGCGTGAGATTTCAAACTAACGTGTTTCTAATTATGGCTTATCTGAAGGATTCAGGCCCAAGACTAAACACTCTCACACACAATATATAACCCTATATATGTATACGTATGGAGTAATATAGTATAAGAGAGTTAATGAGAAATACTTTCTATTAAAATGAAAAGGGTACATAAGAAATACAGCAAATGGCTATTTATAGCCTCAAATATGCAAGGTGGGAAACATAATATCCGGCTGGCTAATAACAAAAGTATTTACCAAGTCCATAACTAAATAAACGTGGTCCTTTACTCCAAACTTGGAGCCGAAGCTAACCCATTTCAAAACCCGTCTGACCCATATGCTTGACACGTGACCCGTAACGTGTGAATGACTCGATTAATCCAACATTCACCCCCTTAATCGGTTATTCACAATCTTGTCACAACAGCCAAATCACCATCTTGTTGAAACATCTTGACCATTAACGAACACCCGACTTTCACCTCGTCACGTTCAAGTCATCTTGGTTCAAACTGAATAAAATTCACCACACTTGCAACATGTAACATGGCTTCACGTTGGAACCGTTCATTAACATCTTGACTTATCACGGATCAACGACCTCTTCCCGGTCACATCCAAAGCCACCCGATTTGAACTCCAACACCATAATGTCACACCGTGTTTTTTCTCCAGTCTTCCTTTTCTGATCATCTTTGTTCAAGAGGCCACTCCACCGACAAGAAAACAAAGCCATTTGCTTATAACATCTTCTTCCAACTTGCCAAACGAAACAAATCCAAAGCCATCTGCTTTGACGGATCTTCTACGCTCGTTTTTCACGCAATAATGCCGATCTCCTCTTATCACGAACAACCCGATCAAGGTACTCATCAATATCTTCTATCAAAAACAGCCACTCACAAACAAGCAACTCATGTTTTTCACGCGAGAAACTGCTGTCCCAAACAGCCATTTACCCTATTGTTCGATCAAGACTAACAGCCACAAGACACACCAGTGTTTACCCGTCACCCCGTCATCCTAACCGGTACCTCACCCGCGACAACGCCTGACAAAAACACCCTCATGGTCTCCGTATACTGCTGTTTTACAGCCCCAAACAGTCACAAAATAACACCAAAAACAGCCAAGAAACAACTTCCTATGTTCATCACGGTCCCCTGTTGTCTTGAACGGTACACCCCGTTTCTCTCCCGACAACACACGACCAGAACAACCTGCTATCTCCATCTAGAGGTGCTGATTGTGTGTTCTCACTGTGATCAAAACATCACAGCCTCTGTCAAACCCAAAACCCGGTTCTCTCTTTGCTGCTCCATTTGCCCGACAGCCTAGGCGACCCCTCTCTCGAAACCGACTCTCAAAACGCCCTCTTTCTAAGCCTCGCTCTGATACCAAATGAAGGATTCAGGCCCAAGATTAAACACTCTCACACAATATATAACACTATATATGTATACGTATGGAGTAATATATATAGTATAAGAGAGTTAATGAGAAATACTTTCTATTAAAATGAAAAGGGTACATAAGAAATACAGCAAATGGCTATTTATAGCCTCAAATATGCAAGGTGGGAAACATAATATCCGGCTGGCTAATAACAAAAGTATTTACCAAGTCCATAACTAAATAAACGTGGTCCTTTACTCCAAACTTGGAGCCGAAGCTAACCCATTTCAAAACCCGTCTGACCCATATGCTTGACACGTGACCCGTAACGTGTGAATGACTCGATTAATCCAACATTCACCCCCTTAATCGGTTATTCACAATCTTGTCACAACAGCCAAATCACCATCTTGTTGAAACATCTTGACCATTAACGAACACCCGACTTTCACCTCGTCACGTTCAAGTCATCTTGGTTCAAACTGAATAAAATTCACCACACTTGCAACATGTAACATGGCTTCACGTTGGAACCGTTCATTAACATCTTGACTTATCACGGATCAACGACCTCTTCCCCGGTCAAATCCAAACCCACCCGATTTGAACTCCAACACCATAATGTCACACCGTGTTTTTTCTCCAATCTTCCTTTTCTGATCATCTTTGTTCAAGAGGCCACTCCACCGACAAGAAAACAAAGCCATTTGCTTATAACATCTTCTTCCAACTTGCCAAACGAAACAAATCCAAAGCCATCTGCTTTGACGGATCTTCTACGCTCGTTTTTCACGCAATAATGCCGATCTCCTCTTATCACGAACAACCCGATCAAGGTACTCATCAATATCTTCTATCAAAAACAGCCACTCACAAACAAGCAACTCATGTTTTTCACGCGAGAAACTGCTGTCCCAAACAGCCATTTACCCTATTGTTCGATCAAGACTAACAGCCACAAGACACACCAGTGTTTACCCGTCACCCCGTCATCCTAACCGGTACCTCACCCGCGACAACGCCTGACAAAAACACCCTCATGGTCTCCGTATACTGCTGTTTTACAGCCCCAAACAGTCACAAAATAACACCAAAAACAGCCAAGAAACAACTTCCTATGTTCATCACGGTCCCCTGTTGTCTTGAACGGTACACCCCGTTTCTCTCCCGACAACACACGACCAGAACAACCTGCTATCTCCATCTAGAGGTGCTGATTGTGTGTTCTCACTGTGATCAAAACATCACAGCCTCTGTCAAACCCAAAACCCGGTTCTCTCTTTGCTGCTCCATTTGCCCGACAGCCTAGGCGACCCCTCTCTCGAAACCGACTCTCAAAACGCCCTCTTTCTAAGCCTCGCTCTGATACCAAATGAAGGATTCAGGCCCAAGATTAAACACTCTCACACAATATATAACACTATATATGTATACGTATGGAGTAATATAGTATAAGAGAGTTAATGAGAAATGCTTTCTATTAAAATGAAAAGGGTACATAAGAAATACAGCAAATGGCTATTTATAGCCTCAAATATGCAAGGTGGGAAACATAATATCCGGCTGGCTAATAACAAAAGTATTTACCAAGTCCATAACTAAATAAACGTGGTCCTTTACTCCAAACTTGGAGCCGAAGCTAACCCATTTCAAAACCCGTCTGACCCATATGCTTGACACGTGACCCGTAACTTGTGAATGACTCAATTAATCCAACATTACAAACAACCTTATATTGTGTATCGATGGGTCGACCTGGATTATTATGATAAGGTGTCAAATTAATTTATACTCGTAGCTAGAATCTGAAGTTGTTTTGAATGATGGCTAATTGACCACACATTCTTTCTCTTTTTCTCTCTCTTACAACCTTTACATCGTTTTGTTCAATATATCAAGCTATGTTACATTAATGTAGTTTTTGTTATTATACTGAACAAATATATAACATACTGATGACGTAGAAGACCGAATGAATCTAAATGGAAAGTGTTTTAGGTCACCCTGAGCCCGAGCCTTACCAAAAATCACCAGTTTTGACCTTCTTGGCCTTTTGGCTATTGTCTTCTTTTTATATATGGGTACTACATTGTTTTAGTCTAGCCAAGTTGAAATAAATGTATGCAGTTAATGGTTTTAAAGTTAGTAACAATGTAGTATGTGTATGTACGTGGTAGGTTGTCATCACGTACTTATCCAAGAAGCTGCAAGTTTTAATGTTAAATGAGTAGGGCCGTTTTAAGAATAGTAAGAATGTATTTTCTGTTTTAGTTGGGCCCATCGCATTATTGGTTTCTAACTTTAGCGTCCCGTGCTACTAGTGCAGCTACTGCTGCTGTTGCAACTCTTGCTGCTAGTATGGTTGCCGCTGTTGCAGCTCTTTCTTCTGCTGCTGTTGCTGGTGGCGTAGCCACTACTGCTAGTTTGCTGCTGCTGCTAGTTATTGGTTAAGCTAAAAGTCCGATTAGATTAGTTAGTAATGGTTAATTTTGAGCGGGAACAGTTGGGGGTTGTAAGTTTGACAATCCTTGATGTTATCTTTGGTAATTCACGTCAAAACTAGTCACCTCGCATAACATATGTTAACTATGTTAGGTAGTTGTGTTATTATGATCGAGATTACACATACTTATATTGAGTTTACGTAAATAGGGGCGTACGTTGTCTACTGTTTTGGTTTAAGGCCACCCACCTGATGGTTTGTCTACAATGAAACTGCTACTGTAGCGCTACCGCTACTATTCTAGAGTTGCTACTGTACATAGCGTTGTTACTAATATAGCGTTGCGGCTGCTATTACTAGTATGCCTTGTAGTTCAGTTAACTCAGGTCGGGATTAAATATCCTTTAGTTAAATTTATATATTAGTAAACCTAAATTAATGCAAGTCAAAAGCAGGGTCACAAAGTGGTTCACGGTTTTGTGGTTCGAATCAACAGTTTGAGTCTTTCTAGCTGTCTACTGTATCGTGTTTTCATCTCTACATTACTACCTATTTAAAAAGTTTATGTAACTATATCAGAACTTGCTGGCGATTTTGATGGGAGGTTATGATGTTTTAGCAGCGATTTTTTCGTACACGAGTGAAACCTGTATTTTCCACTGGTTCATTGAAACTCGATCTTCCTTTTGGAATTGGAGTATTACCAAAGGTAACTCTTCTTATATTTGGTGAGAATACACTGATCTTTTTTAAATTCTGTTTGCTTTACGATTACACTCATGTCATTGAATTGTGTTACTATATTATGCATAATTAATCGTTTTTTATTGCAATGCATAATAGCTAATGAGTGTGAACTCTAGATAGAGCCTAATTTGAATATCTCTTGGAAGAATTGTTAAAATATATGGGAAAGAGGACCGTTGCTTCAAATGTTATTAGGGAAGTTCAAAAGCTTGGAGGTATGCTACAATACTCGCTATTTAATTTCTTCCAATTTGTTTCGATATTTTTTTTTGTAGTAATCGAAAAAAACAAATTTTTATTTTTACATTTAGAAAGTTTTCGGGGTAGGTTATTATGTTTATTTGGATGTGGGGAATTTTTTGGACCCGTTGCTGCTTGAAATGATTGGTAAAAATACACAAAAGCTTATAGCACGACCCTATTTTTGTTTAGCAGGTGTTGTGTGATGATGTATACATCAATCATGAAAAGAAGTTTTCATTTTTGGAGATGGGCACATTTGAAGAAGCAAGGAAAATGCAATGAGGACAGTTGAAGGACCTCGCTGTGTATTGACTTTGTGGGAGAATGTGGAATTACCGACAATGAATAGATTAGATTATTTGGATTACTATTTGTTATGTTGATGGTTCATGATACATGTATATATGGATGGGTTGAGTATATATAATTAGAAAAGTGTTATTTGTACAACATCAATTAATATATTTATCACATATATGATTTACTGACTTGTACAATATGTTATAAAAGTTATACAATATGGTAGATAAATCACAAATTGTAATACCAATATCACTTCTCATATAATTATAAACCCTAAATGCTAAACCCTACAACTTCAAACCTTAAACCCTAAAGCTTAATTGCTAATCCGAGGGGAAAGCTAGAATCTAAAAAACCTAGAAATTCTAAACCCTAAATGCTAAACCCTAAACCCTAGAGCGGGATGTAGTAGGGGGACGGATGTATACGGTACGCTTTAGGGTTTAGGGTTTGAAGTCCGGCTAACCCTCGACCTTCAAACCCTAAACCCTAGAGCGGGATGTAGTAGGGGGACGGATGTATACGGTACGCTTTAGGGTTTAGGGTTTGAAGTCCGGCTAACCCTCGACCTTCAAACCCTAAACCCTAGAGCGGGATGTAGTAGGGGGACGGATGTATACGGTACGCTTTAGGGTTTAGGGTTTGAAGTTGTAGGGTTAGCCCGGCTAACCCTAACTTCAAACCCTAAACCCTAAAGCTTAATTGCTAATCCGAGGGGAAAGCTAGAATCTAAAAAACCTAGAAATTCTAAACCCTAAATGCTAAACCCTAAACCCTAAAGCTTAATTATATGGTAATTAGAATGTAGTAATTAAATCTCTTTGTGATTAAGTCCCAATCCCATGGGGATTATTTGCTTTTATTCTTCTTAAATTTTTTAGCCAGTTATGGTTAAAATCTCTTAGTGATTATATGTCAATCCCTTGGTGATTATGTGTCAATCCCTTGGTGATATCAATTATATGGTAATTAGAATGTAGTAATTAAATCTCTTTGTGATTAAGTCCCAATCCCATGGGGATTATTTGCTTTTATTCTTCTTAAATTTTTTAGCCAGTTATGGTTAAAATCTCTTAGTGATTATATGTCAATCCCTTGGTGATTATGTGCCAATCCCTTGGTGATTATGTCAATCCTTGGTGATTATGTGCCAATCCCTTGGTGATTATGTGTCAATCCCTTGGTGATTATGTGCCAATCCCTTGGTGATTATTGAATCTCTTGTGATTATGTCAATCTCTTAGTGATTATATGTCAATCCCTTGGTGATTATGTGCCAATCCCTTGGTGATATCAATTATATGGTAATTAGAATGTAGTAATTAAATCTCTTTGTGATTAAGTCCCAATCCCATGGGGATTATTTGCTTTTATTCTTCTTAAATTTTTTAGCCAGTTATGGTTAAAATCTCTTAGTGATTATATGTCAATCCCTTGGTGATATCAATTATATGGTAATTAGAATGTAGTAATTAAATCTCTTTGTGATTAAGTCCCAATCCCATGGGGATTATTTGCTTTTATTCTTCTTAAATTTTTTAGCCAGTTATGGTTAAAATCTCTTAGTGATTATATGTCAATCCCTTGGTGATTATGTGTCAATCCCTTGGTGATATCAATTATATGGTAATTAGAATGTAGTAATTAAATCTCTTTGTGATTAAGTCCCAATCCCATGGGGATTAACCCTAAACTTCAAACCCTAAACAAACCCTAAAGCTTAATTGTTAATCCGAGGGGAAAGCTAGAATCTAAAAAACCTAAAACTCTAAACCCTAAAGCTTAATTATATGGTAATTAGAATGTAGTAATTAAATCTCTTTGTGATTAAGTCCCAATCCCATGGGGATTATTTGCTTTTATTCTTCTTAAATTTTTTAGCCAGTTATGGTTAAAATCTCTTAGTGATTATATGTCAATCCCTTGGTGATATCAATTATATGGTAATTAGAATGTAGTAATTAAATCTCTTTGTGATTAAGTCCCAATCCCATGGGGATTAACCCTAGAAATTCTAAACCCTAAACTCTAAACCCTAAAGCTTAATTATATGGTAATTAGAATGTAGTAATTAAATCTCTTTGTGATTAAGTCCCAATCCCATGGGGATTATTTGCCTAGAAATTCTAAACCCTAAATGTTAAACCCTAAAATGCTAAAAAGGATGAGGGTTCCCACTCTAGAGTTTTTGGTTTGAAAAAATGTTAAACCGTTTACATTTGTTTGGTTGAAATTCTTAGCAAAAACCGACCAAACCGGACCACGCACATCCCTACTAGAAATTCTAAACCCTAAATGTTAAACCCTAAAATGCTAAAAAGGATGAGGGTTCCCACTCTAGGGTTTATGGTTTGAAGCCTGAGGGTTAGCCTATCGGCTAACCCTCGACCTTCAAACCCTAAACCCTAGAGCGGGATGTAGTAGGGGGACGGATGTATACGGTACGCTTTAGGGTTTAGGGTTTGAAGTCGTAGGGTTAGCCTAACCACTTCAAACCCTAAACCCTAAAGCTTAATTGCTAATCCGAGGGGAAAGCTAGAATCTAAAAAACCTAGAAATTCTAAACCCTAAATGCTAAACCCTAAACCCTAAAGCTTAATTATATGGTAATTAGAATGTAGTAATTAAATCTCTTTGTGATTAAGTCCCAATCCCATGGGGATTATTTGCTTTTATTCTTCTTAAATTTTTTAGCCAGTTATGGTTAAAATCTCTTAGTGATTATGTGCCAATCCCTTGGTGATTATGTGCCAATCCCTTGGTGATATCAATTATATGGTAATTAGAATGTAGTAATTAAATCTCTTTGTGATTAAGTCCCAATCCCATGGGGATTATTTGCTTTTATTCTTCTTAAATTTTTTAGCCAGTTATGGTTAAAATCTCTTAGTGATTATATGTCAATCCCTTGGTGATTATGTGCCAATCCCTTGGTGATATCAATTATATGGTAATTAGAATGTAGTAATTAAATCTCTTTGTGATTAAGTCCCAATCCCATGGGGATTATTTGCTTTTATTCTTCTTAAATTTTTTAGCCAGTTATGGTTAAAATCTCTTAGTGATTATATGTCAATCCCTTGGTGATTATGTGCCAATCCCATGGGGATTAACCCTAGAAATTCTAAACCCTAAATGTTAAACCCTAAAATGCTAAAAAGGATGAGGGTTCCCACTCTAGGGTTTATGGTTTGAAGCGGCTAACCCTCGACCTTCAAACCCTAAACCCTAGAGCGGGATGTAGTAGGTACGCTTTAGGATTTAGGGTTTGAAGTCGGCTAACCCTACCACTTCAAACCCTAAACCCTAAAGCTTAATTGCTAATCCGAGGGGAAAGCTAGAATCTAAAAAACCTAGAAATTCTAAACCCTAAATGCTAAACCCTAAAGATTAATTATATGGTAATTAGAATGTAGTAATTAAATCTCTTTGTGATTAAGTCCCAATCCCATGGGGATTATTTGCTTTTATTCTTCTTAAATTTTTTAGCAAGTTATGGTTAAAATCTCTTAGTGATTATGTGCCAATCCCTTGGTGATTAATTCCTAATCCCTTGGTGATATCAATTATATGGTAATTAGAATGTAGTAATTAAATCTCTCTGTGATTAAGTGTCAATCCCATGGGGATTATTTGCTTTTATTCTTCTTAAATTTTTTAGCCAGTTATGGTTAAAATCTCTTAGTGATTATATGTCAATCCCTTGGTGATTATGTGCCAATCCCATGGGGATTAACTGGTTAAAAAATATAAATAAATGTGTTTTGGTCATCCAATCACTATATGATGGTAGGATTCACTTGGTGATTGTAGAAATAATCCTTAGGTGATTGGTAATCACTAAGAGATTGTGTTAATCACCATATGATTGTACATATAAAGAAATGTGTTTTAGTCATCCAATCACTATATGATGTTAGGTTCATTTGGTGATATCAATTATATGGTAATTAGAATGTAGTAATTAAATCTCTTTGTGATTAAGTCCAATCCCATGGGGATTAACTGGTTAAAAATATAAATAAATGTGTTTTGGTCATTAATCACTATATGATTGTATGTATAAATCACTAACTGATTGGCTATGATCACTAAGAGATTAGCTAAATATATATAAACGTACTCCAAGACTAAAAGTACCAAATAATGTTTATTTGCTTCAAAACAAAAATGCACCAAATATGCAAATCAAATAACTCTTTGCAACAAAAAAAAGGGTTTAAACATTCATTTTAGGCCCTAAAAAGGCTTAAGACACCCCATGCCATCAATTACAAGCCTTTGGTTCCAAGAGCATGATGTTTGCTGCGTACTACTTTTTTATTGAATCCAATAATTTCAGCCTTTCCATTTAAGCATTCAACTTTAAGGCCAACGCGAAAGACTGGAAGGTTCAGATTTACCACCAACGTTTTAATATCAACCTGCATTAGAAAGTAAAAAGTTAGCCTAAAGACCACATAATAAGGACCTTAACCTTTTGCTTCTCTGAACAAGTGTAATTGCATTATGTAAAGACTTAGTCTTGGAGTACAAAATAGACATTTGCGCTACTTATTCAAAGCTAAAAACAGCATTACATAAATCTTGGTTATAAAACACCTTATATATTTTATGCTACTTATACAATTGAAAGAAACTTGCAAAAACCATTACTTCTGGATCTCATGTCCTAACATAATATACCAAAACACTTAGCATGGTCACTATCATAGAAAGAAACTTGCTCATTTTAGTAGGTTTTTTAGTAATTTTCAAGTTGTCTTTTGACTTTCTACGTAGTCGATACTTCTCATTTTTATCTTAGAACCCTTTGAATAAGTTGTCCCGACTTTATCTTTAATCTAATTAGCATTTTTCCAGGTGTTAGTTGCTTAAATGGACTAATTTAGACCCAGATGGTTTGGTAAAACATAAACCACCTCTTTTACAAATGATATTGAGCTTTCAGTGGTATGTCGAATCATTACTCCAAGTAGTGATAAATATACCAAGTGTTCAGCGTATCGCTAAAACTACTATACATCTTGGTTCAAACATTGTTTTAGGGGGGAAAAATTCATACCGTTCCGTTCAAAATAGTATGCAATAAAGTGTGTCATTATGATTAATGACGTTCAATATTTTAGTGAATCAAGGAAGTAATTATTTCGAAACTAGTATAAAATAGGTCCAATTCGGTTGTGTTATAATACTAACAAGTAGTACCCAAAAACAAAGCTAAATGGGGGACAAATTCACACTTCTTGGGCCATGTCACATGTGCCCAAAATTTCTACTAATGCATTAACAAAAACAAAGCTAAATGGGGGACAGATTCACACTCCTTTGTAATCAAGCTATTAAGGATGTCAATCATGTCACTTTGAATAATTTAGACCTCTAGTCTCTTTAGACCTCTAGACCTCTGTCATGAATTGGGTTTATTATCCAAGTGTTCATTAGAAATTGTCTAACTTTTAAGCTTTCATTTTGCATGATATGTGACAGTCTATCTTCTGTCCTGCAGCGCTAGATGATGATTTTGGTTGAAATACCATACTAACCTGGAGTATATGGAAACTTTCGGGGAATGATAGGGCGAGCTACGCGTTCCTGAATTTTCTAGTCTATAGGATTAATGCTTGCTGCTTCTATTTTCACCAGAATCTCGCCTGTACGAACAAGGATTTCAACATACTGCATAGTACATGTAACAAAATGAAATTAATACATTAACAAATTGGAACAGTTCATAATAATAGACCTCTTATCAAGATGCATTTTGGCAAATATAACACTAACCTTTTTGACACATCCAAAACTGTATATACTATGCTTAAACTATGAATACATATCAGGTCGTACTATGTATGAAGTTATAAGAATCGTTGATGTTGCAAGTGTACAGGGCCCGAATTCTGTGAATCACATATTTGGTAATTCATTTGTACAGAAAGATGTATGTATTAGTATAGCAAATCGTAGAAATTCATAGTAGATAGAAGTTACCAACATATGCACACATATATCAAGACACCGTATCACTACCTTTTTGAATTTCAACGATTAAACTTGAAACAAGGTTGTTTGGTAATACTTGCTTCAGATGTTCCTTCTTAAGCTTCTGTTAGAAAATATAACTGAAGATTATCGTTGTCACTGGTCGCACCT
The DNA here is from genome assembly GCA_034093135.1 of Erigeron breviscapus. Classification (NCBI taxonomy): domain Eukaryota; kingdom Viridiplantae; phylum Streptophyta; class Magnoliopsida; order Asterales; family Asteraceae; genus Erigeron; species Erigeron breviscapus. The sequence goes on along the minus strand of CM067167.1, from coordinate 56,702,932 downwards.
AGCATGCTATATGAGTAAAGGCAATTGCCTAAAACCAAGAGTTATATTTTACTAATGGGATGGTGAAACAAATGTAGCAAAGAAAAGACGGAATGTCTATGATATGGGTCACCAATAAGTTTGTGTTTCGGTCTCTTTATAGTGCAACAAAATTGAACTCCAATAAGCAAGAAAGGAACTCGAATGCATATGGTACACCAACAGAATTTATTGCAGGTAAATTCGTTCAACCTCATTCATCATAAAATCAGGAACAATGTCAAACAACCAAATGCAGGACATGGACAATACTAAAGGGATATTTCTTAATTATATTGATTCATTAGAGATGGAAGTGCGTCACCTCTAAGATATATAATGGATGACGATATCAGTGTTCATTAAAACTCATAAAGTTAACAGCTAATTGGAGTGAAATGCAATGAAGGTTGGTCTCCTTTTTCACCACTCTAAATGAAAACATGCCACGCATTAACCAGGAAAGGGATCGTTGGAACCAACTACACAAGGATAGATTCTAAATTACATAATGTTGCAACCAAGTTTTGAGCTCAATAAAATCAGAGACTAGCTTTGGCAAATGAAATGGATCAATAATTTACCCTAAATTATCAGAATATGCAACATTCTTAAGCAAGTTAATGTATTAACTTGTCATTATATTACGATTAGCATGAAATAAGCACAAACATCAAAATTTCTAACTTCAGACTTGATACAATCACTATGATGTTAACATCTTCTTATAAACGGATGTTCTCACTAGAAAGACAGGCATATCCTTGAGGAGGAATAGAGTGCCAATATATATCATATATGCTGATAAACTAACCCGAAATTTGGTGAAAAAGAAGTACTTCCCGAAGCGTGATTTGAAAGCAATTGAAACACAACAAAAAAAAATAGATCCAATTTCGTTCAAACCCTAAGCAAAATAACATCAATGTGCCAGGTTCTCAAATCTCAATAATTTCATAATTATCTTACATTAACAAACCCTAAGCAAAAATTAATAGTAAAATAAGTGCATAAGTAACGAAGTTTCATAGAAAAACCTTAATATGCGGTGTCAGAACGGTGGCTATGGCGGCACAGTCGCGATGGCGGTAAGGTCATGGTAGCAGTACAATTTCATAGATAGTGAGTGTTTGTGTGCTGCGTTGGTGCTGGTTCCACCGTTGATGGTGGTCGGAGATGGTGGTTTGATCAGAGACGGTGGCCGTCGCCGGAAATGAGAGAGAAGACATAGAGTGTGTGTGACTGTGTGTTTCGTCGGGTGGGGGAAGTGGGGAACAAAAAGAGTGTGTGAGGCTGTGTTTACCAAAAGACTAATATGCCCCTCCGTGTATAAATTCTTGAGGATGATGCCATCAAATCTGGACCATAAGTTTCTTAGATCCGATGGCCAAAAATTAATCCTTCATTTGCACACAAACTTTGATGTGCAAATGAATATTCACTAGACTGTAATGATATATTGATATAATAATACCATATACTCTTCTTTTTTCAATCAAATAATTAGTAGACAAACAATAAAAATGTGAAAATCAAGTTTACGTATTATTCATAATTATTGTTTACAAATACACTCCTTTAATCGCAATCTTTTTTCAGAAGTAATTTTTTATTATTATTATTTTTTAATATCAAAATTTGTTGTTTAATTTTTTTTTTCTATAATCGAGTTCACCTATTAGTCTATTACTCATAATTTTGCATATCATGGGCCTGGCATTGGCCTATTGGATAAGGTCTAGCGAAATGGAATAAGCCATCACGTTAATAATGGGCTTTGCCCAATTTCCATGTCACGCTCGACGCTCACGCTTATTTTTGGCAAAAACAAAAGATAGATACTGTATTAGATACAACTCATTAAATTTTAGAAAATGCTAATCGAAATCCTTAGGGCTTTATTTAACATGCATAAAAAATTTACCTTTCCATATCAAAAACTCGCCCTTAAATTTTATGGTAAGTGTACAACTACTTAATGCACCTTAACGAAAGCCCTTAGTGCTTTGTTTAGCAAAACCCACGCAGCAGGTAAATGCTCATTAAAAAGTTTAGATTTTTTCCCCCGAACTAAAGAATTCACGCATCGAATTTCATTGAAAAGGCAGCCCGGTATGCCAATACAAACAAGAAATGGAAAAATCAACTTTATCTTCCTGTAAAACTGCTTTGGATATATATTCTATGCAAATTAAGCAACCAAGAACTGACACACTATCAAAAGATCCGGTCAAACGCAACTTAATTAGCTTGGTTAGTGGTTAATTAGATTGGATTTTTGACTATGTAAACTTTCCATCAATCTCAAAGACCAGCATCTTGTCAAATGTGAACTGGAAGCAACTTGCAAGTTGCAATTGTCAAGCGTCAAATCAATCATGCAACTATGCAAGCCATTCGATCAAAAAATGAGAATCCATGCAAAAACCAGTAGTTGGCCCAAAATATAACTATAAAACAAAATGGGCCGCAATCAATGGCATTAGAGAATGAGCCTTAGCTAAAGCCCCTATTTTGGTTTTTTCCCGGTTTTTTTCTGAGCTAAGCTTTGAATTTCTTAAAAAATAGTTAGAATTCGCTAACTAAATGACCAAAAAGAAGTAATGTTCGAAAAAAAATGAGCAAAAAGGTAATTACATTTTTGACACATTCTATATTGATTGATTGATTGATATATAATTTAATATAACATAATATAACTAGTTGATAATCCCGTGTGTTATATGGTTTACGCATAATAACATTATCTTTACTATCTTATAAAAAAACAACCTCTTATTTTTGGAAGTGTTGAAAAGTTGTGTAATATTTTTATCTAGCACCCCTTAAAATATGTTCACCTACACTACCCTCTTAACATTAATGATTAAATTATAATATTAATTATTTATCTTTTAAAATATTTTCATTAACCTTTTAAATCAATAATCTACAATTCTATTTAGTAAACGGTAAACTAACTGTTCATTAATAAAATTTTTATCAACTAAAAGTTTATTCTAACCTGGATGAAATCCATTTTACCCATAAATAAAAGTTTATGTAAATATGGACAGATACATTCAATATATGGACATTAACGAAATACAAAATTTAGTAATTAAGATTCTTATATTTTAGAAAAAAAATCCATTTTAGATGATATGCTTAAACATATATATGACATGCTAGAAATTCAAAACCATAATATTTTTATATGTATACAGGTTTAAATTTAAGCCTCCTTAAAAATATCCTAACCAATTACACGCGCTACTAAACTACCTTTAAAATTTAGGTTAGAATAAATTGGAGGAGTCGAGGAGAATACGTATCCCATGGACTAACGACCTAAAGTCTACGAAAGTTTGGCATTATTCATGAGTGAACGTAGGTGATACAAATTGTATCATACAATAATACATAACATGACAAGAAAGCAACTTGTTAACAATTTACTACTAAATTAAACAGAAAAACAAAGCAAAGCCATTGTGTTGCTATATTCATGTCATTTGTTTACTACTCCGTATATATTAAGAAAAAGTTTTCTTACATTCAATATTGAATATATATATATATATATATTATATATATATATTATATATTTTTATACGAGGGTTGGTGCCCGCGCGTTGCGGCGGTTAAACGGTGATGATAATACAAAACAGTGGGGGAGGAATTGATATGCGTGTGTGTAAATAGGAAGGAGAAAAAGAAGTGACTGTGTGTTAGATCTTGATAAGGTGTTTGTCTAATTGTGTTTAGAGATATAGAATTAGAGGTAATGTGTGAATTAGGGGCAATATGGGGATATTGAAAAAAGTGCTTAAATTACTTAAAATAGAATTTCAATATGTTTTATAAGGGTTTATAGATATAGGGGTGAGATAAATTGAGTCCAAAAAGGGTCCATGTAACTTACACATGTGTAAGTCGTGGTGGCGGTGGTCGCCGTCGCCGGAAAATCATGGTGGTGGTCGGAGATGATGGTGGTGGTGGTAGGAGGTGGTTGGAATTTGAGGAGATGGAAGAAAATCAATGGACTCAAATTGAACTCAAAATAAGCTGGACTCATTTTATCTTTTCCCTATATATATATATATATTATATATATACATTATATAATATATATTATAAATATATATATATTATATATATATATAACGAGGGTTGGTGCCCGCGCGTTGCGGCGGTTAAACGGTGATGATAATACAAAACAGTGGGGGAGGAATTGATATGCGTGTGTGTAAATAGGAAGGAGAAAAAGAAGTGACTGTGTGTTAGATCTTGATAAGGTGTTTGTCTAATTGTGTTTAGAGATATAGAATTAGAGGTAATGTGTGAATTAGGGGCAATATGGGGATATTGAAAAAAGTGCTTAAATTACTTAAAATAGAATTTCAATATGTTTTATAAGGGTTTATAGATAAGGGGTGGGATAAATTGAGTCCAGCTTAATTTGAGTCCAAAAAGGGTCCATGTAACTTACACATGTGTAAGTCGTGGTGGCGGTGGTCGCCGTCGCCGAAAAATCATGGTGGTGGTCGGAGATGATGGTGGTGGTGGTAGGAGGTGGTTGGAATTTGAGGAGATGGAAGAAAATCAATGGACTCAAATTGAACTCAAAATAAGCTGGACTCATTTTATCTTTTCCCTATATATATATATTTTATTATATATTTTTAAAACGATATATTCCATGTTGTATGACCATTGATTGACATTGAGGTGGTCGGCCTACACGTCGCCTTTTTTTTAAATATGTTGGGTGTTGACAATTTGGCATATGTTTCATTTACCCGTATATATACAAGTAGTGATGATGACATCTATAATTAGATAAAGTTCGTTCAACAGTTATACCTAAAGTCACTACAAACAATATTGCATTTGTCCACACTTTTAGTTAGTGTAAACAAATTAAAAAATTTGTAACGCTTTTATGTGTATAAAAATATGGAGAACTAAAAGTGTCTAGAATTAATCCACACTTAAAATTGTGGTATTTTAAAAGTTCACACTTTTTAGTGTGGACTTTCATATTTAATTTGTAACACCGGCGTGGACAAATGTGGTGTTACAAATTAAATATGAAAGTCCACACTAAAAAGTGTGAACTTTTAAAATACCACAGTTTTAAGTGTGGATTAATTTCTACACACTTTTAGTTCTCCATATTTTTACACACATAAAAGCGTGACAAATTTTTTAATTTGTTCACACTAACTAAAAGTGTGAACTTTTAAAATACCACAGTTTTAAGTATGGATTGATTTCTACACACTTTTAGTTCTCCATATTTTTACACACATAAAAGCGTGACAAATTTTTTAATTTGTTCACGCTAACTAAAAGTGTGAACTTTTAAAATACCACAGTTTTAAGTGTGGATTGATTTCTACACACTTTTAGTTCTCCATATTTTTACACACATAAAAGCGTGACAAATTTTTTAATTTGTTCACACTAACTAAAAGTGTGAACAAATACAACATTTTAAGTGTGGATTGATTTCTACACACTTTTAGTTCTCCATATTTTTACACACATAAAAGCGTGACAAATTTTTTAATTTGTTCACACTAACTAAAAGTGTGAACAAATGCAACATTTTAAGTATGGATTGATTTCTACACACTTTTAGTTCTCCATATTTTTACACACATAAAAGCGTGACAAATTTTTTAATTTGTTCACGCTAACTAAAAGTGTGAACTTTAAATACCACATTTTAATTGTTGATTTTCCACACTTTTAGTTAGTGTAAACAAATTAAAAAATTTGTCACGCTTTTATGTGTATAAAAATATGGAGAACTAAAAGTGTGTAGAAATTAATCCACACTTAAAATTGTGGTATTTTAAAAGTTCACACTTTTTAGTGTGGACTTTCATATTTAATTTGTAACACCTGGCGTGGACAAATGTGGTGTTACAAATTAAATATGAAAGTCCACACTAAAAAGTGTGAACTTTTAAAATACCACAGTTTTAAGTGTGGATTGATTTCTACACACTTTTAGTTCTCCATATTTTTACACACATAAAAGCGTGACAAATTTTTTAATTTGTTCACACTAACTAAAAGTGTGAACAAATGCAACATTATTTGTAGTGAGTTTTAAACGTACCGCGGTATGGTTTAAAGATGATAGAGTCGTAGCAATAATTGGGTGGTGAAAAACAGGTTTAATAAAGAATCTGTGTGTATGGGCCGGGTCTATTTGTTTAATTAGACTTTAGAGTTGTCGATCTTTCTATAGTGTAATTGTGTGTATAACTTAATCGAGGTTGAGAAATTTTTTTATTTTTTATTTTTACTTTTGAATGGCAGAAGTATATACTATTAATTAGACATAGAATACGAATAAACTTAATAATCAACCTTACTTAAATCTAAATCATGTTAGTGGCCAAATTCGCTATTAATTAAAGATGATATCAAGTCTCTTTATGAGAAAATATGTTTTTCTACATATGGTCATAAGGTCATTTGGATAAATTAAGGCAAATTTATTTAATACAAAAGAAATGTTATATCTACAAACATATACGAGTACAATTTATTTAAGAGAGAAAAAAAAGAGAGAAAAATTAACTTCATTTTTTTTAATGTTCGAATTGTCAGAGCCTGTTCGTCTCACTTATCGGCCCCTACATCCTTCGGGCAGGATGTCATTCGAATTTTCAGAGAACCACGAAGGGAGGAAAACCTCCTATTAATCCGCCAAATGGCACGACGATTAATAGGAGTAAACCTTGTCCCCTCAGGATTTGAACCTAGGTCTCCCCATTCCCAAGACCCTCATGGGAGGACTGGGATACCACTGAGGTTTTACCTCAATGATAAATTAGCTTCATTTGATTGGTGTAAGGTTTAAAATTGAATATAATATCAACTAATTAAAATCATGTCCATATTTGCAGTGCCGGTTTAAGCATTTTGGGGGCCTTAAGCAAGATTAATTTTTGGGGGCCTAGTTAAAAATAAACGTAAACATAGAAAGCGAAAAAGAAAGGTATATGCCTCATCGCGAATATACAAAAGTAGTGTGAAAGTCGCTTGTGTGCTGTCTACTACTTGTCGATCTGTTTCTTTTCATTGTACTATAGAATAGTGCCTTTCGTTGGTCTGCTAGTATCTGAATTGCCTTTGATTATTACCTGTTATTGTGAGTAATGAAAATTAAAAGAGTTAATTACAGAAATCGTCCCTGTCGTGGACCTCCGCTTGCAGCTTTCGTCCCTGAGTTTAATAAATTACAGTTTTAGTCCAAAAAACTTTGTCCCGTCAACAGTTTCGGTCCAAAGCATAAACGTCCGTTTAATAGATGGTCACATGCCAGACACGTGATGGGTATAATGGTCTTTTTCCACACCAAAAGTGATGGGTATTTTCCTCCTTTCCTTTATTACAGGGACCAAAAGTGAAACTAACTTTAAATTGGTTCATCTATCATCATTCATCATCATCTCAATCTAATATCTGCGTGACTTTTTTTTTATCTTTGTATGTATCAATTCAATATACAATAGCTGCTTTATATGAGATCAACACATATTCATATTTATACTATCATCGATCTCTATCTCTTTCTCTATATCTATTCTGATCTGTATATATAGATGTATATATAGATCTTACATCTATATCTTCGTTCACTAAGGTCCGGTAATGGGCTCCGTCGTGGGTTTCCAATATCCTCCATTGTGGGTAGGTTTTTTTCAGATCTTGATTTCAAAGAAACTGGTTATGGGTATGGAAGTGACGGTAGGGAAGACTGCTCGATGTGGTAGTTGGGTCGAGGGAGGTGGCGTTGGTGGGTGGTATGTAACACACAAAGAAGATGAAATCCAAGGTTTACTTTTGGTTCAAAGCTAAGAATTAAGATACGGGACGACTGTCGGAATTTGTCGTCGGAGAAATAAATACAGGTATGTATGATGAATGTATTGGTAACTGAAATTAGGAAATGAAAATATGGTCTTTGAGATTTTGCCAGACACGTAGATCGGATTTGATGTTTGGATTTTTAGGCAACATGATATGTATTATGAGTTTATATATAATTTATTAGATCTATCATCTATGTATACATATTTCTAAATCTGGAGAATATTTACATATATGTATAATATATAAACATGATTTTGATTGTATGTATATACAAATTTTTATTTGTATATTCATCTATGTGTGAGTTTGATTTGAATTTAGATCTGGTAGTGAAGGGATGATGGATGTAAGAGTGGATGGATGTATCATGTATGTATATAGATTTAGATATATAGATATATGGATGATGATGATAAAAAAGTTTAGAATTAATTTCACTTTTGGTCCTGTGTTATGAAATGACCATTATACCCATCACGTGTCTCGCACGTGACCACTTATTAAACGGACGTTAATGCTTTGGACCAAAAGTGTTGACGGGTCAAAGTTTTTTGGATTAAAACTGTAATTTATTAAACTTAGGGACGAAAGCTGCAAGCGGAGGTCCACGAGACTCAAATTAAAAAGATGTAGAAACCATCCTCCTTTATTATGGAATAGTGTTGTCTTGCATTAATACCTTCTGCCTTTTATTGTTACCTGCCTATCACCTTGGACAAGGTATAATCAGAATACCTTTTATAAACTTGAAGAGATGAGAGATTGAGAGAGCTAAAGATTAGATAAAACAAGATATATAAAATTGAAAAATATGCGGATAATCAAAATATCTTTTATAAACTTGGATGGCACAAATCATCGTAAGCCAACAACCAGTCTTTGAATGTAACTTTGATTGTCAAAAAAAGAGTGAGATTCATGTTCACAGATATTAGAAGCGGTTACTTTTTTTAGATTAACTATTAATTAATTAACCTTTAAAAAAACATCCTTATAGTCATAGCTTAAGTTAGGGTAATGATCAATCCTCCTAATTGTTTAGCCTAAAAATCCTCCTAATTAATAGGATCGTGACATGTGGAAAATCAGGGGTGAGATTAGGAAAGAGAATTAGTGGATTACATGTGTTAACAAGTGGATATATTAAGAAGATTTTTAGGAGGATTGGTTAGGAGGATTTATCATTTTCCTAATATACTGAAGTTTTGGGGGCCTTAGTAGATGGTGGGCCTTAGGCCTATGCCTTACCCGGCATTACTATGAGGCCGGCACTGCATATTTGATAACCTTAAAGTTTCTTTCTAAAGATATAAACTGAATTAAGAATGAAAAGTTCTAACTTAATTACAATAATACTTTTAAATACATTTTCAAAATATAACTAGTGTCTTAAAGGTATAAGTCGGAAAAAAAAAATTCCTTTCCTACACACAAAACACTTTACTTGGTATAATATCAAAAGATTAGTAAGTAATTATTATAAAGATTATTAACCACACCATTAAGGTGTCCTAATGGTAATCGTCCTCAACTTCTGTAAAAAATGTTTCGGCTTTGAATTCTGTTAGATACAATCTTTTGTGACGTAAAAAGAAAATAATCAAAAATAACAAAGTGAAAAATCGGTTATATCACAAATATTGATCAGAGAAGACTCACTTCAACGGGTGAACATTAAATGCCACCAGGGCCGGTTGATAATGAACCTTCAACCGGTTTCTCTTAAGAAAGTCACCTTACGGTATCGTAGCCCCGATTGAGATTTTGTAGTTTATCCGAAGTGACACTTAATTACCTTTGTATTGTGAGTTAGAGTTGATTTTGCTAATAATAAAAATAGATTTCATTGTTAAAAACCATCATTATGTAGATGAGAAATGCTAAAATGCTAAACTATATACGAACAAACTTTTAAAAACTTATATATAGTCCGTTAATGAAGAGAGAAAATAAATTATAATATAATTGATCTATTCATATATTATAAATTTGTAAAATTCTGTGTGTATATTGTTTGCAAAGATAACATTTCTATAAATAGATTGTAGAAAATATTAATATTACTTTGTTAGCATATTTTTAAACTTAAATTCGATACTAGAAAAAGAAAATACTATGTGGATCTGGAAGCAGCCTCTCTACCTTTGAGTAGGGGTAAGGTCTGTCTACATCATACCTCCCCATAGCCCGGCTTATGTTGGGATTGGGTACCTTGTTGTTGTTGTTATTGTTGTAAAAAGAAAATACTAGAAAGGAAAAAGTTAAATATGGTCACGTTCCATTACGTTGATACCACCGTTAGTTGAACGGAGGCATCAAAGCAGGCCCTCACAATTCCTTCAAAATCAATCAATTTTGTCCTGCCTTAATTCATCTCCACCCATCCACCACCAACACATATTTCTTTTAATGATTCTTTACTTTACACACACACATACAAATAAATAAATAACAACCCATGCCCGAATACCACTTTCGGATCTTTGATCCTTCTTCGTTAACTTTCTCTCTTCAATAATACTGCATATAATATAATCAAGTCAAAATCTTTTGTTACTTTTATAAATATATACACTTAAAGATATATACATACATACATATAGCGAGAATTTGAACTTATACTTGTTTCAAGTTTGGTGTTTGTTTCATAATTTATCTTGATGACTAAAAAGGTTAGTTTTTTTCCCCTCTAATTTCCAATATTCCAAGATTTTATATGGGTTTTGTTGGGGTTTAGAATTTCATTAGGAAAAATCTTAGCTTTGGATTGTATATATATGAATCTTGCTAAACATACCCGGCTATGTTTAATTCGTTAAAACACATATAAAAGGGAAAAGTAGTGTACTTGAATGTTAATTTACACATGTTTCATGGTAAACATAATCCCTTTAGGCTATAAATCACCGCCAAGGTGGCCTAGTAGTGACGCAACCTGATATCCTCACAAGAAGTCTCCCGTTTAAATCTAATCTCATTTTGGAAGTAGCCAAAGGTTTGGAAATTGCCATGAAATATTTCGGTTTGACCGAGTACACCCGAGTCAAAGACTTGTTTAAAAAAAAGGGTAAATGCCCAGGAAACCCTTAGTGCCGTTTTTCCTCTCAAGTTAGCGACGCTGCAACGCTGCCTGGCGGTGAGACCCTAGAAACCTTGGCTGGTTGAATATGCTTTTGCAGACTTGTTTTCCTGATAACTGAAATGGAAACACCTCATCCGTTTATAACCCTTAGGCTATGCTTAGCAAAATTGTCTATTTATTTATCATGTTTTAAGAATGACCGTTCTTTGTGTTATTAGCTATTTAGCTTAGGGAGAAAATAAAATATAGATATATAATCTTTATAACTTTTGTATATTCTTTTTATTTATTTTTTTGTTTTCGAAGTCTACAGTAATCTATATTTCAAGTTTGGCTGGTAGGGTTGTTGGGATGTTGCACCAGTTTTAATTTTATGTATTAAAAAAGTTGAAATATTTTTGTTGAAGCTATTATATTATGTACTACTAAATCATGTTCTTGTGGGGGCTAGGTTATCAGAAGGTGATATTTCAAGAATTTTGAAGATGGGTGATAATAGTGAAGACGAAGGTGATGAGTTCTTTGATGCCAATGATGTAATGTATGACTCGGGTTCTGATTGTGATTGTTCCACTTCTGGTTTTGGTTATGATTATTGGGTTCGTAGGAATTTGGAATGTGTCGATTCTAGACGTGATAAGTTCCTGAGATGCATGGGTTTGAATTCTAGATGGCTTTTAAAAAGAGGTGATCAAGATGATTACGAAAATGATGATGAAGATGATTTTGTTGATGCAATAAGAGATGACACCGAGTTTGTTTTGAGTGAAAATTTGGAGTTTCATGGTAAGTATTATTGTAGGCAGCCATCGTTGTCTGATTGGTCGAATAAATCTGTGGAGTCGGTATCCTCTGTTTTTGTAAACGATCGTCTTGTAGTCAAAACTGGAAATTGTGATGAATCAAGTGACGACATTTTATTGAATGAATCGTTTGGTTTCGGTGAAGATGGTCTGGTTGAGAAGAAAGGTAATTTATGTTTGTCGTCACTAGGAGAAGGTGAAACCTTTAGTTTGTTGGGTAGGAGAAAGAAAGTGAAGAAGGGTTGGCTGCAAAAGCTAAATGTCATAGCTCGGATTACAGATAGACATGACGAAACAATGACTTTAAAGCCTAATCACGTACATTCAAAGGACGGTGTGTGTATTCACTCTGTTCATGTACGTACACATAAAAAGAAATCGAAAGAGTTATCATCTGTTTATGCCACGCAAGAGTTTCTAGCACACCATGGCTCAATTTCTATGATAAAGTTCAGTCATGATGGTAGATACTTGGCAAGTGCTGGTGAAGATGGTATTGTGCGCATTTGGAAGATTTTTGAGGATCAAGATCCAAAAAATTATGATATTCAAGGAACCGATCCTTCATCCTATTACTTTTCGACTAACCATCTCTCTGAATTAGCCCCTCTTAAAGCAGATAAAGAGAAAACACGTAAGATTAAAGGTTTTGGTAAATCATCAGAACTGGCTTGTGTTATTTTGCCACCTAAAGTCTTCAGAATTTTGGAGAAACCTGTGCAAGAATTCCATGGTCATGGTGGCGAGATCTTGTCCCTCTCATGGTCTAGAAACAGGGTTCGTTTCATCAGACTTCTCATTTACTCTGTTTCAGTAAACACCCACGATTCATAATCTTATTGAACTTTTCTTTTTATGATTTAGCATCTTCTATCATCTTCTGTTGATAATACGGTTCGTATGTGGAAACTTGGGCATCATGAATGCCTCAAAGTCTTTACTCATAACAACTATGGTGAGTGCTGTGCCAAGTCATATCCTTTTCACATCATCCGTTATTTAATGATATATCATTTGAGGCTGTGCATATGTTTTACTTGCAGTGACGTGTGTTGAGTTTAATCCTGTGGATGATAACTGTTTCATTAGCGGCTCCATAGATGGAAAAGTACGCATCTGGGATTGTCATAATTGTCAGGTTGTTGATTGGACCGATCTTGGCGATATTGTCACTGCTGTATGTTATAATCCAGATGGGAAGGTTTGTCGTACTCATCTATTCTCTTTTTGTTTATGTTTTCTTCTTTGCTTCATCTAGTTATGATTGTAATACTCGGACACTGGCTACAGGGAAGCATTGTGGGTACCTTAGACGGGAAATGCAGTTTCTATGATATAATTGGTATAATTTTACCTTAAAAGGACTTACTTTCATTTTTTTAGTTTTCAATTTTGCTCTAAGTTGATGAACATGTATTTGCAGATGATCGGATGCAATTGCATACTCAAATATGCTCATTGAGTAAAAAGAAGTGGCCAAAGCGAATAACTGGATTTCAGTTTTGCCCGACCGACTCTAGGAAAGTCATGGTTTCATCAGCTGATTCACAAGTGAGAATCCTTTGCGGGGTCAACCTTGTTTGCAAATTTAAGGGTATGTTTGTGAGCCTTGAACTACAATAGCTAATTTTACAAGTGGTAGCTTGTGCAATAATGTTGTGTAGCGGATTAATTGATTCTTGAAACCTCTGAAACAGGGAATAAAAGTTCAGGAAGCCAAATGTCAGCAACCTTTACATCTGATGGAAAACACATAATTTCAGCTGCCGATGACTCAAACATATACGTGTGGAATCACATTAGCCCCGATAAGCTCTTTACAAAACCCAAAAGCAACTTATCATATGAAAATTTCTTGTCACGCAACGCTACAATGGCCATACCATGGTGTGGTATTAAAAGCATAGCAGCAGCACTTCCATCTCCAAGACTTGTATTAAATAACAACTTAAATAACAATAACAACACCGTTCTCCCAAGGAGCACAATCGATTCACCCAGAATGCCATCACCATCAGCCAATCGTGGGTTCTTCTTGGAGTCGTTGCTGAAGGGTCTACCAACATGGCCGGTTGAGAAACTTCAGGATTTAACTCAAGTAAGTGTGTCACCTTCAATGCATAAATCAGAATACAAATTCTTGAAAAATGCCTATAGGAGCTCTTTTGTTGCTCCACACATGTGGGGTCTGGTGATTGTTGCAGCGGGTTGGGATGGACGGATTAGGACGTATTTGAATTACGGATTACCTCTCAGGTTGTGAAACCTAAAACCATCTTCTTTGAGTAAATAGATCGTTTTGTATCAAGATTGAGACTACACCTATACTTATACAGTTATACTTGGTGAATATATTTAAAACACACGAATCTGGTTTCTGAAGGAAACTTGATGTGGCATGCGTTTTTGTTTTGTTCTTTATTTTCTTTCTTCTTATTTCCTTTGAGTTCTCTTTGTTAATTCAGTGTACACCCAACGTTGTTAGCCTTGTTGAAGAGAGCATTTTAAAGTGAGATTTTAAGCTTGGAAATAAGCAAGAAGTTTTGGTTTCATTTATATGATGTCACTTGTCCTAATTATCAATATCTAACCATGACAAAGTAATAGTGATCAAGAATCTTCGTTTAAAGCTGTTATACACAATTAATGGGGAAAACCAGTGGACGGTCTCGATGTGTTCCATTTCTATAAACAAGAACCTTACAGAAGTAGTATATGCATTAAGTAACGGTGGATATGGCCGTGGATCAAACTGGTGCTACGAATGAACTGACATGAGCTCAAGGTTAATTCAAAGACTTTCGGATGGGTTAAAGCCCAGTTTTTTGAATATTTCCTGGTACATTCCTTGATAAAAAGAAGATTCAAGCTCTTTCAAAAGCTCGAAAAAGTTGAGACTCAAACATGTTTAAACTCGACTAGTTAATAAACTGTTCGACTTAGTTGCAGCCATGTTACATATATCACTAGAAAAGGACAAATGAAAATTTAGGTCGTAACCTTGTTAACTCGAACAAGGTTAATAAAATATATTGACCCTTTTTTCCTTGATTTGATACCCCATCTACCAATAAATAAACTAAAACAAGATTGATGAATTAATTGATCAACATGTGGCACTTCCTTTGAATGCCATCTGTCTTTTTTTATATTAGTTTAGTTTTAAATAAATTAATCTATACGATAACTTAAAGAGGAGGTTAGAGGTACACTTGACACCCCTAATTCTCCTTTTTGACCTAATTCTCCCTACTAATTAATCTAGTTCTCTCATTTTCTCTAGATTTTTTC
>CM067167.1:56587860-56685360 GCA_034093135.1 Erigeron breviscapus | reverse complement strand
GATTCCCTTTCGGTGAGGCAAAACCTTTTGTACGCCAAAGAGTATAGTGTATGTATATATTTTGCATGATAATATGTTCTCCTTTTATAGGGAGACGAAGCTTTCCTCCAAGTAGGGTTTCCGAGCTGGTGCTTATCTTCTTCCGATATCTTTTTGATTTGCATATATCCTTTCCTTGTTTAATAACCGCGTTGGAAATATTTCCATAACTGTCGGACCCTATGGAAGTCTGCGTGTGGGGCTGCGTGCCAAAGGCTGGGTGGGTACGTCATCAATATTGATTGATTATCAACATTTAAAAGAAATCTGTGATATTGATAGATCATAAGATTTTTCTTGAAACATATTTAAAGACTTCGGCCATACCTTTGCTTGGGTTTCTATATGAAATAGTAGTATGACTCACTATTGACCCTTAAGCTTTAAACGTCTCCTTATAAAGAACAGAGACTTTCCTTTTATATAATATAATGAAAAAAGACTTTACACACATTGATGATTGTCATAATATAATTAATATTATTATTAATTAATATAATATAATGCATTTGAATGAAAATATAAAATGTAACAATGTACCGTAAAGTATATACATCTTGTACTAAATATAGTAAGTTGAGGTGATCTTGGAGCATAATGAAGTACTCCACTATTATAGTGGAGTAGCCCCAAACTGTTTATAATTATCCATGCGACTAAACATAATTCTACACGTTAATCTTTTAAACGGAGAAAAATATTTTGCTTTCAAGAACAAAATAATAATAATCAATCCAAAGGGTTGTTATCATTAGACCCACAACATTAATTCAAATCTAGCTTTAAGAATTTTTATCAAATAAAAAAAAATCATAGTATACTATATCCGCTCAGACATTACAATTAATATACACAATTGTTACATCGTATTAATTATATATTAGAAAAAAGTGAAGAAATTAAAAAGATATAAAAGAAAAAAGAAAAAAAAGAAAGAAAAAGAACACATTTTCTTTTCAAATCATGCATCTCATTTTAGAAAAAAACAAAATATATATTTCTAAAGTGGAAACCACTTAAAATATTGCTCTCCTTCCGTTCTCTCTTTCTTTCCTTTTATAAAGAAAAAACCTGAAAAACACAATTTTGTTCTAAGACTTCTCATTTTTTGTCTTTTTAAAAAAAGCTGAAAAACATAACAGTAATTGAATTACTGTAAGCCTGTATAGTAAGGTCATTTTCCACGTTAAAAACACTATAGTTGCGCCACCAATTACAGTAAACATCAGTGTTGTGAAACTCGGCCGATACAGCCAATACAGCCGAGTCGGATCGTGTATCGGCCGACTGACGATACGAGTTTGTCATACTCGGTCTGAAAATCGGTCAGGGTTCCAGACTCGGGTCAACTTGGTCAAGACTCGGCTGTATCGGTCAAGAATCGGCTGTATCGGTCAAGAATCGGCTGTATCGGTCAAGACTCGGCTGTATCGGATCGGGTCAACCAAAGTCAAACTTTTTTTTCTTTTTTTTAAAGCTTTTATTAATTATGTTATTGTTTCTAGACAATTATGTTTAAGTTGAAAAATCATGTTATGTTTAAGTTTGAAGTTTTATATATATTTTTATTTTTTCTTACATATAATTTCAAAAACTATTATTTTATACATAAAAATCCACTATTCACCGATCCGATTCCGATCCCATTTTTAAAAAAATCTTGTCTCCCCCTCGCCGATCCGATCCCGATTTTCCGAGTTTCACAACCTTGGTAAACATGCATGCTACTACAAATGACCAAACGTAGACTTGTAATTAATGTGTTTTCTTCTTATACAATTATATATTCAAAGATTCATGAATGAACATTATGCAAGTCGATCGGTCATTAGAAAAACATGATTTAATATATGATATCTGCTTGGTAAGCACATCAAACATATACTGATAAAAATTTGCTATTCTATTATATACAATACTAATTCAATAGGTTGTGAATAGTGTGGCGAGTTACTATTCGTCCATGCTATAATCCGCACCATTATTCGGATTTTGCCAAATCACATCATGTTCGAGTTTTTTAATATGAGTTACTTCTTGGTTTTTTTCATATGTTTTTCCTTTTGGGTTATTAAATAATTATATATTGAAAACGTTTATTCTTTTTTTTTTTTAACAATATTCATATTTTACTACATTGGATCCCTTTCAAGTTTAAAATTAAAGGTTACTTATTGGTTTCTTACATATTTTTTTCTTTTGGGTTTTCAAATAGTATATCAAAACTATTTTTTTGTGGTATTGCCTTTGAATATATATCTATTTCATATGTCAAAGATTTTAACAAACATATATAGCGACACATCATCAATAACAAAACATAATCGTTTCCAGGTTTCCAAACAATATATTAAAAACTTTTATTATTATTTTTTGTGGTATTGTCTTTGAATAAGTATATATTTTATATGTCAAATTTTTTAGCAAACTTAAATCATCAATAACAAAAGTAATCGAACTAATTAAATCGCGCAACGCGCAGACGGAAACTATTGTGTTTTTGACCTTAAATAAATATATATTTGATATGATAAACTTTTAAACAAACCTATCCATGACAGAATGTTTGTTAATTCAATGCAAGTATACTAAATAACACAATCGTTTCAACACGGTCAATTAATGCCCCGCAACGCGGGGCAGAAATTTCCTAGTTATATAGTATAAGATACATAAGTTAATATTATACAAAACGACACATGTACCATCAATTCATATCAACTTTTTATCTTAATCTTAATATATACTAAAATATAAACAGTTGAACTGGTGACTTATTGACCAATCATATAGCTCGATTTCATCAAATTGACTCTCATTTATGTCATCATTTAATTTAATTATAAATTAAAAATCCTAATAATCATTATCCAAATATATTATTATATTAGTATTTATATTAATATTTGTAAAAAAGTCTCATTAATTTACATTTTTTGTTTTCCATCAATAATTTAACTTTTTAGCCCTAAATACTTAAATTTAAATATTACAATTTTTAGCCATCAACTTGAGAAGATTTTGTTTATTTTTTATCATTTAATTAATTAAAAAAAATCAACATATGAAATATTGTCTACAAAAATGTTTTTCCAAAAATTGAATATAATATATGTGTTCAATGTTCAAGAAGTATATTTTTTTAATTTTTTTTACTTACAATTTTTACATTTAAATTATATATTTAATAATTTATCTTATTTTTAAAATGTTATAAACAATCCGTGTATTTGACACGGAGATAAATATAGTACACAACTAAATGTTATATCACGATACGTACGACACCAAATAACACAATTTGGTGATATATGTATGGATCAAAATAGTGGTGTTTGTTTTGTCTCCCAGGATAAATTTAAAAGTTTAACAAGTTAATTTTAAACATGTACTCAATTTCAATATTTTACAATAGTGGTGTTTGTTTTGTCTCCGAAATAAATCTTCATATGAGAATCATTTGAACTGAAACAACTTTGAAAAACCTTTAAATATTTAAATTATAATTTTCTATTCATATGTAAATGGTATATGTAAACAAATTTATTCACATATAAACAAATCAATTTATACTCTATATGACCTATATTTATATGTGAACGGTTTCACATGAAACTTATTATTATATATATATGTTTGAACAACCCATGTTACCAATTAAATGTAACCTCTAGCATAATTTTTTTTGAATATAACCTGTAACATAATACTTGAAAGTTTAGTGTAAGGATATTTTAATGCGCTATCAAATCATGGAGAAGAAAAAAGGGAAAGAAAGAGATCAGTATCGTTGTTTGTTACTTGTTAGTATGAAAATTAACCTTTGTGGTTCCGTATTAAAAACTTTCCTAAAATATAATTATAATAAATATAGAGGGTGGACCCTTAGTCTGATTTTATGGCTTGTCACTTTAACAAGTCACAAGTCATGCTGGTACTCGTACGACTCTCAATTATAATGGGCCTACTTTTTATTAGGTGGCAATTTATTCTCCGTTGAAGGCCTTTTCCAAACGCAGCCAGGCCCATTTTTTCAATTTTCAATTTTTAATTTTTGACTTTTAGTGTTTTACTATATTTTAGACCCGTGTCAAATACACGGGTTTTACAACATTATTAATATAAGAATTAATATATGGAACAAAAAAATACTTATACGTTAAATGTAAAAATATACTTAAAAAGAAATTGAGATATTCAAATGATAATACTGAATGCTAAATCATATCAAGGTTGGATGGTGTAGTCGGGTTTCTTTTATACAAACTCTTCCGTAGAAGCAATATCCTTAACTTTGATTACACAATTGACCGAGTATTTATTGATGTATTGCAAAAGTAAATTTTATTTTCGTTAGCCATGGTTGTTAAGAACAATAAAAGTAACAGTTGGTTCGTAGGGTTTTTATGTACGACAAATGCCATTTTTATCTTTAATCAATATTTTGAAACATGTTTCCGGCCTTCGAATTATATAACTTTATTTTCTAATTAAGAATTAGCTTAGCATGGAAACCTAGTCTCTATGTAAATGTCTATTTTTAACAATGGACAAAGGCAAAATGGAAGGGTTCTGATCTCGATCGGACCGAGGTACGTTGTATAAGATCATAGGTGTATATGTTACTTCATATTTTACTAGTGTGTATAAAATTCACTCGGGTTAGCGTTTGTACGTGCAATTGTGCTAAATTAATACAAATATTGTATAAGCTTAACTTAATGTGATTATTAGTATGTTAAGCTTCTGGAAGTTTTATGATTTTTTACCAACGATTTTAATTAAAATAGCCTACTATGTCAATTCATACGGTTTCCGACATTGGATGCCGGTCACAAGTGGTGTTTTAAGGGAGACACAGGATGAGGCCGTGACGTGAAAAAAGTTTCACTTTTAATGTTTGAACATGTCCCAATGTCGTTATATTATAATTATACTCGTAATTGAGTAATATAATGGTTTTTATATACACATAAAACATGTGTATTATAACAACAAAAACTACTCCGTATCGATTATATACACTTCACCTTTTTTTTATCAAATTTCAACATATATAGTATCTTCTTCTCTCGACTACACACGTACATATATAAGTATACAATCCAAATTAAACATGCATAATATCTATCAATTTCCATAATAATTGTTAGGTTTGAGTTGTGACTGTTACCTAAATTCTCACAACTCTTGCCAACTAGCTTAGTCAATTAATGCATATTTGTAAACGAAGTATTGCTGCCATATCGGGTATGTTTGGCATGGAGTTTTTAGGAACTTTAGGAGCTTCAAGTTTTTAACAAAAAACTCCTATCAAATGAAAAGCTTTGTTTGGTTATAAATGGATAGAAGAGGCTACAAGCTTTTAAATGGAGAGAAACAACCTCAAGCTTAACGCTAGTTTTGCTAGCATTTTGGAAAAAGCTAGTAACTTTTTATCTATTAATTACATAACTGGCCTTTCATTTATATTGGATTCGTGCTTTTATATTTCTTCTAGAAAATTTTATGTGGCAATGCTTTGTACAGTAAAGCAATAAAGGTAATGTTCTTAGGGTGGGCGGAGCGCCTTAGGCATGAAACCGGTACCGGTCCGGTATCTAAGGGAACACCGCCCCGTGGTACCGGTACCGGTTGGGCGGTGAAGCAATTGGAGAACGCGGTCCCCGGCTCAGTCTCGATAATTTGACCGTTAGTACCAAAAAAAAAACGTGGGGCCCACATGAAACGGCTATATTCACTTTGTCTTCTTCTTCCTCTTCTTCTTTTTCTTTCTTCTTCCTTTCTTTCTACCATTCATTTTGTTCTTTTTTTTTTCACTAGCAGCAACAAACAACAAAACCAATTATTCAACATATACACTACATATACATAGATACACATAAATCATGAACCCTTTATTCAACAACCCTTTATTTAATAAAAGTTTTAGTTATTATTTGAATAAAAATAAATAGAAAATAAATTAAATAGAAAAGGGTGGGGAGGGGCAGGGAAGCACTCCTTGCAATTAAGGAGCGGGCGGGGAGGAGGAGAAAAAGCGGGGAGGGGGGGGAGGGTGGTGAAGCACTCCCCCCACCCTTAGAATTCTGACAGTCACCAACTTTAACATCTAATGGGAAACTCCATGCATTTTTTTCATGGTATTGTTACATACGTACGTATAGGAATTGAGTCAACCGTTTTATGTATGGGTTTTATATATTTAAGAAGTTTTGTATATTTATATATATCATTATGTAAATACTACCAAGTAATTTTTATTTATGTCTATTTTAGTCATTTTACACATTTTGTTAAAAGCTTCAACTACTGCCAAGCACCTAAATATATTTAAAAAGTTTCAGCTTCCAGCTTTCTTTTACAGATACTAGCTACCAGCTAACAGCTACCAGAGCTAGTTTTGTCAAACATACCCATCGTGTTTTCTTCACAGCCGATAAAACCGAAAGCATTATGAATTGGAATTTAAAGGCTGCTAACAAAGTTAAATTGGATTTTGATAACTTGTGTCTTTGGATCACGTATAAACGAGTATTCAATAAACTCGATATATCATAAACTATGAAAAACTGCAGTAAATTAAATACTGTCGTTAATTAATTAATTTAATAAGTAATTTTATAATGAGTTAATGAATATTAACTACAAACTTTCATCTTTAAAAACCGTCGAATTTGATACTCCGTAAATTATTGTTAATACGTGTCTCGAGATCTTGGCCCAACTTTCATCTTTAAAAACTCGTGATATTTTGTCTTCGTTACAAGTGATACGGAGTACTATTTATATATAACTATATATATATATATATATATATATATATATATATATATATATATATATATATATATATATATATATATATATATATATATATATATATATATATATATATATATATATATATATATATATATATATATATATATATATATATATATATATATATATATATATATATATATATATATATATATATATATATATATATATATATATATATATATATATATATATATATATATATATATATATATATATATATATATATATATATATATATATATATATATATATATATATATATATATATATATATATATATATATATATATATATATATATATATATATATATATATATATATATATATATATATATATATATATATATATATATATATATATATATATATATATATATATATATATATATATATATATATATATATATATATATATATATATATATATATATATATATATATATATATATATATATATATATATATATATATATATATATATATATATATATATATATATATATATATATATATATATATATATATATATATATATATATATATATATATATATATATATATATATATATATATATATATATATATATATATATATATATATATATATATATATATATATATATATATATATATATATATATATATATATATATATATATATATATATATATATATATATATATATATATATATATATATATATATATATATATATATATATATATATATATATATATATATATATATATATATATATATATATATATATATATATATATATATATATATATATATATATATATATATATATATATATATATATATATATATATATATATATATATATATATATATATATATATATATATATATATATATATATATATATATATATATATATATATATATATATATATATATATATATATATATATATATATATCTATATATATATATATATTATTATTGTGGTGTATGGCAATAGTTGTGAACGCTGCAGAAAAGAAAAGAGAACCACATCGTAATCAATTGTTTGTTTGGTACGATATGGAGGAGAAAACATATGAATGCGTTTGTTGCAAAGTGGAATATTCTCTTTTAAGTTTTCAACCCAACTAAAGTATTTTTATTTTGGGATAATGGCATGGGAGTGTACCCAACTATGACCAAAAGGCTATGTAATGTACCCATCTACTCGACTTGCTATGTAAGGTAACCAACTATGTTTTTTGGGTTATGAAGTGCATGCTACCGGCTAAGAAACAAGTTACCGGTTACATCTTCCAATTTTATTTTATTTTTAATTAAAAAGGTTGCACGTGTTACGAAAAGAAATATTATTTAATTATTTATATATACAGAATCTGTATGTATATATAGATTATATAGTACGAGATTTTATCTAAAAAAACCCCAATTCCCCTCTTCTTCCCCCAAAACCTCCCGCCTAAATCTTCTTTCACCATCAGGTTGTGTGCAAATCCCCCCACAAAAGTATACGATTCGCGTTAAGATTTGTAATTTATGAAGGTATTCATCATCTATTTCTCTACATTTATCTGAATTAGATTAACCCCAAAATTCTAGGGTTTTGTTGATTTTTTTTAATTTTATTTTTGTTGTTAATTTTTTAATTAACTGATCGATCTTGTATTTTCTTCTTGTCTTTTTTGTAGAAATGACATATTTTTACAAATTCAAGGTGTGTTATGACGGGGCTTTCATGTTCGATCCTTTACGGTATGATGATGGTAAAGTCATCAGCCTTTTGACTCCAAAAATAAGTTATGAAGAGTTGGTGCACTACATACACCAAGAAACAGGTACTGAATCTTCTGCTCTTTATTATATGGATGGTGCTTAGCTGAATGAATGTTTGATAACTTTGGGGAATGAAGATGATGCAAGTACATTTTATAATATTATTAGGTCAGAGTATGATGTTTATGTGTATGTTGATTATTATTCATTAGACTTAAGTAAGTATCTTGGAAAAAAAAATGTTGGTGAGAATGAGGGTGAGACTGATGATCAGAATGAGGGTGGGGATGAGTTTGTGTCTAAAACAAAGCATGGTGAGAGTAGTAAAGGACCAAATGAGGAGCCTTTTGATAGTGAGGATGAAGAGCATGTTTCAAGTAGTGATTCTGATGTGGATTCTGTAGCCTCATTAGATCATTTAAGTGAATGGGAAGATGAAATGAGGGAAGTTAGGAAAGGAAACCCCATTGCCAAGATCCCAACCCCTAGGCAACTTCCTGAGCTTGGTGGTAATAGGCATGGTCAGGAAGATGAAGAAGGTGTTAAGACAGCAGTTCATAGTGAGCATGGGAATTTCTTAAATGAACTAATTGCAGCCCTGAAATCAAAGGATGGGGAGACTTCCAATGACCCATTGAAACCACCAGAACCAGAATTGCCCAAATTCCCAACTCATGATCCATCTACACATTGGAGATTGAGAAGACCTCAGGTGGGTGAATTATATACAGACCATAACCAATTGAGAGAATGTTTATCCTATTATGCACTTGCTAATGGATACACCTTATGGTTTGAGAGATCTTGTAAAACCAGTTTAATTGCTAAGTGTGGAACTAGACCCCCTAAGATCTCAGACCCATCTTGAACACCAATCCAGGTTCCACAGTACAGTTAGGCACTACAACCAACCCTGATGGTAAAACATACTTTGACAGATTTTACACATGTTTCTATGGGTTGAAACAGGGTTGGAGGTTTGGGTGTAGAAGGGTTGTGGCATTGGATGGATATTTTCTGAAGAAGCCATTAAGTGGAGAGTTGTTATCTGCAGTTGGAAGGGATGGAAACAACCAAGTATACCCAATTGCTTGGGCTATTGTCAATGTGGAAAACAAACAAAACTGGACATGGTTTCTGCAGTTGTTGAGTCATGATCTTGATTGCCCAGATGGTGCAGAATTAACTCTAATATCAGACCAACACAAGGTATAATTTGTATAATTTGTTACATTTTTGATTGCCCACTTAATGGCTTATATTTTGCAAATGACTTAATTAACAATGCAGGGCTTAATTGAGGCTGTGAAGGATATTATGCCTAGAGCAGAACACAGGCAATGTGCTAGGCACATTTATGAAAATTTCAGGAAGCTTTACAGTGGTGTGGAGTTCATAAACCTCTTTTGGAAAGCTGCCAAGTCCACATATATGGCATAGTATGAGGCTGCTATGCAAGAAATCTAGGTAGCTAATCCTTCTGCCTATAAATATTTGATTGAAAGGAATCCCAAATCTTGGTGTAGGGCATTTTTTGAGATACATAGAGGATGTGAGGCAGTTGAAAATGGCTTTAGTGAGTGTTGGAACAGTGTGTTGTTGAAAACTAGGAACAAGCCTATAATAACATTGTTAGAAGCAATAAGGATTATTGTCATGATTAGGTTAGAGTCCATGAGGGAAATAAGTGAAAACTGGGAGCATGATGTGTGTCCTGCAATTAGGAACAAATTAGAACTTATCAAGAAAGACAGGGCATGTTGGTTGGTGATACATGCAGGTGGGAGTTTCTTTGAGGTGAGAAATTACAATTATGCATACAGTGTCAATTTAGATGAAGGAAGTTGTACTTGTAGAATGTGGGAGTTAAGTGGAATTCCATGTGTCCATGCTATTGAAGCTATATACAAGTGTAATAGGGATCCAGAGGAGTTCATCTCTTGCCCCCTAAGCCTAGAATTATGCCAGGCAGGCCTAAGAAGAAGAGGATTAGAGCTGCCCATGAACCAAGGGTTTGGTCGAACTTTCATGTCTTTTGGTTGAACTTGTAATGTATTTTGGTGAACTTGTCATGTCTTTTGGTTGAACTTGTCATGTCTTTTGGTTGAACTTGTCATGTCTTTTGGTTGAACTTGTCATGTCTTTTGGTTGAACTTGTCATGTCTTTTGGTTGAACTTGTCATGTCTTTTGGTTGAACTTGTCATGTCTTTTGGTTGAACTTGTCATGTCTTTTGGTTGAACTTGTCATGTCTTTTGGTTGAACTTGTCATGTCTTTTGGTTGAACTTGTCATGTCTTTTGGTTGAACTTGTCATGTCTTTTGGTTGAACTTGTCATGTCTTTTGGTTGAACTTGTCATGTCTTTTGGTTGAACTTGTCATGTCTTTTGGTTGAACTTGTCATGTCTTTTGGTTGAACTTGTCATGTCTTTTGGTTGAACTTGTCATGTCTTTTGGTTGAACTTGTCATGTCTTTTGGTTGAACTTGTCATGTCTTTTGGTTGAACTTGTCATGTCTTTTGGTTGAACTTGTCATGTCTTTTGGTTGAACTTGTCATGTCTTTTGGTTGAACTTGTCATGTCTTTTGGTTGAACTTGTCATGTCTTTTGGTTGAACTTGTCATGTCTTTTGGTTGAACTTGTCATGTCTTTTGGTTGAACTTGTCATGTCTTTTGGTTGAACTTGTCATGTCTTTTGGTTGAACTTGTCATGTCTTTTGGTTGAACTTGTCATGTCTTTTGGTTGAACTTGTCATGTCTTTTGGTTGAACTTGTCATGTCTTTTGGTTGAACTTGTCATGTCTTTTGGTTGAACTTGTCATGTCTTTTGGTTGAACTTGTCATGTCTTTTGGTTGAACTTGTCATGTCTTTTGGTTGAACTTGTCATGTCTTTTGGTTGAACTTGTCATGTCTTTTGGTTGAACTTGTCATGTCTTTTGGTTGAACTTGTCATGTCTTTTGGTTGAACTTGTCATGTCTTTTGGTTGAACTTGTCATGTCTTTTGGTTGAACTTGTCATGTCTTTTGGTTGAACTTGTCATGTCTTTTGGTTGAACTTGTCATGTCTTTTGGTTGAACTTGTCATGTCTTTTGGTTGAACTTGTCATGTCTTTTGGTTGAACTTGTCATGTCTTTTGGTTGAACTTGTCATGTCTTTTGGTTGAACTTGTCATGTCTTTTGGTTGAACTTGTCATGTCTTTTGGTTGAACTTGTCATGTCTTTTGGTTGAACTTGTCATGTCTTTTGGTTGAACTTGTCATGTCTTTTGGTTGAACTTGTCATGTCTTTTGGTTGAACTTGTCATGTCTTTTGGTTGAACTTGTCATGTCTTTTGGTTGAACTTGTCATGTCTTTTGGTTGAACTTGTCATGTCTTTTGGTTGAACTTGTCATGTCTTTTGGTTGAACTTGTCATGTCTTTTGGTTGAACTTGTCATGTCTTTTGGTTGAACTTGTCATGTCTTTTGGTTGAACTTGTCATGTCTTTTGGTTGAACTTGTCATGTCTTTTGGTTGAACTTGTCATGTCTTTTGGTTGAACTTGTCATGTCTTTTGGTTGAACTTGTCATGTCTTTTGGTTGAACTTGTCATGTCTTTTGGTTGAACTTGTCATGTCTTTTGGTTGAACTTGTCATGTCTTTTGGTTGAACTTGTCATGTCTTTTGGTTGAACTTGTCATGTCTTTTGGTTGAACTTGTCATGTCTTTTGGTTGAACTTGTCATGTCTTTTGGTTGAACTTGTCATGTCTTTTGGTTGAACTTGTCATGTCTTTTGGTTGAACTTGTCATGTCTTTTGGTTGAACTTGTCATGTCTTTTGGTTGAACTTGTCATGTCTTTTGGTTGAACTTGTCATGTCTTTTGGTTGAACTTGTCATGTCTTTTGGTTGAACTTGTCATGTCTTTTGGTTGAACTTGTCATGTCTTTTGGTTGAACTTGTCATGTCTTTTGGTTGAACTTGTCATGTCTTTTGGTTGAACTTGTCATGTCTTTTGGTTGAACTTGTCATGTCTTTTGGTTGAACTTGTCATGTCTTTTGGTTGAACTTGTCATGTCTTTTGGTTGAACTTGTCATGTCTTTTGGTTGAACTTGTCATGTCTTTTGGTTGAACTTGTCATGTCTTTTGGTTGAACTTGTCATGTCTTTTGGTTGAACTTGTCATGTCTTTTGGTTGAACTTGTCATGTCTTTTGGTTGAACTTGTCATGTCTTTTGGTTGAACTTGTATGTATTTTAGATAAACTAGTAAGTATTTGGGATGAACTTGTCATGTCTTTTGGTTGAACTTGTCATGTCTTTTGGTTGAACTTGTTTGTACTGCAACTGATCATGTGAATGACATATCCCTAGTTATGGTCTTTTGGCAAATTGTCTGCTTATAAACCATTGCAATAACAATTTGGTTATGGTATTTTAGCAATTTGGTTTTGACATTTTCATCTTAAAAACCATAACAATAACAAAGTATGGCAGTCAAACATGTTGATTCCATTTCTTAAAAACCATTACAATAACAAATTACAAGACTAAGACATCAATTACAAAGCTTAATAATGCTACAACTCCAATCAAAACATAAAAAACCATGTCAAACATTTTCAGCTTTGACTTTTCAAAAGTCAACTCTGTTTCAACCTTCATCATTTTTGTAGGGTCTGAATCAATTTTTACTTTCATCTTTGCTTGTGAATCAACTTCTTCCTCCTTTTCCTTCTTCTTTTCTTGTGAATGAAACTCATATACAAGGTTTTTGTAATAATCACTTGGGAGTGGGTCATCAATGAAACTGAATTTTGTGCAATACCCACTTTTCACCTAAATCAAAGTTAAAAACTGAAACTTATTGCCAAATAACACATAAACCCTAACCCAATTTGACCCCTAAACCAATTCCTGCAAAATTAGGTCAAAATCAAAAATCACTTACCTTAGGGTTCTTCACAAATCGACGTCCAGGATTTTTAGTGGTCCATGACGTGAGAATGTACATCCTGGCTCCGCAATTACAGTTTATATAACGTGAATTTGTTGTTGTTGATGAAATTGATTCCATGGAGAAAGGGGAGAAAGCGGGAAGAAGGAAGAAAAAAAAAGAGGGAAAGAAAGAAATGGGGGGAAATTACCAGAAATAAGCCTTTTATAATCTTTTTTCGTTTAATGGAAATCCACGTGGCCAAAAAAGTATATAACCGGATGAATTACCTTGTGTATCCGGTAGCATGCACTTCATAACCCAAAAAACATAGTTGGTTACCTTACATAGCAAGTCGAGTAGATGGGTACATTACATAGCCTTTTGTTAATAGTTGGGTACACTCACATGCCATTATCCCTTTTATTTTTCATATATATCATTTGTTAGTATTACGGAATATGTGTTATTCTTTGGTCTACTTGACGACCTTGTGAATAAAAATATAAAATAGATAAATACGAGTAAATAAATAAATTTTTGATACTTTTAGTTAGCGAGAACAAATTAAAAAATTTGTCATACTTTTAGTTAGCGAGAACAAATTAAAAAATTTGTCATACTTTTATGTTACGAACAAATATAAAAAATTTGTCATACTTTTAGTTAGCGAGAACAAATTAAAAAATTTGTCATACTTTTAGTTAGCGAGAACAAATTAAAAAATTTGTCATACTTTTAGTTAGCGAGAACAAATTAAAAAATTTGTCATACTTTTAGTTACGAACAAATTAAAAAATTTGTCATACTTTTAGTTAGCGAGAACAAATTAAAAAATTTGTCATACTTTTATTAGCGTGAACAAATTAAAAAATTTGTCATACTTTTAGTTAGCGAGAACAAATTAAAAAATTTGTCATACTTTTATGTTACGAACAAATATAAAAAATTTGTCCATACTTTTAGTTAGCGAGAACAAATTAAAAAATTTGTCATACTTTTATGTGTGTAAAAATATAGAGAACTAAATGTGTGTAGAAATTAATCCACACTTAAAATTATGGTATTCTAAAAGTTCACACTTTTTAGTGTGAACTTTCATATTTAATTTGTAACACCACATTTGTCCACACATATTTAATTTTCGTGCATCAATTTAACCATGATCTAAGAGTCAAGATCTTGTACTATTTGTTTTACCTTAATTCTTGTTTTATAATAACCAACTCTTATATATCACATAGAAGGACCTCACTCGCTAATTGATTTTTCTTGCTATATAAAACTTTATAATAATTTGTCTTGATTTTTGTTATTATTATATTATATATCATTTGGTACATGTTATAAAATTATTTGAATATCAAGAACAATATATATATATATATATATATATATATATATATATATATATATATATATATATATATATATATATATATATATATATATATATATATATATATATATATATATATATATATATATATATATATATATATATATATATATATATATATATATATATATATATATATATATATATATATATATATATATATATATATATATATATATATATATATATATATATATATATATATATATATATATATATATATATATATATATATATATATATATATATATATATATATATATATATATATATATATATATATATATATATATATATATATATATATATATATATATATATATATATATATATATATATATATATATATATATATATATATATATATATATATATATATATATATATATATATATATATATATATATATATATATATATATATATATATATATATATATATATATATATATATATATATATATATATATATATATATATATATATATATATATATATATATATATATATATATATATATATATATATATATATATATATATATATATATATATATATATATATATATATATATATATATATATATATATATATATATATATATATATATATATATATATATATATATATATATATATATATATATATATATATATATATATATATATATATATATATATATATATATATATATATATATATATATATATATATATATATATATATATATATATATATATATATATATATATATATATATATATATATATATATATATATATATATATATATATATATATATATATATATATATATATATATATATATATATATATATATATATATATATATATATATATATATATATATATATATATATATATATATATATATATATATATATATATATATATATATATATATATATATATATATATATATATATATATATATATATATATATATATATATATATATATATATATATATATATATATAAATTTTAGGAAAGGACTTTATCTTTATATATGATAAAGATATACAATAATCTAACATTATATTTTTGCCTCTTCTCCAACCATATTTCCAAATCTACTGGTATCCGAAGATCCAGTTGCATTGCAATCTTTTAATTACACTAAGGCGGACCAGAAACTTTCCGCGGCGATATCGCCGCGGAAAGTCGAATAAGACAAAACTTTCCGCGGCGATATCGCCGCGGAAAGTGCGGGCCCCCATGTCATTAATGGTTAATCTGACAGAATTTTAGCGGGCCCCCTTCTTTCCGCGGCGATATCGCCGCGGAATGTCTGGTCCGGTTACCTTTTATTTGGTCCCACTCCCTCCTACCTTATAATTAGTCCATATTATTATATTCGGAGTAGGATGCGGATCTCGCCCAAAACAAATATAAATAAACAAATGTCAACATGTTACACGTGTGGGCTGAGTCTTTCCCTTCATAATATATTAGACCAAATTGTTACTATTTTTATATACTTTCTAAAAGTGTGTGTCTGTTTTCAAAAAAATTGACAAGTCTATACTGATTTCCAAAAAACAAACGTGACACGTTTATTCATTCAGATGAAAGCTATTTAAAAGGTCCTGCATTGGCCTGGCTTCTTTAATTTTACACGCACCACATCTCTAATCCCCTCTTATTATCTGGTATTTTAATTTTTTGTGAATAAAAAAAAAATGGGAAGAGCACCCTGTTGCTCAAAGGTTGGCTTACACAGAGGAGCCTGGTCTGATGAAGAAGATAAACTCCTTACTCAATACATTCAAACCAATGGTGAAGGTCAATGGCGCTCCATGCCTTCCAAAGCTGGTATGTCTTAGTTGTTCGATAAATATTTGTAACACACTTACTTAATTTTATAGTTTTTATATATATATAGTACTGTATGTATATATATATATTTCACATATGGTCCATATGGATGAAATATTCAGACGCCAAGTGTTCTTATCTAGCTAGTTACTGTATTTACTTATTTTGATATAGATGTTTTTCGTTTGTTTGTCATTTTTGTGTCCATATAGTACAATATTTGCGATTACGCCCTTGTTAGGGAAATTAACTTTTAAAATCTAAATCTCTTTAATTACAATTAGGCCAATTAGAACCCACAATTTTCTGATTGTTGTGTCACTTCAAATACTGTTAATACGACCAAAAGTCTTTTTGGTCAAGTCTAATAGTATATTTATATATATATGTGTGTGTATAGCTAATTGTATTGTAAGATATTTATGTTACAGGACTATTGAGATGTGGGAAGAGTTGTAGGCTGAGATGGATGAATTATCTAAGGCCAGGTATCAAAAGAGGAACCTTCACGGAAGATGAGAATGAAACCATAATCCGGCTCCATTCTGTCCATGGCAACCGGTGGTCGTTTATAGCCACCGAACTCCCAGGTCGAACTGACAATGAGATTAAAAACCACTGGAACTCGCACCTTAAACGCAGGGGCGCCGAGAACCAGAATATTGATCACAAATTAGAAAACAAAAAACCCAAGAGAAAGCGAAAACAACCAAATCATCAAAAGTCAACCACAAAGGTAAAAACCACAAAAAAACCTCAAGAAGAAAATAATATTAATGTTTCAACAGAGTCACTAGGATCGTTGACATTGACTAAAAACGATAGTTTTGATAATGGGGTGATGAGTGGTGGTGCGTCATCTAGCTCCACAACAACTGACCAAGAAGAAGCTGCAGGTGATTTATCACTTGCAATGGATGATTTCAGTTGGTCTTATAATTGGACCCAATTGTTTGATCAGGTTGAAGGTGTTCAGTCAAACGACAATATGTCATTGGAATTGGACGGCTTAGATTTATCCATGTCCAAAGATGATGAAAGCGAAATGCTAGAGAAGTTGTATTGTGAGTACTTGAACTTGCTTGAAGACGGAGAAATAATCGCCTAGCTAGTCATCATGAAAAATATACGTTTAATTCTTCGACCATGTGTTATTATTATCTAACTTTTGTCAGTGAAGTTACTTGCCCAATGATATATATATTGTGTTTCATGTATTAAAATAAATCAAACACATATCCCATTATTTGGTGACATGCATATATATGTGTGAATATAAATATGAATTTATTGGGTGATACGAGTATTATGTTTTGGAAATTGTTCATTAGGTAGTAAAATGATATCAAGCGAATACTAATACTAAGATATAAGTCGTGATATAATCTTAAAATTTGAAAGTTTAAAATCACCAAAATTACTTATATATGACAATTATACATATAATAAGCTAATAGACTCATTTTACATCATCGATCATTATTGATCACAAAAATTAAAAAAATAGACAAAGCCAAATACCATCGTCTTTGGTAGTATTTTTATGTTAAAATTGTACAACTTCTCATATTCAATTCCTTCGGTTTTTGAATATATTTTTGTATACATTATATTATACAACAAGGTATAATATAGGCGCCAGGTAGTCCGACCAAATAAAGGGTAACCGGACCAGACTTTCCGCGGCGATGTCGCCGCGGAAAGTCACGTACCTTTTTCCGTACACTGTTGACTATTACAGTCAACAGTATCCATTTGTCTTTTTCGACTTTCCGCGGCGATATCGCCGCGGAAAGTCGAAAAAGATAAATGGATACTATTGGTCAACAGTGTATCTGTGTATTTATATACTGCGTTTTTGCTTTCATTCCGAACTTGTCCGAACATATTGAACTACCAATATTGCTTTCAGATTGCTTTCATTCTAATTTCATATTGAACATATTGCTTTCATTCTAATTTTATAAATTTTTCTACTGCAAAGAAGGTATGTATCTATATGCTGCTTTCATTTTACCATATATATCCATATTACATATACATTTCGCTTTCATTCCGAACTTGTCCGAACATATTGAACTACCAATATTGCCATACATTAATTTATACATATATATATATATATATATATTAATCATATTATTGATATATATTATATATATATATAGTATATTATAACTTTAGATATTTATCCATACATATGTATTATGTTTAATCATATTATTGATATAAATGTGTTTTCAGATGGATTCTTTTGAGAATTTGTGGGGAGATCACAATTTTGAGTTTAATTTAGAAGAGCCTGATGAAGAATTTGAGACCCCGGAGGTGGCCCCCCAATTTGACTATGACGCTAACGATTTTTACACCGAGGAGGTATTATTAAATGATGACATCAACGTTTATTTAAAAGTTTTGTCACGATAATGAGTTTTGTTTGTTTCGGGAACACTTTACTATTTCAGGTTTTTCATTCACACGAAGAACTGTTCAACTGGGCCCAAAGAACAGCAAATGCGCTTGGTTATGTCTTAATCAAACGACGAACAAATTCCAACTCAGATGGTGTTGTCAATAAAATGACCTTAATGTGTAATCTTCATGGGGGAAAAGATAAAAGGTTACTTGGGCTCGTTACAAGGTCAGTAAAAATTGACTGCCCCTTTAGATTGGAAGGCCGCTTGAAAAGCGATGGTGGTTGGACGGTCAACATTATAGACCCGAGACATAATCACTATTCAGCTAACAATCTAGAGGGTTACGCGTACGCAAGAAGGATGAGTGAAGCTGAAAAATCATTTGTGGAAGCTGAATATCATCGCGGTACAGATCCCGTCATATTCTAAAGCGGTTGAAAGATGAATTTCCAGGAAACTTGAGCCGCAAGGAGGACATTCACAATTTTCTAAAAACGTTACGGAAGAGGGCGGCCGAAAAACATGGGGAAACTCCAATGCAGGTTACATATATAAAATATACATTTTTTTATATTTATTTACTTTGATATGGTATTTGAAACGAACCACATACGCCATTTTGTTCAACCGTCGCAGGTTATGTTCAGTTTGCTACAAGAGCAAAAATACTTGTATTATTACACCACAAATAGTGCAACTGGTCGGTTGCAAAATCTGTTTTTTATACATCCGACTTCCTTTGAGTTGTGGCGTGCATTTCCTTGGGTTATCCAAATAGACGCCACGTACAAAACCAACTTGTACAACATGCCATTGGTCGAGATTGTCGGGGTGACTTCAACAAACAGGACTTTCAGCATATCGTACGCATTTATCACAAGTGAACAGGAACATAATTATAGATGGGTGTTGGAGTGTTTGAAGTCGACCCTAGGTGAAGGGTTTGATGTACGTGTCGTACTCACGGACAGGGATCTGGCTCTCATGAAAGCATGCAAAACTGTTATGCCGGAAGCATACCATTTACTTTGTAGAACCCACATATGGAGAAACATCGACAAACATTGCATGCCAGCATTCATCGCGCAAGGCAAATGGGGGCCTTTTTACGGATGGTGGAAAAAACTTTATGAATCGCACACTAGAAGAGTACACCCAAAATGAAAAAGATTTAAAAGAGAAGATGGGAAAAGATTTAGACAGTATGTTTAGTGCACATGATTTTTAATTTTTTTTACTTTTTTGGTAAATCACATATATCCACCCGTTTTAACCCAATAGTCAATTTACAGAGATGTACAAGTACTTGCAGAAGGAGTGGCTTACACCGTACAAGGAAAAGTTTGTGTCCTTCTGGGTCGATCAACATCTCAACTACCGTAACTACACTACCAACAGAGTTGAGGCTGAGCATTCACTCCTGAAGTCCGAGTTGAAGGGCCGATGTACATTTTACAGAA
This sequence comes from Erigeron breviscapus, assembly GCA_034093135.1. Taxonomy (NCBI): domain Eukaryota; kingdom Viridiplantae; phylum Streptophyta; class Magnoliopsida; order Asterales; family Asteraceae; genus Erigeron; species Erigeron breviscapus. The sequence continues at coordinate 56,664,707 of CM067167.1, read as the reverse complement.
TAATTGAATGTGTTAATTCTATCCTCGTCGGTCAACACACAGAAATAAAGGGACAACTGGAAGCGAGCAGGATTTATAGACACGATAAACACAACTATCCATGTTTGAAGGACCTGCTTTGTGTTGTGTCTGTGACAGCTCTGGATATTGTGGTTGAAGAAATTGATCGATTCAAAAATAAGATGGGTAAAGACCGTAGAAAGTGCGGGTGTAAGGTTCGGGCAAGTTGTGGGCTGCCATGTGCTTGCCAAATAGCTTCATACATGCATCACAGTAAGTATATTTAATTAGTCCATATTTGATGTTTTTTTTAAAAATGCAAAAAATTTATATTTGCTTTTAAATAATGTAGGCAAACGTGTTGAGGTGGAGAACATAGATTGCTTTTGGAGAAAGCTAGACTTAACACCGTCGACGTGCCTGCCGGACAATGATTATTGAAAAGACTCAGATGATGACGAATGTATCAATGATTTAGTAGAGGATGTTAAGGTAAAGATAAAGCAGCAACCGAAGGCCCAGAGGAAAAACTGGATATCAAAAATAAAAGACATCGTCTATCCGGGGAGAACCAAAATCAAAGACCCTTCCGTTATTAAAAATAAACGTGGAAGACCAATCGGAGCAAAGAAAAAAATACCTCAAGTACGTCCAATCATAATTGATGTATAGTTAATTGATTTATTATATGTAAGTGCATCCTGTTTGAACCTATAATTCGAAGTCTAATTAATTGATCTATTATTTGTTGCAGGTGCCCGACATTAACATACCAACGGCAAATACAGCACCTTCCGGTCTTCAAAAATCCAAGTCGGTTCAATTTTCCAGACCGACTTTTCAGGATACCCAGTCCATGGGGGGGTTTTCCGGTCGTTTTTCGCAGTCGTCATTCTTTGCAGAGGGCCAGTATGGGAGAAACAGTGAATATGTGAGCACACAATCACGTTTCTTCAACGAACATGAAAGACAACCACAATGGCCTCAAAGTGGGAGAGAGAGTGAATATATGGGCACCGAATCACGGTTCGCGGACAGGTCAACTTTCTTCGACGAACCTTATAACCAACCACAGTGGAGTCAAAGTGGCAGACAGAGCGAATCACATTTCCCAGATACACAAAGTTTTTTCGCAGACCCGAATAACCAAACGCAAGGAGAAACGTCCAGCTTTGTTGATCAACTCTTTGGGAGACCACATACACAGAACTTCTCTGAACCGGTTACACACAACTTCTTCGAGACGGAGTCAACATGGACTGACATGAGAACATACCTTCATCAACTCCCCTTTTACTTTCAACGTTACGTTGTGGATATAAAAAATGTTTCATCTGATGGTAACTGTGGATTTCGAGCACTGGCTGTTGCTTTGGGTGAATCTGAGGAAAAGTTCGAGTGGGTTCGCAAACTAATGCTAGAGGAGTATGAGTCTAAACACGGATACTATGAGGTTGCATTCGGTGGTGAAGCAAAACGCATACATACTTTGCTTCAAATCTCTTATCCCCATGGTCGCCCATATGAACACTGGATGATGATTCCATATTGCGCTATGCTTCTGTCTAATGCTTTGGGTCTTATAATTATCTGTTTAAGTGTCAAAGAAAACATCACATGTTTCCCTTTTTGGAAGGGGCCAGGCCAGCTATACCGTGACGAGCCGATTTGCATTGGCCTGGTATCGGGAAATTCACATTTTGTTACGGTTTATTTAGACAAGAACTGCCCATTGCCTTACCCCTCAGCTTGGGGATTTGATAAACCTGCATCGCGGGCCTGGGCAGAAGATGCGAAGTATAAAGACCGTTTGGCTGATTACGACAGACACATTCAAGCTACTAAGGCACCTCCGCAATTTCAGCAGATTGATTAGTTGACTTATATTGTATAATACTTGGTTTGTAAGGTTTTCCGTTTTTGTGTAAATTGATGTATTTTAAACTTAAATTAATAGTTTATCTATATTTGTTATTATGATTGGTTATAATATAGTTTGTTTGTATTTTTTTTACTTATATTTGTTATTATGCATATATTTGATGTTTGATTTTTTTCCCTTTTTACATATATTTTTTTCACTTTTTATATATACGTATACTAGTGACTATATTGTTAAACATGAATATCATAACCAACACAACAAAATATAAATTTATAACTAAACCACAAACACAATTAACACCCATGTTTAAAAATATATTGTTTATCACAACCAAATACTAATAATTATCATTGTCCTCATCATCATCATTACCCAAATACATATCATCATTACCCAAATAGATATCATCATTACCCAAATTTATAGATCCTAAAGAGAACGGAGAGGTGGGAGCAAATTGCGAGCCAAACGTAGTAGAGGAGGGATCACTTTGCGAGCCATGAGCATGTGCAGCAGCGGACCAATTAAATACAGCATCAGGATCAAACCAAGCAACCTGCGGAGGAGCAAAGTTGAGATCGAAAGGGGTCTGACATGATCCAGCCTGGCTACCCTGAGCATGAGATGGTCCAACCTGGCTACCCTGACCATGATGGATCGGGGTACCCTGTGGCTGCGTCAAATGAGTGTAGTCATACTCTGTGTCTCCCACACCCCGAACGATCCTCCCTAGGCCACGGCGGTGGCCCGGCCGGTTTCCAAATGTAGCCGGAAAAAGTTCTGGCTGCGGTGTTGGGACGGGGTCCCGTTCACGCTCCTCCTTCTTCTCCTTGAGCTTGTCCTGAATCACGTTAAAGTATATATATAAGGTTGATAAAATGAGTAAGTAATACTTAAAATATAACTTAAAAAGAAACATTTACATAATTAGCTTGAGCTGTCGGGTGTTCCCATGACCCATCCGCATGCTTGTGTCTCGCCGCATACATTTCGACCAGATCAGGGTCTTCTCCCTCATGAGTTCGCTGTAAGCACATCAAATTATCATAAGAATAGCAGTTATTTAGAAAATAAATATTTTTAAACACAAGTGAATATTTCATTCTTTGTTACCGCATATTGGTCGACATACTGAGATGCCGACTGCCGACCGTGGGTCCCTGCGAGGATTTGGAGGGCCTGGTTATCCTTGTTGGTCTTGGCCCTTTTCACACGGTCCTCCCTCTGGTAGAAGCGCAACAAATCCGACCAGTCCTCCGGCTCCATACCCTCGGGAACAGCTCCCTCCAACTCAGCAATCTTCTCTAAACCCCCCTTAGCATCGAAGTGGGTTTTCTTGAATCCGCTTTTCCAGTTCCGATACATATGTTGCGCATCAGCGGTGATCGTGCGCTCAAATGCTTTCCGGATGGCATCATTGGGGTCCAAATTGATGAAGTGATCCAATCTGAACCGTTCCTGCAATTTTTAAATAATAGTTAGCGATATATCAAATTTTCACAAATATCAATTTAGGAATATAATATTATAGAGATTGTACATTTAAGGCTGGAATTAGGAACGCCTTATCTTGCAGGGGCACATCCGACCATGAGTCATAAGTCATAGGGACCCCACTACCACGAACCAATGTCCCTATATAGCTTTTAAACATAGACCCCGATTCCCCCACCGCGTGCCACGTCTTAAACCTTTTCGTGTCAAAATCGACTTCAAGCCGACCTTGTTCTTGAAACTTTTTCTCCAGGTTTAGTGCCTGGTTCTTCCCCCGACCTTTTTTAGGTGCTACAAAACAAAAGAATTATTAATTTCACATGAAGTCCATAAATAAAAAATAATATATAGAAACACAAAATTTCTTACCACCGCTCCCGGCGCAGCCCCAAATTTTCCGTACCCACGATTTACGTGGTGGGTCATTACCACCATCCCCACCATGAACTGTAGCCATTTATACTGCAAATTACAAATCAAATTATACCCATATTAATAATACATACAACAATACGATAAAGGTAAAATTGTCACATTTACTTTTATACTATTTATAACTTATCTTTTTATTACTTTTATAGTTATTTTTAAAAGGTTAAAATTTTATATACTTATTTAAATTTGTTTTATATTTTTATTTTCGTACTTAAATTTTGTTATATTTTCTACAAGTATTTTATATTAATTTTTTAAAAGTTTTTTATAGTTACTTATATATATATATATATATATCTTTTTATAGTTATTTTTGTATATACTTTTTATACTTCATTTTTAATATACATTTTATACAAATTGTCACATTTACTTTTATACTATTTACAACTTATGTTTTTATTACGTTTATACGTATATTTTTAAAGTTATAATTTTATATATTTCTTTTTTTCGTACTTAAATTTTGTTATATTTTTTAAAGTTATAATTTATATACTTATTTAAATTTTTTTATATTTTTTTAAGTTATAATTTATATACTTATTTAAATTTGTTTTATATTTCTTTTTCACTTATTTTGATAGTATTTTTTTAAAACTTGTTTTTCATACTTATATACTCTAGTTATATATATATTTTTTATATTTATTTATTTATGTTTCTTTTTTTATACCTAGTTTTTTTATAAATTTTTTTTAAAGTTTTGTTAAAACTTTATTTTTATACTTATATAATCTACTTTTATACAAATTATTTTTTTCTATATAATCTTTTCTACCTATCTTTTATAAATTTTTCTACTTCATTTTTCTTAAACTATTGGGGATTTTTGACAACACTAACATATTAACACTAACAATTTGTTTACCAATAACACAAGAATAACAACAATTACAAACCACTAATTTATCACTTATAACAATCACAATACTAACTAATAATCCTAACACATCAATTTACAATACTAATAAACCTAACAAATCTATAGAAAATAAAATACAAACATATACCAAAACTATCAAAAAACAAATAAAAGCAAACAAAAAAGGGTAATGGCCAGAAATAAAAGCAAAAAGAAAGGGTGATGGCCGGAAAATACATACCTTGTCGGGAAAACTCGCCGGAAAAAGTGATGGCCGGATTTAAAAAATAGGGTTTTGGTTGAGATTTGTTTGGTATTTTAAAAGAGAGATGGGGATGGTGGAAAGCAAAGTCGCCGCGGAAAGTTGGCCGGGAAAATCGCCGGAAAAAGTGATGGCCGGAATTGATTTTTGGGTTTGAAAGAGATGGAGTTTTGTGGGTGTTTATTTTGTTCGTTCGGCAGAGAGAAAGAATGGGGTGGGGAGGGGATAGAGAAGAAGGGGGTCGAACTTAAATAACAATTTTCGAGGAGACTTTCCGCGGCGATATCGCCGCGGAAAGTCTGGTCAAAGTCAGCGGCAATTAATGCTGGTTGTTGGTTGCAGTTTTGTTTTTTTTCGACTTTCCGCGGCGATATCGCCGCGGAAAGTGTGTGGTCCGGTTACCCTATATTCCTTGGTCGGGGTACGCGTGGCGATAATATAATGTAGTTTAACTATTTATGATTGGATTGTGAATTATGGAAATGGCCCTTCCTCGGCCACTACTCACTTGGCTATGTTCCCAAAGAGTCCAACACATTTATTTGGTCCTCCCTTTACAAATTTGTTTTTACCATATTAAGGTCATTTTCATGTCTACCAAGCTCACGTGGTAGATAGACCTTGTGGTGCTGCCTGCTTGAAACGTAAATTTCCTTTAAAATAATTCAATAATTTTCTTTTTATAATAATAAATCTATTGTTTAGTTTTTCCACGGATCTCAGTTGCATAATTGATTTCATAAATTAATATATGCTTATAAAGATTTCTAGAAGATGGACGAAAACCCAGTATAAAGAACTAACGACTATTATATACTCTATTTTATGGACACGGTTAAATACATTTTGAAGTTACAAAAAAATATTACCCCGTATGAAGTAAAATATACATTTGATACATATAACAGATTCATACTTTTTTACAAAAATTGCCACATAACACAAAACAATAGGCTAGTCTTGCTGCGAGAGGTGATGGACACATTCACCATTAAACCACGTAATGGTTAAATAAATCTCGTTTGATTATAATTAAGCTTTAAGATGGGCAACACTAATTAAGTATATTCTCTTTGATCGTTGCATGTGACATTTGATTTTGTACGTCAGTTTTAACATATTATAACTCAGTTCCAAAACGGCCTTGAAATAATACTAAAGTTTTAATTAACTTTCTAAATATTCTCATTTTATAAGTTACAACACATTTATTTGGTCCTCCCTTTACAAATTTGTTTTTACCATATTAAGGTCATTTTCATGTCTACCAAGCTCACGTGGTAGATAGACCTTGTGGTGCTGCCTGCTTGAAACGTACTAATCCTTTAAACTATTCATAGTCTATAAATTAGCCATCATCAAGCTGTCCTCCTTTGCGTTTCTAACTTTTTATATACTTTTGACCTTTTATTGCTACTTGGGTTAAACAAGTCGTCATTTTAATTGATTGCTTTCCTCGTGACGTCAAACTAAAAAACAAAGCGTCAAACTAAAAAACTTGACATTCTACTAACATATATAATTAGTATATTCAACCAATCGTCTTTTTATTGTTATTTTTATACTTTTTGGTTTTACAAGTGCTAAGTTTCACAAATTAGCTGATAAGTACATGTTATTTTCATATTATAAAGACAACTGTTTCACTTTTTAAATAACTAATATCATAACTTAGATTTAAAATGATGTATAGTATCACATTATACCTTAATTTATTTACACAACACTAACATCTTAAAAGAAACTTAATTTGAAATTACGCCAAGCACCAATTAAAAACGTAAATGAAGAACGACCCGTCTTCAACTTAACAAGTATCGTCCTTGCTGATATTTATGGGTCCACTGAAATGACTTTGGACAGATAATAAGTCTCAGGTTCGAGCTCCGTCGTCATAATAAACATTGGATGGGAACACATGACGATTAATTGCGTTGTATGATTTATGTATATAAATCCCGTGAAATCAGATCTAATCAAGAATAATGGATCCTTAACCAAGGTAAGATTCTGCACGCACTTAAGGTGTGAATAAAATAACCTATCCAACCAAACATCACTCATTATGACAGACCATTTTGTCTTATACAATTTTTTTGGGTGTTGTATATTGTGCTTTGAATATATGTAGACATATTTTTATAATATATATTTAGGGGGTTATACAAAGATAGCTAGCTGACCTCACAATGTGAAATCCAATATCAAGGCATCAACATGCATACCGCACATAATAATTTAGTAATACCCACACATTACTCGCGCATTTTACTTACGAGTATTATTCAATTTGCAATAGTTTAGTAGTTAAGTTGCTAGGGTTGCGTACATGACTTAATAGCCTAGTGGCATCTTGGTGGTGGGATAAATCCTAGATACTATAAAGTCATCGGTTTGAATCTTACATAGGGGGTTTTCTCATATTTAATCAGTTTCTTTCAGAATTGGTGTATTGACATTATTGCCTAATAGGGATATGATTGGGTGGTACCCGGTCCGTCAGTGATCCAAATTTGGCGTTAAAAAAAAATAAAAATTGCTAGGGTTGCGTACATGACTTAATAGCCTAGTGGCATCTTGGTGGTGGGATAAATCCTAGATACTATAAAGTCATCGGTTTGAATCTTACATAGGGGGTTTTCTCATATTTAATCAGTTTCTTTCAGAATTGGTGTATTGACATTATTGCCTAATAGGGATATGATTGGGTGGTACCCGGTCCGTCAGTGATCCAAATTTGGCGTTAAAAAAAAATAAATTGCTAGGGTTGCGTACATGACTTAATAGCCTAGTGGCATCTTGGTGGTGGGATAAATCCTAGATACTATAAAGTCATCGGTTTGAATCTTACATAGGGGGTTTTCTCATATTTAATCAGTTTCTTTCAGAATTGGTGTATTGACATTATTGCCTAATAGGGATATGATTGGGTGGTACCCGGTCCGTCAGTGATCCAAATTTGGCGTTAAAAAAAAATTAAATATTAGATAGGCATTAAAACGTGACAAAAATCAATGATGAGTTGGTTGAGTGGTTTGGAGTTCCCCTGGTGACCTATAGGTCTTAGGTTCGAATCTCCATTCCACCAACTTTGAGATATAGGTAGTCCTTCTATGAGGGCTTGGCTTGGGTATACCCAGGTTCAAGTCTGAGGGGGCAAGGTTTACCCCTATTAATCGTCGTGCTTTCGGGTGGATTAGTAGGGGGTTTTCCCCCATTGGGTATTTGAAATAGGCATTTCTACTTTGAGGGAGCTCTCTAGCGCGGACCCGGTTAAGACAACGTATGCTAGACCTCCCGCTGTCGAATCGTGACACGAAGTTTCCAGCGAAATTCACCTTTAAAAAAAAACAAGTGACAAAGTATTTATATTATTTTACTCGACATAGTATCATTTCACATTTGGATGTCAAACCCGTAAATTAAGTATTTTTAAAATTTTTGATGAAAGAAATCCGGCATTCCTTTCAATGCTTTTAATGCTCCACATGGTGCTGCGTACCCTTCCAAAAAATGATCACTCGTTTACTTAAACCCAAAAATTCAACGAAAACGCTTTACCATACATATTGAGAATTTCGTTTTAATTTATATGTTTTTATGTCACACCCGCCCTAGACGGGGTATGACGTACATGGATTCACAACACAAGATATACTGAACGACACAAAACGTTGTCGTTTTAAAATACATTTATATAAAAATATTGTTCACAAATTTATATTACAATTTATGAAAGATATTATTCTTGAAAACATTTATTTAATATTAAACAATATTAAACAGTAGCTTGAGACTTTAGCAAATTGATGAGTCTTTACTAGAGTCTGAGGGTAGGTCAGGGTCCAGTATGTTGTATGCAGCGGAAAGTGTCCCATGTATAGTGTATCGTCTAGTTACCTGAGAATACATGCTAAAATACGTCAACATAAAGTTGGTGAGTTCCATAAGTTTTTCATATAGAAAATATAGTTTCAAAAATACTAGAGTTCAGTGTGATCATTGCCTTACCGCAATGTCAAGTAGTTATGATACAATATCAGCAAAGAGTATCATATGTTTTTAATCAAAATACAGAGTATGAACCACAAGATTTAAAGTAACTATTTGATCACACAATGGATCAAATAGAATATAAGAGTAGATACTGTATACATCAAGTTCTAAGCTCATGAACCGAAACTAGACAAATGTGTGTTTATTTGCCTCCAGAGTAGGTACCTTGTTCAGGGTACCCTAAGCTTTCCAAATATAATGCATCCGTATCCAGTTGGTATGACCAACACGAATGGGGGTGCCTACCCCAATAGTACTATTCAATATACCCACGTTTATGTTTCCATAATTAATCGTTCATGATAGTGAGGACTTTGAGTGAACAGAGCAACTTAGATCAACCATATATACATTTCTGGAATACTTGTGTTCATCATAACAGTAAAGAGTTTGTATTTTATCCCGAAGGTAAAATAAATAAAGTGGAGTTACAAAATATATATAATATATATATATATATAATTTTGTAAATATACATATATAGTATATAACTTTGAAAATATACATATAAGTATAACAAGTAGTTTTATTGCATGTATCTCAGTCCCCAAATAAATGTATAAATAATTGAAAAGGGGAGTATGAAGACTCACATAGTATATTATATATCATATAGTTTTGCAATTGTTCTTCAAAGTTTCGTATATATATAACATAAAATAATTATTATGCATGTATCTCAGTCCCCGAAATAAATCATATAAAAGAATTAAAAAGGGGAATATGAAAACTCACCTTAGTGTTGTAGAAGAAAGATCACTTAGACGTACTTAGTCTTGTGTGATTATAAGAGAGAAATTTATAAGTGAATATATGATGGTGTGTGTTTTATGGTTAAACGAAGGTGGCTATTTATAGTCGAATGAATGTGGTAGGTAACGAATTATTCGTTCAATAAATCTGAAAACGTTTTAAAAACGTTTTATATTTTATTATTATTATATTAATCGTATGATTATATATATATTATTATATATATATATAATAATATAAGGGGTATGTATATATATATAGTATTCTTTTTGTCCATACCTCTAGTGAACTAAACCCGTGATTCATAATTTATGAATTTTAAATTATAAAGTAGATAAAAGTGTGTTTCCCACTACCTCTTGGACGTTTTTAATGATAGATTTCTTTTATACTAGTAGTATATATTTATACATTGTTTTAATCCTAAATTATGCATACGGGCTCCTATTGAGAAAATTCAAGTTTCTATAAGATCAGAAAATTAAGATCTACAACTTTCATTTTAATAATTTTTACTCAACTAACCCCTGTGAGCGGGTTTTGGACTTTTATATTATAAGAATAAAGTATGAAAGCGATGTTTACTATTCAGCACTATTCACTTTTGAATTTATTCGAATTCAGAATTCAACGTAGACTTTAAATTATTTGACGTGGGTCCCGCCTTTATATTATTTTATTTTATTACCCTTTTTACAATTTACTTTTACCTTTACTATTTAAGATTTACCTTTTACCTTTATTATTTAGAATTTACTTTCTACCTTTACTATTTACCGTTACTATTCACAATCACTATTCACGATACTATTCACGTTCACTATTCACGTTCACTATTCATGAATACGATTACTATTCACGGATACGGTACTATTTATGTATACGTTACTATTCATGAATATGATACTATTCATAAATACGGTTATTGATAGTATAAGTATGAAAAAGTATTTCCTTTTTATTTATAAGTTAGTTCAAAGTATCTCTGTGAAAAATTAATAATTTCACGCACGTTAAATATATATATATATATATATAATAATATATTATAATTATATATATATATATATATATATATATCAACATATATTTTATAACAGAATCTATATATTTAATTTGCTCTTTTTAGAATATTACAGAAATAATAAGTTAATTAAATTTTAAATTTACCCGGATTTTTGACAGTTGTTACATTTTAGGACATGTTACGAATGGAAAGTAACACACATAAAACTAAAATCCTAGTTGAATAGTTCGATGTTAACATGCAAACGAATTGATAATACTCGTAATAGATTAAATGGAAAATTCTGTGATCTTCAACTTTATATGGGTTTTCCTTTGAGTTTCTACATATCATTTTTCTATCTAAAACCGACTTTAATTATGTATACAAATGAACACGTAGTCTAAAATAACTTCTAATGTTATGAACTTTAGTTCTTATCTAAACTTTCCATATCGGTTATCAACTTCTTCTTTTAGTAGTTCTCATTTATGATTAGAGTTAATTATTTAAATAGTACCTAACGTTTGCGCGATATTGTTGGTTTGATACCTTTCCTTTCGATATTACGCGGATCATACCCAACGTTTCCAAAACTCACTCGGACCATACTGGAACCAAACGCCGTTTGATGGCCGTTAAAAACCCCCCACGTGACTTGCACGTGAGAGGTAAAAATGTATTTTCGCGTTTCTTAATTACTTAAATGGTACCTAACGTTTGCACGATATTGTTGGTTTCATACCTAATGTTTAGTTATTAATTTTTTTAATATTTTTTTTGTATTTTTCTAATTTTGAAAGGTGAATTTCGCTTTAAGCTTCGTGTCGCGATAGGTCTAACATATGTTTTTTTTTTCCAACGACATTAAATATTAATTAAACAAATAAAATGCTAGTGAGAAACTAGCTTATACAAAAGATTACACAGTCCGATCCAAATTAAACCGATGGGGAGATATTCGCTCCACTTATGTAACTGAGTGAGTAGAACGGCACATGACTTTTCCAGTCGGGTCTCTATAGGAACGAATATATTCAACATTCAAATCCTCGTTTGTTGATGGACCAACATAGCATACGTTGTTTTAACCGGGTACGCACTAGAGAACTGCTGTCCAGTGGCGGAGCCAGGATTTTCAACCTGGGGTCGCCGAACAGTTTTCATGATACTAACATATGTAAACTTAAACTACAAAAATAAATTATACGGGTCTGGGGTTGCCAATTGCCTTTAAACTAGAAAAATACATGGAAATAGTACTAGAAAAATAGAGTTTTATAAAAATTGTGGGGTTGCCATGGCCACCACATAGCTCCGCCACTGCTGCTGTCGAAACATAATTGCCGATGTCCGAATAGCTAGAAAAAGGATAGCTAGAAAAAGATTTACTCAAGGGTATGTTTTGAAATTTTATAAAAGAGAAAGTTGGGTTTTGAACAATTCCGTAATGTTCTTTTAATTTTTAGCTCCAGGAAAACGTGCTTAAATTTTGTAAAAAGCCATTTAAAAGGCCCACACTTGGCCTTGGTACATTACATACAATTGAGTGTGAAAATTAAAATAAAATAAAATGGGAAGAGCACCCTGTTGTTCAAAGGTGGGTTTACACAGAGGAGCATGGTCTGATGAAGAAGATAAACTCCTTACTCAATACATTCAAACCAACGGTGAAGGTCAATGGCGCTCCATGCCTTCCAAAGCTGGTATATATATGTCCATCATAACATATGCTTTATCCAAATGATCTTAATTAGTACTCGTAGCTATTGTTTTCTTTCAAATTATATATGGTTACATTTAAGTAAAAATGGCATTCGACTCGTTTTAATATTGCATTAACATATGGAAAATGCTAAATGCAGCTAACTATTTAATACACCTTAATTACAGGGTTGTGTTTAGTAAAACTCTTTAACATATTAATGGAATATAGTTTTGAGATGGGTCTGATTTAATATTGATGTTTGTTACTCTTTTAATTATTCGGTCCAGGATTGCTAAGATGTGGAAAGAGTTGTAGGTTGCGATGGATGAATTATCTAAGGCCAGGTATCAAAAGAGGAACCTTCACGGAAGATGAGAATGAAACCATAATCCGGCTCCATTCTGTCCATGGCAACCGGTGGTCGTTTATAGCCACCGAACTCCCAGGTCGAACTGACAATGAGATTAAGAACCACTGGAACTCGCATCTTAAACGCAAAAATGAGAACGACGGCTCAAAAAACAATAAAAAGGTGAAAAATAAGAGAAAAAGGGGAGATCACAAGTCAAAAAAGGCCAACATTGTGGACAAACAAGAAGAAGAAATCGTTCCTGATGATCCTCAACCCACTTCATCACAATCCGAATCATTAAGTTTGAAAAAGAATGATAGTTTTGATAATATAATGATGAGTGGTACATCATCAACTTCAACGACATTCGATGATCAAGGAGATGCTGCTTTACTTGCGACGGATTTCTGTTGGCCGAATTGGTCTACATTGTTTGAGATGGATGACGGATCATCAAGCATAATGGATTGCGATTTCGATAAATTAGATTTGCTTATGATGAAACATGACGAAAGTGAAATGCTAGAGAAACTGTATGATGAGTGCTTGCAATTATTAGAAGATGTGTGATAAAATAATACTACTACTAATTAAAGTGTAGCTAGTTGTGATTTTTTTTATTTATCTAACTTTTGTGAATGGTTAAAAATCAAATTATGTACGAAAAATAATAAAATAAAAACAAATTAGCTGCTTTCCGTCGATTTCGAAATGCTCTTTATTAGGTATTTCAAATTTGACCACGGTACTTGAGATGTGTTGGTTTCGTATGGACTTCAAAAAGGCTGTACGATTCGAATAGAATATAAAATGCATGCGTACATGTCAACTAAATGATTGAGTTTGATAATTCAACTCATTCTTGATTTCTTCAATTTCGAAACCAATACGTACGCACAATTTGCTTTACTTTTGATGTTTATTTGTACACGGTCAAGTAAACTTTTTTTTTTTTTCTTCAAAATATGTTAGATATGATGTATAGACTTTTTCTTTAAATGTTTTTCTATTACTACTACTATCACTTTATTATTATTATTTTATTATTATTATTATTATTATTATTATTATTATTATTATATTTTATTAATAACTTCATTCAATATATTAAAAAGAAACTTTTACATAAAGTTGGATGGGAGTCTAGACACAAGTTGTGCTCCCACCCCTTTCTGAATGCAAAAACATAATCTATGAAAGATAAATCTACCGCTCCTAGCATTATTACTATTATTATTATTATTATTTTCTATATTATTATTATTATTATTATTATTATTATTATTATTATTAAATATTCTAAAATATATGTGTAATGTATTCGATTAAGAATTGGGTTAGGGGCGAGTATGGATCGATTTGGTGTGATTTTTGGTTGGTTAAAACCAAAAACCAAACCAATCATATGGGTTTTAAAATATTAAACCATTAGTGTTTGATTTATAGCGGTTTTTTTGGGTCAGCTTGGGGTTGGGTCAGCTTGGGGTTGGGTTGGGTCAGCTTGGGGTTGGGTCAGCTTGGGGTTGGGTCAGCTTGGGGTTGGGTCAGCTTGGGGTTGGGTTGGGTCAGCTTGGGGTTGGGTCAGCTTGGGTTGGGTTGGGTCAGCTTGGGGTTGGGTCAGCTTGGGGTTGGGTCAGCTTGGGGTTGGGTCAGCTTGGGGTTGGGTTGGGTCAGCTTGGGGTTGGGTCAGCTTGGGGTTGGGTTGGGTCAGCTTGGGGTTGGGTTGGGTCAGCTTGGGGTTGGGTCAGCTTGGTCAGCTTGGGGTTGGGTCAGCTTGGGGTTGGGTTGGGTCAGCTTGGGGTTGGGTCAGCTTTTGGTCAGCTTGGGGTTGGGTTGGGTCAGCTTGGGGTTGGGTTGGGTCAGCTTGGGGTTGGGTCAGCTTGGGTTGGGTCAGCTTGGGGTTGGGTTGGGTCAGCTTGGTTTGGGTCAGCTTGGGGTTGGGTTGGGTCAGCTTGGGTTGGGTCAGCTTGGTCAGCTGGGTTGGGTCAGTTGGGGTTGGGTCAGCTTGGGCTTGGTCAGCTTGGGGTTGGGTCAGCTTGGTCAGCTTGGGGTTGGGTCAACTTGGTCAGCTTGGGTTGGGTTGGGTCAGCTTGGGGTTGGGTTGGGTCAGCTTGGGTTGGGTTGGGTCAGCTTGGGTTTGAAGTCAAAATATTTACAGATTTGCCACCGTGTTTTTTTTAAAAGCCACATGTCAACTTCTGGTTGGTTAGAAAAACTTTTCTCCTTTCTCTCCTTAACCCACCTTCTCATTTGATATCTCTCTATATATATATAATATATAAAATATACTATAATTTATATCGACAATTAATATTTATGTAATGTAAATTTCATTAAACTACTCGTATAAGCTACTTTTAGAAGTTATTTTCAATTTTATAAGCTTGAGTTATGATACGAAGCTCGAGTTTTTATAACTTCCTATAAATAATGTGATAAACACACCTTATTCTTTTTGCTAATAAACATAAAAGCATTTGTTGACTTTTCCAACTCTAGTCTCATAAGTCACAAACACAAGCAATCACCGTCCATGATCGCAATTGTGAATTGTACCTTGTTCCATGCATATGAGGTAATAGTATAATACCATGCCACCATGGTTTAAGTGTAAATGAACGTTTAGTAAATCGAATGGTTTTCACAAGTATTAAACGCAAGCATTTTGTTCGTATATTGTATAATGCAAAAAAATCATAGTTAAAGACGTAAACTACAAGTATAATTTTGAAGGTACTAATTCGCAGATATGCATAGTAAACAGACTAAATGTGTAATTTCATACGGGAGATTATTAAATTATGGAATCCAAATAGAAAGTAAATCTGACCAATCAAAGGTGGCTGCCCCTCGATGACCAATCAGTGTAATTACATCTTTTGCAGGCTGCTAATCGCAGTATCTCCTATCATTATTGCCATTCTTTCTAGTCCAATTAAATATTATTTAGAAAAAGCTGTTAAAAAAATAAAATAAATATCAATTAGAAAAGGAACATCGTACCGACTCTGTTACGTTACGCTTTTTGAAAAGCTTACCAACTTTTACATTTTTTTTGGAATGGCTGTCATGCACCAATACAGAATTACCCCAAGTACCAACTTTTACATGACTTGCATGCGCATACTACCAATTTAGAGCCCGTCCACTACTTCACTCTCTCTCTCTCTCTCTCTCTATATATATATATTTTTATGTTGTAGACTTGTAGTCAACAAAATATATAGTTGAATGGTATGTAAATAACAAATAAAATTATATTTGAATTTGTATTGTTTGAAATCGATTCTTTAGCTCTGTATCAGTTGCTTGTGTTCCCTAATAATAAGTTAAAGTTATTTTAGACTAACTAAACCTATTTTAAGAGGACAAGTAAGTTATAATCTTAGTGCCACATAGGAAAATAGTTGACGTGGACGACTTTGCTAAGATATATCTAGGATAATTAATCTTCTCACTTAGTTATAATGAGAGATTGAGAGATCATATAAAACATTTTAATGTTAGATTTAAAAATTTAACCCAATTAACTTATTATTTATACAAGGAGGAAAAGTCCGTCCTACGGACGTCTTTGATAATTGTACACTATATAATGGTGTTGATTTGTTATGTCTTGCACATTATGTGTTTAACTTTCGATATAAAATAGACAGGTATAGACGTATAGAAGTTCCGGTTGAGTAATGGGTTTGGTAATCAGACTGTTGTAATGGGTTTGTATTTCATTCATTTTAACATTATGCAGGACCATTTGTTATATTCGATTTCACTATGTATTCGTGGTTTTTATTAAAAAGGGTAATTGGATGGAAACCCCCTTATCCCATGTACCATTTGGTACCCACTAATCTTCCAGCCAGGCTAGTGTCCAGGTGATTCTCAACCACTTAATAATCCTCTGATTATCTCAAGTTTGCCTTTGACAAGACTCGAACCCAAGACCTCCCCTAGAAAGTGGCTGGTTTTATTGATAAAAGCTATTTTGTAAATATTTAATATATGTTAATAAAAAATTTTGACTTTATAAGAGTATTAAAATCTTGATCGGTACATTAATAATTCAAATATTAATTATCTCTAATTTTGTTATAGCATCTTTATATAATTATGTATTCTTATATATTTTTCTATTATTACCTTAAATATGATATATATAAATAAATTATATTAATAATTAATTTTTCTATTATATCCTTAAACATGATATATATAAATAAATTAAATAGTTCCATTAATTATCCTTATTAAATTGTTCAAATGTACCTTATAAACATGATATATATAAATAAATGAAATAGTTAATCATTAATTACCTTATTATATTCTTAAACATAATATATATAAATAGATAAAATAATTAATCATTAATTTACCCTTGTTAAATTGTTTCAAAATTGTTATATCACTAAACATAATATATATAAATAGATTAAATAGTTAACCATTAATTACTCTAATTAAATTGTTTCAAAATTGTTACATGTCACTCAACTTTTAATCTATACTATGTAATAAAACAAATCACCCCTTTTTTTCCTTAAACTTTCTACCTTTGAAAAACCAAAAATACTATTCTCCTTTATTCACTAATTTAAACATCTCTATCTAATATACCTATAATACCCTTAATAAAATAATTTACAGTATAGATCCCCCAACACTTAAAATAACTACAATACCACCTTTAACATCAATTACTTTTACATTCACCACCATCGTCGCCCCCATCACCGTCCTCACTGCCGCCCCCACCACCGTCACCACCACCACCTCCGCCATCACTACCCCACCACCGCCGCATTGCGCGGGCATAAGTATTGTTATATATAGATATAGATACTCACTCCAATTTATTTTCACTTTGTGAGTTTGTTTTTTTTCTTTTCAACGTTGATTTTAAATATTTTTATTTACTGTATATAATACTTGATTGAGATGCTATCAAGGCAAATTTATCAGACAAATTTACGGAATTTCCATACCACAACTTTTTTAGAGACATACATGTAATCTTTTATTTGACATTGGCAGTAACACTCATCATTTTCCTTTAAATCCAATTCTAAAAGCCAAAACAATCAAAAAAGACATCCCAATTCCCAATTATCTTTATACACGGAAGGGAACGATTAGTATTCAGTAGGTCTAATATTAATCTGGTCCATGAAGTTGACGATCCAATGGACTGTTGCTGTATGTGACTGGGCTTATTGAGGAAATGGATGGGTTAGTTATTAAGTTATATGAAAACATGTTGATCCATTCAACAATGTATTGTATAGAGTTGGGCCTAAAGGTGAGATTTTGGTATTTTCATGATTTTAATGAACCGATTTCAAATACTTAATTGGAACAAGAAGTCCACGTTAAGGTATCTTTATGATATCGTTAAAAAAAGTTTAGTATTTAACCAAAAGTAGGCGATTTATATTAAAAGTTACTTAATCAATTATTGTTGTACTTTGATGTAAAAGAGTTAACTTTATAAGTATAAAAATCACCTCACTGTATAAACTGATATGCTTAAAATTGAAAGCGAAATTTAGTATGCATCATATCATTTGCTAAATCACAAAGATGGTACCAAAATCATTATAGTTCACATTATTTAGCTTTTTCGGATTCCCATTCTTACGGTTTTTGAAAATCTTTATATAAGTTTTCCAATATTGAACATAAAAAAAGCTAATATAGCAAGGATATCGTGTCTACTTTCTTTTGGTGGAATAAAAAAAAAATTAAAAAAAATAATAATGAAAATAAAACACGAAAAAGGTTAAAGGTATAGACGTATAGTCATGATGACCATAAAAGAAAGATATGAGGATACACATAGCCCACATCTACTTTAGTGCGAAAATGGTGGGTACAAACCCACGTTGCATGATACGGAAATGGGCAAAATGCATTTTCCATCTATCAAAATCCCCTTTTCATGGGCCAGCCCAATCCTATTATCCAGATAATGATGGTTTAGTTTCTTATACATGACGCAATAAAATTTGTATATTTGATTCTTTTCTGGCTGTAGAAATCAGAAAAGGTGTTCGTCTTGGGATCGTTCAACTAAAAAGTACTCATCCATCTCAAAAACATTGTCCAATTATTACTTTTTAATTAAATTTTTTTTTTGTTACACCTTAAACACATTTATTTGTGTTAGAAAAAAAATAGTAGTATTAGCTTTCGGGTTTTGAATATATTTTTGTTCTTGTAACTTTTATGAAACATTATATAACATAAATAACAATATTTAAAGTAAAAGTCGAAAATATCATGACCTAAGCCCCAATAATGAACCACTTAATTTTATCTTTTAGTTGTATTTTGTAGTATTTTCGGACATCGAAGATGTGGATAGAAACGTGAGTCGCACTCGTACGATTAAAAAAAAAGAATTTTTATAGGATTGTATTTAATACACAGTAAAGCTTCAGGTTTTTAGAGTAAATAAATTCTGAAAGGTCTTAATTAATTTGTGAAAAGGTTAAATGCGTAAATAACACTTTAATCAAGTGAGTATGATGAGTTGTGGTTACCGTTGCATGTAGATTCCTGACAGATTGAAGTTAGTGACACGATCCAAATAATTTGATATCTTTACACTTCTGTATACACTTCATTTGATATCGTTACAACTTCTATACACTTCATTTGATATCTTTACACTTCTGTATACACTTCATTTGATATCTTTACACTTCTGTATACACTTCATTTGATATCTTTACACTTCTGTATACACTTCATTTGATATCTTTACACTTCTTACACTTCATTTGATATCTTTACACTTCTGTATACACTTCATTTGATATCGACACTTCTACACTTCATTTGATATCTTTACACTTCTGTATACACTTCATTTGATATCTTTACACTTCTGTATACACTTCATTTGATATCTTTACACTTCTGTATACACTTCATTTGATATCTTTACACTTCTGTATACACTTCATTTGATATCTTTACACTTCTGATACACTTCATTTGATATCTTTACACTTCTGTATACACTTCATTTGATATCTTTACACTTCTGTATACACTTCATTTGATATCTTTACACTTCTGTATACACTTCATTTGATATCTTTACACTTCTGTATACACTTCATTTGATATCTTTACACTTCTGTATACACTTCATTTGATATCTTTACACTTCTGTATACACTTCATTTGATATCTTTACACTTCTGTATACACTTCATTTGATATCTTTACACTTCTGTATACACTTCATTTGATATCTTTACACTTCTGTATACACTTCATTTGATATCTTTACACTTCTGTATACACTTCATTTGATATCTTTACACTTCTGTATACACTTCATTTGATATCTTTACACTTCTGTATACACTTCATTTGATATCTTTACACTTCTGTATACACTTCATTTGATATCTTTACACTTCTGTATACACTTCATTTGATATCTTTACACTTCTGTATACACTTCATTTGATATCTTTACACTTCTGTATACACTTCATTTGATATCTTTACACTTCTGTATACACTTCATTTGATATCTTTACACTTCTGTATACACTTCATTTGATATCTTTACACTTCTGTATACACTTCATTTGATATCGTTACACTTCGATACACTTCATTTGATATCTTTACACTTCTGTATACACTTCATTTGATATCTTTACACTTCTGTATACACTTCATTTGATATCTTTACACTTCTGTATACACTTCATTTGATATCTTTACACTTCTGTATACACTTCATTTGATATCTTTACACTTCTACACTTCATTTGATATCTTTACACTTCTGTATACACTTCATTTGATATCGTTACACTTCTGTATACACTTCATTTGATATCTTTACACTTCTGTATACACTTCATTTGATATCTTTACACTTCTGTATACACTTCATTTGATATCTTTACACTTCTGTATACACTTCATTTGATATCTTTACACTTCTGTATACACTTCATTTGATATCTTTACACTTCTGTATACACTTCATTTGATATCTTTACACTTCTGTATACACTTCATTTGATATCTTTACACTTCTGTATACACTTCATTTGATATCGTTACACTTCGATACACTTCATTTGATATCTTTACACTTCTGTATACACTTCATTTGATATCTTTACACTTCTGTATACACTTCATTTGATATCTTTACACTTCTGTATACACTTCATTTGATATCTTTACACTTCTGTATACACTTCATTTGATATCTTTACACTCTGATACACTTCATTTGATATCTTTACACTTCTGTATACACTTCATTTGATATCGAAACCACATTTCATTCATAGTACCGATCGAGTTGTAAGTTGGCGCACCTCATTTGCATTTGCTGCAGAAAGTGTGTTTTGGATATAAAGGGTTAAACCATTCCTCATTTGAATTACTCCGTATAAAAGAGGTAAATCAAGTTTTCATTTATTCAAACTCATTCGGTCGTTTTTGGATATAAAGTATAGTAAGTATAGATATTACTGATAAGTGTTTTTATTATTTTAGATGGATTGTTTGGAGGACATTTTCTTAAATCCAAATGCGCCGGAAGGTGTAAATGACGAGTTTGTGTACGAAGAGCCCGATGACGAATTTGAATCCCCAGATGTCTGTGCTGAATTTGATTACGATCACGGTGTTTTTATACCAAGGAGGTATGTATATAATCCAACCTTTTCATTTTTTGTGTTGTTATTTTGTGAGTAATTGTATTTTGTTATTATTCATTAGATTTGTTGCTATAAAAGTATGTAAGAAAACTAATTATTAAAACTACGGATAAAAAATTGTATATAAAAACATATTAAAAAATGTACGTAAAAATGTAGATTAAGAAAAGCTATTGAAAAATTGTTAAAAAAAAAAGTGTATAAAAAAGTGTATTATAAAAAAGTGTATAAAAAGTGTATTATAAAAAAGTGTATAAGAAAGTGGATTATAAAAAAGTGCATATAAAATCTAATTATAAAAAAGTATATAAAAAAAGTAAAGTAAAATAAAAGTGTATAAAAAGTGTATTAAAAAAAAGTGTATAAAATATTGACCCGTTGCTATAAAAGTATGTAAGAAAAATAATTATAAAAAAGTGTATTTAAAAAAATAATTATAAGAAAAATAATTATAAAAATAATTATAAAAAGTGTATTTAAAAAATCTAATTATAAAAAAATGTATTATAAAAAAGTGCATATAATTATAAAAAAATGTATTATAAAAAAATGTATTATAAAAAAGTGCATATAATTATAAAAAAGTGTATTTAAAAAAATAATTATAAGAAAAATAATTATAAAAATAATTATAAAAAGTGTATTTAAAAAAAATGTATTATAAAAAAGTGCATATAAAATCTAATTATAAAAAAGTATATAAAAAAAGTAAAATAAAAGTGTATAAAAAGTGTATTAAAAAAAAGTGTATAAAAAAATGTATTATAAAAATCTAATAATTATAAAATGTATTATAAAAAAAAGTGCATATAAAATGTATTATAATAATTATAAAATCTAATTATAAAAAAATGTATTATAAAAAAATGTATTATAAAAAAGTGCATATAATTATAAAAAAATGTATTATAAAAAAATGTATTATAAAAAAGTGCATATAAAATCTAATTATAAAAAAGTATATAAAAAAGTAAAATAAAAGTGTATAAAAAGTGTATTAAAAAAAAGTGTATAAAAAAATGTATTATAAAAATCTAATAATTATAAAATGTATTATAAAAAAAAGTGCATATAAAATGTATTATAATAATTATAAAATCTAATTATAAAAAAATGTATTATAAAAAAATGTATTATAAAAAAGTGCATATAATTATAAAAAAGTGTATTTAAAAAAGTGTATAAAATATTGACCCGTTGCTATAAAAGTATGTAAGAAAAATAATTATTAAAAGTACGGATAAAAAATTGTATATAAAAACATATTAAAAAATGTACGTAAAAATGTAGATTAACAAAAGCTATTGAAAAATTGTTAAAAAAAAAAGTGTATAAAAAAGTGTATAGTATTATAAAAAAGTGTATAAGAAAGTGGATTATAAAAAAGTGCATAAAATAGTGAATTAAAAAAAAAGTATTATAAAAAAGTGCATATAAAATCTAATTATAAAAAAGTATATAAAAAAGTAAAATAAAAAATGTATTATAAAAAAGTGCATATAAAATCTAATTACAAAAAAGTATATAAAAAAGTAAAATAAAAAGTGTATAAAAAGTGTATTAAAAAAAGTGTATCAAATATTTCAGGTGTTTGACACACACATAGATTTGGTAGACTGGGCTCAAAGAACGGCAAAGGAGCTTGGTTATGTGTTAGTAACACGAAGATCAAATGCCACAAAAGACGGAGAAGTTAAAAGGTGGTCCTTATTTGCAACCGTGGTGGAAAAAGAGATAAGCGGTTAACCGGGGCACCCAAAGGGACTACCAAAATTGACTGTCCATTCAAATTGGTAGGCCGTCTGACAAAGGACCATAGTTGGTGGGTTGAAGTTATAGATCACCGACATAACCATCCATCAGCTCGTAATTTGGAAGGTATTGCGTACGCAAGACGACTAACCGATGTTCAAAAAGAATTTGTGGACGAAAAGGCGTTGCTAGGTTTTGGGCCAAATAGCATAAGGGACCAATTGAAGGATGCATTTCCCGGCATCTTGACCCGTTCACAAGACATTTCTAACTACTTGCGGCAACACCGGCTAAAGCACGCCCACCAACGAGGGGAAACTCGAATGCAGGTGAAATAAGAAACATACCTGCATGTGGATCGTATAACTATCTGTTTATTTTTTAAAAAAATACGACTTCTACATCACTTGACATATGGCGTGCATTTCCTTGGATCATTGAAATAGACGCCACGTATAAAACCAACGTTTACAACATGCCGCTTGTTGAGATTGTGGGTGTCACCCCAACTGGCAAGACATTCAGCATTGCGCACGCACTAATTGAAAATGAGCAACATGCGGCATACACATGGGTGTTACAGTGCTTGAGGTCGACGCTCGAAGAAGGGTTCGTCGTGCGTGTGGCACTCACTGATCGGGATCTGGCCCTCATGAAAGCGGTTAAGGATGTGATGCCGGAAACGAAGCTGATACTGTGTAGAATACACATTTGGAGGAATATTGATTTACATGCCAACCCATCGTTTAGGACCAAAAAAGATTATGGTTCGTTTAAACATCGGTGGGATAAACTCGTAAAGTCAATCACGGTTAAAGAATACGCAGAGAATGAGCAGCGGCTAAAAGTATTCTTGGCAGATAAACCAAGTATATACATCCCGTCCCCATACTGTTTTTATGATAAAGCTTACGATGTAACCATGTAGCTAAATCACTTTTTATTTTCCTGCAGATCTTTATAAGTATCTACAAATACAGTGGCTTGCCTCGTACAAGGAGTTATTTGTGTCATGTTGGGTCGACCAACACCGCAACTATCGTAACTACACTACCAACAGGTTGAGAGCGAGCATTCTTTGCTGAAGTCAGTTATGCATCAAAAGCGGCTTACGTTCCACAGGATCGTTGAATGTGTTAACTCTGTTGTCAGCGGGCAACACACCGAAATAAAGGGGTCACTGGAACATTGCAGGCAGTACAATCAAAATAAACACAACTATCCCTGTTTAAAGGATTTGCTTGGTAAAGCCTCCCATGTAGCCTTGCAAATTATGGTTGACGAAATTGATCGATTGAAAAATACCCTAAAAGGGGACGTGTCAAAGTGCGGGTGTACAGTATGGGCTAGCTGTGGCTTGCCATGTAGTTGTCGACTTCTAACATACATGCAGGAACGTAAGTACTGTTCATTCAGATACAAATGGTCCATTTTACTTAAAAATACTTAATGTACTATTTTTATTCCTGCAGGAAGGCGTGTTCAAGAATATGAGATAGATGCATTTTGGTGCAGCCTCGATATAAACCCGTCCACCTGCTTGCCTGGAAATGTGAAGAAAGACTCGGATGATGACGAGCCTGTTGAGGACTTTTGTGGTGAGGTTACTACTGCCTTGGAACGAAAACCCATAAAAGAAAGGAAAAGCTTGATGTCAAAAATAAAGGACATCCTCTATCCGGGTCGGTCCAAAATCAAGGATCCGGAGGTCCAGAAGAAAACACGTGGTAGACCTGTTGGGTCAAAGAAAAAGGTATATTATTATAGTCTAGCAAATTAGTAATTGTTAAATACTATACGGGTATACATCTAACTTAATTATTCATTCATTCATTGCAGATGCCAGACTTGAACGTATCACCTCCGATGCCACCAGCACCAGCACCATCACTCCGATGCCACAGCACCAGCACCATACTGATCACTACAGCACCACACATACCTCGATGCCACCAGCACCAGCACCATACCTCGATGCCACCAGCACCAGCACCATACCTTCGATGCCACCAGCACCAGCACCATACCTCGATGCCACCAGCACCAGCACCATACCTTCGATGCCACCAGCACCAGCACCATACCTCGATGCCACCAGCACCAGCACCATACCTCGATGCCACCAGCACCAGCACCATACCTCGATGCCACCAGCACCAGCACCATACCTCGATGCCACCAGCACCAGCACCATACCTCGATGCCACCAGCACCAGCACCATACCTCGATGCCACCAGCACCAGCACCATACCTCGATGCCACCAGCACCAGCACCATACCTTCGATGCCACCAGCACCATCACCTCCGATGCCACCAGCACCAGCACCATCACCTCCGATGCCACCAGCACCAGCACCATCACCAATATCTCCCATATCAGCTGAGCAGCAATTGGCTGCTCTACCAGTACCACCACCTAACACTCGCCCACTGCAGACGACGGGTATACAGGGTTACCTAGATGACATACCGAAGGTATTTAGACCGTACGTCAAGGGGATTATTAATGTCAGGGGTGATGGCAACTGTGGATTCCGGGCACTTGCTGTTGCATTGGGGTACGATGAAAACGAAGGTTACGAGTGGATCCGACTACATCTGTTGGCCGAGTATGAAAACAACAAACAATTCTACGATGACCTAACAAGAGGGGAACAGGCTGAAGCGAGCTTTTTTGAGGGGTTATCAAGGTCTTATGTAGGGGTGTTTAGACCAACCGCGTACTGGATGCACATGACTATGGGGGCCATGTTGTTGTCCAACAGGATGGGTATAGTAATTAACTGTTTATCTACTGCCGCCAGTTGGACTTCGTTCCCATTTACCTATGGTCCTGATGAGGTGCCTAGGACAGAGCCCATATCAATAGCATTAGTACATGGTCACGGTCACTATATCATGGTGCAGTTGGAAGGTGACTACCCGATGGCCCCGGAGATCGCATATTGGGTACAGGATCGTGTAAGGACTCCCGTGAGCAAATGGAAAGATTTGTACCGACACCGCCAGTTAGCCTACAGTAGATATATAGATGCAACAAGACCTCCTCCCACCTATATGGGAACAGTGGACTCATCTGATTAGGATTGTAATATTGGTACATACACATACACATTAATTGGTTTTTTTGTAATAGATACATACACATTTTTTCTTTACATGCAAAATGAATACAGTACAAAGAAAGTAAAAAGGAGTCAAAATTCAACAACTGGTGTTATGTAATTTTTCTTTACATTTCCCATCATGTCAATTAATCTTTGATCTTGTTGTTGATGATGATATTCAAAAGGTTGAGAGAGTATTGTGTTGTTTGTTTTTTGGTGGTTAAATTGTGATGGGAGGGAAAAAGTCTGAGGGGAGAAAAAGATAAGTCACGCAGATTTTGTGACAGAAATAAAGAAAAAATTAGTTTCATTCAATCAAAGTTTTATTGGGAAATGTGAAGTGGTCATAAATCAATTACCTCAAACTTCTTATTCATATGACGCAGACGTTTTGGGTTTTGATTTTATTGAATAGTAGCTACTTTTATCATATTTTATGTAAACTTATATTAAACTTTTATCAGGTTAGGAACAAATTTTTCCGTTGTGGCTTTGTACAAGACCTCTCTCTCACACACAGATCTTATTTCTCCCTTTCTCAAACCTCCCCTTTCATCAATAGATGCCAATCTCCGATTTTATGTTTAATGCGTTTTTGATTGTCGATCTTTCTAGGTACTTATATAATTAGAACTGATCATGAGATACCAACTTCAAGTCGAAGATCAGTCAACATGTGTTCTGATAGTTTTATTATATGTTAACTTTCTTATGTATTATTATTATAGTCATACATGTATGCTTAATAACAAATTAAGCATGAATGCATGTGGCATACCCAGACTTTTCATGGATGTAACTCTTATTCATGTAGTGTTGATTGTCTTCAAACAAGTAAGGTCGATCGTGTTGAAAACCATTTTGTTTATTTCAAGACTATTATTGGTATGTTCATGTAATAATATTTTTGTATAATTTGAAATAGGATTTTTATCAGCGTGGCTCTTTTTTTTAGATTTACATCAACTGATCAACTATGTTTGTTTGCTATCGTGATAAATACATATCTTTGGTTCTGAGTTCAGATATAAAACAATACATTATGAGGTGACATGGGTTGATTAAGACTGATTGAGTAATGGACTTAAAAAAGGGGACGTGTAGGCCGACCACCTCATATGTAATCCGACCACCCCTTTTAGTTGATTGTTTTTGCAAACCGGATAGTCCACCATCATTATAAACAAACAGTACACAAATAATAAAAAATGTCCATATCAAATACAAATACTAAAAATGTACATAACAAACTGTATTTATAAAAATGTCCATACTTCGTACAAATAAAAAAAACCTAATCACCGGAATCGTCGTCGTCCTCACCGGCATTATCATCACCCACACCTGGTCCGGATACAGAGCCTGTTCCACTAAAAAATCCACTCATATCCGACAAGCTACCAAATTCCCCTGATGGAGGTCCATAATGCGACGATGGCCCACTCCATAACTGGCTGGGGTCGAAATACTCATCACCAGACTGGTGCAAGTCAACATAGGAGCCGGAAGGTTGGGATCCAGACGGGCCAGAATACGATCCAGGTGGGCCTTCCGGAGGTCCATAATGTGGCTGCGGCAAGTCAACAGGGAAATCATGGGATCCGAAACCCCTGAGAATCCTCCCTAGTCCGCGCTGATGTCCCGATCGCGATCCAAACGCTTCCGGGAACAACTGGGTTGGAGGTGTCGGTGCAGGATCCTGTGAATGTCTCACCTGCGCAGCTTCCAGACGGGACTGCATATAAATAGTAAGGTAAGTTTAATAAATGGAGCAGTATTTAAAAGTAATTTAGCTTAAAGTTATGTATATACCGCAACTTCCGGAGGTTGTAGTCTGTGGGTTGCCGCCCAAGTCGACTCCCACGTGGGCGGTGGCCCCTCCTTCTGTTCGTTATGGTGCTTGGCCTGCAAACAAGTCAAATAATTAGCATAAAAAACACAAGAATTGTATACTTTTGTTAAAACCAAACGTACCAACGCCCGATCGTGGGCAAGAGAAATAGATCGCCGACCCTGAGTCCCCACCGCCTGTTTGGACCGGTTTGTCTTGTTTGTCGCGACCCGCTTGACCCGGTCATCCCTCGTATAGAAACGCAATAGTTTTCTCCACTCTTCCGGGTCCATACCAGCTGGCGGTGCTGTCTGCAGGGTATTTTTTTTTTTTTTTTTTTTTTTTTTTTTTTTTTTTTTTTTTTTTTTTTTTTTTTTTTTTTTTTTTTTTTTTTTTTTTTTTTTTTTTTTTTTTTTTTTTTTTTTTTTTTTTTTTTTTTTTTTTTTTTTTTTTTTTTTTTTTTTTTTTTTTTTTTTTTTTTTTTTTTTTTTTTTTTTTTTTTTTTTTTTTTTTTTTTTTTTTTTTTTTTTTTTTTTTTTTTTTTTTTTTTTTTTTTTTTTTTTTTTTTTTTTTTTTTTTTTTTTTTTTTTTTTTTTTTTTTTTTTTTTTTTTTTTTTTTTTTTTTTTTTTTTTTTTTTTTTTTTTTTTTTTTTTTTTTTTTTTTTTTTTTTTTTTTTTTTTTTTTTTTTTTTTTTTTTTTTTTTTTTTTTTTTTTTTTTTTTTTTTTTTTTTTTTTTTTTTTTTTTTTTTTTTTTTTTTTTTTTTTTTTTTTTTTTTTTTTTTTTTTTTTTTTTTTTTTTTTTTTTTTTTTTTTTTTTTTTTTTTTTTTTTTTTTTTTTTTTTTTTTTTTTTTTTTTTTTTTTTTTTTTTTTTTTTTTTTTTTTTTTTTTTTTTTTTTTTTTTTTTTTTTTTTTTTTTTTTTTTTTTTTTTTTTTTTTTTTTTTTTTTTTTTTTTTTTTTTTTTTTTTTTTTTTTTTTTTTTTTTTTTTTTTTTTTTTTTTTTTTTTTTTTTTTTTTTTTTTTTTTTTTTTTTTTTTTTTTTTTTTTTTTTTTTTTTTTTTTTTTTTTTTTTTTTTTTTTTTTTTTTTTTTTTTTTTTTTTTTTTTTTTTTTTTTTTTTTTTTTTTTTTTTTTTTTTTTTTTTTTTTTTTTTTTTTTTTTTTTTTTTTTTTTTTTTTTTTTTTTTTTTTTTTTTTTTTTTTTTTTTTTTTTTTTTTTTTTTTTTTTTTTTTTTTTTTTTTTTTTTTTTTTTTTTTTTTTTTTTTTTTTTTTTTTTTTTTTTTTTTTTTTTTTTTTTTTTTTTTTTTTTTTTTTTTTTTTTTTTTTTTTTTTTTTTTTTTTTTTTTTTTTTTTTTTTTTTTTTTTTTTTTTTTTTTTTTTTTTTTTTTTTTTTTTTTTTTTTTTTTTTTTTTTTTTTTTTTTTTTTTTTTTTTTTTTTTTTTTTTTTTTTTTTTTTTTTTTTTTTTTTTTTTTTTTTTTTTTTTTTTTTTTTTTTTTTTTTTTTTTTTTTTTTTTTTTTTTTTTTTTTTTTTTTTTTTTTTTTTTTTTTTTTTTTTTTTTTTTTTTTTTTTTTTTTTTTTTTTTTTTTTTTTTTTTTTTTTTTTTTTTTTTTTTTTTTTTTTTTTTTTTTTTTTTTTTTTTTTTTTTTTTTTTTTTTTTTTTTTTTTTTTTTTTTTTTTTTTTTTTTTTTTTTTTTTTTTTTTTTTTTTTTTTTTTTTTTTTTTTTTTTTTTTTTTTTTTTTTTTTTTTTTTTTTTTTTTTTTTTTTTTTTTTTTTTTTTTTTTTTTTTTTTTTTTTTTTTTTTTTTTTTTTTTTTTTTTTTTTTTTTTTTTTTTTTTTTTTTTTTTTTTTTTTTTTTTTTTTTTTTTTTTTTTTTTTTTTTTTTTTTTTTTTTTTTTTTTTTTTTTTTTTTTTTTTTTTTTTTTTTTTTTTTTTTTTTTTTTTTTTTTTTTTTTTTTTTTTTTTTTTTTTTTTTTTTTTTTTTTTTTTTTTTTTTTTTTTTTTTTTTTTTTTTTTTTTTTTTTTTTTTTTTTTTTTTTTTTTTTTTTTTTTTTTTTTTTTTTTTTTTTTTTTTTTTTTTTTTTTTTTTTTTTTTTTTTTTTTTTTTTTTTTTTTTTTTTTTTTTTTTTTTTTTTTTTTTTTTTTTTTTTTTTTTTTTTTTTTTTTTTTTTTTTTTTTTTTTTTTTTTTTTTTTTTTTTTTTTTTTTTTTTTTTTTTTTTTTTTTTTTTTTTTTTTTTTTTTTTTTTTTTTTTTTTTTTTTTTTTTTTTTTTTTTTTTTTTTTTTTTTTTTTTTTTTTTTTTTTTTTTTTTTTTTTTTTTTTTTTTTTTTTTTTTTTTTTTTTTTTTTTTTTTTTTTTTTTTTTTTTTTTTTTTTTTTTGTTTTTTTTTTTTTTTTTTTTGGTTTTTTTTTTTTTTTTTTTTTTTTTTTTTTTTTTTTTTTTTTTTTTTTTTTTTTTTTTTTTTTATTTTTTACTTTTTTTAACGTAAAATTTTGTAAGAACCTTTTTTTATATATATATAATTTTTTATAAATATTTTATTTATAATTTTTTGAACTTAATTTTTTATTAACTTTTTATAAACTTTTCTGAACTTACTTTTTTATAAACATTTTTTAAATTTCGTTGAACTTAAATTTTTTATATCTAATTTATTTGAACTTAAATTTCTATTTAAACATTTTTAAGTACTTTTTTTGAACGTAAAATTTCGCATGAACTTTTTTTATATAATTTTTTACATTTTCTTCATTTTTTTTGACATTTTATTTTACATTTTGTTATAGAATTTTTTTTTTAAATATATTTTTTATATACTATGTATACACTTTTTTACATTTTTTATAAACTTTTCTAATACAAATATTTTTTATAAACTTTTCTAATACAAACATTTCTAATACAAACATTTTTATATGACTTTTGTACTACTACTTTTTCAGCTACTTTTTTTAATTAATTTTTGACATTTTATTTTACATTTTGTTATAGAAATTTTTTTTAAAATATATTTTTTATATACTATGTATACACTTTTCTACATTTTTTATAAACTTTTCTAATACAAATATTTTTTATAAACTTTTCTAATACAAACATTTTAATACAAACATTTTAATACTTTTTTTAATAATTTTTTATATACTATGTATACACTTTTTTACATTTTATATTTTTTACACATTTTTTACAATCATTTTTACATAACAAAAACAAGAACAACAACAAGAACACAAGAACAACAATACATTAAATCTATGGGCGTATACAATACGTTAAATCTATGGGCATATAAGATCAATCCTAATACATCTATGCATAACAAGAATAACATCAAACTAATACATATACTATATAGCAAATTAATAGATACGAAATAAAAAAAAATAAAAACTTACTTCAACGTTGGGTTTACGAAAGGGGTAACGACGGGTCGCTCCTAAAGCCTCGCTGAAAAACTGGGTCGCTCCTAAAGCCTCACCGGAAAATCTTGGCCGGAAAATATGGGGGAGAGGGGGGTTGGATCGGTTGGAGAAGAGAAAGGGAAGAATTGGAGAAGAGAAAGGGAAGTATGAAGATGGATCCAGAGAAAGAAGATATAAATCTTTTCGAGGCACCCTTTAGGAGCGACAGTCGCTCCTAAAGGGGTGGTTGACGGTCAACGGTTCGAGGCACCCTTTAGGAGCGACTGTCGCTCCTAAAGGGGTGTTTGACGGGTCAACGCTCCTAACGGGTATATGCATGGGGATCCGCGTGCAATAAATGGGTCACCCCTTTAGGAGCGACTGTCGCTCCTAAAGGGGGGTGGTCGGGTTACCCAACATTCCGTGGTCGGGGTATCTGGCCCGATATAAAAACATATTATTAACTAGATCTTGATTTGCATCCAATAACAACACAGCTAAATGTCAAATAATGTAACATATATAACAATGACAGAACCTGCCTAACATCCCACCAACATCTATATTATCTTGCATATGCACTTATGACTTGTATGTATTTATATACAGTAATATATATAATGTATACATTAAGAAAAAAACAACTTGTAAACTTCATCTAACCTGTCTTTACATGTGTTCATGGAGTATCAAGTATTTTTCTAATTTGATGCTTTTAAGTATCAAATATAGTAACATGTAATATTCTAGACAGTTGAGAACGGGGCGAAAACAGTTTTCCAATCAGTGGAAACCATGATTTCAGAAAATGACCATAACCGCGCAGCTTCTTTTGGGTTGTGACCTATTTTAGAGTTTGAAGCTTCATTGCAATCCGCAAAATACTTTTCACTCACATTCTTCAGTTCAGGATGAGTTGCAACATAACATGTTGTAGCAGCAGCCTGCACATACATGCAAGATTACTACTATGCAACGAGTTAAAGTGCTTCCAATAAAAAAATTTAGACGCCCGGTTTAATTTTATTTTGTGGGAATTATTACCTGAGGAATTGTTTTCAAGAGCTTCGAGCTTAAAAAGAATATGAAATCTGCAATACAAACATATATGGATTTCAAAAGTTAAAGCAGACCGATTATAACATGTATTCCCTTGTTTCATATTTTTATTCTTTACATTACTATTTTTGTTTGTCTCGAAGTACATATTCATAATTCACAAAATGCATTTATTATTACTTAATCCATTATCTATTATTATACCCTCACGTAATTATCATTATGATAATTAAATTCTTAAGTTAAATGTATATATTGTATATAATGACAAAAATGTAAAGATTAATTATACGTACTTAATTATGACATTTTAGTTTTTTTTTTTATGTTTGTAAACGATTAATATGAATTGAAAAGAGAAACATGTTATGTTACATTCTTTTACGGTTATGTTTGCATATTCAAGTAAAAATGTAATAAGTCATATATGAAATTAAACTACCAATAATACCTGTGATGAAGCCTTCGCGTTCTCTTGTGAGTCCGGTTCTTACAATCCCGGGATGTACACAGTTTACCGTGACATTAGCCCCCATTTGCTGCCAACATATATAATTATATACACATTAACACAAGATATATCAAATTGATGTTACCTCGGTATAGTGAAACAAAAAAAATATATATGTACAGAATAATAAAAATCGAAAGAAATAAAATTGTACATTAATTTAGCGACTATAATACTTCGTACTATTATTTTTATATATGACCAATGGGCTATATTATCTAACAGTATCTAATATACTTTTAACAGTGAGGTTGAAGATCAATAATCATAGTTATGTAAAGACACAAATCAATGATCACCGAAAAACAAGATATTAGCCAAAACACGCTAAAACTTTTATTGAAGAAATCTAACTCAAAACTCCAATATTCGGTGTGTACATAATCCTTAACCCTAACTCGGTTCGGTGTTTATAATCCCTACCCATAGCACGGTATATATAGACCAACCAAAACATGGTAGACTATAACTAGGATTCCACTAATTATCTAGACACATAATTAGCAAACACAAATAAGGAAACCATTAACTAATCCTATTTGAGTTGAACTTGGACTACACTCCAATTTTTATTGTTGTAGAACTCGATCCACGCATCAAGCCATAACCGAGCTCAGTAAATTCCCCAACATTTTGGTTGTTTAAGAAAAAGAAATTATATGTATATGGTATACGGAAATATATGTAACATGGTAATCATGCAAGATTTGATGACAATGTAATGTAATATACGTAATATATATGTATATAGTACCCGGAGTCTATGAGCAAGTTCCTTGGTGTGCAAAACGTTAGCGAGCTTCGAGATTGTATATGCACGTGTTGCATCGTAATGACTGAAACAAGACAAATATACAGAGAATATAGTCAAACAACACCCATTGAATTGAAGTTTTTTATTTTTATTTATTTTTATCTATCATTTATACTTATAATAAATCTAATCTAATAACTTATATGTATTTATGATCACCACTTTCGATACTTTATGAAACCAACGTGGATATAGTCAAAGCTCATTACTATTTCCTGATCGATCATGCTGACTTTATATCAAAAGGTGGCTGTATTCAAGTTGAATTGGTTACTAGAGTTTACTTACATTTTAAATTTTTCCATCTTCAATTCAAAGTGGTCCAAAAAGTTACATAAATAGTACCTAGGTTGCACAGTACTTTTGTCATTATTAAAAGTTATTAAACCATCTTTTTTTATTCTTCCTCCAACTAGAGTCACTGATCACTAACTTATGATGCACATATTTGAAAATAATAATGCTAGCTAGTATATAATGGTGCATTTTCGATTCCATTATTTATACTTGTTTCTATTGAATTTCCATATCTTGAGCGGTGGGAAATCATATTGTATAAAGTCTAAAGTCAAAGCTATATATAGAATATCTTAAAAAGAATTTCATCTTCATACGATAAAAGTTTAATGTCTAATCCACTACCACTAAGAGTACCTCGAAGTTTGTGTAGGGAGAATTCCAAAAACTAATTAGATGGTCAAAACCTCTCGCAATATTCACAAAGCTCGATATTATTTCAAACTTGACATGTAGAATATATATGAGTATATATTTTAATTAAGATACCAACTTTAAAGTAGAAAACTCTATGTTAAAAACAAATACTACTAGCAAATTGAACTTATTGTAGAATATACTATATATCGATCTATAAGCATTACTTTGATAGGGTATCAAATGATACATGGGATCAGAGGTTTCCATCCAATTACTTTTTTAAAGCATTACCTTTGATAAATGTTAACCATTGGGTACGTAATAGCCCAGTGGCCACCAACCGTCACTTTCCAGGGGAGGTCTTAGGTTCGAGTCTTGCCAAAGGCAAACTTGAGATAATCAGGGGATTATTAAGTGGTTGAGAATCACACACTAGCTGGCTGGGGGATTAGTGGATACCAAATGGTACATGGGATCAGGGGTTTCCATCCAATTACTTTTTTTTAAGCATTACCTTTGATAGATGTTCATAAATGATATTATACCTTTTATCTCTAGTTATTTGACCAAGTGAGCGAATTAAGTCGCCAGAAAACCAAGTATGGATGCCCGACGACACATTCACTATTCTTCCTTGAATTCCTGTTGTTTTCGCCGTTGCAATCATCTTCTTAAGCAACAATTTCGTTAATAGGAAATGACCTAATCGAAGCAAATCCCGTAATGAATATGATCAGCTTCAAATTCTTTCGATCAATACGTAACATATTACGAACGTACCATAACACAAAAATTTATTTACCTAAATAATTGGTGGCAAACGTCATCTCGATTCCATCTTCCGATATGCCATGATCGTACGAGAATTTGCCGGCATTATTGCTATATAACAAGGAAAAGGAAAACCGTTAACTAGCTTAGTAGGTACTAATGCATGCATTTGAATATTTTTTTCTGTGTTACATGAATTAAAGTTAACAGATGAATCAAGTGTATCTATATAATAATATATATAAAATAAATTACATGAGCAGATTGAGAGGCAAATTGAGAGCTTCAAATTCCGAAACAAATTTCCTCACAGATTTGAGAGAGCTAAGATCAAGAGGCATGACGATAATATGTGAATCGCTAAATTCTGAGGATATACTAGCCTTTATTTCCTCGGCAGCTTTCAGGTTCCGAGCAGGTATCACAATACGAGCCCCACGCTTAGCCAAAACACGAGCCGTCTCAGCACCAATTCCGGATGTCGCACCTTAATTAATTAATTTGTATAGTCAAAATTTATATATAATCAATAACAATTTACATAAGTTAATTAGAATATCCATTAAATTAGAAATTGATAATGGTAAAATTATAAACGTACAGTACTACGAAATAAATGAATCATGTTATTAGTATCTATTAGTAATTTTATCTTATGTATTTAGTACGTACGACAGCAGAAGGAAAAAGAAAATTCAGAAGTCCACTAATAATACGATAATGATGAAAGTGTTGCATGTGCATGAATATATATGATTATAAATATATAAGATATATAATTTACAGAATCTAGATGCCAATTAATAATATATATATGAAAATAATGATCATCACCGGTGATGATGGCGGTCAAGAAGCGTAAATTGACACAGTTGTCGGTCACTTGTTCAGCAGTGGATGTTGAGCCGTAGCCACTTGGTCCGGCGGTGCCTGTCAAGTACTTGATCGTTTCTATCATTTTCTGATCGATCACAAAACTTAATTAATTTGGTGTGTGTGTGTGTGTGTGTGTTGGTTTTGGGTTTTTGGCTCTTTTTTTGTGTGTGATCAGTTGGGTTGACTAGTGAGTGAGTTTATTGTCGGATTATGACACCAACTTGATTTGCAAACAAGACAGAGGGGGAGAGAGAGAGAATGTGTCCGCTGTAAATCAAGTTAATGTCAAACAGCAGAAAGAAAGTGAGTTTGGATAGATACATAGATATAGATATAGATATAAAGAGAGATTGCAGAAATCACGGTTTAGTTGAAGGGCAGGGCAGGGCATGGGATGGGATGGCAGGGGCAGAGTGGCCCTGTTGTCGGTTATACAAGCAGGCCGGATGGTCCTGGTAGCTATAGCTAGCTTGATCCTTACTGCACCAGCCCTACCTAACTAATTAGCTACACACAGCCATCTATTCACTTGTTTCTTTCACTCTTTTGGTTTATATAGATAGATAGATAAATACCATAATTATCAAAGATGCAAAAAGTTCGGTTTCATTTTGACATTGTGCTGCTTCTTTATATTGCATTACCCTTTTTCTTTCTTTATTACAACAATACAATTGATAACAATGCTAGATTATGAATTTATGTAAAGTGTGACTGAGAGAGAATGTGAGAAAATGGGAAAATGGAAAATAATATTATGAAGGTTAAAGTATTACAAAGGGTGGTGGAGGGGTATTTATACATAAACTTAATTACAGGTCCTTCCTTAATTACACTAAAACCCCTCCACACTTAATTAATAGGACTAAACTATTTCAAAAGTACAAAACAAGCACTAACTAAATATAAAGCTAACAATCTCCCCCTTTAATGCTGTTTTGTTGATGTTTTTCGGCCAGCTTTCCTCTTCTTCTTTTGCCTTCGATTTATTTTATTTGTAGAAGATTCAGGTTGAGTCTTTTGAGTTGATTGATCCTTGAAGGCTCGTTTCTTATATTCATTGTACTTCTCTTTCCAATATTGTTTAGGAATGAAATGGAACTTTGGATCAGCCGGGCGGTTTGGTGGTTCAATGATATTATCAGCAAAGTTCACAGGGAGAATGTTGTGAGGCTCGAATTCATGGTTTAGTGAGTATCTGACCCAAGTACCTTCTGGAATATGAATTACTCCCGGTCGTTCTTTAGGTAGTCGTGCTTTCAAGATCAATCTGGTTCGCTCTCTGTGATGGATTTTAGCTTTGAGCTTGTCAATCACTTTCTTTATCTTCTTCTTTTCTTTTTCATACTCTTCGAACTCAAGTAAGCTCTCAAAAACTTTCAGGCATTGCAACAACGTACCATCTGAATATTTTGAAAGTTCGTCGAGTCTGATGAAGATCTTGTGCCCTTGATCACTTTCAAACACAAATCCTTTTGGTTTATCAAATATGACACCGGTGTTGAAGTTGTCAAGATTTACACCGTTTATTTTCTGGTTGGGCACAGTGAGATTGATCTTCTTTCGTTTCTTCTCAATTCCAAGTTGGAAGTCTTTTTGTGTTTGGCTCAGGATAAGACTATCCATATATCTCTTTACTGCATAGTAAGCTTCTTGATTTACTGGATCTGGTTGGATGAGCTTACGAGCAAAATGATTGAGAAGAAAAATAAGATCTTCAGCAGATAGCAAGTTGAATCTGGCTTCACCAAACATGTACCGATGATTATCTTCACGTCTTACTATCAACCATATTAATCCGGAGGGTCTGGGGAAGCCGGGATCACGCCATTCTTTGAAATGAACACTGATGACTTCAGTGATCTTCTGCTTGAACTGATTTTTCCATACTTTGTTGATTTTATGACTCTTGGCTTCAATGAGATCCTTTAAATACTTTGCTCTCTGATGATCAAGATCATAAGCACGTCTTGCCCTTATTTCATCAATATCAATCTTGATCAGATCTTGTTTCTCAGAGAATATTCTGAATGCCTTTTCTTGGAGGAATTTTGTGGCTTTGAAGAGTTTGGTTGGAATCTTAAGATGATCAATGTGTTTCTCAGCATTCTTTTTGAAACCACCATCATTGATCTGATCTCTAGAAACCCTGGTGATTTGGTGTAGATGGGGATTAGCAAGGTGATGAATTAGGTTATTGAAATTCATTTGGTTAAGAGCGGGAATTGGTTGCTGAACAGTTGGATAAGTGTCAAAGCCAGGAAAATCATCATCATCATCAGAAAAACCATTATCATCATTTGGATCATTAACGTGAGTATCTGGAAAGTCAATATCATCAAAATCTTCTCCAATAATCGAAGGATCAAGATGTAAGCCTTGAGACTGAGCATCATCACGAATATCAGAGTCTCTAACAACTTCTGTCGCATTACTAGCTCGAACCTCAGTCTCATCTACATAAACTTCTTCGGTATGCTCTACTACATCAACATCTTGTGGAGGATCTTGCGATTGTGCATCATCTCTAATATCAGTGTCTCCAATGACTTCTGTGGCAGCACTGGCTCTAACTGCAGCCTCATCCTCATCCATGTTCTCCCCCTCGTGTTGATCCTGATCATCTGGATCATCACGTCTTTGATTAAGTACAGCAGCTTGACGGCAAGTGGCTTCAAGTTCTGTGATTATTTTCTGAGCCGCTTCAAGCTGTGCATCTGCAAGGAATTTGTCTTGTGTTGCCTGTTGTTTTAATTTATTGAGTTTAGTTTGATGATCGAACCGAGCTTGGAGAGAGGCAATAATGGCTTTATCAAAAGAATCAGTTTGATCTTCTAGGGATACAAGTGTGGCATACAATTCATTGTAGAGTTCTTCGAGCCTGAGTGGTTTGGGTGGAGAGTTACGAATGGAAGCATTATCAGAATTATTATCAGAAGAGGAAGATGATGAAGATGAGTGAGAAGGTGAAGGTGATTTATGTGAAGTGATTGGAGGTGGTAGGGGTACAGGAATTTGTGAAGAAGTTGTGGTAAGAAGGTTTGCAACATGTAATTCCATTATAGTTTGACGTTCGATAGGATCATATTTCAGGGCAAGACATTCAGTGGCTGCAGGAGGGCTATCGCTTTGAGGAGAATAAGAAGTAGTTTGGGCTTTGCCTTTTCTCTTACGGAGCTCTTCGGATTGTGAATTAGGCGATGGTTGAAGTGGAGAAGGAGGTAAGACCGACGTAGATGTCGTTGTCGTATCTGTAGGCTCCGACGGGATTACAGTGCGGCCTGAAGGTATTTCTCCGACGGGGCTTCCTGATAGTTGACGAAGCGATGCTTCAACATCAGTTGTAGCATGACGTATTAGTTTTGCACGTATGCACAATACAATGTCACGGTTGGTGGGACTTCCGGGATCTCCTAGATTGCCCGTTGAACTGGGAGGTGAGCTAGGAGGAAGCAAGGCGAACCTGTACTCCTCAAAGCTTTGCCCCTCAGCGCCTGATTTAAGTGCTTGCCTAATGATGGCACTTACAAGTCTTCCAGACGTTCCTCGAGAAGAGAATATATCCAACAACTCCCCGTCTGTTTTGGCAGCATCCAAAGGATGTGCGTGCTCAGGTTCAAGTGATCTAGGAGATCTAGACTCAATGGTGTTAGAAATGAAGGTTGGGAGAGGGGCAGATGTCTCCACGATTTCAATATCGTCATCCTCCAAAGGAGGGAACGATAGTGGATGCGGTTGGTGCCCATGCAAGAATGAAACTGGATCCTGTAGAGAGGATCCAGAGTGGCGAGTGAAGGTTTCATCATGCGAGGGTGGGGAGGCCTCGACTTCTAACCTAGGGGTTGCATCCCGGCGAATAATATGTTCAACTGTCGAAGGGCCAACGTTTTCTTTATGCCCTATACCTAGCCCGGACCTCACATCCTCTCCATTATGTTTTTCAACCCCTCCCTCAGGACCACCTTGTTCCTTCGGAATATCCATGACATCATCATGATGTTCAAGTTGAACATCTTCAGTAACATATTCAGGAATTGTTTGAAGAGGAGTTGGAACATGTATACGTTTTGTTTTCTTCAATTTTCGTTTGACTATGAGCGATGAAGTTGAAGAAGATGGAGAAGCAAGTGTTTCAGAAGAAGTGGATGAAGGAATTTGTGTAGAGGACGATGGTTGAGAAGATGATTGTGATTTAGACTTTGATTTTGATTTTGTTTTTGATGAGTGGTGATGAGATTTGTGTTTCTTTTTCGGTGGTTCAGAAGGAGAGGAAAATGGTGCAAAAGATGTTGATGGTGCAGATGAAAAGCTCGGTGCCTCTTGTTCTCCTTCTAACCCCTCAGTTCTTTTTCTCCTAGACCTATGACCCTTACCAGGTGACCTATGCGGGGCAGCGGCAGGAAGGTGTCGGTTTGCAGCACCCATAGCCCTCTCTATAAACACTCTATAATTCCTAAAATCTGCATCGTCATGAGGCACCGGTCGAAGCAGAGAAGCAGGAATTGGCATGGGAGTGACATTTTCAGAGCCAGAATTGGAGTATACAGCTCCATATCTAGGAATATGACATCTTGAGGACTGCGGAAATCTTCGAATAGTCTGATGAGTATTCAAAGTGTGTTGAAGAATGAGTGCCAGAAAATGAATGAATGGAATATACTTCTTGGTTGCATTGAACTTTCCTCTGACATTTAGCACCAAGTGCTCCCAAGTAGTGTCAGCAAAATCAAGATGTACATCAAAGGCTATGCCATACAAATATGTCAGAGTATGAGATGTGATTGCTTCTTGGCCTTTTCTCAATCGAGACAAGCAATAGCTGATGATGGAGCTCAACGTGTTCCATAACGGATGAAGATTCTTCTTTCTGAAATCTTTTAGAGCATTCAGTGGGCCATCATATCCAAGCTCTCTAACTCTTTGAAGCATTACATTAGTTAGTGGGGTAGTTTCAAACTCTATGGCGCCTTCACGAAAATTAGCTTGAGGAAATCCAATAATGGATCGGAAGTTGTCAAGATTGAAGGTGACGGTTAGTGGTGTATCAGTTGTTGTGAGGAGTTCGAATTGAAAGTAAGGTGATTGGTTCCTTCTTCGTGGGTTAACAAATTGAATAGAGCGCCACAGCTGGAATAAAAGTTCTTCTTCTATACCGGTTGTTGTATTAGTAAATACAGGAAACATGGGGTGATAAGAAAGTAAGACGGTGATAATGTTATGTTGAGCGAGAAATGGAATCATAAGCTTGAAATTATTTTCCATATCTTCTGTACAACCGTCTCTTAGGAAATCCATTCTGTAATTAACAAGTAGAAAGATTGGAAACTTTGTTCCAGGGTTAATTAACTCAAAGATTTTAATCTTACACCGTTTTTCACAGAAGATGCGAAGGCAGTACAACAAGGCGTTCGATACCTTGCTTCTTAGGGAAAACAGATATAAGATTATGAAAAACAGTTTTAAGTAAGGTAAGAAAAATAAACAGCAATCTAACACGCATTTTCCAAAAGACTACAAAGATAGTACAACAAGGCGTTCGATACCTTGCATCTAAAGGAAACTGAGTGTTAGAAACTGAGCAATTTAGCAGAAAAAGTTAACTTTGAAATTCTAACAAGTATTTTTCAAGAGACTACACAGGTAGTACATCAAGGCGTTCGATACCGTGCATCTCAAAGAAACTAAGTGTTAGAAACAAAGTAAGTTTGATCAGGAAGACAGTTTGCATATAAGATTGTTTAAAAGTTCTTGCAAAGTGTTTCATATGAGACTACACAAGCAGTACATCAAGGCGTTCAATGCCGTGCATCTCACTAAAATTACTTGCAAGAAACATAATGAGTAAATGAAATGAATTAAGCATACAAAGGATAATTAAGAGGAACGATTGTATGTGTTATAGAATACGTTAATGAACATTGTGTTTGTTCAACAACGATGAATTCCGGTAGGCACAAGTTTTGGTATTAGAAAACTTTTATCAAGAACAAACCAGTTGATAAAGAATGAAATAAGGTTTGACAAATAAAAGATAAAATTTTTTCTAAGTGTTTGAAGAAGTAATACCGGTTTTCATAAAATGTTTAGAAAAACCGGTTTTCATAAAAGTTTGAATAGGAGAAGAAATACCGGGTTTTGGTTTGAGAAAGTAAGTTTGGGAAAAACCGGTATTAGTTAAAGAAAAGTTGGCATGGTGCCTTTTTAGAAAATGAAGGTATAAAGAACTAATACCGGTTTTTGAAAACCGGTATTTCAAAGCATCAAGATACCAGGTTTGAAAACCGGTTTTTTTTTTTTTGGAAAAATTGGTTTAGGGTTAAGTCTTGAAAGAATAAAGGTTTAAGTAAAGAGAAATTTTAAAGGCAAAAATTTAACAAAGGACAAAAGGAGATAAGGAAAAGTTAAGAAATATATATACAAACTCCCCCTAGGAACATGCAGACATATAAAATCTACAAACTCCCCCTAAAAGCATGCATTCTACCCTTGTCTCCCCCTCAAACATTGCATGTAAGAGCAAATAAGCACACATTAATTGTTTGACCAAGAAAATAAACATAGAATACATAAGCAAGCAGTAGCAACAGCTTCAGCCCATAGATTTGGAGGCAACTTAGAATAAGTAAGCATAGTACGAGCGGCTTCAACAAGGGTGCGATTTCTTCTTTCAACTACTCCATTTTGTTGAGGTGTTCGAGCGGCGGAAAATTGATGTGAAATACCCATGGAATAAAAGAATGAATCAAGAGTAGCATTCTTGAATTCAGTACCTGTAACATCCCGAACTTTTTAATAAACGGTTGACTTGAGTCGTTAAGTCAACACAACGTGTCCGTTGAGTCTCTAGGAGATTTAATGTTTATGTGTGATTAATGTGCATTATGTGTAAGGTTTTAAAACCTTAATGATTCATGTGTTAATGTGCTAGGATGATTAAAGGTGTTAAATATGTCAGTAAGTATTCCCGTTAGCTAATTTGAGCCTTAAATGTCAAGTTGTGAAGTGGAGGGACCTAACTAAGAGTTTGTGAAAGTGGTGTCCAGGTTTAGGGGTCAATTAGGCTAACCTAATTGACATAATTTCAGTTCCTAATCCCTATTTGCCTTTCCAAAACCGCCCCCTCCTCTCCCTATCGATTCCCTTTGCAAAATCCTCCAAAACGTGTGATTCAAGTGTGTTTAATCAAGCCTTTTGCATCCTCCTTGCAATCTACAGGTAGTAAAGGTATAACAACATTGATTTTATATCATTTCAATCATATAATCAGATCCATAACTGATCTAGGTCTTTAGAGGGTTGATTGGAGTCATAATCGTGTGTTTTAATCGATTTGAATGTAATGATATGAATGTAATGATATGAGATGTAATGATATGAGATGTAATGATATGAGATGTAATGATATGAGATGTAATGATATGAGATGTAATGATATGAGATGTAATGATATGAGATGTAATGATATAGATGTAATGATATGAGATGTAATGATATGAGATGTAATGATATGAGATGTAATGATATAGATGTAATGTATAGATGTAATGATATGAGATGTAATGATATGAGATGTAATGATATGAGATGTAATGATATAGATGTAATGATATGAGATGTAATGATATGAGATGTAATGATATAG
This sequence comes from Erigeron breviscapus, assembly GCA_034093135.1. Lineage (NCBI taxonomy): Eukaryota > Viridiplantae > Streptophyta > Magnoliopsida > Asterales > Asteraceae > Erigeron > Erigeron breviscapus. Next base: position 56,620,764 of record CM067167.1, on the reverse strand, counting down.
ATGTAATGATATAGATGTAATGATATGAGATGTAATGATATGAGATGTAATGATATAGATGTAATGTATAGATGTAATGATATGAGATGTAATGATATGAGATGTAATGATATAGATGTAATGTATAGATGTAATGATATGAGATGTAATGATATGAGATGTAATGATATGAGATGTAATGATATAGATGTAATGATATGAGATGTAATGATATGAGATGTAATGATATGAGATGTAATGATATGAGATGTAATGATATGAGATGTAATGATATGAGATGTAATGATATGAGATGTAATGATATGAGATGTAATGATATGAGATGTAATGATATGAGATGTAATGATATGAGATGTAATGATATAGATGTAATGATATGAGATGTAATGATATGAGATGTAATGATATAGATGTAATGATATAGATGTAATGATATGAGATGTAATGATATGAGATGTAATGATATGAGATGTAATGATATGAGATGTAATGATATGAGATGTAATGATATGAGATGTAATGATATGAGATGTAATGATATGAGATGTAATGATATGAGATGTAATGATATGAGATGTAATGATATGAGATGTAATGATATGAGATGTAATGATATGAGATGTAATGATATGAGATGTAATGATATGAGATGTAATGATATAGATGTAATGATATGAGATGTAATGATATGAGATGTAATGATATGAGATGTAATGATATGAGATGTAATGATATGAGATGTAATGATATGAGATGTAATGATATAGATGTAATGATATAGATGTAATGATATGAGATGTAATGATATGAGATGTAATGATATGAGATGTAATGATATAGATGTAATGATATGAGATGTAATGATATGAGATGTAATGATATGAGATGTAATGATATAGATGTAATGATATGAGATGTAATGATATGAGATGTAATGATATGAGATGTAATGATATAGATGTAATGATATGAGATGTAATGATATGAGATGTAATGATATGAGATGTAATGATATAGATGTAATGATATGAGATGTAATGATATGAGATGTAATGATATAGATGTAATGATATGAGATGTAATGATATGAGATGTAATGATATGAGATGTAATGATATGAGATGTAATGATATAGATGTAATGATATGAGATGTAATGATATGAGATGTAATGATATGAGATGTAATGATATAGATGTAATGATATGAGATGTAATGATATGAGATGTAATGATATAGATGTAATGATATGAGATGTAATGATATGAGATGTAATGATATGAGATGTAATGATATGAGATGTAATGATATAGATGTAATGATATGAGATGTAATGATATGAGATGTAATGATATAGATGTAATGATATAGATGTAATGATATGAGATGTAATGATATGAGATGTAATGATATGAGATGTAATGATATGAGATGTAATGATATGAGATGTAATGATATGAGATGTAATGATATAGATGTAATGATATGAGATGTAATGATATGAGATGTAATGATATAGATGTAATGATATGAGATGTAATGATATGAGATGTAATGATATGAGATGTAATGATATGAGATGTAATGATATGAGATGTAATGATATAGATGTAATGATATGAGATGTAATGATATGAGATGTAATGATATGAGATGTAATGATATAGATGTAATGATATGAGATGTAATGATATGAGATGTAATGATATGAGATGTAATGATATAGATGTAATGATATGAGATGTAATGATATGAGATGTAATGATATGAGATGTAATGATATAGATGTAATGATATGAGATGTAATGATATAGATGTAATGATATGAGATGTAATGATATGAATGTAATGATATAGATGTAATGATATGAGATGTAATGATATGAATGTAATGATATAATGTAATGATATGAGATGTAATGATATGAATGTAATGATATAGATGTAATGATATGAGATGTAATGATATGAATGTAATGATATAATTAATGATATGAGATGTAATGATATGAATGTAATGATATAGATGTAATGATATGAGATGTAATGATATGAATGTAATGATATAGATGTAATGATATGAGATGTAATGATATATGTAATGATATGAGATGTAATGATATGAGATGTAATGATATGAGATGTAATGATATGAGATGTAATGATATGAGATGTAATGATATGAGATGTAATGATATGAGATGTAATGATATGAGATGAATGATATGCAATGATAATGATATGAGATGTAATGATATGAGATGATAATGATATGAATGTAATGATATGAGATGTAATGATATGAATGATAATGATATGAGATGTAATGATATGAGATGTAATGATATGAGATGTAATGATATGATATGTAATGTTGGATGTAATGTATTGAGATGTATTGAAATGTGATTATATGTTGAGATGTAATGATATGAGATGTAATGATATGAGATGTAATGATATGAGATGTAATGATATGAGATGTAACTTGCAAAGATGATATGTGAAAAAGATATGAAAGATGAGTAGGCACATTTAGGATGACCCATCCTATTATGATGATGTTTGATGTGATGATATGTTATGTGAGATGTAATGTATGATGTGATTTGTGCCTTAATGATTCAAATGACTTTTCTATAAAGTTATAAATGGACAAATGTTTTATTAATGATGTGTTATCTTACGTAGCTAATTCGTTAGCTAACACTTGCTCTTTTAAAATGTGTTGTGCCCTCAGGTCCAACATTAGTGAGCAGGTAGATGTGAGAAAATGTGAGGCATGGGTAGATGATCTTGAAGCTGGCTGTAGTTTACCCATAGTGGCTGCTTGCATTAGACATTGATTTATGTTTTGCATTTACTATGTTGTCGGTTGTTTAAATGTTGGGCAACCGACGGATTTCCATTTAAACTTGTTTTGATGATATGGCTAGTAACACCAATTAATAAATGAACCAAACAGATTTCTTAGTTTGGACTTTTAAAGTTTAATTCCGCTTTCTTTTAACGCCGTTAGGCAAAAGTTTTTGGAAATCCATATTTTTTAAACGTCGGGTGTTACAAGTTGGTATCAGAGAAATGGTTTAAGTGAACTAATGACTATAAGACCATAGGATTTGGACTTAAACCGTAAGATCAGACATGCTAGGCTTAAGTAGTTGAGCTTTAGCCTTAAGATGAGATGTTGTTAGGACGGGTTGGGATGACTGAGAGTGTAGGATTAAGGCTATATGATGATTGATTGATGATATGTTAGTGTATTTTTAGCCTTTATTCTTCCGTTTCTCGCTTCTTTGTTACTAGATTATTCTATTGCTACGATAGACGGTTCCCGAGGTGATGTGCTATTTCCCTATCTGAATTTGCTAAATGTGCACTGTAATTTATGTGTGAAGTGGTTGAAATGAAAGGAAATTTGTTGGATTAGGTGAAATGGTGTCCCGTCAATGGTGTCCAACCCACGAGGTTAGTGACAAGGACCGTAACGGAAATGAGATGTTGGATGGATGATAAGGATTGTGTGAATGGAATTGGTGAAAGAATGTGATACACAAATGTGGTAATTAACATGCATGTGAAGTGATACAATTACAGTTATGGTCCGGAACATAATTGCAAGCGTATCACGACGCGAGCATGTTTGTATGGCCATACTTGTGTTGACCGGAGTAGAAAGTAACGAAGTTGGTAAGATTTCTATGAAGTGGTGTATTATGTTGTTGAGCCCACGGGCTTAAAGGACTTGGATTTGAAGTTTGACGAGTAGAGTTGATGCTGGATACTTGAAGGGTTATAAGTAGGTGACGCATAGAAGGGTTACCAGGCACACGTTTGGAAGGATACGGCTACAATTCTGGTCGCGAACGTAATTGTAAATGTATCACGACATGTGTGTGTTTGTGAGACTGTGTCTGTGCTGATCCGAATGAAGTGAAAGTGGGAATGATGGAATCACTGGATGGTAGCATATTTAACCACGTGAGGAGTAGTCAGGTATCTATGGATTAAAGAATGATGAAGCTAAGGCGAGGAAAGAAGTTAACACTAAAGTCGATTGAACCCTTAACCATGAAACTCTTCCATTCCATGAACCCTACGTTAGGATGTGAGGCTACATTCGAGTTGCGAAGCGTTAAAGTTGTGCTTGGGATTAAGGTTTGGAGTTTGGAAAAGAATTCGTTTAAAGGTATAAAACATGGGGTACTTGGTCGGACTAGACGACATGCGGCGCATATTTTGGTCTGTTTTGGATTTACGACTCGTTTAGCTTTGATTTCGCTACGGGATGATATATGACGAATGGGACAAGTACCTACAGGTGGAGATTCTTCCTTATATCGCATGAGTGTAAAGGTGATGTTGATATCTTATATTTGTACAAAAATTTTATGTATGACTGCTTCTCAAGATAAGGAGTTTGTCCCTTAAGAAAAGTTAAGACGTTGGATGATGGAGTTATTTATAGTCTCTTAAAGCAGAAGAAGTAAAAGTTTTTAAGAACATCTTATTCCGAATTGATCATGTTTCTCGCCTATGTGATTCATCCATGTAAGGCAAATGTTATATTTCTAAAGTGAGGCCACTCGTAGTTTATAGAGGTACTATTAATGTTCCCAGTTTCATTGCGACCATGAGGTCGAGCCTCAAGTGATGTGTGTCTAGTGCCATTTTCATGTAAACGCGCCTTCCGTTTTGTTCTCCATTATAGGAAGAAGTTAATGTTTTAGATTGTGGGATGTATTTCTTTTATAAGATAGATTTATGATGTTGCTACCATTTGTGGATGATGAAAGTCTTTGATGTGTATGAATTTAAGGAATCAAGCATAAAGTTTTCTCTAGATCGTTTAGTCAATACGTCTAACAAGGAAAATCTTGCCTATTCTAAGTATGACGAAGAACATTATGTTTGCGTAACGAGTGTTATTATGATTTTCAACTCGAAGAGGCTTAGTTTTAAATTCGTCAAAAGTGAGTAAAAGCTAAGGGAGAAGCTGACACTTAATGTTGAAAGGAATAAAGTTCTATCTATCAGCTAAGTCCGTGGTTGTGAGGTTATGGTGAGTGCTTGACTACGGCAAATCAGCTCAAGGTAATGTTCTTTGAGACCAAGAATGTAGTAGAACTGGAGCATAGTCAGAAGAGTCGAGATATACCATCATGAAGCAATACGTTTAAAAGTAAGATTTCGGTATCCGAGAATGAAATGACCAAAAGTTGTACTTGAGGAGGCTTATGAACCGTGGTAACATGCTTATTTGGATGCCGCCTGAAATGTGATACGACCTATTATGATACGAGGTGTAGTAAATTTTATACGTTGACGTGTGATAGGGTTAAAAGCCAAGATTAGACACCGAAAGTTTTATTACAATGTAATTATATAATGATCCTTAAACGGAAGTGAAGAGTCACGTTATCATGGACCAAGAGACAAAGCTGCATGGGAAGCTAAAGGTATTGATATGATATGAGCCTTAGTAGGCAGGTTGTCCATGAATGCTTATTCTTGGTGAACAACCGCACCGTTACATTGGACATGAAGGAAAAGATGTATGAAAAAGAAGTTATGTGAAGTTCCTGTTTTATTCTTACCCGAGGGCATAGATGTTTTTGGGTTGTGATCATATGCATTGAGACAAAGTCGTTGCTTACGCGTTACATCACATGAAGCCTTATGAGAAGAATTACCCCACTCGTGATATAGAGTTTGCTAAAGTGGTCTTTGCATTGAAGTTGTGGAGACACTACTTATATGGCACTAAGTGCACACTATTCACTGATCATAAGAGCTTACAATATGTGTTTTCTTAGACGTATATGAATGTGAGATAAAAGAAGATGGATGGAATTACTTAGAGATTATGAATGTTAAATCAAGCACCATACGGGTAAAGCTAATGTCGTGGCGGATGCTTTGAGTTGAAAAGGCGAGCTATTAGTAAGATATGTTATGCATCAAGAGTTATGGCAAGTCGACCCTTGGTTCAATGAATCATGTGAGTCATGGTAGCAAGTTAATAAGGATATGTGTCGGAAGGTCTTATCCGCCAAATGAATAGTCTTCGCTGAATGTAATGTGTGTACTACTTATGAAGGTTGAAGAAATGAGGTGATTACTTGTTTTGATTTAAAGATTGAACCAAAGAAATGACGGAACGGATGAAATGTAAAGTGAAAGTAGAAAAGACTATGTAAGAAGTTCAATGAGTTTGGCTATGCTAAGTTGAAGAGACCCATAGGTCCTGATATTATATTCATCCAGGTAGTACAAAGGTGTATTCTGATTTGAAACCCATTTTTTGATGGCCAAATATCAAGAGTGATGTGATAGTGTGTGTACAAAAATGTGTGACTTGTACTCAAGTCAAACCTGAGCACCGAACGCAATATGGAAAGATGCAACAATCGGTTATTCCGAAGCAGAAATGTACTTATATGATGACTATGGATTATGTGACGAAGTTGTAAATAACCCCTAAGGACAATGATGTGATATGAGTCGTTGTAGACTAGTTGATAAAAAAATGCTTTTTCTTCTCGTTACTCATGAGTATGTGCACGTGGTGAAGCTTACCACTTTCTATATAGGTGAAGTAAGCATGGAGTTCCGTTATTTAATGTGTATGACCTTCATAAAAGGGTAAACTCTAGAAGATATATGATATGTGCTTGTGTATTGCTTTTAGAAGACAACCATAGTACTTTCGTGAGTGTTATTGAACATATGCCGTGATGATGAAACCGATGTGACTCCATTGGAATATGTGAGCATTGATGCTAAGAAAGGATTGTAGATGAACCGGTTGAAATTCTTGGCCGGAAGCAAAGAAACTTCGTAAGAAGAACATTGACCTTATGCTTGTGAAATGGAAGCATACTCGTGGAGAAAGCTTATCTTGGGAAAACGAGTCCGTGATGTGGGAGAACTATCCTCACCTATTTGATGCTGAAGTGATTCCGAGGACGGAATCATCTTAAGGGGGAGGTAATTGTAACATCCCGAACTTTTTAATAAACGGTTGACTTGAGTCGTTAAGTCAACACAACGTGTCCGTTAAGTCTCTAGGAGATTTAATGTTTATGTGTGATTAATGTGCTTTATGTGTAAGGTTTTAAAACCTTAATGATTCATGTGTTAATGTGTTAGGATGATTAAAGGTGTTAAATATGTCGGTAAGTATTCCCGTTAGCTAATTTGAGCCTTAAATGTCAAGTTATGAAGTGGAGGGACCTAACTAAGACTTTGTGAAAGTGGTGTCCAGGTTTAGGGGTCAATTAGGCTAACCTAATTGACATAATTTCAGTTCCTAATCCCTATTTGCCTCTCCAAAACCGTCCCCCTCCTCTCCCTATCGATTCCCTTTGCAAAATCCTCAAAAACGTGTGATTCAAGTGTGTTTAATCAAGCCTTTTGCATCCTCCTTGCAATCTATAGGTAGTAAAGGTATAACAACATTGATTTTATATCATTTCAATCATATAATCAGATCCATAACTGATCTAGGTCATTAGAGGATCAATTGATGTCTTAAACGAGTGTTTTGGTTGATTCGGTAACCTAAAACGTTTGTTATTGTGATGCAAATTAAGTAGGGGTTAATCAATGATTTCATTGCATCATTATGGTCTTAAAATGATGAATTTTGAGGTACAAAAGTCGTTCATAAGGTTTGGGGTCGTTTGTGGTGTGTTTGGTTAAGTTTTGGAGGTTAAACAATGAGTTTTTTGCAGAATCGGGGCTAGTTGCGGCGCAACTCAAAAGCCGTGACTTAAGTTGCGACACAATAGATACAGAAATTTCAAATGGCCATAACTTTTGAACCGTAACTCCGTTTTTAACAAATAAGCTATCCACGAAATCGTGAGAGAGTCTATTTTGTAATGGTAATGCTTTTAAAAGATGATTATGATGTCAAGTTTCCAGAAAGGTTGATTTAGTGAGTGAATGCCGAGTTCCATCGAGTTATGTAAGCTCTAAAGTATTAAACGAACCTCCGATGCATCAAGTCTTGTCATGGGTCATGTTTATAGGTATCTAGGCTTGAGTCATGACCATAAGTAGCGGGTAATTGATAGCTCATTATGTCGTTTAATGATTATAGGTAGTCGGGAATACTTGCAAAGCTTGGTAACTTACGTTATCATTTGTTGTACGCTTCTACGAGGTAAGATACACTACTTTGATACGCTGAGGGTTCAACAAAAACATGGTTTTCATATAATAACTTCCCAAATGTTATCTTGATTGCTTATGGGTATTCGGGGTTACACGGGAGGTGATATGGGCTATGTAATTGACCATTGAGACCTGAAATGCAGTCCCTATGATATGAAATGTTATGCAATGATATGAGATGTAATGATATGCTATGAAATGTTATGTAATGACATGAGATATAATGATATGCTATGAAATGCTATGTAATGTCTTGAGATGAATTGAAATGTGATATATGTTGATGATATGTGAAGTGTGCATGATTACATGGCTTGTTCATCTAGTTCACTAGACTTATTAAGTTGCCATGACACGTGCACGTTTAAGGGCCCAAACGTAAAAGATGAATATGTGATGATGTTTAGGTAATGTGGACACCTAAACTATATGTGATACAAACCGAGTTCGTAAATGATGTGAGAAGTGTTAAGCTTAACCCGTACTTGCCCTTGCCCGGCGGGTGCGTATATGTGGTTGCTTGGGTGGCTCCTTGCAACATAATTACGTGGTTTGAGTATCTCCGGGTGGCGTGATTACCCACCAATGTCTTTGAACATACGGACTACTCCTGGATTGGCTTGCCATTCCTTAACGACATTGATGTACAGCCGTAAGGCTTGTCCATCTAGTCGGGTGTGACTTATGTCACACTTAATGAGATGTATATGTTATATGATATGCGTAACTTATGTCACACTTGCAAAGATGATATGTGAAAAAGATATGAAAGATGACTAGGCACATTTAGGGTGGTTCATCCTATTATGATGATGTTTGACGTGATGATATGTTATGTGAGATGTAATGTATGATGTGATTTGTGCCTTAACGATTGACTTTTCTATAAAGTTATAAATGGACAAATGTTTTATTAATGATGTGTTATCTTACGTAGCTAATTCGTTAGCTAACACTTGCTCTTTTAAAATGTGTTGTGCCCTCAGGTCCAACATTAGTGAGCAGGTAGATGTGAGAAGATGTGAGGCATGGTTGATGATCTTGAAGTTGGTTGTAGTTTACCCATAGTGGCTGCTTGCATTAGACATTGATTTATGTTTTGCATTTACTATGTTGTCGGTTGTTTAAATGTTGGGCAACCGACGGATTTTCATTTAAACTTGTTTTGATGATATGGCTAGTAACACCAATTAATAAATGAACCAAACAGATTTCTTAGTTTGGTCTTTTAAAGTTTAATTCCGCTTTCTTTTAACGCCGTTAGGCGAAAGTTTTTGGAAATCCATATTTTTTAAACGACGGGTGTTACAGTACCATTATTAGATCGAACAATGCGAACGGTTGACTGGAGATTCACTTGGGTCTTTTTGATGAAGTCAATAAGCACTTGTGGAGTATCACTCTTTTCACGGAGAAAGAATACCCAAGTATAACGAGAATAATCATCAACAATTACAAGAATGTATCTCTTTCCATGGATGCTTTGAACCCGCATCGGACCGCACAAATCCATATGAAGAAGATGTAAAGGGCCTTCAGTACTGAGGTGTTTCTTTGGTCTGTGAGAAGCTTTCTTCATTTTGCCAATTGCACAAGCAGGACAAACATGTTCACTCTCATATTTGAAATCAGGAAGACCGTCGACAAGTTGTTTATCAACGAGAGAATTAATCGTTTGAAAGTTAAGATGGGAAAGACGACGATGCCATAACCAAGCATTTTGAGCTGATGCTTTTGAAAGAAGACAAATATCGGAAGAAGGAGTCGGAATATTGTTGAGATCAATGGTAAACAAGTTGTTATCTCTGGAACCAGTGAGAATATCAACACCCTCTTCAGTTTGAACTTTACATTCATATCGTCGAAAAAGTACTTGAAGATCATTATCACAAAATTGACCGACATTGAAGAGATTATGACCCAATCCTTCAACATAGGAGACTCGTTTAATGGTTATACCATTTTGGACAATATCTCCATAGCCAAGAATATGAGCAATATGATCATTTCCAAATCTCACAGTTCCCATGAACCGTTCAACAAAGTTCTTGAGCAAAGATTTATTACCAGTCATGTGTCTAGAACATCCAGAATCGACATACCAGACACAAATGAGGTATTCCTGTAAAATCGGTAAATATGGTTTTAGGTACCCACATAAACTGGGTCCATGTAGGTTAGGGGTAAAACATGCAAGTACGATTTATTCAAAACATGGAAAAACACTAATAAAAGCAATTAAAGGCAACTAAAAGAAACAAATTAACATTCAAACAAACATTTTATTATTAAAAACAAACAAACACACAAACAAGTTCAAAATAAAATACGAATTACAAGCATTGAAACTAGTTAGAGGGAGGAAAACAGGATGAACTAGTCCTATTAGTAGAAGTACTATCTAAAGCAATTTGCCTACGAACTATCCACACTTGTTTCACAGGGGTAGAGGTGCCATCAATCTTGACTTTCCTAGAAGCATGTAAGTATCTATCTTTAGGAAGCCATTTACTGCTACTATTTAAGCACAAGTCACCTGAAACATGAACATTTTTAAAGTTAGAAGAGGATTTCCTTTTAATGTTCTTTACAGGGTTCTTCTTGATGGTCTCTTTGGTCATAGGAGTCTTCTTGTTGTAAGTGGGTGAAAACCAACCATATTGATCTCTGTATCTAACTGTTCCTACCATATCATCTCTAACTACATGCAGGATGTTCTTAGAGGACTTTGAAGACTGACTAGGAAAGATAGAATACTTATGATACTTAGGTTGTTTTTGACCTGTTGACCAAGACTCTACCTTAACATGTTTAGAAGAAGCAGGGGTGTTGGGTGCAGAATTAATCTTGGTTATGTTTAGAAGTATGGTCAGATTGAGGTCTTTTGGGGGTCTGTTTCACATTGGTGATCTTTGGTTTGGAAGATGGATTCTTTGGAAAGTGTGGTTTTGGAGTTTGCTTTGAAGAAAACTTGGTTTTGACTTCCTTTTTCTGAAAAACTTTTTCAAAATCTGAATCGTAATCATGATCTCCTTCTAAAAAGTTATCAAGGTTAGGAAGATTTGAGAAATCCATTTTGGTATATTTAACCTTTGAATTGGACTCCAAACTCTCGCTTGGGGCATTGGTCTTTGGGGGACAGAGACTTTCTTTGAATGAGTTTGATGCATTAGCTTCTTTTAATAAAGATTTAAGTTCGTCATTATGAACCATAAGCTCTTTGATAATTTTGATGTACTTCCATTCTTTTGTGACAAAAAGAGTTGACTTTGTTTGAAATTCTCTTTTGTCTTTTTGATGTGCATCATAAATTGTCATTTTGACTTTCTTTTCGCTTTCTAAATCAAGTTTTAACGCATCAATCTCGTCCAAGTAAAGTTGAGTTTCAATTGGGGTCTCATTGGTTGTACAGTCAGAGTCTGTCTGAATAGAAACATCAATGGTCTGAAAAGTATCACATTCAGTTTGCACGGAAGCATTCACAAGTTCACAAACAGTACAATTAGCAGGATTAGAAGATTTCATGACGTCATAAACTGGACAGTTGGGTTCGGTACAATCATAGACAACACCACTTGGTGGGGCAGAGACAACTGGCACATTCTTTGGACGATGATATTGAGGCATTAGATTATCTAGCAATTTCTGTTTTTCATCAAGAGATCTTTTCAGATCTTCAATTTGTTTTTCCAAAACACTTTGTGGAATATAAGGTCGAACTAAAGCAGGTTTTGGAACTGAACTTTCTTCCTCTGATTTAGACTCATTTGACGAAACAACAAGTTGTTTTTCATTCGAGTTTTCATCAATTTCAACAATTTTAACCGAATGAGATTTTCTTTTTGGAACAAGAGGAAGATTGAAGAGATCATTTATCTCATTGATTTGATCATAATTACAATTAATTGTACACTTTGCTAGATAATCATCTGTCTCATAATCACCATAACTTGGTCTTACATACTGGATGGTCATGCCATATCTCATGTAATTAGCATCATACAAAGGTGGAACTTCATGTTGTGCCTTGAGCAAAAATTTTGGATTCTCATAACCCAACCCTTGAGTGAATTCCGTTTCAAAACCTCTAGGCTTGTTTAAAAAGATTTGTTTACATGATCGATCGATCTTGTATAACTTTTCTTGATAAAATTTGATTTCTGCTTTAAGCTCATCATTTTTCTTATCAAGTTTTTGATTATAGGAATCTTTTATGCAACAAGCATAGTTTAAATCGGAAATTTTGTCTTCTAATTCCTTTAATTCAGGTTTAGATTCTTCCAATTTTAGTTTCAAGGATTCAAGGTCATCAGACAAAGCATTTGCTCGAAGCATCTCATTGGTCTTTGCAAGTTGCACCTCTTTGATAGTCTTGTTTAGTTCAAAAACTTTGGTCTCAAGTTCTTGCTTTTCAAGGTGCAACTCAGAGGCAGAAGTAAATGAAACTGATGCTTTATTTATTTTCAAATCATCAAAATCTTTTTGAAGTGTGTCATGTTTGATTTGAAATTCATTCAAAGAGTTTTCTTTCACTTTCAAATATTCAGTTAATTGTGAAATTTCCTTTCTCAAAGATTTATTTACTTCGATAGCTTTATCACAATTATCCATATATTGGGCCAAATCACACTTAGGAATTGTGATTACCTCATCATCTTCAATCTCTGAACTGGTAGAAGCTTCATCTAACTCCTTAGATCGCTTGATCTTTGTCATGAAGCATACATTAGCTACAAGTTCTTCAGTCTCATCATCAGAAAGATATAGCCACTTGTCATCCTTTGCAAGGAGAGCAATACCACTTTCTTCTTGCTTTGCCAGCATGAGTTTGTATTTGTAGTAATCGGAGTTCTTCTGGCGAGGTTTAGTGCAATTAATAGCAAAATTACCAGGTATTCCACAGTTGTAGCATTTTCTGTCATCATTCTTTTTTTCAAAAACTTTCTTTTCAAACTTCTTTGGGTTCTAAAATTTTCTTTCTCCACCAACATTCTCATTGTGGTTCTCAAACTTGGAACCTTGAACATTCTTAGCATAAGAAGAAACAGATGAAGTTCGAAGTTGATTGTTGGTTGGTCTCTTTTTGAAGAACTTTTTCTTGAAAGATTTGGTGAAATAGGCCAGATGTTTGTACATCTCCTTATCTTTTTCATCCATCTCGGGATCACTTGATTCACTTGACTCGGATTCAGACAAAACTTCAACTACACTCTTCCTCGACGATCTAGATGTCTTTCTTTCAGCAACTAAGGCAAGAGGATCAGGAGTAACACTTTCATCTTTCTTCTTTTGTTCCTTTAGAACGGCTTCAAGATTCAACTTCAACTTTTCATAAAGAGTATGAATAGTGAGCTTTTCAAAGTCAGCATGTTGATTGAGTTGGGTTCCATAGGGTTACCACTCTTCTTCAAGGTTTCTGAGAAACTTGATATTCAATTCCATGGGTGTCTTCTTGATATCATTCTTTCGCAACTCATTAATCACATTACAGAACCTTGTGTAGACATCAAGTAAGGATTCACCCTTTTGTTGCTTGAAAGTTTCATACAAGTTAAGAACATTCGACAAACGCATGGTAGATGACACACCAGAACCTTCCATTTCCTTTTCAACTTCATCCCAAATTTTTTTTCCTGTTTCATAAGAATCAACATTACAGTAGATATCATCAGGAAGAGCTTGATAAAGGTAAGATCTGGAGAGTTTATCAGCAAGGGAACGATTCTTTTGAGCAGTATTCCAACTCTCTTTAGGAAGTTCTTCGTTAGTAACTGGATTTTTGTGAACGGCAGGACCTTCCTTGTAAGATAGTTTGATATCATCACTTAGAGTTTGTCTGTCAACCCAATCTAAGAATCTCTTTTTCCAAAGTGGATAGGAACCACGGTACAGAACAAGAGGTCTTGAGTCGGAACCAAGGGCTAAAGAATCTCGAGTCGTCATTTTGAGAAAATTATGTTGAAAAATCGGTTTTGGAATTTCAAGAACTAATATCGGTTTTCAAGTTGAAAGAACTAATATCGGTTTTCAAGTTGAAAGAACTAATATCGGTTTTCAGCTCAGATGAACAAATGCCGGTTTTCAAACTGAAGATGAAATGCCGGTTTTCAAATTGATGAAGAAATATCGGTTTTCGAGGGAAAATTTTGGCGGAGTATCCTTTCGTAAAATGAAGAATATAAGAACTAATACCGGTTTTGGTGTAAACCAGGTATTTTAACATCAAGAACACACAACCACACAGCCATCAACAATAATCATTAATATAAGGAAAAATATCGGTTTTTTGTGAAAATATTTAGTATTATCGGTTTTTGGTGAAGGATGATGATTATCGGTTTTCAAAGAGAAAATTGGGCAGAGTTTTGGTTTGGAAAAATGATGAATATAAGAACAAATATCGGTTTTGGTGTAAACCAGATATTATGATATAAAAATACAAAATTCAACCACACACAACAAACTAACACTTTGATGAAAACCGGTAAGAAACCGGTAGAAAAACCGGTAAAAGTACTAAAGGAAAGCCGGTATTACAACTACGAAATGAAGAATACGAAAACCGGTATTTAGAACAGAAAACTAAAAATTCAAATTTAAGCTTTATTGTTTGGAATTAGGTTCTGAAACTTTTCATGGATGATTATGGGAAGGTAATGAGTTGATTAATGATAAAAAAAGAATAAACTTTAACATGTTTAAAGGGTAAAGTAAGGAAATTTCGGTAAAAAGTAAGAAAATGTAATCTAGCACATAAAGACACAAAATCAAGCCATGGAATGGATTTGGATCTTTCACCAAGGTGATTTTGCTCTGATACCAATTGATAACAATGCTAGATTATGAATTCATGTAAAGTGTGAGTGAGAGAGAATGAGAGAAAATGGGAAATAATATTATGAAGGCTAAAGTATTACAAAGGGTGGTGGAGGGGTATTTATACATAAACTTAATTACACTAAGGTCCTTCCTTAATTACACTAAAACCCCTCCACACTTAATTAATAGGACTAAACTATTTCAAAAGTACAAAACAAACACTAACTAAATATAAAGCTAACAACAATAACCAATCCCAAGTTCCCAACATAAGCTGAGTTATGTAAAATGTGAGATGCAGACAGTCTTGTCTCTACTTTTGGGTAGGGAGACTGGTTCCATAAGATCCTTCAGCCAACGGGAAAGAAAGATAACAATGTCTGTTGACTGAGGCTACATTAAAATTATGGTAGAAAGAAAACAAATAATAATAATAATACTCCCTCCGCCTCATATTAAATGTCTAATTTTGACTTGTCAGGTCTTCTGCTTCAAACTTTGACCGTAACAATTTTTTTATGTATCATATAACATTTCATATAAAATATATGGACGAATTGAGTTTTAAATATACTTTTCATTGATATAAATTTTATCAACTACTATATAACACAAACAAAAATATTTATGGTCAAAGTTGTAAGCAGAAGACTTGACAAGTCAAAATTAGACATTTAATATAGGACGGAGCTAGTAATAATTCTTAAGTGTATATATAATTTACTCTAAATTGTACAAGTATTTGTTTGCACTTCCATTTTTAACACTCGTATATTCAATTCGATACCATCATCAATAACAATATGACATCATACATTCGTCTCACTCTTGCCCTGTTATCGACTTATCGCCACTACTCTTGTTACATATTCTTCGCGACTACCTAATTTTATTTTATTTTTCGTTCCGTGACACGATTACTATATTATTTCATATATAGACAAGCTTAGTCCAACACATTTTTCCATCTTCGGATATATGGTCGACATAAAGTCTTCGGATGTTAATGCATTCGAATTATTTATTAACACAAAAATCTAGACGGTACAAATTTGGATTTAAAAGATAGCTCGGTAGACACCATTCAGGGATTATATATATATATATATATGTTTAATTACCAACTAATTTCGACTGTACTAAACAAACAATACTAGTAATGGACAAACAAAGTTGCAGGGAGGGAAGGGAGGGGTAAACGACACGAGTGTCGAGAAGCAGGAAAAAAGGATGACTTGTGTGGTTGCACGTGAGGCTTAATTGCCAAAGCTTTACACACAATGACTTGTCAATTTTAGGCCTCTCTACATGTCCAACTCGATCGATCTATTCACCATTTGGAATCTTACTCTCTTTTTCACTTTTTTAGTTATACAATTCAAAAGCAGTAGCGATTACAATTCCATTATTATTCAAAAAAAAAAAAAAGGAGGAAATTTTTTGTATTAGATCATTGAACTCTAAAAAACCACAACTCATTAATCAAATTAGTTACGTATATATAGGCACATGCTTCAAAATATAAATGCAAAAAATAAATTGAAAGAAACAATGCTTGCACATGGTTATGGATGGGAAAGACTTATTAAACTGATCAATTAAGACTTTGACTTTGAAAACTTTTAAAGAATCTTGGTACTTCGATGTAGCTCGTGTGGACTGTCCTCTCGATCATTTTCCCTCACGTACAGGCCCTTGTTTAGGGAGGAGAGAGTGATCCTTTAATTCCTTACTTTTACTTAATACACGAGAGTAAGTATCCGCGCGTTGCGGCGGTGAGATGGTGGAGTGATAAGTCATAAAGTGTGATAGGTCATAGAGTGTGATAACCAAATGCCTTAGCCGTACGGGTTCCGCCCTCGGATTTAAAAATTCGTCGAAAGTATATCGAATGACATCTCTAATGAAAAAACATGAAATTTTAAGAACACCCATATAATTTTTATAATTTATCGATGTACGGTTTTTGAGATAAATTTTTTGAATGAATTAGAGGAATAAAATGATTTATGGAGGAGAGAGAAAAAAATGAGTGGTTGGGATTTGAGGAGAAAGATGAAAATAAAAGTTGAAAGTTGTAGGACATTGATGTATGGTACATCATGCATTATCATGTGTACATTGTTGAAAATGAAAGTTGAAATCTTATTTGCTTTATAATAATATAGTATAGATAGATGAAGATTTACTTTCAACCTAACCTTTTAATCAATTTTTGAAAGGTGTAGTAATTTATCTATCGGTAATTCTTCATCAAATTAAGGATTTATATGTTAGCTTTATACATCTAGTGACGATTAGACTTAAATATTTAGCTAGCTAGCAAGTGAATGTAAAAGTTGTTTAAAAGCTAGTTTTAATCGAGATGACTTAAGTGTAATTCTAAATAATTCCAAAAAACAAAAGGACGTGTTCTATATGTAGTATGTGACTACAACAAACGTATGGTTTGACATACATATTTTATGTGATGAGATTGTTGTTATGATGTTACCATTGCTGTATTGCAGATGTGTTCCTTTTATGACTTAATTATGAGGTTGTGAAGGCAAGTGATCAAGCTGCCCTTAATATACCATCCCTTCAATCGCTAAAGTTAATAAAATGAAAGCTATGAATAAGTCCCGTCTAGTAGATACTACATGATACGATTATTTTAAGTTATGACCCTAATGATGGCTAACTCAGCTTGTAAGAGACAATTTCACTTTTATTCAAGGTCTTGAGTTCGATCCCTAAAGATTATAAACTTTAGGTTTTTCCATCCGAATACTTGTAACGCTCCATAATCAATAACTCGTTGTCTAGGTATGTGCAAGATTTGTCCATTATACAGTGTGATTTTTTTGATGTCGTATCACCACTAAATATTCAGAAGAAGAAAAATTTTTCTATGTTATGACAAATAGCTTGAAAAAGTATGTAATTTTGTTCCCTTTTACTTATTCTTTAGTGGATGATATAAGATATCCAATTTCATAAAAGTTAAAAAGAAAAACACTTTTTTAAGCATTTTTTACTTTAAGTATCCAATTTCATAAAAGTTAAAAAGAAAAACACTTTTTTAAGCATTTTTTACTTTAAGTATGATTTATTGGTTATATAATAACATATTAACATAATTTTTTTTATAAAAAAATTTAACATTTAGTTAAAATGACCTTTTTAGTAACTGGTGAGTGACATTAAGTTGCACAAAAAGTTGTCAGCGCCCAGTGAAATTTAAGTAAATAATTATTTAGATCGCTTCAAAGTTATTTGTAATGGTTATCTAGCTACTTGCGTTGTGGATTTAGTTGGAAAGAGAGTGATGGTTCCTCCATTACAAGTTTGTGGTAATATATATCATAAAAAAATATCAACTTGTAAAATTTGTATATTGTTCACCAATCTTTGACATGTTTAGCAGTAATAGTCGATTCAATGCTTTTTCCTTCTAAAAAAAATGTTACGTGGATATTAGGTTGAAAAAATATATAAGTTTTGATCACTAGATCACTAACAAACTTTTTTTTTCTATACATGATTGTCCAACAAACTGTAAAATTTGTACATGGTTCACCCATTTTTGACCCATTTAATTACCGATAACTTTCTTTTTAGGTGATGTGACATTTAGCCGACAATGACGTGAACTATTAATAAAGATGGTATGGATTCCAAATTAGCATAAATGTATATAAAAGCCAAATGCCCATTCCTTTTTCTCTCAAATTATATTTTGAATGGTTAGATGTTTTAATGTCGTCATAAAATCTCACATTCGAATAAAAACATCAATATTATTTTTAAAATTGATCGCCTTGAAATACATCCCATATAACTTTGAACAACAAAAGCGTGATCCTTTTTAGTTGTTTTATGCTATTATCTGTGTAGTTTTATGCTATTATCAATCAATCAATGTAAGAATTGACTAAAAAGGTTCATATTTAAAATTTAAGGTTTTAAGCAAAAGTGTAACATTGATTATTATTTTTATTACTCGTATATAGTAGACACATTTAATCTTTCTTCGACTTTTTTTTTTTTGAATAGCCAACTTTTTTATTAATAATACTTCGGCAAGATGCCGAAGTATACTAGAATTACATCAAGTGTCTAGGACTAATACACCATAGTGACTACGAAAAACTAGTACTTTTACCATGACTAATTAAGTAGTCCAACATTTTAAGGACAAGCATATATTTGAACAAAAGATGAAGCTGACTACAGTCCTTCATAGTATCAGAAATGGGTTCTCAATGATTGTCAAAGTGGTTTATCAGTATTCATTTATAGATGAGAATCTGAGATAATAACCTCGATGATGAGTCCATCAAAAACTAGATACCATGATAGATAACAAAAAAAGTATATTGCTAAGATTATAATAATAAATATATAAACATGAAGGTAAGACAAAGATTGCATAATATCATCAATAATAAATCGACTAACATATTATATTAAATATCTAACTTTTTTGTTATTAAAGAACAGATAAATTTTTCTCTAGAGAAAAGTAGTAACCAACTACATTTTGACTAATAAAACATGATTTGAGTGTATATGCTCTACAAAACTGACTTTAATGATTAAACAATTAGGAAAAACTTATAAATAAATTAGAAGATTATCAAGAATCTTTGGCATGACTTCCAAGTTCCCCCACTACCCATAACTTCGAATAATCTGATAGTTGCTTTTCTTTTTTTCATTTTAAATGATGAAAGTTAGTGCTCAAATGAAGTCATTCAAATCAAATGATTGTCATGCTTTTCTCATATGGTGGATTATCATCTTTTAGGATCTTCTTAATTATGCTTCAAGTATTTAGAAATAAAGATAATAAACTTCACTATCTTTTTGTTGGGTATATAGTACTATAGTAGATAGAAAATCTTAAATTAAGTTTTCCTAAATTCTTAGTGATGTATGTAAACCATGATATTATAATATGAAGGGTTACAACTTTTTAAACAAAAGAATTAGATAATGATTCTCTTTATTATTATAGATAGATGGGGCGATTAATAATCTAGTATAATAGGCTGTTTATGTTAACAATGGGTTTGATGAGTCTAATCATCTCATTTCTTCTCAAATAAGGTTGTCAACTTGGTATATGAAAAATAAATCATTAGAACTTTTAAGGAGTTTTTAACCCCACATCATCACACCCACATAATTAAACATATATTTCTTTTCAAATCTTTATATATGTGGTTGTTATGTATTTAAATTTGGGTATAGAATCTTTCACATTTTAGTATTTTAATTCATGAAAAAACATAGGAGTTTAATCATTTATTCACTATACAATAAAGGGATAATGACATGTGAGTGTAGTGAACTAAACCAAAATGTTTATGCTATGTAAAGATTTAGTCGGTGGTCTATGCAATGTAATTAACTTCTAAAATTATCCTTCTGATGTAAGTTACCTGTTAACCGCTTATGTGTAACAAGTTGACGCCATGTCAGATGTGAAGTTGGCTTCAGATGCCACATAGGATGTCACGTATGTTACATACAATAGACATTAAACCATAGTTCATTACATTTTAGAGACTTCCGGTCGACTCCAATCTCCGGTCATCTTCTCCAGTAAATTTCCGACCAACTTCCGACAACTCCGTTTTCCGACGAGCAATAAAAACATCAGTCCGGATTCAAAACATCATTAAAATCTACACTCAAGTACCCATTTACTTGTTTAGATCATATCCCATTCAAAACATCATTAAAATGGAAAGATCCATTTGTTTGTGTTAAATATTACAACCTCCTATTCTGTTTTCTTCTCTTCACAAAACCCATCTTTAAAAAACCTAGTTTTCTTTTTTTTCACATAACACATCTTCAGATAAACTAATTTTATTTTATCATCAATTTTCCCGAAACCCATGAAACCCCTAAACCGAGTCATACTACAATTATATACAATATTTCATGATTCAATTTCATCTGATTAAAAAAAAAAATCTACAAACGCATATCTCATCATGGTTTACATTTACATCACAGATCTAAGCTCGATAATCGATCTGCTCACTTGTTCCATTTATATATACTACCCTCTTTGTATCGATCTGAATTTCATTCAATTAATTCCACCCATGAGTGAATGTGGGTCAAAATAGGTCGGGTTGTTCGACTGAATAATCACCTATCGATTGTGGCTGGATCTTTTTTCGCCTCCGCCATACCTCCGGCTGCCACCACCACCACCACCACTTTGTGTGATGATCCAGATCTGGTTCCTTTGGTGCCTAAAGATGTGTCCATTGGTACTTAAAGGTTGTGGGTGAAGGTGGTAATGGTGGCCGGTGGTGGAGGGATGCATTGTGAATGGTGGTAGTGACAAGAGGCCTTGGCCAGTGTTTGGTTGGGTTAACAGTATAGAGATAGAGCAGCAGAAGAGATGATGATATATTAATAAGGAATAATAATAATAATAATATATAATAATGAAATGATATATATGTCTATTTATTGAAAATGAGGTGTTATCTTCAGGTGATGTGGTTGTTGATATGGCGCCAACTAAGCATATATAGATGGTTGAGTCAGTAGCAGTAATGGAATAGTAACCAGCTACCTGTTGAGCCGGTCACCTCTTACATCAATTGAACAGTTTAGAAGTTAATTACATTGCATAGACCACCGACTAAATCATTACATAACATAAACATTTTGGCTTAGTTCACTACACTCACAGATCATTATCCCTACAATAAATATTAAAATATTAGTATGTGGAGGGTTCTATGCCTAAACTTAAATACATGACAACCATATATTCACTATTTCTCTATATATGTCCCAAAAAAGTAATTGCATCACATAATATAGTTTAGTGGCTACATAAACAAATAAATATATAAATATGCATAAAATCAAGCACAACTTGAATTAAAGTTGGTTACTAATGTTGTCTTATTCATTAACTTTACATTCACAAACTAATCCAACCTGATAGCTAATCTCCCACACATTAGGCTTTTTGGCCACTTATACTAAAGATAAATAGAAGAAAAATAGTATAATGCTCCCACCACCATCCACCTCCGATCCTTCAGATTATAAAATCTTTGTACCACATTATATTTAAAAAGATCTTATACCATTATATTATACCAAAGTAGTAAAGTCACATCAAAATTATGAAATTATAGTGTGCTATTACATATACACTATACATATTAAATATAACTATATAATGTTTTAACATGTAATTGTTAAGCATGCAATGAAACTCATTTGATCTATAGATGAATTTCATACTAACTAACAACATTTTGAATGCTTTTACATGTAACAATGTAACATAATGTGGCTTCTCGTGTATTATATATATGTCTGAAATTTAGGATTACAGAAGGTTTACCTATATAATCATTGTATCTAATGTTTGGAACAACCTATACACGATGGTTTCACATCTCATGGGTGATGTCGACATAGATCTGTTGCAATTATTTGATGGATGTTGTTGAAGGTTTAATGATAAATAAAACTCTCTGTTGCAAAAATATAGTGATATGATCTCATAATCCATGTATTAAGTGCATTTCGATCCATGTGATTTGTTTTGTCACTTCATTATCGATAACTAATCAATCATTATTTGTTTAGGTTTATTTGTCCAACAAAAAAAGGTAGCACTAGTATATGGAAAAAATAATTGGGTATGTGGTGACCATTTTATAAGTATGCAGGATCCACAGTTAGGCATGATATAGAAAAAGCAGAACCTCATAAAGAACACATACAGATAATTTACACTTTAGCCTTTAGACCAACAAATAAAACAAACTGAAATTCAAATCCATAAACTGTGACAATTGGCTAAACGCAAATCGGATTTCATCTACGCATCGGTATTTGAAAGAGTGTACAAACATGAACGAATTAGGACTGCATAAATAACTGTACCACTAAATGTTAAAACCAAGCCTGAAAATGATTTGTAAAGTAGAAGAAAAAATGTGCCCAATATATATCACATCAAGATATACTTGTAACGTCGTGTTCAATAGTTACCAGCCAAATGATCATTCTATTTTTAACTATATAGAAAACATTCTGCTTGAACAAAATCAGTATTTTTACCTTGGTTTACAAGTAAAATGTTCTGTAAGTAAATCAAATGCAAATGGTTACAATTTCTTTTTTTCCCGTGCATATTCCTTTTCATATACCTGCAACTAAAAATCTACAAATGATTAGACAAGAAAAATAGATGTGTCTTCTCAATGGGCTTAGTGCAGAACAGCCTACTTCGAATTGGATAGTATCACCGATAATATAGGACTAAAAGCCCAGTTCAGAGAAGTCCCACATAATCATTGGCAAGATGGACTCAAGTCTTCTGCCCATCCAAACTCCTCCAAGAAGGCCAACACCACTCCGTTAGACCACCCAAAACCAGTCTGCAAGCCAACATTTTAGAATCAAAATAAGCATCAAAGGTCTTCGGCCTAGGTGAAAGAACGAAGCACGAACTTAACTCCGGGACCAAAGCTATGCTGAGGCCCGAATCCCTACCCGAAAATCCTAATCCACAAAGAGAAGACAAAAAATGCTTACTTGTGGTACATATTCACCTCCACCTCCAAATTCTCCACATTTGCTTACATCATATTTCTCATGCATTGCTTTTGATGTCTTGTAAGCAACATAATTAGTTCTAATCCACCTTATGGCAATGTCTTTTGCTAATGGTCTTGCTTCTTTTGATCCGGACCTAACTAGACCTTCAACGATCATGTGTTGAATCGGGGCCCAACCGTTTGGAAAATCCCTGTTTTTCAGCAAACATTTCCAAATTAGTAATCATAAAGATCCCCCCTAGACACCTAATTGAAGACTACTGATAAGTGTTGAGCACGTAGATCACCATTGCTGACTCGAATTTGTCAATGAAGTTGATAAGCCCGCAGCACGTAGCAACCCTGAGCTTTCCAGGCTTTGTGCGACTTTCTTAAGCACGGTTTCATCTAACGTGTAAGAGAACATATGTAGAGTGATAAAAATACTAGAATTTAATATAAAAAGTTTCTCGCATAAAACGGTAACCATTTTGTTCCAATAGGGGTAAATGTTATTAACAATAAACTTTGAGGAAATGTCCATTTTGATAATTATAAGTTTTACCATTGTAACTGGTCACAATAGACCACATGTCAAGAGTATAATTTGCCACGTTACATATATTACCGGTTGCAATGGTAAAAACTAAGCTTTGGCCGGTCAAATATAATTACTTAACGGACATAAAAACAATATAATCACCAAAGCAGACAACCATAAAAGAACGTTATCTACCCTCACATTCCAAAATATCAATTTAATGTTAATACAACATAAGTTTGGGACTGCCACTTTTCTGTTTTGTGCTAGGAACTCATGAAAAAGAAACACAAACAAACCTGAGTTGAACAACTGAACCCATATAGGAATGAAGTTTGAGGCAAATATATCTTGATTCTGGTTGGAGGCCTCCCATTTATGAACATCCTAAAATGATTAAAAGATATTAGACATCAGAGCGTTAACAAGGAACAGCGTAATGACACACACAAAATGATAATATAGAACCGCTTACCTCGCTAGTCAAGTTATCATTGAGCCAGTAATCAAACCATTGACCCTTCTAGAGTTCTAGGCGTCCCAAAAAACAGAATCCATGGCCTTCTTTCTTGCTTTTGAAGCCTTAGTGAAGTGTAAAGCATGACTACTTTCTCCGGTAACATTTGCCAAGAAAGCTATATCAAGTTCCATCTGATAAAAACATATAAAGGGTATAACTTTGTTAATTTAGTATTTCTAAAATGACAGTATTTTGGCAAAAATGGTTATTCATTCACACCTTCAGTACGTATGCATTCAAATCAACGGGCAGAATCATTGTTGTAGACAATGTTGTGAGATCTGAGGTATTCCTGAACAACAAATTGTCAATTCAAACAAAAACAAAGGAAAAGGGAATCCAAACAGGAACAGTTAAAAATGTAGTTTACTTCATCCATCTTGTACTAAAATCCCAACCACTTTCTGCAGTCGATGCCAGCTCACGATACAATTGCTCTTTCTCACAATCATCTGTAACTTTGTCTGCAGTTTCTGTGTCCTGTTAAGCAAAAAGAAGGCTAAAGCGTTAATGATCTGAAAACTAAACGCAAGATTTTTGAAAGTTATTATTCGATATATTACAATAGTGAATGATTCTGGCCTAGGCTGATTCCACATTGCATAGTACCGACTTAAATTATGTCTCACACCTTGAGCATCCTCAACTGTCACATTATGTATGCCTGTAACACAAGAAGTTCAATTAGTAATTCAGGAAAGAAAAAGAAAAGAAAAAAATACTACTATACTGATTAAAAGTTACCAGAAGTCCAAAACTCATGTTCTTTGATCAGGGCCGGCAAAGCTTTCTTGACCAAGTCCATGTCGCTAGTCCGCTTATATACATCAATCACCATTGAACTCAGGAGCGGAGGCTGGCTGAAAATATTTCCACCAACCATTTATCGTAAATTTCAAATTCGGCATAGGTTTTTCCAGTACTATATATGTGATTGGCATCAAAAGTTACCTTCTATTAGTATAGTATGCCCGGGCACCATTTAAAACATATCCATATGTGTCGATCAAGTCTATCAGATTCAAAACAATCCCTTTTGCTGTCTCATACATTTTACTTGCCAATAGTCCTCTGCTCAATATTAACTCGATCAACTAATATCGATATCAAGTCAATAAAATAAGATAACTTAACTTGACTTATAATAATAGGCTATTTGAGTGAGGTACTAAATGATGCATCATACATTCAAATTCGCATACTTTGTGACATAATAAAAAATTTCAAACATTAAAACACATTAACTGACCTTATAACCCAATAAGAATCCCAATAATAAACTTCTTGAAACCTTGATCCGGGTATAATCACAGGGTATTTCAAAGGCAGCAAACTATGCCTTTCCGGGTATTCCAAAACCTGATTCGACACTTTCCGGCTCAAATTTTTCCAAAGTGAATGCACCTCAAGAGCCCAATCTTTCATACCTTGATGCAAGACTTTAGGCAAAAACCCATCTGGTTTAGCCACATAGTCAACTGGTTCAACATACTCTAAATCCTCCTTTGCACCATTCATAAACTTGGTCAAAAAAAGTTTCAAATCCGAAGCTAAAACAGACCCATTTCCTGTCTTGGGGAGGTCATTGAAAGCTTGTTTCACAACAGGAAGGTCAAACTTCAATGATAAGTCAACGTAAAGTTTTGGGTCAAATTTTAAAGGACCAAATGTTTTGAGAGCAGTTTCTTGGATAGTTTCAAAAAAGAGGACAAGTGGGGTTGTGGGTACCACCGGACCATGGTCTGTTGGCTTGCATATATGACCAGGTTCTGATTTAACCATAAAGGCTGCAGTCAAGAAGATGAACATAGTAAATTTAACATGTATTAATATAGATTGTAAAAACACCATTTTTATGAAAAAATAACAAGAGGGTTTGCATGAATATATGAAAACAATGTTATTTATATGTATAGATATACATAATAATATATGATACCTGGAAAATAAGAGGCCGGCTGTTAGAATAATCTTCGATAAATACAAAGTAGACAGGGTTCTTGACTGTGGACCGATTAGTGATGTTTAATGTGATTCGGAGATTTGTTTATCTTCTAATTGGTGGTACTATGTTTTTCCTTTTTCATTTTTTCTTTTAAAAAAAGTAAATTGGGAAAAAGACTAGGTCGCGTTTGGTTCACAGAATGTTTTTGGAAGGAATGAAATCTATCAAAGGAATTGGAATTTGAAGGAATGGAATTTGACGGAATGTTTTTGATTTTTTGCAAATTCAAGTGTATGAAAGGAATGAAATTCCTTCCTCCATCCCTAAGGAATGGAGATTTCATCAAATGATGGAATGTTTACATTTCTATGGAATGTGATTCCTCCTTCTTTGAACAACCAAACACACTAAGGGCGCGTTTGGTTCACAAAATGTTTTTGTAAGGAATGGAATCTGTCAACGGAATTAGATTCCGAATGAATGGAATTTGATGGAATGTTTTTTGTTTTCTTAAAATTCAAGAGAATGAAGGAATCAAATTCCATCCAATAACCTCAAGGAATGGAGATTCCATCATTTGATGGAATGTTTACATTCCAATGGAATGTAATTCCATCATCTTTTGACAACCAAACGTACCACGGAATGGAATTCAATTCCAATCCCATCAGATTCCATCAGAATCTGTGAACCAAACGCGCCCTAAGGAATGAAATTTAAT
Source organism: Erigeron breviscapus (assembly GCA_034093135.1). Taxonomy (NCBI): domain Eukaryota; kingdom Viridiplantae; phylum Streptophyta; class Magnoliopsida; order Asterales; family Asteraceae; genus Erigeron; species Erigeron breviscapus. The sequence continues at coordinate 56,593,459 of CM067167.1, read as the reverse complement.
TCCAATTCCATCAGATTCCATCAAATTCTGTGAACCAAACGCGACCCTAATGTATTTATGTTTAAGATAAAAATAGAAATTGAATATGTTATCTTATACTCCCGCCGTCCCACTATAAGTAATCATTTTGAACTTTCAAAGTCTTTATTTATAAACTTTGACCTAAAATATATATTTTTTTGTGTTATGTAAAATTTGATAAAAATTATACCAATGAAAACGCGTCTAAACACAAACAATTCATATAACTTTCATCAAGTATTTTCTAACACAAACAAAATTATTTAAGTTCAAAGTTGAAAAAAATAGACTTTGAAAATTCAAAATGTGATACTTCTAATGGGATGGAGGGAGTATCTTACTAGTCCTAATACCCGTACGATGTACGGTAGCTATATAGATTGTATCTTAAATAAATTCGAATATGTCTCATACATGATTTGTGAGTATGAAATAAATTATGGTTAAAGTAAACCGATGATCGAAGCTAAGTTATAATAAACGAGAGATAGTGTCCGCGCGTTGCGGCGGTGAGATGGTGTGGGTGATAGGTCAAGTCATAGAGTATGATAGCCAAATGCCTTAGTCGTACGGGCTCCGCCCTCGGATTTAAAAATTCATCGAAAGTATATTGAATGACATCTCTAATGAAAGAGCATGAAATTTTAAAAACACCCATACAATTTTTATAATTTATCGATATACGGTTTTTGAGATAAATGATTTTGAATGAATTAGAGGAATAAAATGATTTATGGAGAGAGAAAAAATGAGTGGTTGATATTTGAGGAGAGAGAAAAAATGAGTGGTTGAGATTTAAGGGTATTATAGGTATATTAGGTAGAGATGTTTAAATTAGTGAATAAAAAAGAGGGGTATATTAGGTATATCAAATCCTTAATTGAGATTTTAAAAACGGACAAAATGTTTTATAAGATAATATTAATAGTAACGATAAATACAATATATGTTTAGTTAAAGTTTTGGATTTACCTTAAATTTTTAAAATCACATCAAAATCGGAACTTGTAAGCATAGAGGATGACAGCAAATAGCCTTGTGATTTCGGATCGTAAACTCAATTTTTTGAAGTCTTCATGTTATTCACTTATTATAAGTAATATAAGTAATAGGAGTTGAAGAATTGAGGGGAAAAAAAGACAATTTTATTAATGAAAAAATATCAATCAAATAAGGTTATAATGTGTTTTGTATCTATAAGCTAAGAGTTAGAGTTTAATTCTAAGTCTAATAAGGAAATTGAATCTATATACAATTAAAAAAACTAATTTAATAAATAAATAAATTAAAAGGACACGTGTCGATCAAGGATTACACCACGTGTCGTTTCAAGAATATCTCAATCATGTTTTAGTTTATTGGTAGATATTAAGAATATAAGATTTATTTTAAGATTAAGAGATAAGATAAGACCTAATGTATTTATGCTTAGGACATTTACAATGGTGTACATCACAAGGATTTCAAATTATTGAGAAATTTATGAACTAAATGTTAATAGTGAGATAAAATTTACGATGATATGGTTTGAAAATGTTCATACCTATGAACCTGTTTATGATCTAATGTGTGATGTTTTAAAGCTTTTTAAGGTTTATTAGATAGTGGATGTAGGTTTATAAAACGAATTACAAAACTGATGCAATCTTAAAACATGTCTTATACATGACAATAATCTCAAAAGTACTATGGAATTTACTTACATCATAGCATTAACATCGACCAAACATATATGAATTGGTGTTTTACTCAGCTTCTACAAATTACAAAACTTGACAGACATTGTAGTACGGATGAATGTATAAACCACGGATACAGATACGAAACAGATGTGGTGTTAGTCCACTTGGTAGAGAATTTTGCCTATTAAGGTAAAGACCAATGTTCAATCTTTAGCATGTTGTAGTTTAGTGTTATTTGGAGTAGAGTAAATGTGCCGTTTAAAAATAAAAACGGATACAGATTAGAACGACAAAGAGGATAAACAGTCACCACATAAGATTGACTGTCAACTTATACTAATAGAACTCCTTACAGACAAAACTGTGAATACATCAAAAACAGGAGTCAAGTTAGGAACAAATCTCAGAATCATATTCATAACAAACATGCACAAAGAATACAAGTAATTGCCTTGTTGCTCCTCTTTTTAAAGAGACAACAAACGAAGTAGATGCAAAGTTGACCAAAAACAATAAGCAACTTAATCAATAATCACAGATTCATACTTTTGGATTTCCAACTTGAAACGTGTGGCTTTCTTATTGAACATGGCCAATATGTTGATTAGTAGTGAAAGTAAAGTTGTAATCGGGTAGAGAGTACTATAACATGATAACACCACCATAATACGCAAGCTCCTCAGTTGTCCTTTCAGCTCCTCGTAAAGTTATATAAACAATCCGGTATAGCTTCGGAAGTTGGAGCAATGGTGACAAGCTTTTGAATTATAGACGTCACTGGAGCATCTTGTTTGGTACTTGCAAATTAATCAATCAAAAGAAAAATGATGTACAACTAGAAGTATATATGTATATAGGTAAATGCAGAATTAATCACAAAAGGAAAATCAAAGAGGAATTCTATTATCTCTACTACATCATAAAGCATTTATTCCCGTCAAATTTTTTTAACTTTTCAACTTTTCAACTATAATATACTTAATAGAGGAAATCTCAGCCACTCATTTTTATCTCTCTTCTCAAATCTCAACCACTCATTTTTCTCTCTCCTCCATAAATCATTTTATTTCTCTAATTCATTCAAAATCTTTTATCTCAAAAACCGTACATCGATAAATTATAAAAATTATATGGGTGTTCTTAAAATTTCATGCTCTTTCATTAGAGATGTCATTCGATATACTTTCGACGAATTTTTAAATCCGAGGGCGAAGTAAGGCATTTGGCTATCACACTCTATAACCTATCACCTCCTATGACCTATCACACTCTATGACCTATCACCCCCACCATCTCACCGCCGCAACGCGCGGGTACTTTCTCTCGTAAAGCAAATAGGGTTTTAAGTTTCAACTTTCAACTTTCAACAATGTACACCTACTAATGCATAATGTACAATACATCTATATACCCAAAATACCCTTAGAAGAAATCTCAACCACTCATTTTTCTCTCTCTCCTTAAATTTCAACCACTCATTTTTCTCTCTCCTCCATAAATCATTGTATTTCTCTAATTCATTCAAAATCTTTTATCTCAAAAACCGTACATCGATAAATTATAAAAATTATATGGGTGTTCTTAAAATTTCATGCTCTTTCATTAGAGATGTCATTCGATATACTTTCGACGAATTTTTAAATCCGAGGGCGGAGCCCGTACGGCTAAGGCATTTGGCTATCACACTCTATGACCTATCACGTATCACCTCCTATGACTTATCACACTCTATGACCTATCACCTCCATCATCTCACCGCCGTAACGCGCGGGTACTTTCTCTCGTTAACTTTTAAATACATTTGGTCCAATAGACCTAGCAAATAGATAAAACAGTTATCAATCCATGACAATTACCTTATGTATAATAAAATTTTAGAGGTTGCATGATGCGTGTGAGCGGGACAGATTAGGTAACGAGTCAAAACAGGTTTTTATTTGTGCAAGTCAAAATGGGTCAGGCCAGGTTTGTATAATTGTATTGATAACAACTTTTTCGACCGACTTCTCTATAAAAAAATCAATGCTTGAAATATGATTACAACAAATAGACCATTACGGTACTAAATTTTACAAGAAAATTTTTAGAAATTGATTCAGAAGACAACATGCATTAAAAAGGGCACTTTGGACGACTCTCTACCTCTAGCCTTTTCAACCCATTTTAGACTTGTTTCCTTTCTAGTAAACTTCTATATTTTCTCATTTGTATATACTATTACTAGATGCATTTTAATAAAACTTTGACCAATTTGACAGAGTAAAATGTCAATGAGAAGGTCAACCTTCAGTGAAAGATATGATTCAGACATAATTGCATCACCAATTAATCATGCCTCATCCATGGCATTAATTATGTCATCCGTTAAACAGAATTCATGGGACATGGTATATCCAATTTGAGACAACATTGAAAAGGAGCAAACTAAAACATCACTGAGTCGGCATTCAAATATGATAAAGAAGTCAAAAGGTATTTTGGATTTCATAAAAGTTCATACATTGTGGAAAGATTATAAAGACATTACTTACTGGTGGAGGGAAATGACATTATCCAATACTAATCATGATGAAAAATAGATTGGTAAGACACTTATCGCATACTGCAAGCAATCTGCCCGAAAAGGACCAAATTCCCTGATTCACTGCAAAATAAAAGGAACATGTTTGTAAGTCAACCTTAAATTTTGAAACTACTATGAACTACAAAAGTTTACATTAAACTAGAAAGCCGCTTCCAATAATAAAAGGGACGGATGCAAATATTCAATCAACATAATCACAACTGAACTGCAGCAGAGAAGAGGCCATGGAAATCCCGGGTTCTTCTGTAAAGAAGCGGCAGTCAAGAATGCACACAACAAGAAAGAGGTTTGAGGAAAAGAGAGCAAAATGGTATATTATACGCCAATGCATCTACAAGCTACTTTGTTCGAGAGAGCATGGGGATTAATTAGTAACATTGCTTCCGTCGAATACTCAAACAGTCGTGTTATGATCACCCTAGTACACATTACCCTTAAGTGATCTACTATAGATACTTTTTTTTTGTCAATGGAGAATAGAAATAACTTGACACCAAATATGTGTGATACAGTATTAAATTGAATAGAAAAAATAGCACTATTATCTTTGTCAATGTAATGTTACAAGTCCGTTTACAATTTCGGAAAGAAAAAGACTTTGAATCATTGAAGAAAATAAGATTGATTAGAAATTAGGATTGAAATCAGGGCATGAAGGAAGAATGAGTTGATTAAATGGGATAGTAACCGGATATCAATTTTACTCCTACCCCAACCCCTCGCCTTGAAATCTCAAATCATGAACCAATCTCTGCCACCACCTGACGCCGCCACCGCCAAAATTACAACCATCATTTCCGTATGACGCGGACATCCGTCTAGTGCAGTTTTATATGTTTTACTTATAACTAGTTACACTTCGAATAAACGATGTTTAGAATGGTTATTTATAATATATTTCTGCCAAAAAAATAAACATACACAAAAGCTGCTTATTTTTATTCGTTATAAAATAAAAATAATAAAATGCTCAATTTTCAATAGAGTCTTTTTTATCGATTATTTGAGGGAAAAATAGGAATATACTAAACCAGGTTGGACTTTGATGTTTGAACACACCGCCTTACTACATATCAGTGGCGGAGCTATGTGGTGGCATTTCAATTTTTCTAGTACTATTTTTATGGATTTTTCTAGTTTAAAGGTAATTGGCAACCCCAGACTGATATAACTTAATTCAGTAGTTTAACTTTACATTTGTTAGTATTACGATAACAGTTCGGCAACCCCAGACTGAAATTCCTGGCTCCGCCACTGCTACATATGCCACTATTCCTTCTTTCTGATCACTTCAAAACCTTCCTTTGTACTC